>CM077153.1:168835990-169435990 GCA_039583875.1 Platanthera guangdongensis | reverse complement strand
TAAGGACGCACAATATGAAAAATTTATTTTATTATTAAAACAAATTCATATTAATGTTCCTTTTTGCGAGGCTATCTCGCAAATACACAAATATGCGAAACTTTTAAAGGAATTACTTTCTAATAAACGTAAATTAGAGGATATTTCGCATGTATCTCTCAACGTTGTCTGCTCGGCGGCCATTACTAATAAATTTCCCATAAAACAAAATGACCCGGGACGGTTTTCCATCCCGTGCCTATTTGGCGATATATTAGTAAAGTACGCCTTAGCTGATTTAGGGGCTAGCATTAATCTGATGCCGTTCTCTCTCTTTTCACATTTAGGTTTGGGTACTCCTAGTCCTACGAATATGCGCATCCAATTAGCGGATCGCTCGGTTAAGTTCCCTATCGGGGTAGTGGAGGATGTCCTTGTCCGAGTAGACAAGTTTACCTTTCCGGTAGACTTTGTCATCTTAGACATCGAGGAGGACGCCGAGGTACCAATAAGACTCGGTCGCCCTTTTCTCGCCACCTCCCGCGCACTAATAGATTTTAGTAATGGTAGTCTTCTCATCCGAGTAGGCGATGATCCGGTTACTTTCTCTATTAATCCCTCGATGGACAGTTTGTCATCGAGCGACGATTTCTGCTATTCTTTAGATACCTTTTTTGGAGATCATTCTTCTCCCGTTTTCGAGTCCGTATTTTTAAATGACGATATTTATGCGCTCAAAAATTTTAAATGCGCTGAGGATACCTATTTAGACTTGCCTTTCGAACCAATTGGAAAGAAAGACATAGGAATTAAAACCTCCCTAGAAGAACCGCCCATCCTAGACCTCAAACCCTTACCCGCATCACTCAAATACTCATTTTTGGGAAAAGGCGATACGCTTCCCGTCATTATTTCTTCGGACTTGAGTGATTCGGAGACTTTCGATTTATTAGAAGTTTTATTTAAACATCGCCATGCAATTGCGTGGCAAATCTCTGACTTAAAGGGGATTAGCCCCTCCTTTTGCACCCATAAGATATTTCTTAACGATAATTGCCGCAAAATGATTCAGCCGCAGCGTTGTATTAACCCAAACATGAAAGACGTCGTTAAAGCCGAGATTATTAAGTTATTAGATGCGGGGATTATCTACCCTATTTCGGACAGTGCATGGGTTAGTCCCATGCATGTCGTGCCCAAGAAGGGCGGTCTAACCGTAGTGGCGAATGAGCATAACAAGCTCATCCCAACTCGTACTGTTACGGGTTGGCGAGTGTGCATTGATTATAGAAAATTTAATGATGCCACCCACAAGGACCATTTCCCTCTGCCTTTTCTGGACCAGATTTTAGAGCGTTTATCCAGTCATCCTTATTATTGTTTTCTTGATGGTTTATCGGGGTTTTTCCAAATCCCCATTTCCCCCGATGATCAAGAGAAAACAACTTTTACTTGCCCGTTTGGCACCTTCGCATATCGAAGAATGTCATTTGGACTCTACAATGCGTCAGCTACATTCCAAAGATGTATGCTAGTGATCATTGGTGTGCTAGTAGAAGACATTATGGAAGTCTTTATGGATGACTTTTCTATTTTCGGACGCACTTTTCCCGATTTCCTTCGCAATTTAGATCGTGTCCTTCAACGGTGCGAGGACACAAGCCTTGTATTAAATTGGGAAAAAAATGCAACTTTATGTTTCGAGGAGGTTTGGTCATCGGCCATATGATTTCATCAAAGGAGATAGAGGTGGATAAGGGCAAGATAGAAATCATAGAAACACTACTGCAACCAACAAACGTAAAATCTATTAGGAGTTTTTTAGGCCATGCGGGCTTTTATCGACGCTTCATTCAAGATTTTTCAAAAATAACAAAGCCGCTAACTCACCTCTTGGAAAAGGAATCACGTTTCATCTTTAGTAGAGAATGCGAGTCCGCCTTTAATTTAATAAAACAAAAACTTATCACTTCACCAATTTTAGTGGACCCTAATTGGTCCCTTCCGTTCAAAATTATGTGCGACGCTAGTGATATTGCCTTAGGTGCCGTTCTTGGCCAACGCGTAGAAAAACATTTTCATCCAATTTATTACGCTAGCAAGACGCTCACTTCCGCACAAATAAATTACACGACAACAGAAAAGGAGCTCTTAGCCGTCGTTTTCGCTTTTGATAAGTTTCACTCATATATAACGCTTTCTAAAGTTATCGTATTTACCGATCACTCCGCCCTTAAGTATTTATTAGCTAAAAATGATGCGAAGCCCCGCCTTCTTCGATGGATTCTACTCCTACAAGAATTTGATTTGGAGATCCGAGACAAGCGGGGAGCGGAAAATCTAGCGGCACACAACCTCTCCCGTTTAGAAAATCTGGATGCAGAAGCGCTCGTCGAATCTGAAATAAATGACAGATTCCCCGAGGAACGCCTCCTTACCATTCATAATTCTTTGTCATCTTCGCCTTGGTTCGCAGATTTTGCAAATTACTTAGTAGCGCGGGTGCTTCCAAAAGTGTTTTCAAGTCATCAAAAGAAGAAATTCTTTTCTGACTTGAAAAATTTCTTTTGGGAGGACCCATTTCTTTTTCATATCTGCATGGACCAAGCTGTCTGAAGATGCATTGCGGGTGTGGAGTGCTTGCAAATTCTTAAGCACTGCCATGAGGGTCCACCCGGTGGGCATTATCAATCCAACTGGACCGCTCGGAAGGCGCTTGAGGCGTGCTACTTTTGGCCCACTCTCTTCAAAGACGCGCATAATTTTGTGCGTGCATGTGATAGCTGTCAGCGGTCGGGTAACATCTCTCGTCGCGACGAGATGCCCCAAAACATGTTTTTAGAGTGCGAAGTTTTCGATTTGTGGGGCATAGATTTTGTTGGCCCACTACCTCCGTCTTTCAAAAATATGTATATTTTAGTGGCGGTCGACTATGTATCAAGGTGGGCGGAAGCGCAAGCTCTCCCCACCAACGATGCGCGAGTCGTCGTTACATTTCTTAAAAAACTATTTTCGCTTCGGCACGCCTCGCGCAATTGTTAGTGATAGGGGAACGCATTTCTGTAACGCTCTTATGGCTAAGACGTTAGCTAAATATGGAGTCACGCACAGGCTTGCCACTCCCTACCACCCGCAAACAAGTGGCCAAGTTGAGGTAGTAAATTGAGAGATTAAGCGAATTTTAGAAAAAACGTGTCACTAAATAGGAAAGATTGGTCCGTTAAACTCGACGATGCGTTGTGGGCGTATCAGACGGCATACAAAACCGCAATTGGTTGTACGCCGTTCCGGTTAGTCTACGGCAAAGCGTGTCATTTACCCGTAAAACTAGAGCATCGCGCTCTTTGGGCTTCAAAACTCTTAAACCTCGACGCCAACTTAGCCACTCAGAATAGAAAACTGCAACTAAATGAGCTCGATGAATGGCGTGCGAACGCTTACGAGAGCAATAAATTCTATAAGGAGCATTCTAAGTTATATCACGATCGAAATTTAAAGACCCCAAAAATATTTTCTCCGGACGATCTTGTCCATCTTTATAATTCAC
The DNA here is from genome assembly GCA_039583875.1 of Platanthera guangdongensis. Lineage (NCBI taxonomy): Eukaryota > Viridiplantae > Streptophyta > Magnoliopsida > Asparagales > Orchidaceae > Platanthera > Platanthera guangdongensis. The sequence goes on along the minus strand of CM077153.1, from coordinate 169,432,464 downwards.
GCCTTAAGCTTTTTCCGGGTAAACTAAAATCTAGATGGTCCGGTCCCTTCATAGTTAAAGAAGTCTTTCCATATGAGACCGTACTCGTCTCCCACCCGGAAAGAGGTTCGTTTAAAGTAAACGGTCATTGGCTTAAGTTATACATAGCGGGCGACCCAGTGATCGAGCATTACGAAACCATAACCCTAATCGATCTATAACTCCGTCAAAATAGTCAAGCTACATGACTATAAACAAATCGCTCCTGGGAGGCACCCCTCGCTTATCTTTTTCGCCCTTTCCTTATTATCTTTGCTACTTTTTCTAATAAATGCAGGGTTTCTAATGAACTTCCCCGAACGCGCATCAGGGACGTTTCTACCCCCCCCCCCTCTCTTTATTTTTTTTATATATATTTTCTTTCCTTTTGTTACGCATACTTATGTTGCAACATTGGGGACAATGATGGACTCAAGTATGAGGGTATTTTCGTGCTTTACGTTTTGCACTTTAATTTTTCTGCATTTCAAAAATACAAAAAAATACATATAACAAAACAAAAACAAAAAAATCTTAAAATGAAAAAAAAAATTAAAATGAAAAACCCCAAAAAAAATTTCATTTTCTTTTTCTTTCTTTTTCCAAAAACAAAAAACAAATTTATAAAACAAAAACAAACAAAAACAAAAACAAAAAAAAATATTTAGTTTCACTTTGTAAATATTTTTCTTTATAAATATTTTTATGTAAATAATCTTCTCTCTCCCCCTTCCGCTTCCCTCTCATTCTTGTAAATAACTTTTCTTTTTCTCCCAATCTTTGTAAATAGAATGAAAATTTTCTTAAAAAAATACAAAAAAAACTTTTTATGTATATATTAATGACATAAACTTAAAAAACCAAAAAAGATAATAGTTCAAAAAATTCAAAAAATTGAGAAAAACAAAAATACAAAAAAAAGATAATAAATGAAAAACAAAAAAAATGATGATAAAAACTATAAAAATAAAAAAAAATGTTTTGAAACAAATAAATCAAATATTCCATCCTTAACTTTCCTGCTATCTAAAAATTCTATTTTGAGTTTATTTATATGTGAATACTATTAATTCTCTGTTTGTTATTTGTTTGTTAATTATTGAGTGAAAAATTTAAATAGCCGGGGTTAAGTTTTAAAAAATTCATTAAGCTTTGTTAAAAATAGCGAACTCGTTTTAGGCACTAGTTCTAATTTTTCATTGATAGGAGCACATGTATTATGTTAGTAAATAACGACTATAGAATTCAATTATACTTACTTTTAGCTTTCTGAAAAATTGGAATGTACAATTTATTAAGGTTGCTCTCAAACATTTTTTAGGATTAAAAATCTAATTTTCTTTTCTCCCCTTACTTACCATGATCTACTTGGCATGATAAAATTTTCATCCTTAAAAGATCCTATGTCAATGGTAATAAGATTTCGTTCCGTAAACATAGGCACCCAATAATTTAAAAAGATTATATGTTACGGAGTAAGAGGATAAAATTCATTACTCCTACACATATACATTGGGTTAATTTTATTCTTATGAAGTTGAAAAGAAAAAAAATCATATTAGGGAAATAAGATTTCATTTTCCTAATAATCCAAAAGAAAAAAAAATGGAGGTTCGAGAAAAAATTACCTCACCTCAAAATCAAAACCCTCTTCATAAACCCACTACCCCCTTATAGCCAATTACACGATTCTAGAATTAATTCAAAAATCGATTTGAGAGCATAATTAGTAAATTGTATTATTTCCAGTAACAGTCCTATAAGCTAGAGTTCATATAATTCCAAACTATTTTCGTTAATCTAACCATTACAAATATTGCCTTCTATTTGATTACATCAAGAAGTCTTTCAGCCAAAATTTTTGCGCTGTTTAAATCATCTACATAATCTTAGGACTTAACTCTTACACCCCGTATATTTATTTCGATCTCTCTTATAATTGATTAAGCGGTAGCTAAACTTAGAGTTCTTTCTATTCCTTATAAGTTCACCTCAAACTTTTGCTCTGGAATAGCAAAAGCTTAAGTATGGGGGTATTTGATGAGTTGTAAATTTACGCATTTATTTGTACATAAAAATAGTTTTTATAGTGTATTACCTTTATTTTTACTTGTTTTTATTCAATAAATTGCTCCTTTTATTGTAAATATTATACTAACTTATTTTATTTTATTTTTCAGAAAAATTCCAAAATCCGCAAAAATTGGGCAGTACACGCACGTGACCAGGGCGTGACAGCTCAAAATCCCGTGAAGGTGCAAATTTCTGAAGTAAAAAGCTTGGCACGCTTGGAGTCACGCCCATGTCACCCGACACGGGGCGTGACAGAAGCCCGTGTCCACTCCACTCGACGAATTCAGTTCAACGGTCGTCGAACCACCGACACGCCCAGCGTCACGCTCGTGACCTAGGGCGTGACTCAAACTCTCAGCTCGACGATTTCAACTCGACACTTTTGGCTCGATGATTATCGAGTGTCGACACCAACTGACACGCCCAGCATCACGCTCGTGACCTAGGGCGTGACCATTCCACCTGGCTCGCCAAGACACGCGCGATGACTTTTGGCGCAACCCGCACCCAGCTCTACCTCCCCGATACGCCCAGCGTCACGCCCATGACCTGGGGCGTGACCAACGCGCAACCGACACGTGCCCAGCCCAAAGTCAACTTTGCCATCAAATCGTTGGCCGCTTTCGCAAACAGTGGTGACAAGCCCACCGACACGCCCGTGTCGGAGGGCGTATACTTTGCTTTTTTTTTCCTATAAATTCCCCACTTCTGTATTGACCAAGGGTTCACATTTTTGAGCCACTTTAGTGTGTTTTGTGGGCTGCATCCGTGGATTCCCTTGCTATGTAAGGAGATTTCTCCCCCCTTTTCTTTCATGTTTGTTTTTGCTTTAGCTTTAGCTTTGTAATAGCTTTGTAATAGTTTCCTTCAATTAATAAAAATGTTAGTTTTTCTCTTCTTATTTGGCTTTGGAATGAACTCATGTGCCCACTTTTCTTCTCATTTTATCCTTAGTTTCTCCTTTGTTTCTCTCTTTTTGAAAAGTGTGTGTGTGTGTGTATGAGTGTAACATGTTTAATATTCATGTTTTTAACTTGTCTTCATGATTAGGTATGATAAGTTTTCCTCTTTTTCACCATGTCCTTTTCTTAAGAGACTTATGTTTTCATTCTTATGTATTTATAAAAGAGATTTTAAAAGTGATTTTGTTCCTTTTTACTTAGTTTTTCTTTTAGGATTGTAAAACTTTTTTTTTGTTCTTTTCATTTTCTCTTCACCTTTTTTATCACTTTTATGAATTCTTAAGAATGAAAAAGTTATAGTTTTAATTTTTAAGCACCTTTGATTTTGACTTTATTTAGGAAAAAATTTTTGCTCATTCTCTTTTTATTTGTTCTTTTTATGTGTTTTAGGTAAGCTTTAGGATTAGAAATCTTGTTATTTTAATTTATAAGCAAATTTGATTTTTCTTTATTATTTGTGTGTGTGAGTGTATGAGCATAAATTTTCACTTTGTTCCTCTTAATTTTCATGATGTGTGTGTGAGTGTATGAGTATAACTTTTTATTGCTTTCTTCATTTATGAAGAGTGTGTGAGTCTAGGTGTTAAATTTTCATGCTCTATTTTCATGCTTTATTTTATTGCTTTCTCCAATTATGTAGAGTGCGTGTGTGTAGGAGATAAATTTTCATGCTTTATTTTATCACTTTCTTCAATAATGTAGAGTGCGTGTGTGTAGGAGATAGTTTTATTGCTTTCTTTCAATTATGTAGAGTGTGTGTGTTAGCGTTTATTTCCGCCTACTCGCTAGGAGTTAAATGGCCGGATTTTGTTTTCCGCCTACTCATTTGAGTTAAATGGCAGGTCTTTTATTTTTCTGTGATTATTTTAGTAGGACTTGTACTTGCATTTATTTCCGCCTACTCGCTAAGAGTTAAATGGCGTGCTCTTTATTTCCCGCCTACTCGTTTGAGTAGGACTTGTAATTTTCCTTTTTTTGTAACTTAGTTTCTGTTTATTTATAATTTGAAGTGTGCGTGAGTTCTTTTTAGCTAACTTTTCAGCTTTCTAAATATTTGTTATTTTTCATGTCTTCTTCTTATAACCTTTTAGTGCTTAATTGCGAACTCGCGCCTCATCAAATTATAAAGTCGTCCCCATACCGATGTGTGGCTAATCGCTATTAGCCTCAGCATTGAAGAGCATTGAGACATTTAAAATGATTTGTAATAATTAAAGCTCTTTATTTTCACTTTAATTTAAGGACTTAAGGTTTATCCCGGGTTAACGACGCGTAGGACCACAAATCGATGTGTGGGCCCTATTTCCGTTATCCATACGCTAGCTAGCCGAGAGGCCGTGCGTATGGACAGATCACCCCTGGGTAAATAGAGTTGCGTGCGTACCCTCGAGAGAGGACAAGCGTAATTCTACCGGATTGGGTTCCCCACCCAATAACGGGGTTCTTAGCATAAAGCGGGCATTAAGAGGAATCCTTCGTCATACTAACATTCGGTCGAATAGTCTTAGCGTTCAGGTGAGCAATATTCCTAGAGATAAGTGCGCTCACATTTGTGGAACCTCCACAACCAAGTTGCCTTTTATTAATTTGAAAACTAAGTCCTATAATTATTAAAAATTATTTTAGTCTTAATCCGATTCGATGCCGAGCGTTAACCCTTCATCGAATATTTTCTAAATCATTTTTTTCGCTCCTTTACTTTTTCCGTCTTTACTTAATTAAAATATCCACCTTACTTTCAATAAAATAATAGTCCTCCCGGAGGAGTAAGAATAGTAACACGACCCCGAGAACAATACGACCTCGGTATTCCCCCGAATATCGAGTACTACTTGTGATAGGTGCACTTGCCTCCTGTAGCACGACCGTGGCGATTGACTCACCGAACCAACCATAGGAAGAGTCTGTTCGCGGGCGCATCAAGTTTTTGGTGCCGTTGTCGGGGAACCTTCGAGTTGCTATTTCGAATTCCGGAGTCTATTACTTTTACTTATTTTCTATAAACTAAAAAAAAACTAAAAACTTTATTTTAAATAAAATCAAAAAAATCAAAAATATAAGAGTTTATTTTGTTTTATTTTTTGTTTGGGTGTATGACCCGTGGACAACCCTCCGAGTCTGAAGATTTTGACTTCGACCCTGAGATGGAACGCTCCCTTGCGCGTATTCGATCTCAACGCCGAATTCCTTCTTTAGACCCCGAAGAATCTATCGGAGAACCCTCTGTTGTAGTTATGGCCGCCCATAACCCAGCCCCGGCGGCCGAGTGCTATGTCTTATTACGCCCGGCCTAACCTAGACGATACTGGGTCTAGTATTGTTCGCCCTGCGGTGGCGAATAATAATTTTGAAATAAAGTCGAGTGTCATTCAAATGGTCCAAAACGCCATGCAATTCAATGGACTGCCGGATGAGGACCTGAATGCCCACTTGTCCAACTTTTTAGAAATATGCGACACCTTCAAGATTAATGGCATCACTGATGATGCCATTCGCTTGCGCCTATTTCCTTTTTCTCTTAAGTCCAAAGCCAGGGCGTGGTTGAATGCCCTCCCGCGAGGATGTATCACCATGTGGGCTGAGTTGACGGAGCGGTTCCTAACGAAGTACTTTCCACCCGCAAAAACTACAAAGTTGCGGGCGGACATTGATTCGTTTGTGCAAAACTATCCTGAGTCTCTATACGAGGCTTGGGAACGGTTTAAGGAATTCCTCCGCCGGTGCCCACACCACGCGTTGCCAACGTGGTTGCAAGTACAAATTTTTTATAATGGGCTTAATTTTCAGACGCGTCAAATGATTGATGCGGCTGTCGGGGGTACACTAAACAATAAAACCCCCGAGGCTGCCTAGGCTTTATTCGAAGAGATGACTATGAACGCCTATCAATGGAACGTCCCGCGGGGACGCCCAAAGCCGGCAGCTGGTCTTTTTGAAGTGGATGCCACTGCTCTCTTAACCCTTCAAGTTGAAAGATTAACGAAGCAGGTGGCAGAGATGTCTGCTGCCTCCTCCACTCCGCCTTGTTTTATTCCCCCTAACATCTGTGTGGCTGAAGAGTTCGTGGATTTCATGGGAAATTTAGGTCGTCCTTCCTTCAACCCCAACAACAACCCTTATAGTAATAACTATAATCCGTGTTGGAGGAATCACCCAAATTTCTCTTGGAGCAACCCGAACAATGCGCAGCATCCCCCTATTTCTTATGCGCCCGAATTTCTGCCGCCTCCTCCTCTTCCAAAACCCTCCCCGATGGAGGAAACTTTTTCGAAGTATATTGCGTCCAATGAGTCAAATATCCGGAACATCACCTGATCGCTAAAAACTCTCGAACAACAGGTTGGACAACTGACGAGGATGATGTCCGAGCGCGTGCTCGAGGAACTGTCGGGAAACATGGAGCCCAATCCGCGGGAGAACGCCAATGCTATAACCCTCCGTAGCGGAAAGGAGGTGGTCGATCCAAAACGGACCGACCCTCGGGTACATATTTCACCTCCGACCCCTCTTCCCCTTTCTTCGATTACGCCGCCTTTACCGATTTTAAAAGAAAAAATTATTTTAAACAAGGCCCTTCCATATCCGCATAAGTTAGAAAACGAGCGTAAGGACGCGCAATATGAAAAATTTATTTTATTATTAAAACAAATTCATATTAATGTTCCTTTTTGCGAGGCTATCTCGCAAATGCCCAAATATGCGAAATTTTTAAAGGAATTACTTTCTAATAAACGTAAATTAGAGGATATTTCGCATGTATCTCTCAACGCTGTCTGCTCGGCGGCCCTTACTAATAAATTGCCCATAAAACAAAATGACCCGGGACGGTTTTCCATCCCGTGCCTATTTGGCGATATATTAGTAAAGTACGCCTTAGCTGATTTAGGGGCTAGCATTAATCTGATGCCGTTCTCGCTCTTTTCACATTTAGGTTTGGGTACTCCTAGTCCTACGAATATGCGCATCCAATTAGCGGATCGCTCGATTAAGTTCCCTATCGGGGTAGTGGAGGACGTCCTTGTCCGAGTAGACAAGTTTACCTTTCCGATAGACTTCGTCATCTTAGACATCGAGGAGGACGCCGAGGTACCAATGATACTCTGTCGCCCTTTTCTCGCCACCTCCCGCGCACTAATAGATGTTAGTAATGGTAGTCTTCTCCTCCGAGTAGGCGATGATCCGGTTACTTTCTCTATTAATCCCTCGATGGACAATTTGTCATCGAGCGACGATTTCTGCTATTCTTTAGATACCTTTTTTGGAGATCGTTCTTCTCCCGTTTTCGAGTCCGTATTTTTAAACGACGATATTTATGCGCTCGAAAATTTTAAATGCGTTGAGGATACCTCTTTAGACTTGCCTTTCGAAACAATTGGAAAGAAAGACATCGGAATTAAAACCTCCCTAGAAGAACCGCCCATCCTAGACCTCAAACCCTTACCCGCATCACTCAAATACGCATTTTTGGGAAAAGGCGATACGGTTCCCGTCATTATTTCTTCGGACTTGAGTGATTCGCAGACTTCTGATTTATTGGAAGTTTTATTTAAACATCGCCACGCAATTGCGTGGCAAATCTCTGACTTAAAGGGGATTAGCCCCTCCTTTTGCACCCATAAGATATTTCTTAACGATAATTACCGCAAAACGATTCAGCCGCAGCGTCGTATTAACCCAAACATGAAAGACGTCGTTAAAGCCGAGATTATTAAGTTATTAGATGCGGGGATTATCTACCCTATTTCGGAGAGTGCATGGGTTAGTCCCGTGCATGTCGTGCCCAAGAAGGGCGCACTAACCGTAGTGGAGAATGAGTATAACAAGCTCGTCCCAACTCGTACTGTTACGGGTTGGCGAGTGTGCATCGATTATAGAAAACTTAATGATGCCACCCACAAGGACCATCTCCCTCTGCCTTTTCTGGACCATATTTTAGAGTATTTTTCCGGTCATCCTTATTATTGTTTTCTTGATGGTTTATCGGGATTTTTCAAATCCCCATTTCCCCTGATGATCAAGAGAAAACAACTTTTACTTGCCCGTTTGGCACCTTCGCATATCGAAGAATGCCATTTGGACTCTGCAATGCACCGGCTACATTCCAAAGATGTATGCTAGCGATCTTTGGCGAGCTAGTAGAAGACATTATGGAAGTCTTTATGGATGACTTTTCTGTTTTCGGACGCTCTTTTCCCAATTTCCTTCGTAATTTAGATCGTGTCCTTCAATGGTGCGAGGACACAAGCCTTGTATTAAATTGGGAAAAAATGCAACTTTATTGTTCGAGGAGGTTTGTTCCTCGGCCATATGATTTCGTCAAAGGGGATAGAGGTGGATAAGGCCAGGATAGAAAAACTACCGCAACCAACAAACGTAAAATCTATTAGGAGGTTTTTAGGCCATGCGGGCTTTTATCGACGCTTCAGTCAAGATTTTTCAAAAATAACAAAGCCGCTAACTCACCTCTTGGAAAAGGAATCACGTTTCATCTTTAGTAGCGAATACGAGTCCGCCTTTAATTTAATAAAACAAAAACTTATCACTTCACCAATTTTAGTGGCCCCTAATTGGTCCCTTCCGTTCGAAATTATGTGCGACACTAGTGATATTGCCTTAGGTGCCGTTCTTGGCCAACGCGTAGAAAAACATTTTCATCCAATTTATTACGCTAGCAAGACGCTCACTTCCGCACAAATAAATTACACGACAACGGAAAAGGAACTCCTAGCCGTCGTTTTCGCTTTTGATAAGTTTCGCTCGTATATAACGCTTTCTAAAGTTATCGTATTTACCGATCACTCCGCCCTTAAGTATTTATTAGCTAAAAATGATGCGAAGCCCCTCCTTCTTCGATGGATTCTCCTCCTACAAGAATTTGATTTGGAGATCCGAGATAAACGGGGAGCGGAAAATCTAGCAGTAGACCACCTCTTCTGTTTAGAAAATCCGGGTGCGGAAGCGCTCGTCGAATCTAAAATAAATGACAGATTCCCCGAGTAACGCCTCCTTGCCATTCATAATTATTCGTCATCTTCACCTTGGTTCGCAGATTTTGCAAATTACTTAGTTGCGTGGGTGCTTCCAAAAGAGTTTTCAAGTCATCAAAAGAAGAAATTCTTTTCTGACTTGAAAAATGTCTTTTGGGAGGAACCATTTCTTTTTCGTATCTGCAATGACCAAGCGGTCTGAAGATGCGTTACGGGTGTGGAGTGCTTGCAAATTCTTAAGCACTACCACGAGGGTCCAGCCGGTGGGCATTATGAAGCCAACCGAACCGCTCGGAAGGCGCTTGAGACGGGCTACTTTTGGCCCACTCTCTTCAAAGACGCGCATAATTTAGTGCATGCATGCGATAGCTGTCAGCGGTCGGGTAACATCTCTCGTCGCGACGAGATGCCCCAAAACATGTTTTTAGAGTGCGAAGTCTTCGATTTGTGGGGCATAGATTTTGTTGGCCCCCTACCTCCGTCTTTTAAAAATATGTATATTTTAGTGGTGATCGACTATGTATCAAGGTGGGCGGAAGCGCAAGCTCTCCCCACCAACGATGCGCGAGTCGTCGTTACATTACTTAAAAACTATTTTATCACTTCGGCATGCCTCGCGCAATTGTTAGTGATAGGGGAATGCATTTTTGTAACGCTCCTATGGCTAAGACGTTAGCTAAATATGGAGTCACGCACAGGCTTGCCACACCTACCACCCGCAAATAAGTGGCCAAGTTGAGGTAGTAAATCGAGAGATTAAGAGAATTTTAGAAAAAATCGTGTCACTAAATAGGAAAGATTGGTCCGTTAAACTCGACGATGTGTTGTGGGCGTATCAGACGGCATACAAAACCGCAATTGGTTGTACGCCGTTCCGGTTAGTCTACGGCAAAGCGTGCCATTTACCCGTATAACTAGAGCATCGCGCTCTTTGGGCTTTAAAACTCTTAAAACTCGACGCTAACTTAGCCACTCAGAATAGAAAACTGCAACTAAACGAGCTCGATGAATGGCGTGCGAACGCTTACGAGAGCAATAAATTCTATAAGGAGCATTCTAAGTTATATCACGATCGAAATTTAAAGACCCCAAAATATTTTCTCCGGGCGATCTTTTCCTTCTTTATAACTCACGCCTTAAGCTTTTTCCGGGTAAACTAAAATCTAGATGGTCCGGTCCCTTCGTAGTTGAAGAAGTCTTTCCATATGGGACCGTACTCGTCTCCCACCCGGAAAGATGTTCGTTTAAAGTAAACGGTCATCGGCTTAAGTTATACATAGCGGGCGACCCAGTGATCGAGCATTACGAAACCATAACCCTCCTCGATCTATAACTCCGTCAAAATAGTCAAGCTACATGACTATAAACAAAGCGCTCCTGGGAGGCACCCCTCGCTTATCTTTTTCGCCCTTTCCTTATTATTTTTGCTACTTTTTCTAATAAATGCAGGGTTTCTAATGGACTTCCCCGAACACATCAGGGACGTTTCTACCCCCCCTCTCTTTATTTTCTTTATATATATTTTCTTTCCTTTTGTTCCGCATACTTATGTTGCAACATTGGGGACAATGTTGGACTTAAATATGGGGGTATTTTCGTTCTTTACGTTCTGCACTTCAATTTTTCTGCATTTCAAAAATATAAAAAAATACATATAACAACAAAATAAAAACAAAAAAAAATCTTAAAATGAAAAAAACAATTTATAATGAAAAACCCAAAAAAAATTTTCATTTTCTTTTTTTTTTCCAAAAACAAAAAAAAAATTTATAAAACAAAAACAAACAAAAACAAAAACAAAAAAATATTTAGTTTCACTTTGTAAATATTTTTCTTTGTAAATCTTTTTCTTTGTAAATATTTTTATGTAAATATTCTTCTCTCTCCCCCTTCCGCTTCCCTCTCATTTTTGTAAATGACTTTTCTTTTTCTCCCAATCTTTGTAAATAGAATGAAAATTTTCTTAAAAAAATACAAAAAGAACTTTTTATGTATATATTAATGACATAAACTGAAAAAACCAAAAAAGATAATAGTTCAAAAAATTCAAAAAATTGAGAAAAATAAAAATACAAAAAAAAGATAATAAATGAAAAACAAAAAAAATGATGATAAAAACTATAAAAATAATAAAAAAAATGTTTTGAAACAAATAAATCAAATATTTCATCCTTAACTTTCCTGCTATCCAAAAATTCTGTTTTGAGTTTATTTATATGTGAATACTATTAATTCTCTGTTTGCTATTTGTTTGTTAATTATTGAGTGAAAAATTTAAATAGCCGGGGTTAAGTTTTAAAGAATTCATTATGCTTTGTTAAAAATAGCAAACTCGTTTTAGGCACTACTTCTAATTTTTCATTGATAGGAGCACGTCTATTATGTTAGGAAATAACGACTATAGAATTCAATTATACTTACTTTTAGCTTTATGAAAAATTCGATCGTACAATTTATTAAGGTTTCTCTCAAACATTTTTAGGATTAAAAATCTAGTTTTCTTTTCTCCCCTGACTTATCATGACCTACTTGTCATGATAAAATTTTTATCCTTAAAAGATCCTATGTCAATGGTAATAAGATTTCATTCCATAAACATAGACACCCAATAATTTAAAAAGATTATATGTTATGAAGTAAGAGGATAAAATTCATTACTCATACACATATACATTGGGTTAATTTTATTTTTATGAAGTTGAAAAGAAAAAAAATCATATTAGGGAAATAAGATTTCATTTTCCTAATAATCCAAAAGAAAAAAATGGAGGTTCGAGAAAAAATTACCTTACCTCAAAATCAAAACCCTCTTCATAAACCCACTACCCCCTTATAGCCAATTACACGATTCTAGAATTAATTCAAAAATCGATTTGAGAGCATAATTAGTAACTTGTATTATTTCCAGTAACACTCCTATAAGCAAGAGTTCATATAATTCCAAACTATTTTCGTTAATCTAACCATTACAAATATTGCCTTCTATTTGATTACATTAAGAAGTCTTTCAGCCAAAACGTTTGCGCTATTTAAATCATCTACATAATCTTAGGACTTAACTCTTACACCCCGTATATTTATTTCGATCTCTCTTATAATTGATTAAGAGGTAGCTAAACTTAGAGTTCTTTCTATTCCTTATAAGTTCACCTCAAACTTTTGCTCTGGAATAGCAAAAGCTTAAGTATGGGGGTATTTGATGAGTTGTAAATTTACGCATTTATTTGTACATAAAAATAGTCGTTATAGTGTATTACCTTTATTTTTACTTGTTTTTATTCAATAAATTGGTCCTTTTATTGTAAATATTATACTAACTTATTTTATTTTATTTTTTAGAAAAATTCCAAAATCCGCAAAAATTGGGCAGTACACGGCCGTGACCAGGGCGTGACAGCTCAAAATCCCGTGAAGTTGCAAATTTCTGAAGTAAAAAGCTTGACACGCCTTGAGTCATTCCCGTGTCACCCGACACGGGGCGTGATAGAAGCCCGTGTCCACTCCACTCAATGAATTCAGTTCAACGGTCGTCGAACCACCGACACGCCCAGCGTCACGCTCGTGACCTAGGGCGTGACTCAAACTCTCAGCTCGACGATTTCAACTCGACACTTTCAGCTCGATGATTGTCGAGTGTCGACACCAACCGACATGCTGAGCGTCACGCCCGTGACCTGGGGCGTGACCATTCCACCTGGCTCGACAAGACCCGCGCGGCGACGTTTGGTGCAACCCGCACCCAGCTCTACCTCCCAGACACGCCCAACATCATGCCTGTGACCTGGGGCATGACCAACGCGCAACCGACACGTGCCCAGCCCAAAGTCAACTTTGCCATCAAATCGCCGGCCGCCTTCGCAAACAGTGGTGACACGCCCACCGACACGCCCGTGTCGGAGGGCGTATACTTTGCTTTTTTTTCCTATAAATTCCCCACTTATGTATTGACCAAGGGTTCACATTTTTGAGCCACTTTAGTGTGTTTTGTGGGCTGCATCCGTGGATTCCCTTGCTATGTAAGGAGATTTCTCCCCCATTTTCTTTCATGTTTGTTTTTTGCTTTAGCTTTAGCTTTGTAATAGCTTTGTAATAGTTTCCTTTAATCAATAAAAATGTTAGTTTTTCTCTTCTTATTTGGCTTTGGAATAAACTCATGTGCCCACTTTTCTTCTCATTTTATCCTTAGTTTCTCCTTTGTTTTTCTCTTTATGAAAAGTGTGTGTGTGTATGAGTGTAACATGTTTAATATTCATGTTTTTAACTTGTCTTCATGATTAGGTATGATAAGTTTTCCTCTTTTTCACCATGTCCTTTTCTTAAGAGACTATTGTTTTCATTCTTATGTATTTATAAAAGAGATTTTAAAAGTGATTTTGTTCCTTTTTACTTAGTTTTTCTTTTAGGATTGTAAAACTTTTTTTTTGTTTTTTTAATTTTTTCTTCACCTTTTTATCACTTTTATGAATTCTTAAGAATGAAAAAGTTATAGTTTCAATTTTTGAGCACCTTTGATTTTGACTTTATTTTGGAAAACTTTTTCTCATTCTCTTTTTATTTGTTCTTTTTATGTGTTTTGCGTAAGCTTTAGGAGTAGAAATCTTGTTATTTTAATTTATAAGCAACTTTGATTTTTCTTTATTATTAGTGTGTGTGAGTGTATGAGCATAAATTTTCACTTTGTTCCTCTTAATTTTCATGATGTGTGTGTGAGTGTATGTGTATAACTTTTTATTGCTTTCTTCATTTATGAAGAGTGTGTGAGTCTAGGTGTTAAATTTTCATGCTCTATTTTCATGCTTTATTTTATTGCTTTCTCCAATTATGTAGAGTGCGTGTGTGTACGAGATAAATTTTCATGCTTTATTTTATCGCTTTCTTCAAATATGTAGAGTGCGTGTGTGTAGGAGTAGTTTTATTGCTTTCTTTCAATTATGTAGAGTGTGTGTGTTAGCGTTTATTTCCGCCTACTCGCTAGGAGTTAAATGGCCGGATTTTGTTTTCCGCCTACCCATTTGAGTTAAATTTCAGGTCTTTTATTTTTCTGTAATTATTTTAGTAGGACTTGTACTTGTATTTATTTCCGCCTACTCGCTAAGAGTTAAATGGCGTGCTCTTTATTTCCCGCCTACTCGTTCGAGTAGGACTTGTAATTTTCCTTTTTTTGTAACTTAGTTTCTGTTTATTTATAATTTGAAGTGTGCGTGAGTTCTTTTTAGCTAACTTTTCAGCTTTCTAAATATTTGTTATTTTTCATGTCTTCTTCTTATAACCTTTTAGTGCTTAATTGCGAACTCGCGCCTCATCAAATTATAAAGCCGTCCACATACCGATGTGTGGCTAATTGCTATTAGCCTCGGCATCAAAGAGCATTGGGACATTTAAAATGATTTGTAATAATTAAAGCTCTTTATTTTCACTTTAATTTAAGGACTTAAGGTTTATCCCGGGTTAACGACGCGTAGGACCACAAATCGATGTGTGGGCCCTATTTCCGTTATCCATACGCTAGCTAGCCGAGAGGCCGTGCGTATGGACAGATCACCCCAGAATAAATAGAGTTGCGTGCATACCCTCGAGAGGGGACAAGCGTAATTCTACCGGATTGGGTTCCCCACCCAATAGCGGGGTTCTTAGCGTAAAGCGGGCGTTAAGAGGAATCCTTCGTCGGACTAACGTTCGGTCGAATAGTCTTAGCGTTCAGGTGAGCAATATTCCTAGAGATAAGTGCGCTCACATTTGTGGAACCTCCACGGCCAAGTTGCCTTTTATTAATTTGAAAACTAAGTCCTATAATTATTAAAAATTATTTTAGTCTTAATCTGATTCAATGCCGAGCATTAACCCTTCATCGAATACTTTCTAAATCATTTTTTTCGCTCCTTTACTTTTTCTGTCTTTACTTAATTAAAATATCCACCTTACTTTCAGTAAAATAATAGTCCCCTGGAGGAGTAAGAATAGTCAACACGACCCCGAGAACAATACGACCTCGGTATTCCCGCGAATATCGAGTACTACTTGCGATAGGTGCACTTGCCTCCTGTAGCATGCCCGTGTTGATCGACTCACTGAACCAACCACATTAAGAGTCTGTTCGCGGGCGCATTAGCTGACACGCCCTGTGACACGCCCGTGTCACAGGCCGTGTCCGAAGCACTCGACAATCGTCGACCAAATTGCGTCGACCACTCGTCGACTGTTCCTCTCGAACACTCGTCGAATGCAGGACACGCCCTGGGACACGCCCGTGTCCCAGACCGTGTAACCCCAAAAATGAGCCTGCTGAAAAATGGGTTGTTACAACAACCACTAGGTTTTATCTCTCCAACTAATCCCACTTACATCTTTAAATTGCATAAAGCTCTTTATGGTTTAAAGAAAGCTCCAAGAGCTTGGTATGAAACCATAGTTAGCTTTCGTCTAGAGCATAAGTTTTCTAGGGGCATTATAGATAAGACATTATTGACTAGACACCATAAGGATCAAATCTTGTTAGTACAAATCTATGTAGATGATATTATTTTTGGGTCTACAGATTCCAAACTATGCAAGAGGTTCTCTGACCTCACGCATTCAAAGTTTAAAATGAGTAGCATGGGTGAGCTCTCCTACTTCCTTGGTCTCCAAGTGAAGCAGCTACCTGATGGCATCTTTATATCCCAATCTAAGTATGCTAAAAAGCTAATCAAAAAGTTTGGGATGTCAGATGCCTCAGCCAAGAAAACACCTATGGCTACAAATGTTGTAATTGACTCTGTTGAACATGGGAAACCTATTGATCAGAAATTATATAGGGCCATTATTGGGTCCCTACTGTATCTTGCAATAAGTAGACCAGACATAATGTTTTCTATATGTCGTTGTGCTAGATTCCAAGTGAACCCTAAAGAATCTCACCTTATTTTCTTAAAAAGGATTTTAAGATATATAAAGAGTTGTCCTAGTCTAGGACTTTGGTGTAAAACTGAGTCATAGTTTGAGTTGACTGGATACTCAGATGCTGACTTTGCTGGATGTAGAGTAGACATAAAAAGTACCTCAGGGACATGCCAGTTCCTTGGTATGAGACTAGTGTCTTGGTTTTGCAAAAAGCCGTCATTTGTGTCAACTTCAACTACTGAAGCAGAATACATAGCAGCTGGTTTTTGTTGTTCCCAGATACTGTGGATTCAAAATCAACTCCTAGATTATGGGTTCAACTTAAATAATTCAACTTTACTATATGACAACACAAGTGCAATTTCCATTGCACAAAATCCAGTGCATCATAGTAGAACTAAGCATATAGACATCAGACATCATTTCAATAGAGTGTGTGTGGACAAAAATAAAATTAATCTTGTCAACATCTACACTGATTTGCAAAGAGCAGATATCTTCACCAAACCTTTGGATGAAAGGAATTTGCCTCAATTCGTCGAACGGAGATTGACGAACTGAGAAGAGTTCTAGAGAAATTTGTCGAACTAAGATCGACGAACTCTCTGTGTGTGAAACTCTTTTCATCGAACGGAGATCAACGATATTGATTCAAAAAATTTTCATCGAACTGAACTCGACGAAATGTTTTCACTTTTTATGACTGAGTTCGACGAATTCTTTTATCAATAAAATATTTCGTCGAACCCAGATCGATGAATTTTTACCTCTCGTCGGACGGAGTTTGCCGCTTCATTTTTTAAAAACCATATATCTAGGTTTTCTTCGAGCTCCATCCCGCATTTTATGTTCCTTTGCACTTGATCTCTGGTTTTTCTTTTGTAGGTGAACTAATGACGATTCCGGCGACTTCTCATGCTGCAATGAAGTTCGACATGGGATTTGACATTGATTTCAAATCTTTCCAATACTCTGACCAGATTTTTGTGGATATTCTGAAACTGCTTGAGGAACAAAATCTGAAGAAATTCATGACTTGCCGAATCAAGATAGCA
Organism: Platanthera guangdongensis; assembly: GCA_039583875.1. Taxonomy (NCBI): domain Eukaryota; kingdom Viridiplantae; phylum Streptophyta; class Magnoliopsida; order Asparagales; family Orchidaceae; genus Platanthera; species Platanthera guangdongensis. Next base: position 169,415,490 of record CM077153.1, on the reverse strand, counting down.
ATGTCAGAGATTAAGGAATGGGTGTTCACCTCTACAACACCAGAGGCAGATACAGTGACAGGGACAATATCCGGTACTCAAGTTTCTCTTTCCCCCACTATACTAACCAAAAGTTTCAGTCTGCTAAATGGAAATGACAATATAGAAATGGATAGTGATGAGTATGATAGTATGTTGATAACAATGGGTCATACTAGAGAAAACCCAAACAAATTGTTGAAGAAAAACTTATCTTCTGAGTATAAGTTCTTAGCCGATATAGTTGACAAAGTTCTACTAGGAAAACATACTGCTCACGACTACATTACCAGGTACCAATTCTTGGTGATGTGTGTCTTGGTCAATATGAAAGGAGTAAACTGGGGAAAATTATTGTTTGATTTGATAAAGAAAAAGAACAATAAGAAGAAAGTATGCTTTGGAAGAATTCTGGGAATCTTTCTTCACGAACTGGCTCCTGAACTACTGGTCTCCATGATAGTGTTCATCAATGCCTCTAAAAGGCTGACTTGTGCCTTATCTGGAAGGTGGGAGAGTACCATCTCCCAGCCATCCAAGGCTTCATCCTCTTCCAGAACTTCTGAGAGCACCAGGGTAGTGATAGCCACTCCTCCACCTCCAAAAGAAATTCCTCCCTCCACCAGAATTCCTTCACCTCCTTCTCAACAACCCCATCAACAACCATCTTCTTCTCTAACTCATACTCCACCAACTCAACAAAAACTTCAACCCTCACCAGTTCCATCTCCAGAAAATACCGTACCACCTCTATCTCCACCTCCATATTCTTCACCTCAAATTAATATCTCTGAAATACCATCTACCTCAATTCAGGAACCATCTTTCAATCTTCTATCTCCTCAACCATCTCCACATCATTCTCCAATTCAGGAACATATTTCTTCCACCACAACCACAGTCCAACCTTCTACCACTGCAACTCCTTCAACTGATATCCCTTCAGTCATCCACACTGACATACCATCTACTGCTCCAAACTACATACATACAGATCTTTCTAATGCATTCTCTGTATGTTCTAATTGTGGACATCACACTCCTTACTCCTCCTATGCTCTAGAATCTCTATATCTAAATTTTTCTGATATAGTTAAAGATCTTCTTGCATTTATTTCTCCCACTCTTGAAAAACTCATAGCCACTGTTATTGCTCCTCTCTCTGATTCCATCACTTCTCTATCTTCCAGAATTGCTGCTCTGTCCTTTGTCCCTTCTTCTGGAGGACTGGATTCAGGACCCTCTAAACCCAGTCAGGGGGAGATGTTATATGAAGAAGCTCCAGTTCCCCCCTGTACAATTTTCAGTAGCAGCAGCGACAGATTCTGAGATGACTGACGACTCAGCAGAAATAGCTCCACCTGCAGATATAATTGATTTACTTGATTCTGATACAGAGATGGATGACACAGCTATAGCAGAAATAAATACTGTTGGTGATTACATTATAAATCCCATACTCAACCTAGATTCTTTACTAGATTCTTTCAATTTTGTTTACAGAGATTTTCTCCAAAGTTTTTCTCTTCAGCCTTCTATGGCTATTGTACCATATACTTCACCAATAAGCCCCATAGTTGTCAAGCAACTCAAGGCAAGTTTTGCTACTCTAGGGATCTTAAAAAACATATTACTGAGAATGTTCTTGAATTAGTCTCCACTACAGAACAAAAGGCTATCTCCCCTCCTACATACAAGATGGATGATAGTCCTGCACCAGATTTAGATGAAATTCTTATGGCTGATATTGAAGAAGAAAATAAGTTAATTTCTGAAAGTATTTCTAAAACCATTATTGCTCAACAAGCTCTTCCAGAACCTTCAGTTGCTCCCCAGGCTGAAAAACAAATTTCCCAAGATATTATGAAAGCACTTAATGACTTGTATGATAACCCTCAAGGATCTTCTGATGATGAAGATGCCGATGATTCTGATGACTCTGATAATGCTAAAGCCAAGAAGAAAGCTGCTAAGAAGAGAAAGGCTGCACCAAAATCTGCTCCTAAGCTTAATCCCACTCATGATACTCCATACTATATTCTGCAGAATATCACTCCATATACACGGATGTCGACATGGATATGGATTTCTAAGAATGAGCAAAAAGCCAGAAATAAAAGCAGGAGATACTCTCCTCCTCCTCCTTCTCAAAGGAACTGGAGAGGTCCTCCTCCTCCTCCTGCTGTTGTTGCTTCAGGTAACATTTCTCAGAGGTCTACTCCATAAGCTAGAACATATCAAAGACAACCTGATAGATCATCAAGACCACATGGAAGCAGTCAGCACAGGTATTCTGGCAGCAGACAACAACAACAATAACAACAACAATAAACATCTGAAATTGAAAAAGCTAATAGTCCAAAAAGGCCAGATTCTCCTCCAGTCCCATTTGTGGATCCTGAAACAGAAAATATTGCAAGAATGGACAAATTCCAAGAGCTTGTTAGATTATCAATGATTTACAAAGCTAAAGCAGAAGGGAGAGATCCTTCTCAGTACTCAACCATGTCCTCATACAGAAAAGAAGAGCTTAAAAGGTATGAAAAGTCTAACAAATTTTTTTAATGTTGATGCCTATATGAATTTGCATCCAGATGCTGTTGTACCCAGAGCTACTTCTCTCAACATAATTGGTGCTGCTGACAAATTTCGGCCTTCCTTCTCCTCTTCCTCCTTTCCTCCTCTCCCAAGCCGCCAACCCTCCTTCTCCCTCTCAAAATCCGGCCACCACTCCACCTCCTCCTCCCTCCTCATGGTTTCCACCACCTTTTCTCTCTCCATTTTCCATATATATATATATATATTGCCTTCAAGGTTTCTCCCTCTCCTAGGGTTATTGCAAAGGAAACGACTAGCGTCTTCATCGTCCGGTGCAGATCCGTGGTTTCACGTGGAGGATTGAAATCAACCACCGTCGTTAGCGATTCCTCCACTCATATTGTGGACAGACTTTCTTGGGATTGGGTAACGATTCCTACACCTCTTGTGTGATTTCTTATATACTATTTTGTGAGGTTTTTGGTGGAATTAGAAGGCTAATATTTTGTCCTAATTTATATTGAAATTGTGCTAATTTAAATCTAATCTTTAAGAGTTAATTATTCCGTATATTTTTCGTAAAACTTGGTTCGGGTAGATCTAGTGAACAATAGAGGAAATCAGTTTCTTACCTTGATTTCTCCTTGAGTTCAAGAGATTTGGCAACCCTCATATCAATTAATTTTGGGATTAATTTGGACTTAATTATAAGTCTCTATTTTATCCCGGATTTTCTTATTTTGGAATTGGGAACGTTTTGCGTATGACTTTAATTTGAATTGCTAATTGTCCGAATCAGGTAGGTCCTTTTCGCTTGAGCAAACAATGGTTTATAGCCATTTGTTCAATCTATAAAAGGGGTAGTGCCCCTTTGTGTTGTGTCTTGCTATATTGTAGGAATCATCTTTATTATTACTTGAAGGAAATATTGCTCGCTGCGTAATTAATTTAAATATCGATCCAAGAACGCGTAGTGTTTAAACCGTCGAAACCGTTGGCCTGTATCAATTTTGTATCAGAGCCAAGTTGTGCTAATTTCTTAATTAGTACCATCCTACGAAAAAAAATTTCTTTAGCACGCCGATACGCACTTGCCCGTTTCATTGCACAACATATAAATCAATTTTTAAATTTTTGGTCTGCAAATAACGGTCTAAAATTTTCAATTTTTTTTCTCAAAATTCAAAAAAATAAAATTCTGGAATTTCCCCATCATTTTATTAGTAAGAAATCAAAAAATATTTTATTTTTATTAAATCACTACAAAATTTTAATTTTGGTCTTCCAATAGCGGCATATATTTTTATTTTTCCAGCAAAAAAAATCAGAAATTTTTTTTAATAATCTTCAATTTATTTTCAGTAAAAAAATCCAAAAAAAATATTTTATTTCTTAGTTATTAAGCAGGAACAAATACATTTGTTGCATTTTATAAATGGTCAGGTTCATTATTCATTGCATGTGCACCAGTTCCGGGTGAGTTTTCTCTCCGGTTCACATTATTATGGCCTATGACGTTTATGCTTCCCGTTTATATTATTGGTATGTTAATCCCGTGGCTAAACAAAACCCAGCCTTGCCTTCATACCATAGGAATACCAATCGTCCCCACGCTTATCCTCCCACTAGAATTGAGACACCTACTTATGACGGTTTAGGGTGTCCCCAAAATTTTAGAGACTAGCTTAAGGGATTAGAAAATTATTTTAATTGTCACTTATGGGACGACCACCAAAAGGTTAACATAGCCCGAGATCGATTAGTAGGTCAAGCCCGCGTGTTTTGGCTAAATGGAGAGCGTCGTGTTGGTAGTTATAAACATGCTTGGCCGGCAATGCGTAGCCTACTCTCGGATCAATTTGATCCCACCTATCTCCGCGCTACTAACACCAAGCTTGTGAGTGAGTATCGTTATGGCACTAGTCCCATACCTGCCTATAGGAATGATTATATACCTAACACTAGATCATTTTCCCCCAAAGGTCGGCTTGCTTATAGTGTACCTACTACCACCTTTAGGGAAACAATTCCTAATAGATCACATGTCTTGGACTCGAAAGATGTTACTACTAGAGCTTTGTCTCCTTTAGCCTCGACGTCTAAGCCCCTTGAGATACTGACTGATACCTCTAAGGATTCTGATGTGGATATAGTATCTCTAAATTCGGAAGTTCACGAACAAGGTGAGAGTATTCCTTCACGTACGATAGTGCCCGACAAGTCTGAAGATTCTGATAGTGAGGGAATCCCTAGTGATTTAGAAGACAATGTATGGGATGATTACATTCCGATCCGTGAGAGTATTCCACTGCATATTACTTGCCCTACTAGCATTGTGTCTGTTCACCCTAGTATTGAGTGCCCTCTCCAAGATATGATCCCCATTGTGTTAGAGCCTACGATTACACCCGTTGAGATTGTATCTGTGTTTCTGAGGAGTCTGAAAGCGAGGATGTCCATATTGTTATTGTGGATGAGTTACCATCGGAGGGAAGGGTATTTTTGGATGATTCATTGGTTGTGCACTAGGATGAGAGTTCTTTGATGATATCACCGTTGTGTGAAAATTATATTGATTTGGATGTTATCCTTGGTATGATTTTACCGACCCTTCCTCCTATTTATTTGCTTATCTTATATGACTTTTTAGGACATGGAACTGGTAGACCTAGTCCGAGTTGTTGTGTCACACCCACTTTAGTAACTCCTACATTGGTGTTGTATCAGCGTTTAGATATTACTATGTTGAGCGTACTAGTATTTGGACTTTTCACTGCACCTCATAGATATGACTACGCGTCACTTTTGACCGCTCATTTTTTTGCGTGTCTGTCTATCGTTCTGTCCTCTACTATGACTGATTTTGATTCTTTTACAATTGTGACTCTAGATGTGGTGTCCCTTATACATACTTATATACCACACCCAATCACACACATTTACTCGCCGCCATTTGATGACCCTCATTTCCCCACGTTAGCGACTATAGTTGGGTCTCTAGAGTTGTTTCACTCGCATATCTTTGCACATTCGGGGGCATCCAATTATATTGGATATAATGCACGATTCACCTTGGCATATCTTCATGCCAAGCATGAAAATATTAAAATTGAAATTAAGACTGCGGTGTCGGAGCCCATAAAAATTATCTCTGATTACAAGGCTCCCGTGCCACCTGACTTACCCCCCTTATCCTCTGCTTTTGGGTCAAGTCATGTAGCACATGGATTCTCTCCTCATGTATCTAGGCCATTTGTGATTCATTTTAAGTTTTATCACATGCACTTCTACTCCTTTTTGAGACTGTCTGATGCTAGATATAGTGATTTGAGTTTAGTCTGGTCAGTCCCCGAGTGGATGCCTTCTGGCTCCGTTAATAAATTAATATGTAGGAACGCCGACCCATCCATGATTATGAAGAACGTCGGATTTTATGCTTTTATTTTGGATTTTTATATAGCACAGGGTGTTTCATTTTATTTCAAGTTTCCGTACTTTTTACTCTACGTCTCTGTTCCACCTGAGTGCCTTTCTCCGTCGTCTCTTCCTACCACGAAATATTCTCTTGGGATGGGGAGTGTTAGTACTATCGTGTCTATTTTCCATATTGACTCCTTGGTTCTTGAACCGGTCAGTAAGATTCTTGTTTATTTTCTTTTGCTTGACACAATTTCGAGTTTTCTCGAAAGTCTTGTTGTTGATGTGCCAGACAGGTTCTCAGTACTGATGGACGTTCATAGTACTATGATGCATATTGAAGGGCATGATTTTCCCCATGCTGCTGCTGCTTTAGACTGTCCCCCCCCCCCCCGCATGGGCCACTCATCGGTGATAAGTAGTTTTGAGCGGGGGAGGATTGATGGTGCCATGGATCCACGTTTGAAAGCGTTCGTGGATTGGGACGGTCGTTGCCGCAAGCTCACGGATGGGATTCTCTACCACGATGCCCGCCATCATCGCCGCTACATGTTTTGCACGACGTCCACCGCCGTCATTCAATAAAATATATAATTATAAATTAAATAATTATAATTATATATTTTACTAATTATTATTTTAGCAATTTCTATTTTTTAAGCATTTTAATTTTCAAGCCTTATATCATTGTATTTTTATTTCATGTATTATGATGGGTGCATATAACTATCATAATGTTCTTTTGAATTTTGAATTGGAGGATTATTGAGTGGTGTAGGCTATTAATAGCCATGTTGATGAATGATTGTTTAGAGAGAATAAAAAAATTGAAACCTTAATTCAAAGATTGAATTTTCCCCTCTTTCCCTCTTCCCCCTTAGGCAAATTTCGGCCTTCCTTCTCCTCTTCCTCCTTTCCTCCTCTCCCAAGCCGCCAACCCTCCTCCTTCTCAAAATCTGGCCACCACTCTACCTCCTTCTCCCTCCTTAAGGTTTCACCACCTTTTCTCTCTCCACTTTCCATATATATATATATATATATATATATATATATATATATATATATATATAGTCTTCAAGGTCCCCCCTCTCCTAGGGTTATTACAAAGGAAACGACTAGCGTCTTCATCATCCGGTGCAGATCCGTGGTTTCACGTGGAGAATTGAAATCAACCACCGTCGTGAGTGATTCCTCCACTCATATTGTGGACGGACTTTCTTGGGATTGGGTAACGATTCCTACACCTCTTGTGTGATTTCTTCTATATTATTTTGTGAGGTTTTTGGTGGAATTAGAAGGCTAGTATTTTGTCCTGATTTATATTGAAATCATGCTAATTTAAATCTAATCTTTAAGCATTAATTATTTCGAATATTTTTCGTAAAACTTGGTTTGGGTAGATCTAGCGAACGCTAGAGGAAATCAGTTTCTTACCTTGATTTCTCCTTGAGTTCAAGAGATTTGGCAACCCTTATATCAATTAATTTTGGGATTAATTTGGAATTAATTTTAAGTCTCTATTTTAGCCCGGATTTTCTTATTTTGGAATTGGGAACATTTTGCGTATAACTTTAATTTGAATTGCTAATTGTCCGGATCGGGTAGGTCCTTTTCGCTTGAGCAAACATTAGCTTATAGCCATTTGTTCAATCTATAAAAGGGGTAGCTCCCCTTTGTGTTGTGTCTTGCTATATTATAGGAATCGTCTTTATTATTACTTGAAGGAAATATTGCTCGCTGCGTAGTTAATTTAAATATCGATCCAAGAACGTGTAGTGTTTAAACCGTCGAAACCGTGGGCCTGCATCATTTACTCTGAGCTGTAGGGTCCTGGGGTAGATCTAATGTGGGGTTTTGGAGTGGATCTGAGGTAGTGTCCTGTAGTGGATCTGAGGTAGGGTCCTGGACTAGATCTGAGGTAGGACCGAAAACAGTCTGAGCTATAAGAGTGGTGTTCACTCTGAGCTGTAATATCTTGAGAGATTTGAGGTGTAAGCTCAAGGAGCTTAGTATAAAGTAGGAGTTAGTCGAATCTTGCACAATGCTAGATAGGTGAAGGGGAAAAGTGGATGTACCCTAGATAGGGAAACCACTATAATTTTAGTGTGTTTTTTGTGATCTTAGAACACACACCAAGCTCTAACTTCAAAAGATTTAAATCAAACCTATTCGACCCCCTAGGTGTTTAAATACCCTTAGAAAAGTCTTTCAAGTGGTATCAAAGGGAGGTTGTTCAAAAAGGACTTAACAGTCTGAACTAAATCTCCTAGGGTAGTAGAAGTATATCCTCATGGCTTCTGGTGAGAACCATAAGGAGTTAGGTTCTATGAAACTTCCTATCTGTAGGAAGGAGAACTTTGGGATCTGGAAAGAAAGGGTGAGACTATTCCTGGAAGCCTCTGACCCTAGGATATACATTATAGTACAAAAGGGTCCTTTCATTCCCATGAAGGTCTCTTCCATTGATACCAACATTAAGACACCCAAGAGACATTCAGAGATGACTAAGGATGAGGTGGCTCTGGCCACCATTGATAAGAGGGTACAAAACATAATTGTCAGTGTCATATATGATTCAACATTTCAGAACTTGATCCACTGCAAAACATCCAAGGGGATGTGGGAATCATTGATAGTATACATAGATGGAACAAAAGAAGTGAGGGATGACAGAAAATCCCTCCTTAACCAGCAGTTTGAGTCCTTCATGTAACGTCCCGTTTCGCACTAGGCCCCTCACACACGTTTTGAGTCAAGAGACTTGACTCGGACTCGGGGTGCGTTGGCCGAAAGGGTTAGGGTTGAGTGTTACTTAACGAATGATGGGGGAATGGAATTAAGATAAATTGACCAAGGGAAATTTCGTCGGATATTGCCAGGGATATCCGATGAATTCATTGAGAATGATTTTGAAGTTAGCCGAGTAAAATTCATCGAGTAAGGCTGTTATTCGTCGGGTATCACTGGGTGATACTCAACACACTCGACGAATGTGGACTTAGAAATTAGGCTGGAAAGTTGGCGTTGAGTGGACTCAATGCCACTCAGCACGGTGTTAAGTGCGTCGAGTGCACTCAATGTCATTCGATGATTTAGTCTATGGCGTTGAGTGGACTCGACACCACTCAACGCCATTTGAATTAGAAACATTTTTGGATGATTGGCGTCGAGTACATTGAGTGCACTCGACGCCACTCAATGCTTTTACTTGGGATTATTCAGAGAGTTGTGGCATCGAGTGTGTTGAGTACACTCGATGCCACTCAATGATTTTAACTTGGTGTGGTGCCTGCATATGGTGTTGAGTTGTGTCGATGAATCTCGATGAATCGTCGAGTAAGAATTTGACATTCGACCATTCAACGAGTATAGAAGTATAACCGACGAATTTACCTTGAGATTTGTTGTGCTGAAATATGGCTGAGTGAACTCGACGAATCACGATTATTCGTCGAGTAATGGAATAATACTCGACGATTCGTCGAGTATGAGCTGCTTACTGACAAATCTAAACTTAGCAGACTACGAACATAGATTTATATAATAATTATTCGTCAAACTACGATCGATGAAACTAGTATGGTTCATCGACCAGAGATCGATGATATTGGGGCTCAGAAAATGACTACTTTCATTCTCTGAGTGGAGTTCGACGAACTCATCCTAATTTGTCGAACTCAGGTCGACGAACTCACCCGAATTCGTAGAATGTAGTTCAATATAACAGAAATTTTAATTCTTCTAAAACTTATAACCAACCAAGAACATTTAATAATCAATTTAATCAATGGATCATTCCACCTAGTAAATATCACCCTTTAGGATATAAAAGCCAACCCGAATGTTCATTCATTTTCAGCTTTAGTTATGTAAAGAAAGAAGGACCAAAGGTAACCTGGGTCAAGGACCACTAATCTTTTCCTTTGCAGGTAAAGAGTTATCCAGCTTTTAATCAACAATGGTATCTGGAGAGTGGTTGCTCCAAGAATATGACTGGCAGTAAGGACAACCTAAATAATTACATGTCCAAGCTGGGACCAAAGGTGATCTTTGGTGACTTAAATTATGGTTAGATAGAAGGCTTTGGAGAAGTTAAGATTGGAGCAGTTACTTTCAAAAAGGTTGCATATGTAAGTGGACTGAAACATAAACTCATCTCCATAAGTCAACTATGTGATGAAGGTTATCAGGTATCTTTTAACTCAAGCTCTTGTATTATTTCTACTAAAGAAAACCAAACTGTTTTAATTGGAAATAGACAAGACAACATAAATGTAGTTAACTTTCAATCAGCAACATTTTATATTTGTTTAATTAATCTCATTAGCAATCAAAATGATTTATGGCATAAAAGATTAGGTCATGTTAATCTGAAAAACATTGTTAGGTTATCTAAAGATAACCTTGTTAGAGGATTGCCTTCTGGTCCCTACAAGAAGGAAGGCATCTGTAGGGCTTGTCAATTAGGCAAGCAAACTAAATCTAGCTTTAAATCAGTTAATAAGAGTGATTCACCTAGGATCTTGTACTTGCTACACATGGACCTTTTTGGCCCCATTGCTGTACAAAGCCTAGGAGAGAAATCTTATGCTCTAGTTATTGTAGTTGACTTCTCAAGATTCAGTTGGGTATTCTTTCTGAGATCTAAGTCAGATACATTCAAGGTTGTTATAGATTTTCTCAAGACCATACAGATTGAGTACTCTACTCCAGTTGCACTGATCAGAAGTGATCATGGTATTGAGTTTGAGTCTCTTCTTAAGCATGAGTTCTGTTTGAAGGAAGGTATCAGGCACAGCTTCTCAGCTCCTAAAACACCTCAACAAAATGAGGTTGCTGAAAGGAAGAACAGAACACTAATTAAAGCTGCAGGCACATTACTTAAAAATGCTTACATGCCCCTATCCTTTTGGGCAGAGGTTGTGAGAACAACAAACTATGTACTGAACAGAAGCTTAATACATAAACTTAAGAATAAGACTCCCTATGAATTGCTTAAGGGAATGAAACCTAAAATCACCTATTTTAAAATATTTGGTTGTATATGTTATATTCATAATAATGACATGAAATATATTAGAAAGTTTGAAGCTAAGGCTGTAGAGGGAATTTTTCTAGGATATTCTCAAGTCAGCAAAGCTTATAGAGTGTTTAATAATCTACCATAAAAATTGAAGAATCAATTCATGTAACTTTTGATGAAGCTAACATGTCTTATAAGGAAAAATAAATTTCTACAAACAACACATTGCAGGTACCTCACTTGTATGAAAGATTGGATGTTTTAAGCCTCACCCAAGAGGTTCCAATACATCCCTCTCCACAAGTTGAAGAAGAATATGAAGAAGAAAGTATAGAGGTGCCTGAAACCTATCCAACAGCTAATGAAATTCCACAAGTGGAATTTACACCCCAAGCTGTTGAACAACCAACTCCACCCACTGAATTTGTTACACTTAGAGATCACCCCATATATCAAGTGATAGGAGACATGTCAGTTGGTGTGCAAACAAGACATCAACTCAACCAAGACTTGATTCATGCGTGTTTCATATCTCAAATTGAGCCTCAGTCCATTAAAGATGCAGAGCAAGATCCTCACTGGATTGTTGCAATGCAAGAGAGCTTAATCAATTTGAGAGATATAGAGTTTGATATTTAGTTCCAAGACCCAAATACTACCCAGTCATTGGAACTAAATGGGTATATAAAAACAAGCTGGATGCCCAAGGTGTCATTATAAGGAATAAAACAAGGCTTGTTGCTCAAGGTTATAGGAAAGAGGAAGGGATTGACTATGACCAGACTTTTGCTCCTGTTTCAAGGTGGGAAGCAATCAGGATCTTCCTTGCCTATGCCGCCTACAAGAAATTCAAGATTTATCAAATAGATGTCAAAAGTACTTTTCTGAATGGAGAACTCAAAGAAGAGGTTTATGTTGAACAACCTCCAGGTTTAATCTCTCCAACTCATCCCTCATATGTTTTTAAATTGCATAAAGCTCTCTATGATTTAAAGTAAGCTCCAAGAGCTTAGTATGAAAACATAGCTAGCTTCTTGTTAGAGCATAAATTCTCTAGGGGCATTGTAGATAGAACATTATTCACTAGGCACCATAAGGATCAAATTTTGTTAGTACAAATTTATGTAGATGATATCATATTTAGGTCGACAGATTCCAAACTATGCAAGAGGTTCTCTGACCTCATACATTCAAAGTTTGAAATGAGTAGCATGGGTGAGCTCTCCTACTTCCTTGGTCCACAAGTGAAGCAGCTACCTGATGGCATCTTCATATCCCAGGCTAAGTATGCTAAGGAGCTTATCAAAAAGTTTGGAATGGCTGATGCCTCAGCAAAGAAAACACCCATGTCCACTAATAATGTACTTGACTCTGATGCACATGGCAAGCCTATTGATCAGAAACTATATAGGGGAATTGTTGGCTCCCTATTATACCTCACAGCAAGTAGACCAGATATAATGTTTGCTACATGTCTTTGTGCTAGGTTCCAAGTGAACCCTAAAGAATCTCACCTAATTTTCTTAAAAAGGATTTTGAGATATATAAAGAATTGTCCTAGTTTAGGACTTTGGTATCACACCGAGTCAGAGTTTGAGTTAACTGAATACTCAGATGCTGGCTTTGCTGGATGCAGAGTAGACAGAAAAAGTACCTTAGGAACATGCCAGTTCCTTGGTATGAGATTAGTCTCTTAGTTTAGCAAGAAGCAGTCATCTGTGTCCACTTCAACTACTGAAGCAGAATATATAGCAGCTGGCAGTTGCTATTCCCAGATGCTGTGGATTCAGAACCAGCTCCTAGACTATGGGTTCAACTTAAATAATTCAACTTTACTATGTGACAACACAAGTGCAATTTCCATTGCACAAAATCCAGTCCATCAGAGTAGGACTAAACATATAGACATTAGACACCATTTCATTAGATAGTGCGTTGACAAAAATAAAAGTAATCTTGACAATATCTACACTGATTTGCAAAGAGCATATATTTTCACCAAACCTCTAGATGAGAGGAATCATCTATTCTTTATAAATCAGCTTGGTATGATAAATGGAGAAGCCTTAATTTAATTTCTGTCTATGGTCGACAAATTTTTCAGAGTTCGTCGAACGGAGATCGACGAACTGCGAAAAATTCAAGAGAAATTCGTCGAACGGAGATCGACGAACTCTCTGTAAGTAAAGCTAGTTTCGTCGACCGAAGATCGACAAATTTGCTTCAGAAAACTTTCGTTGAAAAAAGCTCGACGAAATGTTTTCACATCTTCTGACAGAGATCGACGAATTCGTTTGACTATAAAATATTTCGTCGACCTCAGATCGAAGAATTTTTATTATTCGTCGAACGAAGTCTGCCGGTTCATATTCTGAAAACCTTATATCTAAGTTTTCTTTGACCTTCGCCCCGCGCTTTCAGTTCTTTTGCACTTGATCGTTTTGATTTTGTTGCAGGAGAACTCATGGCGATTCCGACAAGCACTCTTTTCACAATGAAATCTGATATGGGTTTTGATATTGACTTCAACTCATTCCAGCACTCTGATCCAATCTTCATGGAAATTCTGAAGTTGTTTGAAGATCAAAATCTGAAACAGTTCATGACCCACACAATAATAGAAGATACCATGACAGGAACTATTTCTAGTAACTCAGTCTCCCTTTCCCGCAATATACTAACCGAAGTTTTCGGTTTACTGAATGGTGAAGAAGAAATTGAAATGGACAATGACGAGTATGAAAATATGTTGATCAAAATGGGTCACTCTGGAGAGAACCCAAACAAGTTGTTAAAGAAGAACTTATCTGCCGAGTATAAGTTCTTGGCAGATGTCGTCATGAAAGTGTTGCCGGGCAAACACACTGCCCATGACTACATAACCAGGCACCAATTCATGGTGATGGGTGCTCTGGTAGAGACGAAAGCAGTAAATTGGGGCAAGCTGCTGTTTGAATTAATCAAAAAGAAAAACAATAAGAAGGAAGTATGTTTTGGATGGATTTTGGGAATCGTCCTTCATGACAAGGATCCTGAACATCTGGTCTCCAAGACCGTGTTCATCAATGCCTCCAAGAGGCTAACCTCTGCCCTGTGTGGCAGATGGGAGAGGAAGATCACTAAGCCCTCCAAGGCTTCTTCCTCCTCAAGACCTTCTGAGAGCACCAGGGCCACAACAGCCGCTCCTCCACCCCCAGAAGAAGTTCCTTCCACCACCACCATTCTTTCTCCTCCACTACCTCAACAATAACAACAAGAACAACATCAAATTCATCTACCCACACCAACTCCACCATCAGTTCATTCTCCAGTTCCCACCTCACTAACTCACCAATAATATCAACCCACACCAACATCCACTCCAGCTCCATCTCCTGAGCACAACACTCCACCTCAATCTCCACTTCCACCTCATTTAACTACCACAAACCCTGACACATTTATCTTATCCCACACCTTCAATCAATTATTTCCTCCACCTTCTCCACATCAGGAACCCATCTCCTCCCCCACAATAATAGTTCCCCTTTCTACAACTACAACTCCCTATGTCCCCTTCCCTCCACTCATCCAAACTGACCTTCCATCTACTGTACCTGACTACACACACACAGATATGTCCAGTGCATTTTTTATTTGTTCCAATTGTGGCTATCATAATCCCCACTCATCCACTGCTCCAGAATCTCTCTATCTTAACTTCTCTGACATTGCAAAATATCTGTTAGTATTCATCTCTCCCACCCTTAATAAACTTCTATTTGATGCTCTAGCACCTCTCACTGCCTCCATCAATACTCTCTCTACCAAAATTGCTGCTCTATCCCCTGTCCCTTCTTTTGGGGGGCTAGCTTCAGGACCCCCTGAAACCAGTTAGGGGGAGATGCTCCATGATAAAGAAGCTCCAGCAGCAGCAGAAATAGCAACAGTAGCAGAAGCAGCAATAGCGACAGAAGCGGCAGCAGCAGAAGCTAAAGCAGCAGAAGAAGCAACAAATGAAATAATGTCTGCTGATTCTTTAGAGGAAACAGCCTGTAACGCCCCGAAAATCGGTATCAAGCTGGTCGCGTCCCAGGAAATATTTTTGGTGCCTGTATAGGGGTACACGGCCTAGGACACGGGTGTGTCCAAGGCCGTGTGGAGTACTCTGTTGCCCGGCTGTGTCCAGAGAAGACACGGCAGGAAACACGACAGAGTGACACGAGCGTGTCATTTGACACGGGCGTGTGCCTACCTGTGTCAGTACCCGTGTTCCCAAGAGTCGTGTCGGTTGACATGGTGGTTTTCTGTGACACGGTCCCAGGACACGGGCGTATCAGAATCCCGACACGGGCGTGTCGATTGCGACACGGGTGTGTCTGAGCCCGTGTGAGTCTCTGTGTTCGACGATCGTGCCTGGATCGAGGCACACGACATGGGACACGACCGTGTGCATAGCCGTGTTCGGCCCATTTTTGGGGATTTTTGTGCGGATCTGAGCCGTCCATTTTCTTTAATTAAGATCCGACGGCCCAGATGAGTTCCTGCACTGTTAAGGTCGGAAATAGGGGATCAGTTCCTCATTTCTCTCTTAAGCACTCTCTTTCAAGGAGTTAGAGAGAGGAGGAATAAGGAGGAGGAATCCGGCCATCGGCGGAGCATCGGAGCACTGTTTAGAGAACCGAGAGCGGATCCGTGGAGGAAATCCCGTTGCGAAGACTTCTATCCGTGTAATTTTCCATGGCGCAAAGGAGTACTACAAGGGTAACGATTCTCTACTTGAGCATGTGAAGATCTCTTCCTTTTTGCATAGGGAAACCCGCTCCCGCGAGTGTGCGGCGAGTGTGAGGTGTCCCTTGGGGTTGACGGTAATAGTCCCCCTTGTGTTGCATATAGAGTCCGGAATCGAAGTACGGGCATAGACATTGTGTGTGAAGCCTACCCAGACATGTTGGTCTGGATCGGTGATGTTGCATTTGTTATGGTTTGCCGGAGAAGACTCCGTGCTTTGGGTTTTCGGGTTTCTACGCGGTAGATTGTAGCAGGGATCCTTGTTGATTAACTCCAAGGTGCACCCGGAAAACTAAGCGGAATCGTTGTTCTGCTAACTTGGCAGTCTGGGAACCGGCCTTGAACATAACTGGGTTATGTGATTATTTGGAAATGTCACGATCCGAGAGAAGCTTGGCTCGTGCGTACGTCTTAAGGTGTACTACGCGTTGTGAGCAACGGGCAAGTGGAATCGGACCTGGGCTATGTGGTTCGGTACGAGAGACCCAAAAAGGGGACTGGATGTTGGCATAGTCGAGAGCCTTAGACAGTGGTCAGAAAGGCTAAAATGCTCATATTGTTGCCATCTCAGGGGTGGTTGTGAAGATGCATAAGTGTCACGATTCACCGATAATGTGCCCTGAGTGCACGAGGTGTTTGAAGGAGCACCGCCGTCCCGAGTTAGGGGCGGGGTCGTTATAATTTGGTCGTCTTTGGCTGACCGTTGCTTTGTTTGCCACAGTGTGGTGGAATGTTGCTTGCAGGTGCTGCGGAGTCGAGTACCAAATAGCGGGCTGGAGCCCATGTTGTTGTGCTGGCCCTAGAAGGCCAAAGCGAATAGTTGTTCTTTATTTTGTCATGTGTGGCCGGCCTGCGAGCCGATGTATGGAAAACATTACTTTATTAAGTGAACCTCTGTAAGGCCATAAGGCCGTGTACCTTTCAGTCTATTTGTTTTCATTCCAGTTGTAGTGGTGGTGGACATTCATGTTTATTGGATACAATTATGGGATCTTTCAACTGTTTAAAAGCTTCCGCTAGAATGCTCTGTGTTAGGACGAGTAGTCTTAATTGGATAGTTTGGTTATTCATACGTAACCCTTCCGACTGTCGGTGGTATATGGCGTCGGGTTCTAGCTGGACCTTCTATTATATGCCATACGACGGATGGGGGTGTTACAATTTGGTATCAGACTTCTGGTTACGATCAGGCTTAAATGAATTTGTGTTCGAATTCTTTTAAGGGGTAGTGAGCACATGTGTGCGTCATCGTTATAACATCAAAAGAACCCATGAATGTCCACTTAGGAATGAAAAATACACTTGTTTTGTGGAACCTAAGTGTTCTAATGACTGCTTTTAGCAATTTGTGTGTCGTCTAGTCTAGGTTCTTTACTATTATAGGCAGCTAGGAGTGGTGCTGGTCAATCAGAGAGTTCGCAATCGGCGGAAAGTAGTGCGCCGAGGGATGTGCCTACAACACCTCCTTCAGCGGAAACCATCAGGTTGGTGGCTGAAGCAGTTTTTGCCATGATAAATGCCCAACCAGCAGGGCAGATGCATCACACACCTCCTGTGAATGAGCAAGAACCGCTTAGTGTGGCAGAGTCGAGAGTGGTGGAGCGCTTAGTAGTGGATCAGGTAAAGCCGAGGAGGGCTACGGAGAGATAGCTCAAGCATGTAATGGGCTTTAATCCCCCGAGGTTCGATGGGGTTGGAACGCCAGCTCAAGCTGAGGATTGGCTCTCTACGATAAAGAGGGTCTTAACGGCCACGTTAACTGAAGAGTGGCAGAAGACCACCATAGCGACCTTCCTTTTGTCTGGTGAGGCGAGGCTATGGTGGGATGAGTTGGAGTTTCGTCTCTTAGTGGGAAGGCAGCTTGCTGATATGCCTATGGAGGAATTCTCAAGATTGTTCTTGGCTAGATATCTACCCTCTGCTCAGAAGCTTGAGATGGAAAATCAGTATCTTGGGTTGACTCAGGGAGCCAGAAGCATGGAAGAGTATCTCCACGAGTTTACACGGTTGGGTCGGTATGCTGGTGCTATGTTTATGAAAGAAGAGAGGAAGACCAACCAATTTTATGAGGGTCTACGCCGCGACCTATAGTTACTCCTTGCTGGGCCTAAGGCGCAGGGCTTCTTAGCCTTGGTCAATTCAGCCTCTTCATTGGAAAAGGTTGTGAAGAAAGTCCAAGAGAAGAAGGACCTAGGGGAAAAGAAGGCAGAGTTCAAAGTACCAAATGCAAAGTCAGGATTCCGCAAATGGAACAAGAAGCAGAAGACTTCGAACTCAGTCCCTTCATCTGGTACGTCGGGGGAAACCACAAATCGAGTTCCTGGAGCTTGCTACAACTGTGGGAAGACGGGGCACTTTGCTCGTGAGTGTTGGAGCGGACGTGAAAAGTCCGAGAGGAAGCCTAGAGCGACCTATGAAGAGAAAGGGAAGGTGGTGGAGTCAACCGCGTCCCATCATGCTCCAGCCCAGCCTAGAGTTTAAATCTTGGTCTGCAAGAGGCCGTGAAACAAGTTGACGTGGTGACAGGTATGAGTTAAATTATAGCTGTTTAACGTTGTGTAGTTGTTACCTTTTTATATGTTAGCTTATATTTGTTGGTGCTAGGCTTCATATTGATTTTCGATCGTCCGGCAAGAGCCCTGTTTGATACGGGAGCATCGCATTCCTTCTTGTCTGAAAGGTTCATATCGCGCATCGGGGTCCCTTCCTCGATGGCAAAAGACAAGTTGGATGTATTATTGCCCAATGGGTGCTCAATGCATGCAGATAAGTTCTGTGTGGTAAAGAATCGGATTGGGGACCAGGAGTTTGATTTGCGAGCATTGGTTCTACCGTTAGTGGAGTTCGACGTAATCTTTGGTATGGACAGGCTCTCGGAGCAGAGAGCTTACATCGATTGTAATGGAAAGGAGGTTAAGTTGGGACTACATACTGAATGTGAGACTATGTTTGCAGGCATGAAGGGGTCAGGTAAAGTTTTGATGTCGGCCCTTCAAGTGATTAAGGCAGTTCGGTCTGCTGCAGAGCTGTTTGTCACCTTAGTGCAGGCTTCAATGCCTAGGCCAAGTCTGGACATTATCCCAGTTGTGTCCTAGTATCCTGATGTGTTCCCAGATGATCTCCCAGGAGCCCCTTCTCAGTGGGAGATTGATTTTACCATTGAGCTGGTACCGGGCGCCAAACCGATGTCACACTCTCCGTATCGGATAGCTCCGCGAGAGATGGCGGAGTTGAAGGTGCAACTGTAGGAGTTGTTGGAGCAAGGGTATGTGCGTCCAAGTTCGTCGCCTTGGAGCGCACCGTTTCTTTTCGTTAAGAAGAAGGATGGGAGCTTGTGACTCTGTATTGACTATCGTGAGTTGAACAAGCTTACGGAGAAGAACAAATATCCGATCCCCAGGATTGACGATCTATTTGATCAATTGGTTCGGTCAACTGTATATTCGAAGCTAGATCTGAAGTCCGGCTACTACCAATTGAGGATAGAGGAAAGCGATATCCCAAAGACAGCGTTCAACACACGGTTTGGGCATTACGAGTTCACGGTCATGCCGTTTGGGTTGACCAATGCGCCATCCGTGTTTATGGATCTGATGAACAGGACGTTCAGTGAATACCTAGATCATTTCGTGATAGTATTTATCGATATTATCTTGGTATACTCGCAGTGTGAGGAGGACCATTACAAGCATCTACACATGGTGTTGGAGACGTTGAGGAGGAATCAGTTGTATGCTAAGTTCTCCAAGTGTGAGTTCTGGTTATCCTCATTAGCATTCCTTGGTCATGTTGTTAGTGGAGAAGGGATAACGGTGGATCCGGTGAAGTTAGCATCGATATGGGAGTGGCCTGTATTGTCTACCGTGGCAGAAGTTCGATGCTTTCTGGGGCTTGCCGGCTACTACAGGCGCTTCGTAGAGAACTTCTCACGGATAGCGTTACCACTCACGACGTTGACAAGGAAAGATCAAAAGTTCGTGTGTTCACTAGAGTGTGAGCAGGCTTTTGAAGAGTTTAAGAGGCGGTTGACCACGGCGCCTATTTTATGTTCGCCGAGTGGAACCGAAGGGTTTGAGAATTATAGTGACGCTTCAGGCAGTGGTTTGGGCTGTGTTCTCCTATAGCATGGGAGCGTGATAGCCTATGGTTCACGATAGTTGAAGGTCCACGAGAGGAATTATCCGGTCCATGAATTAGAGTTAGCGGCCGTGATATTTGCTCTAAAGCTGTGGAGGGACTATCTGTACGGGGTAAAGGTCGATATATACACCGACCATAAGAGTTTGAAGTACCTGCTAGATTAGAAGGATCTGAACATGAGACAGCGGAGGTGGATGGAGTTCTTGGGGTACTATACCTTCAAGATACATTATGTACCTGGGAAAGGAAATGCGGTGGCGTATGCTTTGAGCCGCAGGGCTCCTGCGCAGGCCAGTTGGTTGTTGGTACATGATGAGATATTGGTCCGTGATTTGGAGGCATTAGAGATTTCCTGCGTCGATAAGCAGTCTAGTGTCGGGGCGATATTGTGTTAGACAGAGGTGTAGTATGACCTGGCTCATAGAGTTTGACGGGCTTTGATTCAGGATATCAGCATGAAGCAGATCTTAGAGGAATCTTTGGATGGGTCAAAATCCCAGTTTGCGGTTGAGGATGGACTGCTGAGGAAGGACGGTCGTCTATGCGTCCCTAGTGCGGATAATCTTCGGGAGGAATTAATGTATGAGGCACATCATACCAAGTACTCAATCCACCCGGGAAGCACGAAGATGTATAGAGACATGAAGAAGTTATTCTGGTGGCAAGGATTAAAGAAGGATGTATCACTTTATGTGGCCAAGTGCCAAACTTGTGACTTGGTGAAAGCGGAGTGCCAGAAGCCCGGAGGCTTCCTAAAGTCCTTGTCTATCCCGGAATGGAAATTCGACGACATTTTTATGGATTTTGTGCATGGTTTGCCAAAGTCACAGAGGGGAAACAACGCCATCTGGGTGGTCGTAGATAGGTCGACAAAAGTGCCGCACTTCATCCCGAATAGGAAGGAAGATCCGGTGGAAAAGTTAGCCAAATTCTATGTGGATAATATCGTACAGTTGCATGGTGTGCCACACAGTATTGTTAGAGACCGAGATGGACGCTTCACATCGAAGGACTGGAGGTTGGTGCATAGTTTATTGGGAACTAAGCTGAGTTTCAGCACAGCCTTCCACCCACATACGGACGGTCAAACCTAGAGGGTCAACAGGACGATGGAGGACATGATTCGCATGTGCGTCCTTCGCATGTACGTCCTAGATTTTCGAAAGCATTGGGAAGATCACCTGTATATGGTGGAGTTTGCGTATAACAACAGCTTTCAAGCGAGTATTGGAATGGCACCTTTCGAGGCCTTGTATGGGAGGAAGTGTCGTACGCCATTGTCTTGGTTGGAGACAGGCAAGTTGAAGTTGTATAAACATCAAGTGGTGGAAGACGCCACTTCAATGGTATGTACAATTCAGGAAATGTTGAAGATCACTCAGGACAGGCAAGCAAAGTACTATAACTCCAAGCATAGGAACGTGGAGTTCAGTGTTAGCGACTGGGTGTATTTAAAAATCAAGCCGTTTAATGGTGTTTCGCGGGTTCGACGCTTGAAGAAGCTGAGTCCGAGATACCTTGGACCATTTGAAATCCTGGAGCGTGTTGGCGAAGCAACGTATAGATTGAAGCTGTCGGTGGAGTTGAGTGGGCTACATGATGTGTTCTACGTATCGGTGTTGCGTAAGGCAGTGCAAGAGCCTTTGCAGATAGTTGCGGTCGGTCAAGTGCCGGTTGATTACGAGTTGACAACAAAGGTCAATCCTATACGTATAGAAGACGTTGAAGTCAAACAACTCCGCAACAAGGAAATCCGAATGGTTAAGGTCCGTTGGGATAACTGTGGACGTGAGGAGCTTTCTTGGGAGCGAGAGCAAACTATGTTGGAGGAATATCCCGAGTTATTCCACTCAGGTAACATTTAATTTTGTATACCTTTACTTAATTTCGGGACGAAATTCTTTAAGTGGGGGAGATTTGTAACGCCCCGAAAATCAGTATCAAGCTGGTCGCGTCCCAAGAAATATTTTTGGTGCCTGTATAGGGGTACACGACCTAGGATACGGACATGTCCAAGGCCGTGTGGAGCCCTCTATTGCCCGGCTGTATCCAGAGAAGGACACGGCAGGAAACACGGCAAAGTGACACGGGCGTGTCATCTGACATGGGCGTGTGCTTACTCATGTCAGTACCCGTGTTCCCAAGAGTCGTGTTGGTTGGCGTGGCGGTTTTCTGTGATACGGCCGCAGGACACGGGCGTGTCAGAATCCCAACACGGGCGTGTCGATTGCGACACGGGCGTGTCTGAGCCCGTGTGATTCTCTATGTTCGACAATCGTGCCTGGATCGAGGCACACGGACTGGGACACGGCCGTATGCCTAGCCGCGTTCGGCCTAGTTTTGGGGATTTTTGTGCGGATCTGAGCCGTCCATTTTCTTTAATTAAGATCTGACGGCCCAGATGAGTTCCTGCTCTGTTAAGCTCAGAAGTAGAGGATCAATTCCTCATTTCTCTCTTAAGCACTCTCTTTCAAGGAGTTAGAGAGAGGAGGAAGAAGGAGGAGGATTCCGGCCGCCGGCAGAGCATCGGAGTACCATTTAGAGAACCGAGAGTGGATCCGTGGAGGAAATCCCATTGCGAAGACTTCTATCCGTGTAATTTTCCATGGCACAAAAGCGTACTACAAGGGTAACGATTCTCTACTTGAGCATGTGAAGCTCTCTTCCTTTTTGCATAGGGAAACCCGCTCCTGCGAGTGTGTGGCGAGTGTGCGGTGTCCCTTGGGATTGACGGGAATAGTCCCCCTTGTGTTGCATATAGAGTCCGGAATCGAAGTACAGACATAGACATTGTGTGTGAAGCCTACCCGGACATGTTGGTCTGGACCGGTGATGTTGCATTTGTTATGGTTTGCCGGAGAAGACTCCGTGCTGTGGGTTTTCGGGTTTCTATGCGGTAGATTGTAGTAGGGATCCTTGGGGATTAACTCCAAGGCGCACCCGGAAAACTGAGCAGAATCATTGTTCTGCTAACTTGGCGGTCTGGGAATCGACCTTGAACATAACTAGGTTATGTGATTGTTTGGAATTGTCAGGATCCGAGAGAAGCTTGGCTCGTGTGTACGTCTTAAGGTGTACTACGCGTTTGTGCAACGGGCAAGTGGAATCAGACCTGGTCTATGTGGTTCGGTGCAAGAGACCCGAAAAGGGGACTGACCGTTGGTATAGTCGGGAGCATTAGACAATGGCTAGAAAGGCTAAAATGCTCATGTTGTTGCCATCCCGGGGGTGGTGGTGAAGACGCTGAGTGTCAAGATTCACCGACAATGTGCCCTTAGTACACGGTGTGTTTGGCCGTGCGATCCTACACATGTGGCGAAGCATATTTGTACTATATTGTTTAGCTGAGCTAATGAATTACAGGGAAGGAGCACCGTCGTCCCGAGTTAGGGGCGGGGTCGTTATAATTTGTTCGGCTTTGGCTGACCGTTGCTTTGTTTGTCACCGTGCGGTGGATTGTTGCTTGCAGGTGCTGCGGAGCCGAGTACCAAATAGCGGGCTGGAGCCCATGTTGCTGTGCTGGCCCTAGAAGGCCAAAGCAAATAGTTGTTCTTTATTTTGTCATGTGTGGCCGGCCTACGAGCCGATGTATGGAAAACATTACTTTATTAAGTGAACCTCTGTGAGGCCATAAGGACGTGTACCTTTCAGTGTATTTGTTTTCATTCCAGTTGTAGTGGTGGTGGACATTCATGTTTATTGGATACAATTATGGGATCTTTCAACTGTTTAAAAGCTTCCGCTAGAAAGCTCTGTGTTAGTACGAGTAGTCTTAATTGAATAGTTTGGTTATTCATACATAACCCTTCCGACGGTCTGTGGTATATGGCGTTGATTTCCAGCTGGACCTTCTATTATATGCCATACGACGGATGAGGGTGTTACACAGCCACTCCTACTGATATAATAGATTTTCTTGATTCAGATACAGATAAGGATGAGTCAGTTATGGATGAATTTGAAACTGATGGTGATTATATTATAAATCTCACAGTTAGTCTGCATTCTTTATTAGATTTATTCAATCTTGTCTATAGAAACAATTTGCCCAGCTCTTCTTATAAGCATTCTTTGGCCATTATACCATACACTGCACCAATAAGCCCCAAAGTTTCCAAGCAACTTAAGGCTAGTTTGGCAGTAACAAAGCTACCAGCTGTACAATTCCCCTCCAAGGAAATTTCCTCTCCAGAAGCCATCTCAGCTCCAACATACAAGATGGATGACAGTCCACTCCCAGATTTCGATGAAATAATTATGGTAGATATAGAACAGGAAAATTTATTAGCTGCTGAAAGTATTGCTAAAATAGTTGTCCAAGAAGTTGCTCTAGCTCCAGAACCTCAAGCACAGCCTCAGGCTGAAAAGCAGATTTCTAAAGATCTTCTGAAAGCTCTAGATGACTTATATGATAATACTCAGGGATCCTCTTCTGATAAAGATGATGATGATATTGATGATTCTGATGATAGCCCTACTGCCAAGCAGAAAGTCTGAAAGAAAAGAAAGGCTCCTCCAGTTGCTGCTCCCAAACCAAATCCCACACATGACACACCTTATTATATTGTACAGAAAATCACTCCATACACTGGGATGCCAAATAGGATGTGGCTGTCAAAGAATCAGTAAAAAGAAAGAAAGAAAAGTAGGAGATATTCTCCTCCTCCTCCTTCACCTATTGTTGGTGCTTCAGGTAGCACTTCTCAGAGGTCTACCTCATATGCTCAAACCTATCATAGACATCATGGTAGATCCTCAATACCTCAAGGAAGCAGCCAACAGAGGTACTCTTCAAGTAGACAACAACAACAATAACAGAAACATCATCAGCAACAACAACAGCAAGCTCCTGAACCAAAAAAAGCTGACAGGCATTAAAGGCAAGAGTCTCCACACATACCATTTGTGGATCCAGAGATAGAAATAACTTCTAGAATGGCAAGGTTCCAGGAACTTGTTGGATTATCAATGATAAATAAAGCCAAAGACGAAGGAAAAGATCCATCACAATATTCTACTATGTCTAAATACAGAAAGGAAGAATTAAAAAGGTATGAAAAAGCTAATAAATTCTTTAATGTAGATGTTTACATGAACCTACATCCAGAGGTTGTTGTGCCTAGAGCTACCTCCCTTAATATAATTGGAGCTGATGATATGACAATGTCCAAGAGGCAAGCATCCAATTCAAATAGGGAAATCAAGTTTACATAGCCTGCTGAGAAGGAGAAAGAGGACAAGCAAAAGGAAAAGCAAAAGAAGAATAAATAAGAATATTTTAATTTGTTTCTGTTTGTCTGAACTTTATATCTATTTACTGACACAAAGCTACTGTGTAAATATCTGCTGTATATTTCAATTTTTCTGCCAGATATATTTTTCTACTTTGGGAATGTCTTTATTTCTTTTATATTAGTGACCTCACCCAAATATGGAGACATTATTGGATCCCTAATTGGATTTGGGGTAGGTTCACGATCTAGGATGATTGACCCACCATGTGTAGCTAGGGTTATGTCTGTGTCCTAGAGTCTAGGATAAGTTCATAGAATTAACCACACATGGACCAGCCAACATAAGACATCAGAAGACTCAAGACTTAGAAGAAAATCAAGTTCAGGAAGTGAGTTCGATGTTTGTCGAACTCAGTTCGATGAAAGTCATGCTCTGCTCGACGAACTCAGAGTAAATTCTCTGAGTTGAGCTCGACGATATTCGAGCTCAGGTCGACGAACTCTGGCAGTTCAACTTTAACACTTTATGTCCAGAATGCTATCTCTGAACTTAGGTTGACGAAGATAGATTATCAGCTCGACGAACTTGGACCACATAATTGGGGAGATTTTCACATAAAGCAGTTAGCTGATCTCAGGTCGATGAACTTGGTTCTCAGGTCGACGAACAAACTTTCTCAGATCGATGAACATGATTTCTCAGCTCGACGAACTTGGATCTCAGGTCGACGCAATCTATTCTCTGGTCGATGATTTATGTATAGTTCCATGCTTAGAAATTTCCCTTATTTTTTCCTTATTCTATAGCAGTAATTCCTGAGTAATCAATGCTTACATTCTCTGAATATAACCATTAGTGGCAGCATTGATTACGATCTTCATCAAGAATATTACTTACTATTTTTTAATGGGACAGTTGGGGAAATTCATTAATGCAAATATTCTCTCCAGCCGATTTTCATTCTCCAGGCCGTCAGCAATTAATGCAATGGAATTCAAAATTCAAAAGGAGAATTCGACTTAAGAGATAAATGAGTTTTTCTTTTCCAGAGTAACACAGAGAACTAATAACACACAGGAATACAAATACAGAGAAGTGATCTACAACAAAGCATTTTGAACCTTCTCTGTACAGAAAACAGTTTGTTTTCTCCTTAACATTACTGAAGAAGAAGAACATTCATAACAAGTCAAGAGTCTTCTTCAACCTTAACTCCAGGATTCTTCAAGGACAATAAACTTCTATTAGTCAGAAGTTCCTGGATCTTTTTCAAGTCAAGGCTGAAGACTGAAGACCTACACCCTGTGCAAGACTCCAAGTGCTATTGAGAGGAGTTCTTGACAACAACATATCCACTTGTCTTCTCTGTTGAATAGATAAAGAGAAGACACCATCAATCTCTCTCCCCCTCTGTATAAAGGTTTATTAACTCCCTTCAAAAGTGTATTTTGGTTTTTGAGCACCTAATCACAAGCTCATTGGTGGCAGTCACTTGATCAAAACCTACTAGTGGATTCCTACCAGTGTGGTAGAAGAGTGGATGTACCCAGGTTGGGGAAACACTATAAAAGTTCTTGTGTTGTCTGGTTGCCCTTCTCTTTTGTTGTTGTTGTGGCTGTGATAGATTAGTTTATTTGTGCTGTGTTAGATTAGATTTACTTAGGGTGCTTTTTGCTTTCTACTAATTTTGGTATCTTTACTTTATTACTCTGATATTATTTTTTTAACAGCAAAAAGATTTCAAATTACTCTATTCACCCACCTATAGAGTAAATCAGGTCTAACCCCATCTTTCATGATGTGTCAATCTCACCCGTGAAGTGTTGGAGGGTTTCGGGACAGTAAGTCCTGCGGGCTGGAGGCTCGAGTGTTTGATATCAGGACAGGTAGATCCTGCGTGCTGATAGCTAGAGATTTATTCAAGGACGGATATTGTCCTGCGAGCTGGCGGCTCAGAATATTGGATACAGGAAGGGTTTTTGTCCTGCGAGCTGGAGGCTCAGATGTTTGGATACATGATGGGTTTTTGTCCTGCGAGCTGGAGGCTCGGATGTTCGGATACATGAACGGTTTTTGTCCTGCGAGTGGTAGAATCAGTGGTTATGGAAATGGGCAAGTTAGCCCGGCGAACAGTGGCTCGGAAGGTTGTGACGAACGGGTTAGTTCGGGGAGCTAATGGCTCCGAGATCTATATTTATATTAATTGCATGTGCATAAAGGTGGTGTGTCTTCGGTACTAGACGGTCGTTTGCACCTACGTCGATATGTTGACTCGGCAAGTGTGGTTCTCACTTAGCCAAGGAAAAAACTGGTGGATTTTCCAGCATTAGTACGTGGTGACTCTGGTGTGTCCTTCAGAGGCATACATAAGGGCTAGGCCTTGTAGTGCGGATACCCGTCTAGGAGTGGTGTGGCCCAACCTACTGGCTCCGTTGGCCACTACAAAGGCTCCTTGGAGTGAAGCTAGCTTCTAAAATCGGGGAACTAAAGGTCTGTGATCATAGAGTCGTTTGTGTGTGTTGCACTTGCATGAATCATAACCTGCATACATAACATACATACATATTTAGGTCATACGCATCACAGATCATTATCATATAAATTAGTCTGTGCTCTTTTATAGGAAAAGTTATATTTCTGAAACTTTAACTTATAAGTTTGTGTGGGCATTCATATAAGTTAAGGTACTCTTGTGATGTTATTGTAGCGGTAGATAGTTTACTTTCTGCTCTTTCTTTACTTTACTTACTGCACTCTTCTTTCAGTACTGCTTACTTACTTTACATGCACTATACATATATAACTGCTAATGTAATGACATAATTATTAGAAATATATCCATAATAGAATAGATCCACAGTCACATACTTCTATTTTGATACTACTTTGTTGCTCTTCGCTTTCGTCCTCCCGCTCGGTGCCTAGGAGTCGTGGGGGTGAGGAGAGAACGATAAAGGCTTAGTCTTTATGACTAATGGTCATTTGTTACTGTATCATTTTAGGAGCTCGTGGAGCCAGAGCACTAGTACGACCAGAAGGACGAGGTGGCAGGACTTGAGGAGCAGATACCATGTGCTACTACCATAGCTCAGCATCAGGTGATGACGAGTGTGCTTGTTTAGAGTTTGTTTCCACGTAGTGTTATAGTGAGAGAGAGCTTTACTATTCATTTTTGGCATGTACAGGCATAAGCCCTTCCCTCTTTTTGTACTCATTATGTACTGTTGTACCTTTTCCTTATATATATGATGTTATTGCTGTGACTTATGGACTTACTAGTTTTCTTTCTCTTGTACTTCTATTCTCAATTGGCCTACACGTAAATTATCATACTAGCCGGTAGGATCAGCGTCTTCCGGTGTTGACTAGCCCGTGTGTTAGTGTCACCGTAAGGCGACAGTTCTGGGCATAAGACCGGGTTAACTCCTTGGTAAGGGGAAAGACCTTTCCAACGGATGGACACAAGTCTTCATACAATGTTTGCAGCCTCAAGAAAGTCCAATCGAACTTTCTGGTCCGATATGTTATGCGAGCAGAAATCTGTTTTCTGTATGCAACAGACTTCGAGACTGATTTCAAGTACTTTATGGTCTGAACTGGGTGATGGACCAAATACAAAAGTTGTAGTCCTTTGAAATAATTTTGTAACAGATGGTTACACAAATTCATACGAGTCCTGTAAACTCAGGAACTTCCAGTAAAATTTGCTATACAGTCAAGTATTAACTAGAGGTTGCTCTCGGGTTAGTGTAGAAATGAGTTTGAACTTGGTGGAGAAATCATAGTGGATTAATGTCGAGGTTTGCATGAGGTGTTGGACCCTACTTGTGAATTGTGCTAGGTTCGCTATTACGATTGATTAGATGACCCAATATGTATAGTCTAGGGTCATAAGTTATTCCCTGGGTCAAGGTCAGTCACATGATGTTAGATTGTTGGAACCCACCTTCAGAAGACTTCAGAGATAGAAGACTTTAGATACAAGGCAGTTTAAAGAATGCAGAAAAAGGCGTTCGACAATAGCTGAACTCAGCTCGACGATCGTCGATCTCAGATCGACGAACTCAGAGATCATTCTCTGAGTTGAGCTTGACGAAAGTCTAGCTGAGATTGACGAACTATGATCTCATATCAGAAGTTCATCTCGATGAAAGTCTAGCTAAGATCGACGAACTGTGATCCCGTATCAGAAGTTCTGCTCGAAGAAGGACTATCTCTATTCGATGAACTTGGAGCTCAGGTCGACGAAATCCTTGCTGAGTTCGACTAACTCCTTCCAGGTTCTGTTCGACTAATCTTCTCTGCAGTTTCTCAGTATGACTATAGCAGTTTGATTTCAAGTTATATTATATTAAGAAAGTAATACTCTGATAATTAATGCTCAATATTCTCAAGAATATAGCCATTACCTGGCATCATTAATTATGGATTTTACTTAGTTATTATTCTACCATATTTATTGGGATAGTTAGGGAAATACATTCAAGACAAATTGAGCCTTTCTAATTCCTAGAGTTTATACAGAGGATTTCAAGGAAAGATTTTAAAAAATATTCAGAGGTTTTGAAATCTGCCAGGAGATATATACTCCTCCTAAAAAATTGCAGAGTAGGGAATAAGAAAAAGATATACAAAAAGCTAAGGAATATAGAACAGAGTTCTTCATCATCTGCTCTAGGCTTTCAAGAGACAACAAATCAAAATCAGCCTAAAAGCTTGCTGAAGAGCAACATCACTTTGAATTCTTACACCCTAAATCAAAGCTTCCACTCCTGATCAGATCCATACAACTCAGGGGGAGCTTTGACAATATCAACAATCCACTAGACTTCTCAGAGATTTGAGACAGAGAAGACAACATCATTTTCATTTTTTTCTTTCACTGTGTAAAGGGTTAGAACTCCCTTCAAAAGTTAAACCTTTTGGTTCACAATTTACTTGATCAAAAGACTTGGGATTGGTTTTTGGTCACCTGATTAAAAGGTCAAAGGGTTGTTAGATCTCCCTTAAAAATAGATCTTCTGGTGACAAGGCACCTGATGAAAAACCTGTGGTGGCATGGAACCTGAGCAAAAACTCGTAGTGGATTCCTACCAGGGTGGTAGAAGAGTGGATGCACTCAGGTTTATTAGGGAACGACTATAAATTCCTTGTGTCGTCTGGTTGTGCCTTTAATTGTTTATTTTTTTGTGCTGTGATATTTCTTTTTATATATATATCACCTATTTTAATCCGCTATAAAATTTATTTAAAAGTTTTTTAATACTCTGTTCACCCCCCCCCCCTCTAGAGTTAGTTAGATCTATCCCTCACTTTTATGAGGTTTGCCGAACTTAAACCTTTGGATATTGTGCTAAATAAAAGATTGATGAAATTTAGTTGACAAATCCTTAAGTCAACAAATGGTTTGGTGAAACACGTTGTATAATTGACTTGGTGGAGTTTCATAATCAAATGAATGGAAAAGTTAATGAACATTACTTATGCATGTGGAATATCATGATAGGTTGTGAATGTCAAATGTAAGAGAGCATTGGATAAATCCATTGCAAGATTATGTGGGATGTTGGTTAAGGAAAGTATTTGGTAGTCCACTACTTAGAGTTGAGTCTCCCTACGGGTAGTAGTGCGGGGCTGGTATAATGTGCATGGTGGTTGCCACCTATGTAAGTAATGAACCCTTGTGTGGAGTGAAATGTGGAAGGGTTGTAAGTGTGTGTGTTTGCCATACTGAATCAATGTGTTGATAAGGGACTCGGTGTGGAGCCCTTGTGTGTTGTTGAGCATGGGATATGAATAATAAATAGGGACTCTGTGTGGAGCCCTTATATGTGAAGTGCATGCGGTGTGAGTTGACACGCGGTGTCATAATCCTAGGTTAAGGATAGTGTGGTAGGTCTACAGGCTCGCCAGTTGTCACACCGATGGGATTTGGCAGATAGATTTGCACGGTTGGGTCTGGGTCCTCGGTGTTTACTTCTCGAGGCACCCTCCATGCTAGTGGACAGATTGGCTTTGTCCTTGGTGCTCATTCCCGAGGCCAGTTTGGGCTGTGTTTTTGGTGCACATCAACCCAAGACCCCTCTGAGAAGTAGTACGCATGTGATCTCCATTGTTTTGTTCTTAGAATGGAGGCATACAGAGGCCTAGGCTTGGTAGTGTGGATGTCCGCCTAGTAGTGGAAAAGCTCATTCCACTGTCACCGTCTGGCCACGACTGATGGCACCTGAGAGGTTTGCTACCTGCTCGAAAAGTGTGAACTTCAAGTCTATGTCGACATATCAAGTGCATGTGTGTGAGCATGGGTGAGTCATCATAAGTCACTCATAAGATTGCATTGCATACACAAGATCCTCATCATATCAGTTTGTATGGGAATTATTATATGATGAGTTACTTTACTATTAAGCTGATCCTTAACTTATATGTCTGTATGGGTGATGCGTTGGACGGCAAGTGTATCGGTCGCACAAGTAACAAAAAATGGGTGAATTTACCCAAGTATCGATCTCTTCAAGGAACACAGTAAGGTGGAGTTAATTTCGAGGAGGACTTGAGGTTGAAGTCCTTAGGTCGGAGTTAACTACAGGGGTTTTTGATGGTTGTGGAAACAGAAAATAAAACACTAACGACTACTCCTATGCAACGCCGCTATGGGATGCTTCACCAGGCGAGATAGAAGACTACACGGGCAGCTATGCACCAAATCGCTGGACGGATGGATGAGTTAGCTTGCTAAAGAGGTGGTTATAATGGCAGAATGAGGGTCGAGAGCACCTCTTCGCTTTGCACGCCTCTAGCAATATCTAGAGCGGCAAAATCGGATGTGGCGGCGGATGGAAATAAAGGCGCACCTCAAGAAGATAACATAAATATAAAATCACATAGACATGATTGTATACAAACGTTTTACAAACTAAACACACTTTGTTGGGTATTGTATCCACATTAACCCAGATTTGATGAAGTCACCCTTGAACTAAGATGAATGAAGTTGTATTTGATGTTTTGTTTAAGTTATGTGTGTGCAGGACTGTAATGCCAAGTGTAGACCAATGTCAGTCTACAATGGGTCACCAAACACAGGACCATACAATGTAATCCCTCATTGTGTGATCCATAGTGTTGACTCATGGGTAGCCTCTCTATTGGGATACACTTCATATTCAAGCACTAGGACCAATTGGAGAAAGACTTGTTGTTGTATTCACCTAAGAAGAAGAGAAGTTTGTTTAAAGATTTTTGCTAAGTACCTTACTCGAGTAGATCCCTACATACTCGAGTGAATTGCTTATTCTATACTCGAGTGAGATTCTTTGTACTCGAGTAAGGAAGTTAGCTCTCGAGTAGTCAAGTTATAGCTCTCGAGTAGCTAAGTCAACTACTCGAGTAGATCCCTTCTCATTCTCGAGTTAACAGAATTTCTTCTCCAGAAATTTTCTAAGTAAATTACTCGAGTAGTTATTAAAGTACTCGAGTAGTATAGTCTTTTATCTCGAGTCACAGAAGTCTAGATTTCGTGTAATTTTTTCTTCACTCGAGTAGCCGATTTATGTACTCGAGTAGTTCATCCATCACTCGAGTAGTCCAGAGTTAATACTTGAGTAACAAGATTTTCTTCCCTCAGAATTTCTCTAAGTCATTTACTCGAGTAGCTATTTCTATATACTCGAGTAGTTTTTATCCTCTCGAGTAGTTCAGTTTCACTACTCGAGTAACCCAGAATTATATTCCAGAAAATATTCTAAGTCCTTGACTAGAGTAGCTCCTCTACCTCTCGAGTAGTCAATTCCTTTTCTCTCGAGTAGTATTTCTTGTACTCGAGTAGTTGAACTCCACATCTCGAGTAACTGGTTTAGCACTCGAGTAGTCTTAGATTATGCTCGAGTAGCTGATCTTCATTTCCAGATTCTCTCCAAGACATTTACTCAAGTAGCTTTCTTCTATTCACTCGAGTAGTCTTATATAGTACTCGAGTATGTCAATCTTCACTCGAGTATATCAGTTTTTTTTCAGAAAATTCGTTAAGTCTAGAATTGACAGAATTTTCAAACAACCTTGACGTGATTGGTCCACATGTATCTCATTAAGAATAATTATGACTGTTAGTGAAAATCCTATATAAGGTCTTGTCAAACCGACAAACCCTAAGAAGTTTTTGCTATCAAGATTATTCTAAGTTCTCTGAATCTCTTTCTCTCTCTAAAAACAAAAGTCGCCGCCGCCGACCTTCATCGCTCACATCCTGCTAGGGTTTTCAATTTCAGAGGATCCAGATCAAGAAGATTCGCAGATCGAGATCGTCGCTCAGTTCTTCATCATCTATCTGATCGTGTGAAGTCAAGAAAGTTCTGATCTAGCCTTTGTCGAGATTCTTCTTCAACCTCTCTGATTAAAGCCACAACGATTAAAGAGGACGATCCAGGCCAATTATTTGCAGATCTGATAAAGTTTTATTGTTTGTATTTCTACATATTTTCAATTTCATTCTTGTAGGAGAATTCTCTCCGAGTGTAGGAGCCTTTGTCTCCGAGATTGTAGGAAGTTTTATCTTCCGAGTGTAGATCCGTTTTGTGGATTGAGATTGTAGGAACTTTGTTCCGAGCCGTAGGATTGGTTTTCAATCCGAGATAGTAGAGTAGCAGAGTCTAGTGTATTGCTAGATCGG
This sequence comes from Platanthera guangdongensis, assembly GCA_039583875.1. Lineage (NCBI taxonomy): Eukaryota > Viridiplantae > Streptophyta > Magnoliopsida > Asparagales > Orchidaceae > Platanthera > Platanthera guangdongensis. The sequence continues at coordinate 169,381,681 of CM077153.1, read as the reverse complement.
TGAGGGAAAGTGGACGTACCCAAGGTTGGGGAACCAGTATAAATCTTTTGTCATCTGTGATTGTTTGTTTGATAATTGCGTGCAGAGATCTTAAATTTTAATTCCGCAAAAAGACGCGCAACTCACCTATTCACCCCCCTCTAGGTGATTTGGTAGTCAACTCGACACTTTTCAATTGGTATCAGAGCCAAGTTGATCATTAAAAGGTTAACACCTTGATCAGATCCTTCTATAGTTGTCTTTTGAGATCTACCAAACATGGACAAGGCTAAAGATTTTGCCAAGCTTCCTTTGTGCACCAAGAATAACTTTGCCATGTGGAAAGAGAGAATCAAATTTTTCATGGAAGCTGTGGATCCAAGGATCTTCATGATCGTTGAAGAAGGTCCTTACATTCCCATGACAATCTCCATAATAGATCCAACAAAAAAATTTCCAAAGAAATTAATGGATCTAGACAAAGACGAGATTGCACTTGTATCCTTAGATAAGAAGGCCAAGAACATAATAGCAAGTGCAGTCGATGACTCCATGCTGCAAAACTTGATCCACTGCTAGTCTGCAAAGGAGATGTGGCAGTCCCTAGTCACTTTGATGGAAGGAACAGAAAAAGTTAGGGATAATAGAAGATCCCTTCTGAATCAAAAGTATGAATCCTTCGGATAAGGAAACAAGGTCACTATTGCTGACACCTTTGAGAATTTCTTCAAGATAGTCAATGGCCTAAGGGTGTATGGCCGGGTCTTCACAAACGGAGAATTAAATGAAAAGTTCTTGAGATCCCTAACCAAGGAATATGATAACAAGGTCCGTGCCATCCGGGAATTTGGAAAGCTAGCCGAGACAGACCCGCAAAATCTCTTCGGGAAGCTTATATCATATGAGCTTCAACTCAACACCAGAAAGGCTTAAGAAGAGATGAGCAGGTCTGCATCCAAAGAGAAGTCTGTTGCTCTGAAGGCAGACACCTCGAGGAAGTCAAAGGTTGCCTCTCTTGCCCCAGCATAAGAAGTGAGTGAAGAAGAAACTTCGGATCGAAGTACCTCAGGCTCTGAGCTATCTGAAGGAGAGTTCTCTTTGCTCTCTCGTCAGTTCAAGAAATTCTTGAACAAAAAGAAGCAGTGGAAATGCAAGAATGCCACTTATAGAAGATCACGATATGATGGTGATCGTCAAAGAAAAGGCTCAAGCAGCCATGACAGGTATACTCCTAAACAGAACAAACATATTTCTGTTGACAACGTTTGTTACAGTTGTAATAAGCTAGGTCACGTCATTGCCGACTGCCCCCATAAGAAGGAGGGTGGAAGAAAAGAGGAAAAGAAGTCCTCACACAATAAGAAGAGGACAGAGAAGAGCCTAATAGCCAAAAAGGGCAAAATCTTAGCGACTCCGACTCATCTTAGTCGAGTGAAGAAGAAGAAGCCTACTTTGGGCTTATGGCCTAGACAGATGACGAACAAGAGCCCCAGTTCACTGGGAAGGTAAACTCTCACACTCCTCTTTCAGAATCTGAAGCTTCTAAGCATGATCGTGAGGACAGCTCTTCTGATGATGAGTCTGAACTCATGGCCCAGTACAAGGAGTTGATCATGGCTTACGACAAATGTCATCGAGTCATGAAAACTCAGGATAAAGAGATAAAGTCTCTAAAAGCTGAAGAGAGCATCTTGAGAGAGGAAGTCTCTAAGATCGACTCACTCAAAGAGGACTTAAATAATGCTATTGAAGAATACAACAAGGCTCTTGAGCACCTTGACCTAAAAGAGAAAATCATCAAAGAGTTGGAAGAATAACTCACTGCTGAAAAGAAACTAGTTGAAAGTTTCTCGAAGCCTAAGACTGTTCTTCCATTCATTGCTGAATTATCAACTAAGGCCAAGGGTGCTGGGCTAGGCCATGTAGAAGCTCCTAGTAAATCTTCTAGGAGAAATACGACTCAAAGGAAGAATAAGGCCGCCAAAAAGGCCTTAGCCAAAGAGAAGGGGAAATGCCCTCAAGATCAGACTTTATTCAAGAAAGTCATATTTCCAACTAATGAGTTTGATCTTGACTCATCCTACGGTCACTTGACCAGGCCTACCTATATAGAGCCAAAGTCCCATTACTAAGGATGGACTCGCCCCAGAAACTATGGTGAGAGTGTCTTCAAGGAACCTTATGAAGAAGTAATTCTTCAGAGCTATGGCCCTTTCAATCATGGTCATAACATCAAGAAAGCACCAAAGGTAAAGCCCGTTGTGGAAAGACCACAGAAGGAGAAGAAATCATGTGATTACCTTAATCATGAAACTTCTTTCTCCAAGAATTCTTCCCCTGCTAGACCACAATTGCAAAAGGTCAAGCAGGAGAACATAAGGCAAAGATACAACAGGTTTGACTGTTGGTGTTGTGGCAGAATTGGTCACTTTGCCATCGACTGCTGGTTTAATCCCATAAATGCTGCAACTCCTCATGTTGGCAATATGGGAATGACCACTCATAATGCTAATACTCGTAGGCGGAGTGTTCTAACCTGAGACCAAGGAGCCAAACGTATTTGGGTTCCTAAGGCAAACTGATTATGATTGCAGGTATGTCCAAAGGACACCAAAATGCCAATCTGGTATTTGGATAGTGGATGCTCTCGGCATATGACCGGGATAAGAAGCCTACTTCAGAACTATTCTCCAGTCGTGAATGAGCCAAAGGTTATCTTTGGAGGTTCAGACCGTGGAATCACGAAAGGCTATGGTATGATCACTAACGGTAGTGTATCCTTCTCGGATGTAGCTTATGTTGAAGGATTGGAACACAATCTCATAAGTATAAGCCAACTCTGCGATAAAGGATACATAGTTGAGTTTCATGCTGATAAGTGCTTGATAAAATCGGTTGACAATATGAAAACTATTCTATCCGACACTCGAAGCAGAAACATATTTTGTTTAAATTTTATTTGTATAGACTCTTCTACACCAGTGTGCTTTTAGCAAAATATAGTGCATCTCTTGGTGACCAATGGTATAAGAGACTAGCACATATTAATTTCAAAACTATTAATAAATTATTTTCACTGAATTTAGTACGTGATGCCCCAAATGTCAAGTACGTCAAAGATAGACCTTGTCATGAATGTCTAAAACGCAAGAAAACAAGGGCTACCTTTAAAAGCGTTATTGGCAAAGATTCTAATAGATGTCTCCAACTACTTCATATGGACTTGTTTGGTCCACTGCAAGTTAGAAGTTTGGGAGGTAAGGACTATACGTTAGTAATTATTGATGATTACTTGCAGTTTGCGTGGGTGTTCTTTCTGGAACACAAGTCAGATACCTTCTGATGAATTGTAAATATACGTATTTTTGTGCACTTTAATTTAGTTGTTTTCATTTATTTTCGTCATTTTTACTTATTTTTGTTCAATAAAATACTCCTTTTCTTGAAAAATTACTACTAACTTGTTTTCTTTAATTTTGCAGAAAAATTTCAAAATCTGCCAAAATTGGGCAGTACACGCCCGTGACAATTTGGTCACGCCCGTGACCAGGTCGTGACATTGTATTTCCCGTGAAATCGGATGATTTCTGAAGTAAAAAGCTCGACACACCTAGTCTCACGCCCGTGTCACCCGACACGGGGCGTGACCCAAGCCGGTATCCTCTCCTCTCGACACTTTCCGCTTGACGATCGTCGAGTGTCGACACCAACAATCACGCCCAGCGCCACGCCCGTGACCTAGGGCGTGACTCAATCTCAGCTCGACGATTTCGACTCGACACTTTCCGCTCGACATTCGTCGAGTGTCGACACCAACAGTCACGCCCAGAGTCACGCCCGTGACCTGGGGCGTGACCTTTCCAGCTGGCCCGACAAGATGCTGCCAAAGACTTTCGACGCAACCCGCGCCCGGTTCTACCTCCCTGACACGCCCATAGTCACGCCTGTGACCTGGGGCGTGACTGCCGCGAACTCAGCCCGAAGTCAACTTTCCTGTCCAATCGCCGGCCGCCTTCATGAATAGTACTGACATGGCCCCCCTACACGCCCGTGACCTAGGGCGTGTACTTAGAATGTTTTGCCTATAAATTGCCCATTTCTGTAAGGTCCAAGGGTTCAGATTTTTGGGCCATTTTAGTGTCTTTTTGTGGGCTGCATCCGTGATTTCTAAAGCTATGTAAGGAGATTTCTCCCTCTTTTCTTTCATGTTTGTTTTTGCTTTAGCTTTAGCTCTTGTAATAGCATGTAATAGTTTCCTTTAAGTAATAAAAATGTTAGATTTTCTCTTCTTATTTGGCTTTGGAATGAACTCTTGTGCCCATTTTTCTTCTCATTTTATTCTTAGTTTCATCTTTGTTCTTCATTTATGAAAAGTGTGTGTGTGTGTGTATGAGTGTGACATGCTTAATATTCATGTTTTTAACTTGTCTTCATGCTTAGGTATGATAGGTTTTCCTCTTTTTCACCATGTATTTTCTTGAAAGAATTAGGATTTCATTCTTATGAATTTACAAAAGAGATTTGAAAAGTGATTTTGTTTTTTTTACTTAGTTTTTCTTTTAGGATTGTAAAACCTCTTTTGTTCTTTTTATTTTCTCTTCACCTTTTTTATCACTTTTATGAATTCTTAAGATTGAAAAAGTTATAGATTTAATTTTTGAGCACCTTTGATTTTGACTTTATTTTGTAAAACTTTTTGCTCATTCTCTTTTTATTTGTTCTTTTTATGTGTTTTGGGTATGTTTTAGGAGTAGAAATCTTGTTATTTTAATTTATAAGCAACTTTGATTTTTCTTATTTATTAGTGTGTGTGAGTGTATGAGCATAAATTTTCTTTTGTTCTTCTTAATTTTCATGTTGTGTGTGTGAGTGTATGAGTATAACTTTTTATTGCTTTCCTCAAATTATGTAAAGTGTATGAGTGTAGGTGTTAAATTTCAATGTTTTCTTTTAATGCTTTGTTTAAATTATGTAGAGTGTGTGAGTGTAGGTGTTAATTTTAATGCTTTCTTGAAATTCATATGGAGTGTGTGTGTTTGTGTGTATTTATTTCTGCCTACTCGTTAAGAGTTAAATGGCGCATCGTTTTCATTATCAGTCCTACTCGTTTGAGTAGGACTTGTTATTTTCTTTCTTTATTTTTCCGCCTACTCACTTGAGTTAAATGACCGGATTTTATTTCCCGCCTACTCGTTCGAGTAGGACTCGTAATTTTCTTTCTTTATTTTTTTCGCCTACTCACTTGAGTTAAATGGACGGATCTTTATCTCCCTGTAAATATTTGAGAAAGCCCTGTAATCACAATTATTTTCTCCTACTCATTTGAGTAGGACTCACTTTCATTTCAGTCCTACTCGTTTGAGTAGGACTTGCAATTTTCAGCTTTTATTTACCTCCCCCACTCGTTTGAGTGGGACTCGCAAATTTCAATTATGCAAATTTCTTTTATGCGTAACTTAGTTTCTGTTTAATTTATAATTTGGAGTGTGCGTGAGTTCTTGTTTTAGCTAACTTTTCAGTTTTCTAAATGTTTGTTTTGTTTTTATGTCCCCTTCTTATAATCATTAGCGTTTAATTTCGAACTTGCGCCTCACTAAATTATAAGCCGTCCCCATACCGATGTGTGGCTAATCGCTATTAGCCTCGGCATCGAAGAGCATTGGGACATTTAAAATGATTTCTAATAATTGAAGCTCTTTATTTTCATTTTAATTTAAGGACTTAAGGTTTACCCCGGGTTTACGACGCGTAGGACCACATATCGATGTGTGGGCCCTATTTCCGTAGTCCATATGCTAGCTAGCCGAGAGGCCGTGCATAGGGACCGATCACCCCTGGGTAAATAGAGTTTCGTGCATACCCTCGAAAGAGGACAAGCGTAATTCTACCGGATTGGGTTCCCCACCCAATAGCGGGGTTCTTAGAGTAAAGCGGGCGTTAAGAGGAATCCTTCGTCGGACTAACATTCGGTCGAATAGTCTTAACGTTTAGGTGAGCGATATCCCTATAGCTAGGTGAGCTCACATTTGTGGAACCTCCACGTCCAAGTTGCCTTATTATTAATTTGAAAACTAAGTCCTATAATTATTAAAAATTGTTTTAGTCTTAATCCGATTCGATGCCGAGCGTTAACCCTTCATCGAATATTTTCTAAATCGTTTTTCTCTCCTTTGTTTTTCTGTCTTTTATTAAGTAAAAAAAATCCACCTTTCTTTCAGTAAAATAATAGTCCTCCCGGAGGAGTAAGAATAGTCAACACGACCCCGAGAACAATACGACCTCGGTATTCCCCCGAATATCGAGTACTACTTGCGATAGGTGCATTTGCCTACCCGAGCAAGCCCGCGACGATCGACTCACCGAACCAACCACAGTAAGAGTCTGTTCGCGGGCCCATCAAGTTTTTGGCGCCGTTGCCGGAGAGATCTCTTTTCGAGTTGCTATTTCAAATTCCAGAGTCTATTACTTTTACTTATTTTCTATAAAAAAAACTAAAAACTTTATTTTAAAAACAAAAAAGAGTTTATTTTGTTTTATTTTTGTTTGGGTGTATGACCCGTGGACAACCCTCCGAGTCTGAAGATTTTGACTTCGACCTTGAGATCGAACGCTCTCTTGCGTGTATTCGATCTCAACGCCGAAATCCTTCTTTAGATCCCGAGGAATCTATCGGAGAACCTACTGTTGTACTTATGGCCGCGCCTAACCTTCCCCCGGCGGCCGAGCGTTCTATGTCTTATTACGCCCGGCCTAACCTGGATGATTCTGGGTCGAGTATTATTCGCCCTGCGGTGGCGAATAATAATTTCGAAATAAAGTCAAGTGTCATTCAAATGGTCCAAAACGCCGTGCAGTTCGATGGACTGCCGGATGAGGACCCGAATGTCCACTTGTCTAATTTCTTGGAGATATGCGACACCTTCAAGATTAATGGCGTCACTGATGACGCCATTCGTTTGCGCTTATTTCCTTTTTCTCTTAAGTCCAAAGCCAAGGCGTGGTTGAATGCCCTCCCGCGAGGATGTATCACCACGTGGGCTGAGTTGACGGAACGGTTCCTAACGAAGTACTTTCCGCCCGCAAAAACTGCAAAGTTGCGGGCGGACATTTCTTCGTTTGTGCAAAACGATCCTGAGTCTCTATACGAGACTTGGGAACGGTTTAAGGAATTCCTCCGCTGTTGTCCGCACCACGCGCTGCCAACGTGGTTGCAAGTTCAAATTTTTTTATAATGGGCTGAATTTTCAGACGCGTCAAATGATTGGCGCGGCTGCCGGGGGTACGCTTAACAACAAAACACCCGAGGCCGGCCAGGCTTTATTCGAAGAGATGGCTATGAATGCCTATCAATGGAACGTCCCGCGGGGACGCCCAAAGCCGGCGGCTGGTCTTTTTGAAGTGGATGCCACTGCTCTCTTGACCCTTCAAGTTGAAAGGTTAACAAAGCAGGTGGTGGAGATGTCTGCTGCCTCCTCCAGTCCGCCTTGTTTTATTCCCCCTAACGTCTGCGTAGCCGAAGAGTTCGTGGACTTCATGGGAAATTCGGGTCGTCCTCCCTTCAACCCCAATAACAACCCTTATAGTAATAACTATAATCCGGGTTGGAGGAATCACCCCAACTTCTCGTGGAGCAACCCGAATAATGCTCAGCGTCCCCCTATTTCTTATGCGCCCGGATTTCTTCCTCCTCCTCCTCCTCTTCCGAAACCCTCCCCGATGGAGGAAAAGTTTTCGAAGTATATTGCGTCCAACGAGTCAAATATCCGGAACATTACCGGATCGCTAAAAACACTCGAACAACAGGTTGGACAGCTGGCGAGGATGATGTCCGAGCGCGCGCTCGGGGCACTGCCGGGAAACACGGATCCCAATCCGCGGGAGAACGCCAACGCTATAACCCTCCGTAGCGAAAAGGAGGTGGTCGATCCAAAATGGACCGACCCTCAGGTACATATTTCACCTCCGACCCCTCTTCCCCTTTCTTCACTTACGCCGCCTTTACCAATTATAAAAGAAAAAATTATTTTAAACAAGGCCCTTCCATATCCGCATAAGTTAGATAACGAGCGTCAGGACGCGCAAAATGCAAAATTTATTTTATTATTAAAACAGATTCACATTAATGTTCCTTTTTGCGAGGCTATATCGCAAATGCCCAAATATGCGAAATTTTTAAAAGAACTACTTTCTAATAAACGCAAATTAGAGGATATTTCGCATATATCTCTCAACGCTGTCTGCTCGGCGGACCTTACTAATAAATTTCCCACAAAACAAAACGACCCGGGACGGTTTTCCATCCCGTGCCTTTTTGGCGATATATTAGTAAAGTACGCCTTAGCTGATTTAGGGGCTAACATTAATCTGATGTCGTTCTCGCTCTTTTCACGTTTAGGTTTGGGTACTCCTAGTCCTACGAATATGCGCATCCAATTAGCGGATCGCTCGGTTAAGTTCCCTATCGGGGTAGTGGAGGACGTCCTTGTCCGAGTCGACAAGTTTACCTTCCCAGTAGACTTCGTCATCTTAGATATCGAGGAGGACGCCGAGGTACCAATAATACTCGGTCGCCCTTTTCTCGCCACCTACCGCGCACTAATAGATGTTAGTAATGGTAGTCTTCTCCTCCGAGTAGGCGATGATCAGGTTACTTTCTCTATTAATCCCTCGATGGATAATTTGTCATCGAGCGACGATTTCTGCTACTCTTTAGATACCTTTTTTGGAGATCGTTCTTCTCCCGTTTTCGAGTCCGTATTTTTAAACGACGATATTTATGCGCTCGAAAATTTTAAATGCGACGAGGATACTTCTTTAGACTTGCCTTTCGAACCAATTGGTAAGAAAGACATAGGCATTAAAACCTCCCTAGAAGAACCGCCCATCCTAGACCTCAAACCCTTACCCGCATCACTCAAATACGCATTTTTGGGAAAAGGCGATACGCTTCCCGTTATCATTTCTTCGGACTTGAGTGATTCAGAGACTTCCGATTTATTGGAAGTTTTATTTAAACATCGCCACGCAATTGCGTGGCAAATCTCTGACTTAAAGGGGATTAGCCCCTCCTTTTGCACCCATAAGATTTTTCTTAACGATAATTGCCGCAAAACGATACAACCGTAATGTCGTCTTAACCCAAACATGAAAGACGTCGTTAAAGCCGAAATTATTAAGTTATTAGATGCGGGGATTATCTACCCTATTTTGGACAGTGCATGGGTTAGTCCCGTGCACATCGTGCCCAAGAAGGGCGGTCTTACCGTAGTGGCGAATGAGCATAACGAGCTCGTCCCAACTCGTACTGTTACAGGTTGGCGAGTGTGCATCGGTTATAGAAAACTTAATGATGCCACCCGCAAGGACCATTTCCCTCTGCCATTTTTGGACCATATTTTAGAGCGTTTATCCGGTCATCCGTATTATTGTTTTCTTGATGGTTTATCGGGGTTTTTCCAAATCCCCATTTCCCCCGATGATGAAGAGAAAACAACTTTTACTTGCCCGTTTGGCACCTTTGCATATCGAAGAATGCCATTTGGACTCTGCAACGCGCCAGCTACATTCCAAAGATGTATGCTAGCGATCTTTGGCGAGCTAGTAGAAGACATCATGGAAGTCTTTATGGATGACTTCTCTGTTTTCGGACGCTCTTTTCCCGATTGCCTTCACAATTTAGATCGTGTCCTTCAACGGTGCGAGGACACAAGCCTTGTTTTAAATTGGGAAAAATGCAACTTTATGGTTCGAGGAGGTTTGGTCCTCGGCCATATGATTTCGTCTAAGGGGATAGAGGTGGATAAGGCCAAGATAGAAATTATAGAAAAACTTCCGCATCCAACAAACGTAAAATCTATTACGAGTTTCTTAGGACATGCGGGCTTTTATCGACGCTTCATTCAAGACTTTTCAAAAATAACAAAGCCGCTTACTCACCTCTTGGAAAAGGAATCACGTTTCATGTGTAGTAGCGAATGCGAGTTCGCCTTTAATTTAATAAAACAAAAACTTATCACTTCACCAATATTAGTGGCCCCTAATTGGTCCCTTCCGTTCGAAATTATGTGCGACGCTAGTGATATTGCCTTAGGTGCCGTTCTTGGCCAACACATAGAAAAACATTTTCATCCTATTTATTACGCTAGCAAGACGCTCACTTCTGCACAAGTAAATTACACGACAATGGAAAAGGAACTCTTAGCCGTCGTTTTCGCTTTTGATAAGTTTCGCTCGTATATAACGCTATCTAAAGTTATCGTTTTTACCGATCACTCCGCGCTTAAATATTTATTAGCTAAAAATGACGCGAAGCCCCGCCTTCTTCGATGGATTCTCCTCCAACAAGAGTTTGATTTGGAGATCCGAGATAAGCGGGGAGCGGAAAATCTAGCGGCAGACCACCTCTCCCGTTTAGAAAATCCGGGTGTGGAAGCGCTCGTCGAATCTGAAATAAATGACAGATTCCCCGAGGAATGCCTTCTTGCTATTAATAAATCTTCGTCATCTTCGCCATGGTTCGCAGATTTTGCAAATTTCTTAGTAGCGCGGGTCCTTCCAAAAGAGTTTTCCAGTCATCAAAAGAAGAAATTCTTTTCTGACTTGAAAAATTTCTTTTGAGGACCCATTTCTTTTTCGTATCTGCGCGGACCAAGCGGTCCGAAGATGCGTTGCGGGTGTGGAGTGCTTGCAAATTCTTAAGCACTGCCATGAGGGTCCAGCCGGTGGGCATTATCAAGCCAACCGGACCGCTCGGAAGGCGCTAGAGGCGGGCTACTTTTGACCCACTCTCTTCAAACGCATAATTTTGTGCGCGCATGGGATAGCTGTCAGCAGTCGGGAAACATCTCTCGTCGCGACGAGATGCCCCAAAACATGTTTTTAGAGTGCGAAGTCTTCGATTTGTGGGGCATAGATTTTGTTGGCCCCCTACCTCCATCTTTCAAAAATATGTATATTTTAGTGGCGGTCGACTACGTATCAAGGTGGGCGGAAGCGCAAGCTCTCCCCACCAACGATGCGCGAGTCGTCGTTACATTTCTTAAAAAATTATTTTCTCGCTTCGGCACGCCTCGCGCAATTGTTAGTGATAGGGGAACGCATTTCTGTAACGCTCTTATGGCTAAGACGTTAGCTAAATACGGAGTCACACACAAGCTTGCCACCCCCTACCACCCGCAAACAAGTGGCCAAGTCGAGGTAGTAAATCGAGAGATTAAGCGAATTTTAGAAAAAACCGTTTCGCTAAATAGGAAAGATTGGTCCGTTAAACTCGACGATGCATTGTGGGCATATCGGACGGCATACAAAACCGCAATTGGTTATACGCCGTTCCGGTTAGTCTACGGCAAAGCGTGCCATTTACCCATAGAATTAGAGCATCGCGCTCTTTGGGCTTCAAAACTCTTAAACCTCGACTCCAACTTAGCCGCTCAGAATAGAAAACTGCAACTAAACGAGCTCGATGAATGGCGTGCGAACGCTTACGAGAGCAATAAATTCTATAAGGAGCGCTCTAAGTTATATCACGATCGAAAAATCAAGTCCCAAAAATTATTTTCTCCGGGCGATCTTATCCTTCTTTACAATTCACGTCTTAGGCTTTTTCCAGGTAAATTAAAATCTAGATGGTCCGGTCCCTTCCTAGTTGAAGAAGTTTTTCCATATGGAACTGTACTCGTCTCCCACCCGGACAAAGGTTCATTTAAGATAAACGGTCATCGGTTAAAGTCTTATATAGCAGGCGACCCAGTGATCGGTTTTAGCGAAACCATAACTTTCCTCCACATTATAAACCCGCCAAAATAGTCAAGCTACACGACTATAAACAAAGCGCTCCTGGGAGGCACCCCTCGCTTATCTTTTTCACTCTTTCCTTATTATCTTTGCTATTTTGTTTTCTAATAAACGCAGGGTTTCTGATCGGCCTCCCCCTACGCGTTTCAGGGAAGCTTCTACCCCCTTCCCTTTCTTTTCTTTGTATATATTATCTTTCCATTTTTGTTTCGCATAATTACGTTACAACATTGGGGACAATGTTGGACTTAAGTATGGGGGTATTTTCGTGCTTTACTTTCTGCAGTTCAATTTTTTTTCTGTATTTCAAAAATACAAAAAAAATACATATAACAACAAAACAAAAAAAAAAAAATCATCTCACAATGAACAAAAAATTTTAAATGAAAAATCCAAAAAATTTTTTGTTCTCTTTCTTTCTTTTTTCCTAAAAACTCAAAAAAAACAATTAAAAAAAAAGAAAACAAAAAATATATTTAGTTTCACTTTGTAAATATTTTTTGTACATACTCTTTTCTCTCTCCCCCTTCCTCATTCTTGTAAAAACCTCTCTTTTTCTCCCATATTTTTGTACATAGTATGAAAATTCTCTTAAAAAAATACAAAAAAAGATAATAGTTCAAAAAAAAATTAATTAAAAAAAATATATTGAGAAAAACAAAAATACAAAAAAAAAGATAATAAATGAAAAAAATGATAATACAAACTATAAAAATAAAAAAAAATGTTTTGCAACAAATAAATCAAATATTCCATCCTTAAACTTTCCTGCTATCCAAAAATTCCGTTCTGAGTTTATTTATATGTGAATACTATTAATTCTCTGTTTGCTACCCATTTATTAATTATTGATTGAAAATTTTAAATACCCGGGGTTAAGTTTTAAAGAATTCATTATACTTTGTTAAAAATAGCGAACTCGTTTTAGACACTACTTCTAATTTGTCATTAATAGGAGCACGTATATTATGTTAGGAAATAACGACTATAGAATTCAATTATACTTACTTTTAGCTTTCTAAAAAAAATTGGAACGTTCAAATTATTAAGGTTGCTCTCAAAAATTTTTAGGATTACAATCTAGTTTTCCTTTCTCCCCTTACTTTTCATGACCTACTTAGCATGAAAAATTTTATCCTTAAAAGATCCTATGTCAATGGGAATAAGATTTCGTTCCGTAAACATAGGCACCCAATAATTTTAAAAGATTATATATGGAGTAAGAGGATAAAATTCATTACTCCTACAAATATACAATGGGTTAATTCTTATGAAGTTGAAAAACAAAAATCATATTAGGAAAATAAGATTTCGTTTTACTAATAATCCAAAAGAAAAAAAAATGTAGGTTCGAGAAAAAATTACCTCACCTCAAATATCAAAACCCTCTTCATAAACTCACTACCCCCTTAGCCAATTACACGATTCTAGAATTAATTCAAAAATCTTTTTGAGTGCATAATTAGTAAATTGTATTATTTCCAGTAGCACTCGTATAAGCTAGAGTTCTTATAATTCCAAACTATTTTCGTTAATCTAACCATTACAAATGTTGCCTTCTATTTTATTACATCAAGAAGTCTTTTGGCCAAAATTTTTGCGCTATTTAAATCATCTACATAATTTTAGGACTTAACTCTTACACCCCGTATATTTATTTCGATCTCCTTATAATTGATTAAGCGATAGCTAAAACTTAGAGTTTTTTTTATTTCTTATAGATTCACCTCAAACTTTTGCTCTGGAATAGCAAGAGCCTAAGTATGGGGGTATTTGATGAATTGTAAATATACGTATTTTTGTGCACTTTAATTTAGTCGTTTTCATTTATTTTCGTCATTTTTACTTATTTTTGTTCAATAAAATACTCCTCTTCTTGAAAAATTACTACTAACTTGTTCTCTTTAATTTTGCAGAAAAATTTCAAAATCTGCCAAAATTGGGCAGTACACGTCCGTGACAATTTGGTCACGCCCGTGACCGGGCCGTGATATTGCATTTCCCATGAAATCAGATGATTTCTGAAGTAGAAAGCTCGACACGCCTAGGGTCACGCCCGTGTCACCCGACACGGGGCGTGACCCAAGCTCGTGTCCTCTCCTCTCGACACTTTCCGCTCGACGATCGTCGAGTGTCGACACCAACAGTCACGCCCAGCGTCACGCCCGTGACCTAGGGCGTGACTCAATCTCAGCTCGACGATTTCGACTCAACACTTTCTGCTCGACATTCGTCGAGTGTCGACACCAACAGTCACGCCTAGAGTCACGCCCGTGACCTGGGGCGTGACCTTTCCAGCTGGCCCGATAAGATGCTGCCAAAGACTTTCGACGCAACCCGCGCCCGGTTCTACCTCCCCGACACGCCCATAGTCACGCCCGTGACCTGGGGCGTGACTGCCGCGAACTCAGCCCGTAGTCAACTTTCCTGTCCAATCGCCGGCCGCCTTCATGAATAGTACTAACACGCCCCCCCTACACGCCCGTGACCTAGGGCGTGTACTTAGAATTTTTTGCCTATAAATTGCCCATTTCTGTAAGGTCCAAGGGTTCAGATTTTTGGGCCATTTTAGTGTCTTTTTGTGGGCTGCATCCGTGATTTCTAAAGCTATGTAAGGAGATTTCTCCCTCTTTTCTTTCATGTTTGTTTTTTTGCTTTAGCTTTAGCTCTTGTAATAGCTTGTAATAGTTTTCTTTAAGTAATAAAAATGTTAGATTTTCTCTTCTTATTTGGCTTTGGAATGAACTCTTGTGCCCATTTTTCTTCTCATTTTATTCTTAGTTTCATCTTTGTTCTTCATTTATGAAACGTGTGTGTGTGTATATGAGTGTGACATGCTTAATATTCATGTTTTTAACTTGTCTTCATGCTTAGGTATGATAGGTTTTCCTCTTTTTCACCATGTCTTTTTCTTGAAAGAATTAGGATTTCATTCTTATGAATTTACAAAAGAGATTTGAAAAGTGATTTTGTTTTTTTACTTAGTTTTTCTTTTAGGATTGTAAAACATCTTTTGTTCTTTTTATTTTCTCTTCACCTTTTTTATCACTTTTATGAATTCTTAAGAATGAAAAAGTTATAGATTTAATTTTTGAGAACCTTTGATTTTGACTTTATTTTGTAAAACTTTTTGCTCATTCTCTTTTTATTTGTTCTTTTTATGTGTTTTGGGTAAGTTTTAGGAGTAGAAATCTTGTTATTTTAATTTATAAGCAACTTTGATTTTTCTTAGTTATTAGTGTGTGTGAGTGTATGAGCATAAATTTTCTTTTGTTCTTCTTAATTTTCATGTTGTGTGTGTGAGTGTATGAGTATAACTTTTTATTGCTTTCCTCAAATTATGTAGAGTGTGTGAGTGTAGGTGTTAAATTTCAATGTTTTCTTTTAATGCTTTGTTTAAATTATGTAGAGTGTGTGAGTGTAGGTGTTAATTTTAATGCTTTCTTGAAATTCATATGGAGTGTGTGTGTTTGTGTGTATTTATTTCCGCCTACTCGTTAAGAGTTAAATGGCGCATCGTTTTCATTATCAGTCCTACTCGTTTGAGTAGGACTTGTTATTTTCTTTCTTTATTTTTCTGCCTACTCACTTGAGTTAAATGACCAGATTTTATTTCCCGCCTACTCGTTCGAGTAGGACTCATAATTTTCTTTCTTTATTTTTTCCGCGTACTCACTTGAGTTAAATGGACGGATCTTTATCTCCCTGTAAATATTTGAGAAAGCCCTGTAATCGCATTTATTTTCTCCTACTCATTTGAGTAGGACTCACTTTCATTTCAGTCCTACTCGTTTGAGTAGGACTTGCAATTTTCAGCTTTTATTTACCGCCCCCACTCGTTTGAGTGGGACTCGCAAATTTTAATTATGCAAATTTCTTTTGTGCATAACTTAGTTTCTGTTTAATTTATAATTTGGAGTGTGCGTGAGTTCTTGTTTTAGCTAACTTTTCAGTTTTCTAAATGTTTGTTTTGTTTTTATGTCCCCTTCTTATAATCATTAGCGTTTAATTTCGAACTTGCGCCTCACTAAATTATAAGCCGTCCCCATACCGATGTGTGGCTAATCGCTATTAGCCTCGGCATCAAAGAGCATTGGGACATTTAAAATGATTTCTAATAATTGAAGCTCTTTATTTTCATTTTAATTTAAGGACTTAAGGTTTAACCCGGGTTTACGACGCGTAGGACCATATATCGATGTGTGGGCCCTATTTCCATAGTCCATATGCTAGCTAGCCGAGAGGCCGTACATATGGACCGATCACCCCTGGGTAAATAGAGTTGCGTGCATACCCTCGAAAGAGGACAAGCGTAATTCTACCGGATTGGGTTCCCCACCCAATAGCGGGGTTCTTAGCGTAAAGCGGGCGTTAAGAGGAATCCTTCGTCGGACTAACGTTCGGTCGAATAGTCTTAACGTTTAGGTGAGCGATATCCCTATAGCTAGGTGATCTCACATTTGTGGAACCTCCACGGCCAAGTTGCCTTATTATTAATTTGAAAACTAAGTCCTATAATTATTAAAAATTGTTTTAGTCTTAATCTGATTCGATGCCGAGCGTTAACCCTTCATCGAATATTTTCTAAATCGTTTTTTCGCTCCTTTGCTTTTCTATCTTTTATTAAGTAAAAAAAATCCACCTTTCTTTCAGTAAAATAATAGTCCTCCCGGAGGAGTAAGAATAGTCAACACGACCCCGAGAACAATACGACCTCGGTATTCCCCCGAATATCGAGTACTACTTGCGATAGGTGCACTTACCTACCCGAGCAAGCCTGCGGCGATCGACTCACCGAACCAACTATAGTAAGAGTCTGTTCGCGGGCCCATCACCTTCGACATCTTTACTAATTTTGTCAGGCAAGTCCAGAATGAATACAATTGCTCCATAGTCAAAATCAGAAGTGACAATGAAACAGAGTTCAAGTCTGGGGCCATGACAGAATTTTACGAAAGCTTAGGTATCTTTCATGAGTTTTCCTCTCCTCGTACTCCACAACAGAACAGAGTGGCCGAGATAAGGAATAAAACACTCATAGAGGCTTGCAGGACCATGTTGAGTGATGCTAAGTGCTTCGTGCTTAACAATGGCAAGTATCATACTACCAAGTTTAGCGAAAAGAGTTTTTAAGGTATTTTTGTAGGATATAGTAGCCATAGTAATGCTTACAGGATATTTAATAGAAAAACTCTTGTTGTAGAAGAATCAATACATGTTGTATTTGATGAGACGAGCTTGCTGTAAGGCAACTCTTCTAGTGTGCTCATTGAAGATGCAGGTACAAAGTTGAAAGAACTCAGCTTGGATGATCCGTCCGAAGATAAAGGTGAAAAGTTCATCAAGATCACCACTCCAACCCCTATTGGAGAGGTTGATGATCAAGATGCAGAAATTGTCCAAGTTGATGGAGTCACTCCGGTGATTGAAGATAATCCAGATGCAAGGAACCTAGAGCTCAGACATTTGAAGGATCACCGCATTGACCAGATCATAGGAGATCCCCGCGATGGTGTCAGAACTCGTCGAGGTACAACTAACGAGAATTTATACTTGAGTTTTCTCTCACAGGTTGAACCAAAGAAGTTTGAGGAAGCAAACTCAGACGCATCATGGATAATGTCGATGGAAGAGGAACTAAATCAATTCAAGCGTTGTCAAGTATGGAAACTTGTTCCAAGACCCAAAGGTAAGAATTTCATTGGGACAAAATGGGTCAACAGGAACAAGATGGACGAGGATGGAACGATCATAAAGAACAAGGCCAGACTCATCGCTAAAGGATATAGTCAAGAAGAAGGAATCGACTTCGACCAGACGTACGCTCCAGTGGCAAGGCTGGAGGCCATCAGGTTATTCCTAGCATATGCTGCACTCAAATACTTCACCGTCTATCAGATGGACGTGAAGTCTGCCTTCCTTAATGGTGACATAAAGTAAGAGGTGTATGTGGAACAACCTCCAGGTTTCGTTGATTCTAACTTTTCTGATTACGTTTACTTATTGCATAAAGCCTTATATGTTATGAAACAAGCTCCTCGAGCTTGGTATGAGACACTGTCTAGCTTTCTACTTGAGAACAAGTTCACAAGGGGAAAGATAGATAAGACATTGTTTCTTAGGGAAATAAAAGGCAAGATTTTGCTAGTGCAAATCTATGTCGACAACATTATTTTTGGCTCTACTGACGACAACCTCTGCAAGAAGTTTTCAAAACTTATGCAAGGGAAGTTTGAAATGAGCAGTATGGGCGAGCTGAAGTATTTCATAGGTCTTCAGGTGAAACAATCTAAAGATGGAATCTTCATCTCGGATACCAAGTTCACCAAAGAGCTAATTAAGAAATTCGGAATGGAGAACGCAACCTCAATGAGGACTCTAATGGGTTCAGCTATGTCTCTGGACAAGGATGAAAAAGAGAAACCTTTTGATGAAATCAAGTACAGAAGCATAATTGGATCCTTGCTCTACCTTACTGCCAGTAGACCTGACATAATGTTCTCAACATGTGTATGTGCTAGATTTCAGGTGAACTCTAAGGAATCTCACTACGCTGCTGCAAAGCGGATTTTGAGATACCTTAAAGGTACGCCAAATCTTGGCTTATGGTACCCAAGAAGTAATGATAGAGAGCTAATAGGTTTTTCGGATGCAGATTTTGCAGGTAGCAATGACAACAGGAAAAGCACTTCCGAGACTTGCCAATTCCTAGGAAGAAGGCTTATCTCCTGTAGTAACAAGAAGCAGAACTATGTTGCAATCTCAATAGCTGAGGCAGAGTATATCTATACAGACAGTTGTTGTGCACATCTGCTATGGATAAAGAATCAATTTGAAGATTACAATATGAGGTTCCAAAACATTTTGTTGTTTTGTGACTCTTCCAGCGCAATTGCAATAGCCATCAACCCAGTCTCGCAGAGCCGGAAAAAGAAGATAGAGCTGAGGTATCACTTCATTCAGGTGCATGTGGAGTATGGGGACATAGATCTCCAGTATATCTCTACAGACAGGCAGATTGCAGATATTTTCACGAAGCTACTGGACAAGACCAAGTTCTCGTTCTTCAAAATAGAACTTGGAATGCTCAACAAAGCAGATTAGAGAAGGTGGACTCACAAGAACGCTCAGAGATCAAGATTCAGTCAAAAGTTCAAATTCTACATAAGTAAGAAGTCAACTACACGAGTAAGAAAATGGCCTACTCGAGTAATCCACTTAACCTACTCGAGTAACCTATAAGCCACTCGAGTAACCTACTCGAGTAACCTACTCGAGTAGCAGAATGACTTACTCTAGTAATAGAGCTTCACTCGAGTACTTCTGCATACCTACTCGAGCACTTCAATACAACTACTCGAGTACTTCCAGCCGTCTCTACTCGAGTACCTCCATATCTTCACTCGAGTACTATCCTGTCTCTCGAGTATCTGTCGGACAACTTTTTCTCCTTGATTCAAATTTTGTTATTCGCAAACCGAGGATTATGCCGCCACTTCTAAGGTATGTTTACATTATTTATCTCTTACTTAAACATAAACCTAAGGTTATATAAATCAGAAATTCCAAAATCATTTTCTATACGAAATCATTTTCTCTCTCGAGTAAGCCAACATCCATTTCGTCTTCCGCCAAGAAGTTGCAGAGCCGCGTCATCTTCCTCCCCGCCGCAGTTTTTCCAAGACTTTCTGGATCATGGACTCTTCCTCAAAGATTGGCATCGGTTCTGAACTGATTGTCATCGGTATAGCCTAAATTTCAAATGACTTCAAGAATCTTCTGATACTTCTCGACACCGCCGGCCTTACCTTCGTTCTTCAAGAGCCATGTAAAATTCGGTTTCCAGATGTTGCAGAGTTCTTCAAAAATGCCAAGGTTAAGAGACATGGAACCGTACTGAAATCCAAGGTTAAAGGAATCAAAATTAAACTTACCAAAACCTCTGTTTCTCGACTTCTTCGACTACTTATTGTTAATAAAGAGGATGACCTAGGGCCTGTTGAATCTGACAGGACATGTATATTCTGTGGAGTTTCACCAGATGCACAATACATCAAAAGGTCTGACATGAATCCTGAAGGGAATTTGTTAGTAGATATAATTGGAAAAATTCTTCTTTGCAAAACTAGCTCCATAAGAGACATCTCTCTCTCTTCTTTGACATAATGCAAACAATAGTCTGCAGGAAGAAATTTCAATTTGGGATGATGATCTTGGACAAGATTAAAGACAGTACTAAAACTCCAAATTATGCCAGGATAATTTCTCTCCTCCTCCATGAAATCAACCCTGAGGTGTTCAACTTCTCAAAAGGAACTGTTCTTCATCACATGAAGAAAGCTTCTATCTCTTCCATTGAAAGATGGGAGTTGAAACTGCAAAACCCAACTCAAGCTGCCAAAGCTCAAGAGCTTCCAGCCACAGAAGACAGGACCCCATCTCGATCTCTACTTCAAGTTGCCAGCTCCCCTAGTGCAACTATTGAGGGAGAGCTTGCTCCTTCAGTTCCAGCAAGGATACCCTCACCTCCAACTGTCACTCCTCCTCCACCTCAGACTCCAGAAGAGATTCCATCTGAAGAACAACTTCAAGGAACCCTACTGTCAACTGAAGCTGCAATCAGTGAGATGATTGAAGAGCTGACTGCAAATGAACCCTTTCCCCCTCCTCCAAAAGAAACAACTACTGAATTCCCAAAATCATCCACACCAGTACCCTCTCCCTCGCATACTCCATCTCCAATCAAGTCTCCTACTACACACCAAGATCAGGTTGACACCATCTTCATTACTGATGAGCCATCTCCAGAACCAGCAGAAGCTCCAATGAGAACACTGATTTCTCCATGCCCTTAGTCACTGATGAAGGGGATGCCCTGATTCACACTACTAGAGCAAAGGGTTCTGTCTTCATTGTAGAAATAGCTCCATGGGTTGTTCCTCCTCCTCCAGTTCCCTCCTCTGTTGCTCCTCCTGCAATTGCTGCCCCTACAAGTGATTTGCTGAATTTAGTTGTCCTTCTACTTCAAGAACAAAGAATATATTTTGATGCTTCACTCAAAGCTGTTTCTGACAAAGTCACTCCTCTAGAGACTGAAATGAGCAGGGGATTTGCTGAGATCCAATACAATATTGATCAGCTCAGACACCTCTTCCAAATTGGTGGAAAGGCTCTAGATTACACTATTACTAGTGTTGGTCAAGTCATAAAGCAAGGTGTGACTCTTGCTAATAATCAGATAGAATTGGATAAGAGAGCTGAAGCTACTAAGATGAAGATCTGTGAAGCAGTAGGAACCTTCAAAGAAGATGCAATAAATACATTGACTGGTGAAGTCAGAAAGGGGGAGAGCCTAGTGAAGGAATACCTAGAGAAATCAGATGCACTCAAGAAAGAGCTCTGGGAAGTCAAGATGAAAGAGATCCATGATGATGTTTTAGGACAAATTCAGAGTGTCAAATTCCATATATATGACACTACTATCTGGATGCTTAATCAAATCCTTCCTGAGTTTGCAGTTGATCCAAATATCATTCCTCATCACCTAAACCCCTTAGCTGCTGCTGCTCCAGCTCAAGCTCCTTAGCCTTCCTTCTCTCCTAGACCTGAAGGCCATGAAGGTCCTCCTCCTGATTCATATGCTCAACTTTGGGAGGATGACCCTTCAGATATCTTTTTCCAGGCCCCTCTAGAATTCCAAATTCCTAAGAAGAAGAGAAAATATGGTGATGGTGCCCCTGCCAGCAGGTCAATCCCAGTTTCTGATGCTGAAAAGAGAAAGGCCCCTGAGTTTGCTGAGATATGGTCTCCTACCTCTAAATCTCTTATCTTAGATAATCTCAAACTAGTTATGGACTACAATAAGAGCAGGAATGAACATTACAGCTCCCAGGAATGGGAATTATATGAAGTCTATGACTAAGAGGAGACTGTATGACAGAGAATTTGGAAGGAACAACCCTGCCACTCCTCCAAAGCCACCTAAGTATTATCCTAAGCCTTTCAGCTACCAGAGAACACAACAAGAGAAGAATGACAGGCAGCATCTCTAAGTCGCGCTAAAAGGATTATGAGAGTGTGGAAATGATTTTTTGTAGAAATGATATTTTTGGACAATCATATTTATATAATTCTAAATTTAGATCATTTGCCTTTTGATTACACTACTTTATCTATTTGCATATATAGTTCTTTTTATGTCTATAATTCACCTTAGTGTAAAGGGTTCTGACTTCTACAAATAGGGGGAGATTGTTGGGTATTGTATCCACATTAACCCAAATTTGATGAAGTCACCCTTGAACTAAGATGAATTAAGTTGTATTTGATGCTTTGTTTAAGTTATGTGTGTACAGGACTGTAATGCCAAGTGTAGACCCATATCAGTCTACAATGGGTCACCAAACACAGGACCATACAATGTAATCCCTCATTGTGTGATCCATGGTGTTGACTTATGTGTAGCCTCTCTATCAGGATACACTTCATATTCAAGATTAGGACCAATTGGAGAAAGACTTGTTACTGTATTCACCTAAGAAGAAGAGAATTTTGTTTAAAGATTTTTACTAAGTACTTTACTCGAGTAGATCCATACATACTCGAGTGAATTGCTTAGTATATACTCGAGTGAGACTCTTTGTACTCGAGTGAGACTTTTTGTACTCGAGTAAGGAAGTTAGCTCTCAAGTAGTCAAGTTATAGCTCTAGAGTAGCTAAGTCAACTACTCGAGTAGATCCCTTCTCATTTTCGAGTTAACAGAATTTCTTCTCCAGAAATTTTCTAAGTAAATTACTCGAGTAGACAGTAAAGTACTCGAGTAGTCATTAAAGTACTCGAGTAGTATAGTCTTTTGTCTTGAGTCACAGAAGTCTGGATTTCGTGTAATTTTTTCTTCACTCGAGTAGTCAATTTATGTACTCGAGTAGTTCATCCATCACTCGAGTAGTCCAGAGATAATACTCGAGTAACAAGATTCTCTTCCCTCGGAATTTCTCTAAGTCCTTTACTCGAGTAGCTATTTCTATATACTCGAGTAGTTTTTATCCTCTCGAGTAGTTTAGTTTCACTACTCGAGTAATCCATAATTCTACTCCAGAAAATATTCTAAGTCCGCGACTCGAGTAGCTCCTTTACCTCTCGAGTAGTCAATTCCTTTTCTCTCGAGTAGTATTTCTTGTACTCGAGTAGTTGAACTCCACATCTCGAGTAACTGGTTTAGCACTCGAGTAGTCATATATTGTACTTGAGTAGCTGATCTTCATTTCCAGATTCTCTCCAAGTCATTCACTCAAGTAGTCTTATATAGTACTCGAGTATGTCAATCTTCACTCGAGTATATTAGTTTTTTTTCAGAAAATTCGTTAAGTCCAGAATTGACAGAATTTTCAAGCAACCTTGACGTGATTGGTCCACGTGTATCTCATTAAGAATAATTATGACTATTAGTGAAGATCCTATATAAGGACTTGTCAAACCGACAAAACCTAAGAAGTTTTTGCTGTCAAGATTATTCTAAGTTCTCTGAATCTCTTTCTCTCCCTAAAAACAAAAGCCGCCTCCGCCGACCTTCATCGCTCACATCCGCCTAGGGTTTTCAATTTCAGAGGATTCAGATCAAGAAGATTCACAGATCGAGTTCGTCGCTCAGTTCTTCATCATCTATCCGATCGTGTGAAGTCAAGAAATTTCAAATCTAGCCTTTGCCAAGATTCTTCTTCAACCTCTCTGATAAAGCCGCAAAGATTAAAGAGGAAAATCCAGGTCGATTGTTTGCAGATATGATAAAGTTTTACTGTTTGTATTTCTCCATATTTTCAATTTAATTCTTGTAGGAGAATTCTCTCCGAGTGTAGGATCCTTTGTATCCGAGATTGTAGGAAGTTTTATCTTCCTAGTGTAGATCCGTTTTGTGGATCGAGATTGTAGGAACTTTGTTCCAAGGCGTAGGATTGGTTTTCAATCCGAGATAGTGGAGTAGCCGAGTCTAGTGCATTGCTAGATCGGTGAGGGAATGTGGATGTACCCAAGGCTGGGTAACCACTATAAATATTTTGTCGTCTGTGATTGTTTGGTTGATAATTGCGTGCAGAGATCTTAAATTTTTATTCCGTAAAAAGATGCGCAACTCACCTATTCACCCCCTCTAGGTTATTTAGGTAGTCAACTCGACACTTTTCACACTTCATCAAATACAATAGATTAATTTACACTATCAAAAACAAGAGGAGAATAGCGTGCGAAATCGACTGGATCCGAATTCTTGCGGAGGATTCACGGAAGGAATCATCGGGTTGTCAATCCGCGTCCTAGATCGGTCCTCAACTGCGTCCGGGGTAGAGGAGGTTGTCACTCACTCCCAATGGACCAGTCTTCTTCGTGTCATGATCCGGTGTAGGATGGCACAAACTTCTCCTAACTTGATGGAGAAAGTTAGATCACACTCTCCTTGAAGCTCAAGGATGAAGGAGGAGGCCGAGAGGAAGCTTGGGCTTTAATATGGTGTTGAAAGCTTGCCTGGAGCACCTCCCTAAGGTGGAAGATGAAGGAAAATGGTGGAACCCTTCCTTAGAGGCGGAAAATGGCGGACGAGAAAAACTCCTTCTCAATGGAGGAAAATCTGCGCTTTAAATAGAAACATGTCAGAAAAATAGGCACGCACGATTTGGCGCACGACCGTGCGCTAACCGTGAGTTATTAACTTCCAACCCAAGCTTGCGGGTGAAGAAGCGTTGACCCGTGCGTTTTACTTCACGCACGGGCGATTCCCCTCGTGCGTGAAGGAAATCCCACGGGTAGCGACAAAAAGCAGGAAAGCAGGAAAAATACGGGGGAACCGTGTGTTTACTCGCGCACAGGCGCCGCCGCACGTGTGTGAACAAAACACATGATTAGACACAGAAAGAAACATCCAAGAAGCTACAGGAAAACCGTGCGTTTCCTTCCTGCACGGTTCCGAAGAAACCGTGCGTCAACTGTGCATTAAGAAATTCATCGAGCTTAGATCAACGTTTCTCCTGCACAAATAAAACACACGATCACCAAGAGAACCGCGTGCTAAGAAAACACACGACTGTGCGCTTTCCTCAAACATGCATTCCAGCCTCGGGGAAAATGCACCACCTGCGCAACAAACAACTAAATCCAAAGAGAACCTTCCAACATCATAGAAATGCAATGAAAATTGTCGGAAAGGGCCATGGGGAGCACCATGTGCTTACCCACAAAAATAGAATGCGCAATTGCACACCAATGGGCCAAAATAGTGTACTTAGCGTGAAACACTATACAAATTAAATATCAACGATAACATACTAAAATTAAAGTGCAAGTGCGTGAAAACTAGCCCAAATGAGTCCGAAAAACCCTATATAAATCGGACTCATCACACCACTAGACTTAAACATTTGCTCGTCCTGAGCAAATCATCACTAAGAGGAGTTAAAGAAGGCTAGTTGACTAAGCAATTGCATAAATGGAGTACTATGCGTAGTCATACCCTCACGTACAAAAAGCAATAGTAGAAAACTCTTCTATGCATGCATAATAATTTCTAATTCCTATAAACGTAAAGAAGATATTACAAATACTCCTAAAGTGAATCACGGTGAATCATTCGGCTGCGCGTAGAACGAATGCAGGCAGACAATGAGGTGAGCATTGCCAAAGATCAGGTCTCAAGAAAATATCCAAAGGAATCCACCAATGTCGGTAACCATATGCTTGAACGTTCACACTCTCTCCACGGCACTAGTTTGACTCAAGCACGAATCTGTAGGACTTGGAGTATAATAAAAGCTTAGGCGAAGGAGGGGTATGCAAAGGTAAACAAGACGGACACAGACACCCAAAATGAGATTGCCTGAAAACACTCACAGCTAAACTCAACGAACAAACACGTGTGGCGCACCACCAGACTTGGACTTTTGATCGTGCATGCACATTCATAACGACACAATACAACAACAATATATATTTTTTTCTTTTCTCTTTTATTCCTCATTGGGAATTTTCTTTTTATTTACTATTACATATTTTTTTTCTTTCCTTTTCCCTTTTTTTATCCAAATAGCCAAAACAAGCCGAAAAAAACGGCAACACCACAAGCTGCACAAACATCAACATAACTGCCAGCACATAACGGATACCAACTACAACAAAACAAGCTAACTGAGCGACCACATTCAGATGTGCGCTTAGGAAAGGCTATATGGCTTTGATAGCGAGGCATATGGATGTCAAAGGAAGGGACAGGCTCAACGGGGGTAGCAACGGATATGTGTCGGGAATGGTACAAGGCTCAAACTACACAAAGTGACGGCCTACATCACGCGCGCACTTGACTAACCATGTACCCAAGATTTGAGAGTAGCTAGGTGCAAGTTCTTAGCCACCGAGAAAGACAACCCTTCCTCCCAACTCGAGCAATGTGAGGCTATTGAACTCCCACACACAATCCTACACCACTGTTTGATTCACAACCGGATTCACAACTAGAGTACCATAAACAAAATATACGCTAATAGAAAAATAGAAATTATAAGCATATAAAGAATTTTAATCTACACATACTCTAAGTGATCATGAGTGCACGCCTCAGAACACTCTTGGAGTCAACATTTTACTCCATCATGCAATCCTAAACCAACACAACATTCTTTATTCTACGCACAAATGATAAACAAGCTCAGCGCGTGCAAGCGCTTAAGTACACACTCTCAAGTGGGTGCTGTGGAGTGCAATGCAAATGCAAATGATATAATAATAAAAGCTTCTAGTATGCGAGTGTAAAGTGCACGTGAGCAGATAACAACTCGAGTCTCTCTCCCACCAGACTTAATCCATGCAACCTGTCACAAGATATGCAATTAAAATAATGAAATATAAGTCGGGGGAGAGGTTACCCCATTCTCAGCAAATGAGCATACTAGAAGGCGTGTGAAAACACAGAAGCAGTTCCGCCATATGAAGAATCACAACCCCGCCAATACAATTTGCCATGAATACCTGTAGCGGTGAGCTCCGCAAAAACAAAAGAAAAATATACAATATACAAAGAAATACTAAAATAAGATAGACATGAAAAATAAAAAATAAAAATGCAGAAAATAAAAGATAAGTACTGGGGTTATTGTCATCCCAGCACGACTTATTCGAAAAATGAAAAGTACTAGCTAATGGGAATCTGAAAAGAAAAGTGCACAGGAAACTGTTCCATTATCCGTTTCGGTAACGGGTACCTATATGGAGATAAAACAGTTACCCCTCTACCTAAATAATAATACCTACCCAACACAGGTAGAGGAAAAAGAAAATAAGAAGAGGAGGAGCGCTGGTCCTCGCTCATCTTACCACAAAATATATCCTTGCCTAGCAAGGCATCGTCAACCACAGATGTGTAGGGAGCGATGGCAACGACATGAACACCAGGCTCATCATCATCCTAGCATACCCGTGGAGACTCAGCCTGCACAGGCTCAAATAAAGAAGTGGGATCAAGTAATAAAAGAGAAAAAGAACTAAAATAATCAAAATAAGGGAGAGTGATCCCTGTATCACTCTCAGCAGGATCCAGGCAGAGATCATTGTTGGTATCATACGAGTCGTATCGGGGAAAATCAGAAAACTCGAGGTCCGCGGTGGTAAGAGGGACCGCCTCGTCCAATAAGGAGGTGCAAACCTAGACATCGGAAAGAGGATATTCCACATCCCACCAGGGTGCATAAAAGTGTTCTGAAGATCCACATTCTCCATCGGAGATAAAAGAATTCTAATCCCACCTCGGCAGATCCTCAGTCACTGAATCATCCAAAAATACGACAACATCATCCAACTCACACAAAAATGTCATAGCACCATCAGGCAAAGATTGCGGAGGGGCGAAGCTGCTCTTAAAATCAAGCACTGAATGAGCAAGCCCCATCGCAAAATCATTCGTTGTCACCACCCCGTCGACCGGAACAATCTTTATGTCGCATACTAGAGCGCCCATGGATTCCTGATCCCCTTTTTGCTGGCTACCATAAGAGTGATCGTCATCACTCAAGGGAAGCTCGTAAAAAGGGACTGAGGGACCCATGAAGGATCTTTATGCAGCGAGAGATTCTTCGGTAATCTCAACGGGTAAATAACGAGCAAGATGCGCTATGTCAATGTATGGGCCAGTCAACACCCTGGTAGGCCTGTCCACAACAGTCTTCTGCAAACAGGAGGTTGTTGCGTGCATGCCCTCATAGGGAGAAGGCTCGCGCAAGCGAGGGTAGTCCTTCACCATGTGTCCTATACCTTGACATAACAAACATCTAATGCAATGCTCAACTATCAAATCAGCCATGACTTCGAAGCATCGACGTAAAGCATCATAAAGACAGCTCTTGGCAACAGAATACATCGCGAACAAAAATAATTGTCAAAAAAGTGCAACACAGCTAGAATAAAAATAGCACGGATCTGTTATATAAATCACAAATCAGAAAAGGGGCAAAAGAAAAATAAGCAATAAATTCTAAAAACACAACAAAGAAGATAGATGCAAAGTATAAATGGAAAAGGGCTTCTATCTCCTATCTCCCTCTCCAAATACTCACACGACTGTGTTCCCCAGTAACGACGCCAAAAACTTGATGCGTTGGACGACAAGTGTACTGGTCGCACAAGTAATATAAAATGGGTGAATTTCCCCAAGTATCGATCTTTTTAAGGAACACAGTAAGGTGGAGTTAATTTCGAGAAGGACTTGAGATTGAAGTCATTAGGTCGGATTTAACTACGGGGGTTTTTGATGGTTGCGGAAACAAAAAATAAAACACTATCGGTTATTGCTATGCAATGCCGCTATGCGATGCTTCGCCAGGCAAGATGGAAGACTACACGGGCTGTTATACACCGAATCGCTGGGCGGATGGACGAGTAGGCTTGCAGATGAGGTGGTTAAAATGGCAGAATAAGGGTCGAGAGAACCTCTTCTCTATGCACGCCTCTAGCAATTGCTAGAGCGGCAAAATCGGATGTGGTGGCAGATGGAAATAAAGGTGCACCTCAAGCAAATAGCATAATATAAAATCACATAGACATGATTGTATAAAAATGTTTTACAAACTAAAAACACTTCATTAAATACAAGAGATTAAGATACACTACAACAACAAGAGGAGAAAAGCATGCAAAATCAACCGGATCTGAAGTCTTGCGGAGGATTCACGGAAGGAATCGTCGAGTTGTCAATCTGCATCCTAGCTCGGTCCTCAACTGTGTTCGGGGTAAGGAGGCTATCACTCACTCCCAATGGACCCGTCTTCTTCGTGTCACGATCCAGTGGAGGATGGCACAAATGTGTCCTAACTTGATGGAGAAAGTTAGATCAAACTCTCCTTGAAGCCCAAGGATGAAGGAGGAGGCTGCGAGGAAGCTCGGGCTTGAATACGACATTGAAAGCTTGCTCGGAGCACCTCCCTAAGGTGGAATATGTAGGGAAATGGTGGAACCCTTCATTAGAGGCGGAAAATGGCGGAGGATAAAAACTCCTTCTCAATGGAGGAAAAATCTGCGCTTTAAATATAAAAAGGTCAGAAAAATAGGCACGCACAGTTTGGCGCAAGACCGTGCGCTAACAGTGCATTATTAACTTCCAACCCAAGCTTGCGGTTGAAGAAGCGTTGACCCATGCATCTTACTTCGTGAACGGGCGATTCCGCACGTGCGTGAAGTAAATCATACAGGTAGCAACAAAAAGCAGGAAAAATGCGGGGGAACCGTGTGTTTACTCGTGCACGGTCACCGCCGCACGTGCGTGAATAAAACGCATGATTAGCCACAGAAAGAAACATCCATGAAGCTACAGGAAATCTGTGTGTTTCCTTCGCACATGGTTCCGTAGAAACCGTGCGTTAAGAAATTCGTCGAGCTCACTTCGATGTTTCTCCTACACAAATAAAACGCACGATCACCAAGAGAACCTTGTGCTAAGAGAATGCGTGACCGTGCATTTTCCTCAAACCTTCATTCCATCCTTGGGGAAAACGCACCACCTGCACAACAAACAACTAAATCCAAAGAAAACCCTCTAGCGTCACAGAAATGCAATGAAAAAAGCCGGAAAGGGCCATGGGGAGCACCATGCGCTTACCCCCAAAAATAGAATGCGCAATTGCACACCAATGGGCCAAAACAGTGCACTTAGCGTGAAAAACAATACAAATGAAATATCAATGATAACATACTAAAAGTGAAGTGCATGTGCGTGAAAACTAGCCCAGATGAGTCCGAATAACCCTATATAAATCGGACTCATCAATGGGCATTCATATAAGTTGAGTTACTTTCCTGTTATAGATTACCTGTTTTTTGGATTAATATTTTTGTGTATAACTGCTAGACTAGAATATTGATGATCTTGCTATACTTCATTGTTTTTTCTACTCTCATAATATATATATATATATACTCTCTGCCTATTGGTATTACTGCTTATATTCTTATACATTACCCTTGTCCTTTTATCCGCCCGGTGCCTAAGAGTTGTTGGGGGAGCGGATGTGATAGCCACTTAGTCTTTATGACTAACGGTTGCTATGTATTCCTTTTTAGGAGGTAACTTCGCATATAGAGTAGCAGCAGTTACGCAGGAGGGAAGCAAGGCCAAGAAGACAGGGCCTGATGTGATGGTACCATCGCAGCCGTCAGTGACTG
This sequence comes from Platanthera guangdongensis, assembly GCA_039583875.1. Taxonomy (NCBI): domain Eukaryota; kingdom Viridiplantae; phylum Streptophyta; class Magnoliopsida; order Asparagales; family Orchidaceae; genus Platanthera; species Platanthera guangdongensis. Next base: position 169,351,221 of record CM077153.1, on the reverse strand, counting down.
ATGTGAGTTTTTAGAGAGACTCATTTTGTAGCCTTTTGGGCATGTACTCTGATATTATAGAAGCCTTGGTTTCTTCTTATTTCTATTGTACTTGTGGACTTATATACTAGTGTGCAATTTTGACTTCTATATCACTTTCTTTATGTTGCGTTGGTATGGATGATATGTTTAGCTGATAGGATAGGCGTCTTGTAATACAGGTTAGCCCGTGTACTAACTCTACCGCAAGGCAGCTGTTCTAAGCATAAGACTTCCCTCGGCCTGTTTTGTGTTCCGGGAGGGGGGTGAAAGTGATGTGTTAGATCTGAAATACTCTAGGGGGGGGTGAATAGAGTATTCTTAAATCCTTAAAATCTTTTACAGCTTTTGCTGTAATTTTGAAAGTGCATAAACAGCTTAATAAAAATATAAACACAGCAATCCTAAAAAGCACAAACACAGCAAGAACAAAAAGAAGGGGCAACCAGACAACACAAGAACTTTATAGAGGTTCCCCAACCTGGGTACATCCACTCTTCTACCACTCTGGTAGGAATCCACTCATATTTTTGATCAGGTGCCTGACACCAATGAGCTTTTGATCAGGTGCTCAAAAACCAAAACTCAAGTCTTTTGGTCAGATGTGAAAGTCCACCTAGTGTCAACAAAGTTCACCTATGGGGGGGGGGGGAATAGGTGACGTGGAACGCTTTTGCGGAATTTACGACGGTACCTGCACAATAAAAAATAAAAAGCACAACACACAGAATACACAGGCAATTTATAGTGGTTCCCCGACTTGGGTACATCCACTTTCCCCCTTCGACCTATCTCCCAACAAGGGACGACTCGGTCACTTCTCCAACAGGATTGAAATCCAATCCTTGCACTATCGGAAGGAACCCTTCCACTCGTAGGAGTCAACACTCCCACAAACCGGGTTGCACCTAACCCTTTCAACACGGAACAATCGTTCCTTTACAACAAAAGTAAAATTGAATGTACACGAGATACAAACTTCGTTTGGAGACTACGGTGTTCCTCTTCGTTCGACGACGTGTTCGTGAAGTCAACGAAGAATCTACAACCTTGGTCTCTCTTGGAAAGGATCTCCCCAGAACCGGGGGCGGCAAGACGAGCGGCGGCTTGCTTCGGGATCGGTGGCTATGATGATGAGCGGCTGCTGAACTTAGAGATCCAATCTTCGTAGTGAAGCTAGCTAGGTCTACCAACGGTCACACTAGGATCAATCGTCTCGATCATTTCAGATGGGGAAGACTTTCCCGATCTACAAATCGAGAGACAAGAGATCTCCGGTTAGACACGTGAGATGCTGAGCTTAGCTAGGCTTCTATCGACCGGAGATCTGGAAGAAAACACGATCACGACCGGCGATCTACACTCTCGCGCGGCAACGGAGCCGGCGGCGGAAACTCACGAACTAGGTCAAGTCGCGGCTCTGCTTTGTATATCTTTTTCCTTGTTTTTTACTGTTCAAAAATACCCGTGTATTTATACACTGTAGATACTAACAATATGACCGTTGTGGGTCCCACAAGTAGAAACCCGAAATCCGGTTCAAAATAGTCCAGTGGCAGAATCCGGTCCAGCAGCATCCAGAGAAAACCCCAAGTAAAATTCGTAGAGAATCATTGGTGATTCTCGACGAATCGGCGAGAATCAGTTAACGATTCTCGACGATTCGTCGAGAATCACTAGTGATTCTCGACGATTCCCTTGTTGATTCTCAACGATTTTCACTTGGTATTCAAGACATGCTCAGCGACGGGTTCGGCGAGAATCATCAGTGATTCTCGCCGAATCTTACTTGGCACCATTTTGAGGTAGCCGGAAGGAGTCGGCGAGAATCACTAATGATTCTCGACGATTCGGCGAGAATCACTAGTGATTCTCGCCGAATCGGCGAGAATCACTTGGTGATTCTCGTCGACTTTTACTTAGACGAATTTTTGTCTTTCCACCCAAGAGCTGTCCCTTGACCCATCCTTGCTCCTTGTCTTCTCTTGCATAAACACGGCCCTGTACTTGAAAGTAAGTGCACTCCAATAGAGAGAGTACACGTAGGCCAACACACTGATCTGCTCAACGAGGGATTACGTCGTGCAGACCCGTGTATATTGACCTACTGCACCCTGACATTGGTGTGCACTTAGCGTGGAAGAACTGCAAGCACAACTTAAGAAGTTTCATCAAATACATTGTGAATTCATCTTAGCTTGACAGGTGGCTTACTCAAATCTAGGTGATTGTGGATACAATACCCAACAATCTCCCCCTATTTGACGAAGCCAAAGCCCTACTAGCTAAGATGAATAACACTAATCGAATAATAAAAAAAAGCATTCAGAAGTTAAACATGCAGCACAAGAGAATATAAACAACCAGATCAGGACTTGAGTCATTCACATATTCAAATACAAATGTATATATATATATATATAATCTCAGAATTATTCATATCATAACAACAAGCATTAAATGTTCTTAGGAGAGAATGACAAGCTACAAGTTGTTGACTATCTTTCCTTAGCTAAGTCATCCTTGAGTTTTTGCGCCAAAAACTTCTTCCTTTATCTCTCCATGTACTCTTTAGGCTTCGGGTAATATCTGGGAGGAGGAACTTTATCTGCATCCGTGTTGTTTCTGAAGAAGATATTTCGTTTCACTTCATACGTCTTATGCATCTCCCATTCATACTGGCTGTATACCTCCTTTCGATTGATTTCCCCCTATTCCTGTAGCCAGAAGGTGTCCAAGATGATATTCTTTGAAACTGGACTCCACTTTTCATTTATTACTTCCTCCTCACTCAGTCGAGTTCTCTTTTCAGCCTGTGTCTCCTTGGAGGTCTCTTCTTGAGCTTTTCGCTTGCCCCTGGCTTTTGCTAGGGCCTCTTGGTCAAACATGCTCATCAGTTTAGCTTTGGAAATAGCCCTAGCATCAGCTTCACTTATGGGAACATCTGCAGCACTTGCACCTATTCCCTCAGCAGCACTTACTCCCGCAGCAGCCATAAAAGTCTCAGGAGCATGAATACCTGCAGGGTTGTCAGGCAAAACGACGCCTAACGCGCCTAACGCCTGTTGGAGCATCCACCAGCAGCTCTCATAGACGTACTTGTTTGACTGTTCGAAGTTATTGATCATGACTTCTCGGAGTTCAGCCATCTTAGCAATGTAGTCCTTCTCCCCCTTTTTGGCTTCAACAGCGATGAAGTTTGCATAGGAGTGTAGGGAGTCATCAATATGCTTGGTGGTCCGGGAGAATTCAGTGACCAAGGCCTGCTGATTTGCGTTGAGAGTGACCATATTACCGTCAAACGTTTGAATGTTGTTTGCTACAACATGAGCGTTCTGATTTACTACAGCAAGAGTGTTGGTGGTCTTCTTCAATTCGGCCATAAGAAGTGTGACAGCTTCGCCGGCCGCGGTATACTTCTCTTCAAATTTCTTGTCCATCACGTCAAGTTTATGGTTGATCTCCACCATATTCTTGAGCATGAGATTTTCAGACTTCTTAATTCTGTGTAGCAGTTTATTCTGAGCTTCATCAAAGGAGGCTTTGAGTTCATTCACAATGCCCTGAATGACATTTACAGTGTGAGTGGCTAGCTCATCTCGTAATGGAAGAGCCGGAGGCACTTGTGGGCCTTGCCCTTCAGCAGACGCATCTGTAGAGCTGGATACAAGCACAGTCTCTAATGGAGGAATGCTGGCGGCCACTGTAGATTTATCTGACTCCCCCTCCACTGGTGCATGCTTGTCAGATGGAGGTTCAAAAAGATCCGGAGCCTCCAATACTTCATGTCCCTCATTCCCGTCTTCCTCTCCGTCATCATCCAAGAAATCATCTATATCAGCAGCATCATCCAACTCGTTGTCAGCAGTCTCCAGTCCAGTAGCTTGGGCTCCTTGCTCGTTTCGGTTTGGGGCCTCCCCATTCTCCAGCTCAGGTTCACTTCCTTCGTGTAGATCTGCCACAGCATCTCTGGCCAGCTAGGAGATGTCAGATACTACATCAGTATGATGGGGTAGAGGCTCCCCCTCGATTCCTGCAGTCAAAGTGTCAGGAATTTCACTGGGGGTGACTGCTGGAGATACTCCCTGTTGTTCTTCCACGGCAGTCTGCCCAATACGCCTCTCCCATCGGTCAAACACACTTGAGTCCATCTTCTTCAAGTAATGTAGAGGAACACCTTTGCTCATGTCAAACCTTTCTCCATTTAGCTGATTTAGATACAGACTTATAATTCGGCCAAAACTCGGAGAGCCCAAGGTGTCCTTTATCTTCTCGAACAGCAACTCCCCCGAGTTGAACCTTTTACGGCAGACAATAGCTATCAGGATCTTGAACATATCCGCTGAGATATGATCATGAGAGCCTGGCTTGCAGATGAGCACCTTTCTAATTATGTCAGACAGGAGCTTCCCTTCTTCATTCATATCCTTTCTCTTTATGGACCTAGTTCCTCGTGGAAGACCGCAGAATAAGAGAGTTCTGGTTTTGTCATCGTCCTCCAGATAGTCCTCATGCTCCGAGCTAGAAAACTGCAGGAAGCGGGTCAGCTTGCTGGCAGACATCTTGACTTTTGCCCCAGCCACCTTGCTTTTGATGAGTGAGTCGCCATTTCGGAGTCTTGCGGTAGCGAAGAACTCCAGTACCTCTTTGTCCAAGATTTTACAAGGGTGCTCCAGGACGAATGTTAGCCCAGCCTCTTCCAGCATCAGAATGATGTTGCGGAATTCGTTCGAGGCGTGAGAGAACCCAGTTCGAACAAGCTCGCAACCAGTGACCAACCCAGCAGTTGTCCTTGGAGCCATTGCAGATCTAAGGAGAGAAGCCCTATTCTACGCTTAATCAAAAATCAAAAAGGATGCGACACTAGCGATCAAGTCCAAGTAAGGGTGAGGGAGGGTTACCTAAAGGTGTAGATGGTGGGTTAGTGCGATGAAGACGAGGGACACCCGATGAGTGTACGCCGAGAAATTCCTGGTGGCAAGACTCGAAACTGGAAGAGCTTCCAAGAGCAAGGTGAGCATCCTGCGGGAAACTTGTGGTGAGCAACGATGAAAGGGGAAGACGATTAGGAGATCGGCGGGAATCGGCAGGAGACCTTCGATGGAGATCGGTTCGGCGAGATGTTTGCAGGAGTCTGCGAGAGACCGGGGGAGGAGGCGGCTTTCCTGCGGGTTTCGGCGAGTCGACGGTTAAGGGAAGAGGCGGCGGAGGAACTCTTGCGGGATTTGGCGAGCTTTGGCGAGCTTTCCTGCGGGATTCGGCGAGCTTTCCTGTGAAGTGCGGCGGGATTTGCTCCTTCGGCGATATTCTTATGGAAGGCGAAGGGTAGGCGGGGTTCTAAGTATATAAAGGGTCGGCGGGATTTCAGCTCATTCGACGAGTATGCTGCGGTGGGTTTCCCAGGGAAACGAAAGGTCGGCGGGATTTGTCTAAGTCGAAATCGAAAGGTTTCTTTACTAGGAATCTTCAAGTTAAGAGGCATTGCAACATTTTCGAATTCTTCTGATGTCAAGTCAATTTAAAAATGATAAATATATATATATTTTAAAGCCAATCTAATTGGGTTTGAACGAGGCTTTTCCAAACACTTCTTGATGTCAATTGTGAGTTGTCGAGATTCACAATGACATATCTTTGTCAACTCTTCATTGACGTGCAAAAGGTTTGTATGTATCGAGTTAACCTATCCTTAGATGTGCACACATACATGTATAAGCATAAGAATAAATATACATATAGATAGAGATATATGTGTAAATGTGGATGCAATATGACGCAAGTCCTTGAACTGATTAAAAGTACCTGGGATTATGAGAATTAACATTTAGTCTCTCTGACTATAATATACCAGGTGCTCGATGTTAGAATGCCTATGGAGATATCACTTCTGTTATTCCAGATGCATGTTCCAATTCAGTCTTGGAACACCTACTGTCTAGTTCCCCTCATATTTACGGGAACCTAGACTACCCTGCAAGAGAGAATTATCTTACCTTAGGAACCCAAATCATATTGGGTCCTAGGTTCCTGTTAGCATAAGCACTCGACTGCCTTCCCCCAGAAAACCTGTCAGGAAGACTACCTCTGTCCCGTGAATGTGGATAAGCCCTTGCCTTTGGCACAGAGGGGTTGTGCCAACAATCGATGGCAAAGTGCCCCATTTTGCCACAACACCAATATGGGTGAATGTTGTATCGCCGTTTCTGACCTGATCTAGTGACTGAGGTAGTCACGGTCCTAGGTCTAAATGGGATAGAGCATGATCTCCTCACAAAATTTCCTCTTCCATCGTGACACGTGGAAGGGTGGAAGGAATGCATGTTGTGAGCGTCATGAGGCCAGGAAGGTGGTGCCCTCCTTTCAGGCATCCCTCTTTCAGAGGCCCCATGAAAACTTACACCATGACTTCTAACCTCCCTATCCTGTGTCCTCGGGTGGTGAGAAGTGTTCTGTGAGCTAGGACATGCAGATTCACACCGAGTTGAGGCAGTGGCAGTGAATACAAAGGGCTCAGAATGAGACTTTGGTATTCTCTCATGAGTGTCCACGACGGCCCTTGCACTCTGGGTGTCTCCACATGGGGACAGATCACCTTTGCAGTGACCACGACTATTTTTGTGGTCATACCTGAAGGCATGATGAGTTGCCTTCCTGCTTGGAGTGGGGGGTCGGAATACCGTTTCCCCATTTCTCCATGAATTGATAATCCGGGAGATCCACCCGTTTTCTTGCTTTCTCTTTATAGCATCAACTTTGGAAAAGTTTGATACTATTCGTTTCTCATTCTCTAGACTACTCTCTAGAGCTGAGATCTTAGAGTCTTTGACCTTGTTGGATGCCAATTGGAGAACCAACAAGATCTTCAGTCGAGCAATCTCTTGAGCTTGCTCCTCAGCAAGTAGGTTGCTTGACTGAAGGGCTCTCTTCAGAGAATCAGAATCTTCTGGAGGAAAGCAGTTCCTGTCTTCAGAAGGTTCAAAAGAGATGGGGCAGGATGAGGAAGTTACCTGCTCTTCAGTGTTATTGTCATTCAAGCCAGTGACCATTGCGTCATCCTCATCAGAGCTGCTTTCCTCACTGGTCTCATCAGTCTCAGACACGGACACTGGAGCTCTGATGCTGTCCGAGAGATGCTTGTCTTCATCTTCAGAGGTGAGGACCCCCACATAAGCTTCATCCTCTGGTTGACAGCAAATTCCACCTTTCTCTGACTCCCCCATCAACTCGGAGATCATCACCCACATGGATTTAGCCGTCCTGCATTTTTCTAATCTAGAGCGAGAAGCTCCAGACCAGATATCCAAGATAATTTGACGAATCCTCTCGTCCAAGTTAAATAGTGACAGTTCCGTCTCTGACATCTCAGCAATGCACATGGGCACTTGGATCCCAGAGTCGGAGGTCTTCATGGGAATAAACAGACCCTCTTCTAGGATGAAGGATGTTCGAGGATCGATAGCATCCAAGTGAAACGACACTCTCATCCTCCAGATGGGATAATAATTCTTTGTGCAAGCGGGGAGTTTGAGTGGCGATATCTCATAATCCAGCTCCATGCTTTTGACACTGGTGGCAGGATTCTACTCAAGGTGTTAACCTTTTTGATGAGCAACCTGGCTCTGATACCACTTGAAAGTCCACCTAGTGTCAACAAAGTTCACCTATGGGGGGGGGGGGAATAGGTGACGTGGAACGCTTTTGCGGAATTTACGACGGTACCTGCACAATAAAAAATAAAAAGCACAGCACACAGAATACACAGGCAATTTATAGTGGTTCCCCGACTGGGTACATCCACTTTCCCCCTTCGACCTATCTCCCAACAAGGGACGACTCGGTCACTTCTCCAACAGGATTGAAATCCAATCCTTGCACTATCGGAAGGAACCCTTCCACTCATAGGAGTCAACACTCCCACAAACCGGGTTGCACCCAACCCTTTCAACACGGAACAATCGTTCCTTTACAACAAAAGTAAAATTGAATGTACACGAGATACAAACTTCGTTTGGAGACTACGGTGTTCCTCTTCGTTCGACGACGTGTTCGTGAAGTCAACAAAGAATCTACAACCTTGGTCTCTCTTGAAAAGGATCTCCCCGGAATCGGGGGCGGCAAGACGAGCGGCGGCTTGCTTCGGGATCGGCGGCTATGATGATGAGCGGCTGCTGAACTTAGAGATCCAATCTTTGTAGCGAAGCTAGCTAGGTCTACCAACGGTCACACTAGGATCAATCGTCTCGATCGTTTCGGATGGGGAAGACTTTCCCGATCTACAAATCGAGAGACAAGAGATCTCCGGTTAGACACGTGAGACGCTGAGCTTAGCTAGGATTCTATCGACCGGAGATCTGGAAGAAAACACGATCACGATTGGCGATCTACACTCTCGCGCGGCGATGGAGGTGGCGGCGGAAACTCGTGAACTAGGTCAAGTCGCGGCTCTGCTTTGTATATCTTTTTCCGTGTTTTTTACTGTTCAAAAATACCCGTGTATTTATACACTGTAGATACTAACAATATGACCGTTGTGGGTCCCACAAGTAGAAACCCGAAATCCGGTTCAAAATAGTCCAGCGGTAGAATCCGGTCCAGCAGCATCCAGAGAAAACCCCAAGTAAAATTCGTCGTGAATCATTGGTGATTCTCGACGAATCGGCGAGAATCAGTTAACGATTCTCGACGATTCGTCGAGAATCACTAGTGATTCTCGACGATTCCCTTGTTGATTCTCAACGATTTTCACTTGGTATACATGACCTGCTCAGCGACGGGTTCGGCGAGAATCATCAGTGATTCTCGCCGAATCTTACTTGGCACCATTTTGAGGTAGCCGGAAGGAGTCGGCGAGAATCACTAATGATTCTCGACGATTCGGCGAGAATCACTAGTGATTCTCGCCGAATCGTCGAGAATCACTTGGTGATTCTCGTCGACTTTTACTTAGACGAATTTTCGTCTTTCCACCCAAGAGCTGTCCCTTGACCCATCCTTGCTCCTTGTCTTCTCTTGCATAAACACGGCCCTGTACTTGAAAGTAAGTGCACTCCAATAGAGAGAGTACACGTAGGCCAACACACTGATCTGCTCAACGAGGGATTACGTCGTGCAGACCCGTGTATATTGACCTACTACACCCTGACATTGGTGTGCACTTAGCGTGGAAGAACTGCAAGCACAACTTAAGAAGTTTCATCAAATACATTGTGAATTCATCTTAGCTTGACAGGTGGCTTCCTCAAATCCAGGTGATTGTGGATACAATACCCAACAAGGTGACTTACAACCAAGAATAACTTTTGAAGGGAGTTATAACCCTTTATATAATATGGGGGGTGAGAGATGATATTGTCTTCTCTTTCTCAAGATACAACTAAGAAGACTTGTGGATATGATTTTAGCAAATTGCTCCCCCTGTGATGTAGAATGGTTCAGGGAAATCTGGAGCTTTGCTTCAGGGTGATATGTCTTCAATCTTTAAGCCTTGACCAGAAAGATCTTCAGAAACTTCTTGACAGATGGAATAGTTGTTGTCCTTTGAAGTGTCCGGGAGAGTTGAAGAATGAAGACTCTTGATTTTGATTGATTGTTCTTCTTCTTCAGGCAGTAGATGTTCTTCTGGTCTAAGGCTTCTTGAGTTGATGTATCAGAGTTTTGAGAGAGAGAGAGAGCAGAAAGTTTCTTGTTGCAGACTGATTGTGATTTTCTATCTTTGTGTCTATGTTCTATTTTTTGTATCTTCTATGTGTATTCTACTCTTCTATGTAGGAAAAGAGAGAAAATCTCTTTTATATTTCCTGTCAAAATTGTCTTTCGAAATTTGAATTCCTCTACAATCAATGCGACGGCCTTGAGAATAAACTACATTGATTTATTTCCCCAACTGTCCCATGGAAAAATAGGAAGCAATAATCGTGGAGAAGACCATAATTAATGCTTTGTCTAACGGTCACATTCAGAGAATATTGAAGAATTAATTACTCAGGAATTATTGCATTAGGAAAGGGACAGAAGACTGGAAATGACTAAGTCTGGATTTGTCGAACAGATAACAGAAATCATTGAGCTGAGTCCAAAGTTCGTCGAGCTGAGAAGCTGTGTTCGTCGACCAGATGGCTTCTGTTCGTCGAGCTGAGTTCCAAGATCATCGAGCTAAAACAGAACTGCACTCTCTAGAAACTTTGCCTATTCTGTGTATGGAGTTTGTCGAGCTGATATGTTGGAAACCTAGTTCTGATTTGGGTATGGATCACTATTAGGTTTGCTTAGACTGACCCAAAATGTATAGTCATGGTCATAGGTTTATTTCTTTAGTCTAGGCCAATAGTCAACATCACATGGATCAGCCTACAACATCCTGTCAGAGACTCAAGTAGTTGTGTCGACACCTAGAAGAATTTTGTCGACACATAGAAAGGTTTTGTCGACACACAGAAGGATTGTGTCGACACACACAGAAAGGCTGTGTCGATACCCAGAAGGATTGTGTCGACACACAGAGAGGCTGTGTCGACACCCAGAGGATTTGTGTCGACACAACAGACTATCAGTTGACACAGATAATATTAGTCGACACTAGCTCAGTCGACACAAGAAGGATTTGTGTCGACATAGTTTACAGATTATTAGTCGACAGTATCAGTCGACACCAGAAGGACTTGTGTCGACACCCAAAACCATCTGTCGACACAGTTCTCAGAAGCTATTTCAGAAGGACAAGTCAAATTCTCAGGTCAACGAAGCAAGTTCTCAGGTCGACGATTTCTAGCTTTTTCAGTATAGCATTCCAGAAAATATTCTAAGTCCAGAAATAATTCTCAGCTCGACGATCGTCAATCTCCCATCGACGATCTCAGAGTCTTCTACTCTGAACTGAGCTCGACGATCTACGAGCTCAGGTCGACGATCTTGTGCTTCTTAGCAGTTATCTCAGATCTACGATTTTTTACCGCCTTTAGTTATAAGTTCTCTCAGTTCGGTGAGAAGTATCTATTTTGGTTATGATAAATCATTTTAAGGAAAATATATTATGATATTAATGCTGACATTCTCAAGGCTGATAGTCATATCTCATGAAGCATTGATTATGGTATTCACAGAATATTTGGTCAAGATAGTTATGGAAGTGCATTTATGATGCCAGCCATTCTACCCGTTTGGGCTCCTAAATTCTTGCAGAGAATTAAGTACTGTCTGGGAATTCAAATTCAGGTCGTTAGTCTTCCAAATATACAGAGAACTTGAAAAGACAGAGACAACAAGAATCAAAAACAACAAGTCAGAAAATCAATTTTTTTGCTCTGAAAGTCTCCTGTCTTTGCAAAATACAAGGAAGAAGAAGAACTTGCTAAACAAAAATCTCTTTAGTCTTCTTCTTTCATCAGGCTTCAATAATCTACAGAAAGCTTGAATCAACATCAATCTGAAGACCTACACCCTGGACAAAGCTTCCTGGTTCCTGAAACTAATCAATATCTCAGGGGGAGCTTTGGCATCATCAAATCCACATAGTCTTCTCATTGTGTTTGAGAAAGAGAAGACTATCATCTATTTTTCTTTAACCTCTCGTGTACAGGGTTCTTACTCCCTTCAAAAGTAAACTTCTTGGTGATAGGGCACCTGATCAAAAACCTATTGGTTTTTAGGCACCTGATCAAAAGCCTGAAGGGTTTCTAGATCTACCTGAAGCAGATCTTGTGGTGATAGGGCACCTGATCAAAAACCTAAGTGGATTCCTACCAGGGTGGTAGAAGAGTGGATGTACCCAGATTTGGGGAACCACTATAAAAAATTTTGTATCGTCTGGATTGCCTTGTGTTTTCTTTGTGCCTTGTGCTGTGATAGTTTCTTGCTTTTACCACTTTCTTATAAGTATCAATATTTTAATTCCGCAATAAATCTAAACATTTTTATACTCTATTCACCCCCCCCCCTCTAGAGTAAACTGTATCTATCCCTCACTTTCAATTTGTATCAGAGGGTGTGTTTTTAAGGTTGTACAGGCTAACACCTGAACCTAAGATCACTGATAGATATCTGTTTACTCTATTCTTTGTTATACCATGACACAGTACAAGGAATTTGCAAGCACCAAACCTCCAGATTGCAACTTGCAAATGTTTGGAATCTGGAAGGCAAGAATCAGGCTTTATATGAATACTATTGATGAAGACATTTTTGCTTCTATCTTAACAGGAGTACCTCCACCACCAGCTGCCCCAGCAAGTACTTCCTCAAACATGACTGCAGTACCACCTCTAGACTACAATGATGCATACAAGAAAATAAAGATTGCTGATGCAAGAGCCATGAACATACTGACACAAACAATGTCTGATGATATATTTCAGAAAGTAGCTGAATGTGAATCAGCCAAGGCCATCTGGGATTCCTTAAACCAGATGGTTGCAGGATCAGCAGATGAAAGGAAGGACAGGAAAGATCATCTCATCTCCCAGTATGAGAATTTTAAAAAGGAAGAAATTGAGCAAGTTTCTAAGATGTACAATAGACTCAGTCTCATTATTAATGAGCTGAAAACCCTTGACAAAGACATCTCAGTCATAGAAATAAATGACAAGATTCTCATGTGCTTCCCCAACTCATGGGACTCTAGAATCTGGCCTATCAAAGAGACCAGAAAAACACATGAGATGACTACAGAATCTGTCTTAGGAAAGCTAAAATCCTATGAACAGCTGCTGAAGACAAGAGAAGCTGAGCAACAAAAGACTGCTACACCAACTAGGAAGGAGCAGAATATAGCCTTCAAAGCTTCAGAAGAATCAGAAACTTCTCCATCAAATGAAGAGTTGATGAGTCTCTTTGCAAAGAGATTCTTCAAGATGGGGAGAAAAGAATTCAGAAGGAAATCATCAAAGAGTGATGATAAACCAAGGTAGGATAAAACCCGTTCTAAAGAGATTATCTATTTTGGTTGTAGGAAACCTAGACATATTCTTCCAGAATGTCCAGAAAACAAGTATAAGGAAAGGAGAAAGACTCCAATTAGCACTCCAGCAAACCATCTTCCTACAAGCACAAGAAGAAGGAGAGAGAGGGTTTGTTGCAGAAACATGGAGTGACACTGAAGAATCATCTTCCTCCAGCTCTAGTGAAGATGAAGATGAAGCAAAGGTAAAAGAAATCTGCTTAATGGCCATCAATGCTTCAGGGCATGTCTCAGAAGAAGAAGAATCTGAAGAATGTTCAGATTGTGATCAGGTATTGGAAGAATTTGACTTTACCTCTGAAGATTTTAAAAATGACTTTAAATCTATGTCTAGTGATCTGATTAGATCTAAGAAGGAAATCAAACTTCTTAGAGATAAACAATTTAATTATGATAGCTTAGTATTAGAAAACATTAAATTGAAAAATGAAATAGACATGTATAGTTAACAAATCACTTTTCTGAAAGTTGAATTAAGTAAAGAAAAATAGCTAGAGGAATCACTGAATGGAAGAAACAAACAGCTAGTAGAAATTACCAGCACACTTAATGCAAGACTTAATAGAAGTAAGTTAGGATTAGGTGCATCATCCAGTGAACCACCAATTATTAAGAAAAACCACCTTTCACAACCTATAAAGTTTATTTCAGATAAAGGTAAGAAGAATGCAGAACAAATTAAAACAGTTAACAAATTTTTAAAACAAGTTGAGATAAATAAAGAAAAACAAAAAGCTAAGTCTGAACAAAAATCGTCGAACCAAGATCGACGATCTCAACATTATTCATCGAATGACGATCGACGATCTCAGAACCCAGAGCATGAGCCTAAACACTCTGCAAATAGGGATCGACGATATCATTATGTATCATCAAACAGAGATCGACGATCGTGGAACCTAGATAATAGCCACTATTATTCTGAGAACCAAGATCGACGATATCAATGTTGGTCGTCGAACGCAGATCGACGATCTGAACTAAAATCATCGAACTCCAAACAGTTCTATCAAAATTATAATTTCAACAGAAATTTCAATAAGAATTCTAACCCTAAACCTTTCAATCCCTTAACTAACTGGATAATCCCACCTAGGAGATTTCATCCCTTAGGTTATAAAAGTCAACCTGTATACTCTTATATTTCAAGTTTTAAGTATGAAAAGAAGCCAGGACCCAAGGTTACCTTGGTCCAAAATATATAAGTTTTCTTTGCAGATAAAGACCTATCCTACCATACATGATAAGTGGTATTTGGATAGTGGGTGTTCCAAGCACATGACAGGAAATAAGGCCAATCTAAGTAACTATATGGCAAAGCTAGGTCCAAAGGTTATATTTGGAGACTCAAGCTTTGGTCAGACAGAAGGCTATGGATAATTTACACTTGGAGCTGTCACCTTCAGGAAAGTGGCATATGTAAGTGGGCTGAAACATAACTTGATATCCATAGGACAACTATGTGATGCAGGTTATGAGGTATGTTTTACTGAATCTAAATGCAATATTTCTCTAAACAGCATTATTGTGTTATCAGGTATTAGGTTAGGCAATATCTATTTAGTTGATTTTAATTCTGCTTGTTCAGAAATCTATTTATTTAATCAGGTTAGCCATAATAATACTTTATGGCATAAAAGGCTAGGACATGTAAATTTAAGAAACATTGCAAGGTTATCTAGGGACAACCTTGTTAGAGGATTGCCCTCTTGCCCCTACAAGAAGGAAAGCCTTTGCAAGGCTTGTCAAGAAGGCAAGCAAACTAAAAATAGTTTTAAATCAGTTAATAAGAGTGATTCACCTAGTATCTTGTATCTGCTTCATTTGGACCTTTTTGGACCAATTGCTGTACAAAGCCTGAGAGGGAAGTCCTATACTTTAGTTATTGTAGATGACTTCTCTAGGTTCTCTTGGGTTTTCTTCTTGAGAAACAAGTCTGATAATTTCAAAGTTCTTACAGACTTTCTAAAATACATAAAGATTGAGTACTCTACTCCAGTTGCATTGATCAGAAGTGATCATGGCACTGAGTTTGAATCTCTTCCTATACAAGAATTCTGTGAGAAGGAAGGTATCAGGCACTGCTTCTCTGCTCTCAGAACTCCTCAACAAAATGGGGTAGTTGAAAGGAAAAATAGAACACTCATTGAAACTGCAGGCACATTGCTTGCTGATGCTCACATGCCTCTATCCTACTGGGGAGAAGCTGTAAGCACAACAAATTATGTCCTGAATAGAAGTTTGATACACAAACTTAAGGGCAAGACTCCCTATGAATTACTCAAAGGGAAGAAACCTAAAATAGACTACTTTAGAATTTTTGGTTGTATCAGTTATATACATAATAACAACAAAGATTATCTTTTAAAGTTTGAAGCCAAAGCTACAATGGGAATCCTTTTAGGATATTCCCAAGTTAGCAAGGCATATAGGGTTCTTAATAAATCATCCTTGAAAATTGAAGAGTCAATACATGTTACATTTGATGAAGTTAATATGTTTTACAAGGAGAAGGAAGCTTCTACCAGTGATCATCTGCAGTTACCAAGTCTATGAAAAAAGCTGGATGAATTAAATCTCACCCAGAAGGTGATATCTCATGCCTCACCACAAGCAAATGAAGACAGTGAAGAAGACTCTATGGAAGAAACTGAACTTCCTCCAACAGCAGAAGTAATTCCACAAGAGGAATTCACTCCAATTGTTGTTGCTGAACCAACCCCACCATCTGACTTTGTCACACTTAGGGATCACCCCAGATCCCAAGTAATTGGAGACATATCAACAAGTGTACAGACAAGGCATCAACTCAACCATGATGTGATGCATGCCTATTTTCTATCTCAAATTGAACCTCAATCCTTAACTAATGCTGAGCAAGATCCCCACTGGATCATTGCAATGCAAGAGAAACTAAATCAATTTGAAAGATATAGAGTTTGGGACTTGGTTCCAAGGCCTAAAAGCTATCCAGTAATTGGAACTAAGTGGGTTTTCAGGAATAAGCTTGATGCCCAAGGTGTGATTGTGAGGAACAAGGCCAGGCTTGTTGCTCAAGGATATATGCAAGAGGAAGGAGTTGACTATGATCAGACCTTTGCTCCAGTTATAATGCTAGAAGCTATAAGGATTTTTCTGGCCTATGTTGCTTTCAAAAAGTTCACAGTTTATCAGATGGATGTCAAAACTGCTTTTCTAAATGGAGTACTACAAGAAGAGGTTTATGTAGAACAACCTCCAGGTTTTGTCTCTCCAACTTCCCCTCTCATGTTTTTAAACTGCATAAGACTCTCTATGGTTTAAAGTAATCTCCAAGAGCATGGTATGAGACCTTAGCCAGCTTTCTTTTAGGGCATGGTTTTTCTAGAGGCATGGTATATAAAACTCTTTTTACAAAATTGCATCATGATAAAATCTTATTAGTACAAATATATATAGATGATATTATATTTGGTTCTACTGATCCCAAATTGTGGAAGAGATTTTCTAATCTAATGCATTCTAAATTTGAGATGAGCAGCATGAGAGAGTTATCTTATTTCCTTGGTCTCCAAGTGAAACAATCTCCTGATGGTATCTTCATTTCCCAATCTAAATATGCTAATGAGCTTATTAAGAAGTTTGGGATGGCTGATACATCTTCTATGAAGACTCCCATGGCTTCTAATGCTGTAGTAGACACTGATGAACATGGAAAACCTGTTGATCAGACCGGGTATAGGGCCATTGTTGGATCCCTACTATATCTAACAGAAAGCAGACCAGATATCATGTTTGCTACATGTTTATGTGCTAGGTTCCAGGTGAACCCTAAAGAATCTCATCTTATTTTCATAAAAAGGATTTTAAGATATATAAATGGTTGTCCTAATCTAGGACTCTGGTATCCAACAGAGTCAGCATTTGAGTTGACTGGATTTTCAGATGCTGACTATGCTGGATGCAGAGTGGACAGAAAGAGCATTTCAGGAACTTGGCAGTTCTTAGTTGATAGACTTGTGTCCTGGTTTTGCAATAAGAAGACCTTTGTATCAACATCTACTGCTGAAGCTGAATATATGGCTGCTGGCAGTTGCTGTTCATAGATTTTGTGGATACAAAACCAACTCTTAGATTATGGTTTCAATCTAAATAATTCAACCATCTTTTGTGATAATACTAGTGCTATATCTATAACACATAATCCAGTGCATCATTCTAAAACAAAGCATATAGATATAAGACATCATTTCAATAGAGATAATGTAGACAAAAATAAAATTAATCTAGACTTTATCTCTGCTAATTTTCAAAGAGCAGATATTTTCACCAAACCCCTTGATGAAAAGAAGCACCTGTTCTTCCTGAATCAGCTTGGAATGATCAATGGGAAGGATTAATTTAATTTTTGTCTTCTGTTTTTGGATCTGTTCCTAAATCGTCGAACGAAGATCGACGATCTTCGAAATAGCTCTTGAGCTAAATCGTCGAACTGCGATTGATGACAGCTCTGTGTGAAGACAAAAATCATCGAACAGAGATCGACGACTTTGCTTCAGTTAATTGATCGTCTTTTCTATTCTATTTTCCCTTTGCCCTTGATCTCTTCTCTCTTGAGTCTACAGATCTTCCATGGCGATTTCTACGACAGCTCTTTCAAAGATGAAGTTTGACACTAGTTTCCACGTCGACTTCGAATCGATCAGTCATTGTGATCCTATCTTTTAATTGATCAAACTATCTGTTGCTGAGATCAAAGAATGGGTTTACTCTTCCTCAACAAATGACTACTCCCTTTTCTACTTCCATTTCTGCTTCCTCTGTCCCTTCTTCATCTAGGGGCCTGCTTCCAGTTTTCACTGAAACCAGGCAAGGGGAGGTGTCCAATGAAGATGCAGCAGGTTCAGCCTCAGCAGACCTTCAAGCTCAGTCTTCTCCAGCAGTACAGGAAGAAGAAGTGTTTCAGATATTTTGTGCAGATATAGATGACCAATGAAGTTACAGCAGTTCCAACAGCAGTAGCAATTCCAGAAATAGCAGAAGCAGACTATGATGATACAGATTGTAATGACACAGGTTTGGGTAAGGTTCAACATCAATAACAACATCAGCAATAGCAACAGCAGAAGCAAATGCTCCTGTTTATTTCTTTGTATTTTCTTTGTGTTATGTAAATAGTGTCCTCACCCAAATAGGGGGAGATTGTTGGAACCCTAGTTCTGATTTGGGTAAGGATCACTATTAGGTTTGCTTAGACTGACCCAAAATGTATAGTCAGGATCATAGGTTTATTTCTTTAGTTGAGGCCAAGAGTCAACATCACATGGATCATCCTACAACAGCCTATCAGAGACTCAAGTAGTTTTGTAGACACCCAGAAGAATTGTGTCGACATACAGAAAGGTTGTGTCGACACCCAGAAGGATTGTGTTGACACACACAGAAAGGCTGTGTTGACACCCAGAAGGATTGTGTCGATACACAGAGAGGCTATGTCGACACCCACAGGATTTGTGTCGACACAATAGACTATCAGTCGACAAAGATAATATTAGTCGACACTAGCTCAGTCGACACAAGAAGGATTTGTGTCGACACAGTTTACATATTATTAGTCGACAGTATCAGTCGACACCAAAAGGACTTGTGTTGACACCCAAAACCATCTGTCGACACAGTTCTCAGAAGCTGTTTCAGAAGGACAAGTCAAATTCTCAGGTCGACGAACCAAGTTCTCAGGTCGATGATTTCTGGCTTTTTTAGTATGGCATTCCAGAAAATATTCTAAGTCCAGAAACAATTCTCAGCTCGACGATCGTCGATCTCCCATCGACGATCTTAGAGTATTCTACTCTGAACTGAGCTCGATGATCTACGAGCTCAGGTCGACTATCTTGTGCTTCTCAGCAGTTATCTCAGATCTACGATTTTTTACCACCTTCAGTTATCAGTTCTCTCAATCCGGTCAGAAGTATCTATTTTGGTTATGATAAATCATTTTAAGGCAAATATATTCTGATAATTAATGCTGACATTCTCAAGGCTGATAGCCGTATCTCATGAAGCATTGATTATGGCATTCACAGAATATTTGGTCAAGACAATTATGGAAGTGCATTTATGATGCCAGCCATTCTACCTGTTTGGGCTCCTAAATTCTTGCAGAAAATTAAGTACTGTCTGGGAATTCAAATTCAGGTCGTTAGTCTTCCAAATATACAGAGAACTTGAAAAAACAGAGACAACAAGAATCAAAAACAACAAGTCAGAAAATCAATTTTTTTTGCTTTGAAAGTCTCCTGTCTTTGCAAAATACAAGGAAGAAGAAGAACTTGCTAAACAAAAATCTCTCTAGTCTTCTTCTTTCAGCAGGCTTCAACAATCTACAGAAAGCTTGAATCAACATCAATCTGAAGACCTACACCCTGGACAAAGCTTCCTGCTTCCTGAAACTACTCAATTTCTCAGGGGGAGCTTTGGCATCATCAAATCCACATAGTCTTCTCATTGTGTTTGAGAAAGAGAAGACTGTCATCTATTTTTCTTTAACCTCTCGTGTACAGGGTTCTTACTCCCTTCAAAAGTAAACTCCTTGGTGATAGGGCACCTGATCAAAAACCTATTGGTTTTTAGGCACCTGATCAAAAGCCTGAAGGGTTTCTAGATCTACCTGAAGCAGATCTTGTGGTGATAGGGCACCTGATCAAAAACCTAAGTGGATTCCTACCAGGGTGGTAGAAGAGTGGATGTACACAGATTTGGGGAACCACTATAAAAATTCTTGTGTCATCTGGATTGCCTTGTGTTTTCTTTGTGCCTTGTGATGTGATAGTTTCTTGCTTTTACCACTTTCTTATAAGTATCAATCTTTTAATTCCGCAATAAATCTAAACATTTTTTATACTCTATTCACCCCCCCCCCCTCTAGAGTAAACTGTATCTATCCCTCACTTTCATGATAGCTGATTTCGTCAACCTGACAACTTGTTGACAGAACTTCTGGGGAATATGTCGACACAAGTACTGGGTGTCGACATAATTACTTCTTGTCTCGACATGGCTGTTGTGTTGACAGAAATCTGGAGTGTGTTGACATAAGTCCTGTGTGTCGACACAATTGTTGTCTGTGTCGACACAAGTCTTGCTTCTGGTGTCAACACAAACTTCTGGTGTGAAGTGTTGAAGTACCCAGAAATCGTCGACCTGAGAATTTGTTTCGTCGAGCTGAGAACTACTAACTGCTGCTTCACAACTTTTACCAAAGTGATCAAAGTTCATCGAGTTGAGAATCTTGAATTCATCAACTGGAGATGATTCTTGACTTAGAGAAATTAAGAAACTTCTGGAATAATAAGTTATAGTAGAGAACCCAGAAATCGTCGACCAGAGGACTAAGTTCGTCGACCTGAGTCTAGAGATCATAGTGTAGACTTAAAATGTTGAAGGTAGAGTCCAAAAATCGTCGACCTGAGAATCAAGTTCGTCGAGCTCAGCTCAGAGAATTTTCTCTAAGATCGTCGAGTTGAGCATGACAATCATCGACCTGAGTTCGACAAACGTCGAACTCATTTTGCTGAGTCTTTGGAAAATCTCTAAGTCTTGAGTCTCTGGTAGTCTGATGATGGCTGGTCCATGTGATGTTGAAACTAAGGACTTGGCCTATACTCTAGGACACAACTATGACCCTGGCTATACAAGATGGGTCACAAGATCCTAACTTAGTGAACCTAACCCAAATCAAACTAGGGATCCAACAATCTCCCCCTATTTAGGTGAGGTCACTAATTATAGACTCAGACTAAACTGAGAATAAACAAAGCAGGAAAAACATTTATCTGGCAGAGAAAAAAGAACATATGCAGCAGATATATATATATATATATATATATATATATATATATATATATATATATATATATATATATATATATAGCTTTGTTCATAAATAAGAAAGCAGTTATAAACATAACAGAAATTAAATAGTTCAGAACTTATTTCTTTTGCTTCTTCTCTTTTGGCTTCTCTTCTTTGCTCTTGTCTCCAGGCTTGGTAAAAACAATCTCTCTATTTGGATCCGAAGCTTGCACTTTGGTCATGGTCATATCAGCAGCCCCTATAATCTTCAAAGATGTGGGTCTGGGGACTACTGCTTCTGGGTGTAATTTCATATAATCATCAACATTGAAAAACTTGTTAGCTTTCTCAAACCTCTTAAGCTCTTCTTTCTTGTATTTTGACATTGTTGTGTATTCTGAGGGATCCTTTCCTTCAGCTCTGGCTTTATTGATCATAGAAAGGCCAATAAGTTCTTGGAACCTGACCATCCTAGCAGTTGTTGCTATTTCTGGATCTTCAAAGGGTACAGGAGGAGAAGGAGGTCTGTTGGAGCTTTCAGCTTGTTGATGTTGCTGCTTTTGTTGAGGATGTTGCTGCTATTGATGAAGTTGGTGCTGCTTGCCAGAAGGATATTATCTTTGCTGCCTGCTTTCTGTGGATGAGGACCTACCCTGATGTCTTTGATAAGTTTGAAATTGGGTAGTCCTTTGAGAAGATGTGCCTAGAGCACCAGCAGCTGGAGGAGGAGGAGGAGGGTCCCTTCTGTATTTCTGAGTTGGAGGAGGGGAGTATCTTCTACTTCTCTTCCTCTCTTTCTGTTCATTTTTAGATAACCACATCCAAGATGGCATCCCCTTAATATGGAGTTATCTTCTGAAGAATATAGTAGGGAGTGTAATTGGTTGGATTTGGTTTAGGAGCAGGAGGAGGAGGTGCTTTCCTCTTCTTAGACACTTTCTTCTTCTTTGGATCCTCATCAGAATCCTCATCCTCCACCTCATCATCATCATCATGAGATCCCTTAGGATTATCATATATATCATTTAAAGCCTTCAGGGCTTCAGCAGAGATAATAGGCTTCTCAGGTTTAGATGGAGCTGGAGGAGAAACTTCAACAGGAACTGGAGAACTAACTCTGACAGTGCTTTCAGCAGCTACCTTATTCTCTTCTTCAATGTCAGCCAAGATCAAGGCATCAAGATCTGGCATTGGAGAGTCATCCATAACAAAACTGGTGGCAGAAATAATTGCTGGAGGGGATGGGATGACTACAGGTTCTGGAATAACAAAACTGTCTCTTAGTTGCTTGGCAACTTTAGGACTGATAGGGGAAGAATATGGAACAATAGCCAAAGATGGCTTAGTATAATCTGCTGGAGGGAAGCTCAAAAATGCAGTATCAAAAATTTTCCACAAATATCCTAAATCTACCGTGGGATTAATGATGAAATCACCAACAGTAATTAAATCTTCTGGAGCTGACTCTTCTATATCCATGTCAGTCTCAATAAAATGAATGAAATCAATAAAATCTATATCTTCTGCTGTTGCTGCCTCTGCATCTGCTGGAGCTGGAGCTGGTGAGACTGAAACTGCTGCTACTGCTGGAGCTGCTGCAGATTCTTCATCAAGCATCTTCCCCTGCCTAGTTTCAGTAATAACTGGAGCAGGCCCCTAAATGAAGAGGGAGCAGTAGAAAGGGCAGAGATCTGGGCAGAGAGAGAGGAAATGGAAGTAGCAAGAGGTGTAATGGCCTCTGATATGCTAGCTTTGAGGAGGGGTGTGAGGAGAGCAATGACAGATGAGATGGTGGAGGGATCCAGTGTTGGAGTGGCAGAAGGTGTTACAGAAGGTAGTGAGGTGGAAACAGTTGGAGGGATGGTAGGTGATGGTGAGGATGGAGGAGGAGCATCTTGCATTTGGACATCCTGTGAGGATTGATTTGGAGGAGAAGTGGGAGGGGATGACAGTTGATTGAAGGATGGTATGGAGGACAAGTGTGGTGGAAGAGGAGATGAAGGTGGTGTTGGAGAAAGGGAGGGTTGATGATATTCCTGAGTAGGGGATGAGGGGATGTTAGTAAGATCTATGGGTGGAGAGGTGACAAGAGAGGTAACAGGAACAGATAGTTGTGGTTGTGGTTGTTGTTTGGGTTGTGGAGTAGAGGTTATGACGGAGGAGGGTTGTTGTAGAGTCTGATGTTGAGGTGGGAGGACTATTATGTGGGGTGTAGAGGGTAGTTGTGTTTGGAGTGCTGGAAGAGATGGGGATGAGGGTGGAATGATCTCTTCAGCAGGGTGGGGAGTGGCTCTAATAACCCTTGTGCTCTCAGAAGCTGTAGTGGAAGAGGTTGAGGCTTAGAGGGCTTGGAGATTGTCCTCTCCCACCTGCCAAACAAGGCACAGGTTAGCCTTTTGCTGGAATTTATGAATATGGTTGGGGAGACCAGTGATTCAGCAGCCTTTTCCTTTAAGAAGATCCCTAGGATCCTTCCAAAACAAACTTCCTTTTTATTATTCTTTTTCCTGATTAGATCAAAGATGATCTGAGCCAAAGCCACTTGCTCTTATTAACCACTGCACACATAACCAGAAACTGATGCCTGGTTATATAATCATGTGTAGTGTGCTTGCCTAGCAAGACTTTCCCAACAATATCTGTCATAAACTTATATTCTGCATATAAGTGCTTCTTCAACAATTTATTAGGGTTATCTCAAGCATAACCCATCATTCTTAACATCAGATCATATTCCTCATTCTCAATTTCCAGTTCATATTCTTCATTACTCAATCCAAATATTTCAGTCAAAATGGCGGGAGATAGAGAGATGGAGTTACCCGCAATTGTTCTAATCATTTTATTCTCCTCTGTAGTTGAAGTGTGTAGACCCATTCTTTAATCTCAGTTCTAGATATTTTAATCCTTGTTGTCATCAGATTCTTCAGTTGCTGCTCTTCCAGAAGTTCCAGAATATTCAGAAATATCGGGTCCGAATGCTGAAAAGAATCAAAGTCGACATCGAGGCCGGTGTCGAACTTCATCGCAGCCAATGTTCCTGCTAGAATCACCATGAAATCACCTGCAAGAGAGAAAAACGGCGATCAAGTGCAAGGGAACAGAAATCGCGGGAAGGAGGTCGAAGAAAACCTAGATATAAGGTTTTCCAAAATATGAATCGACAAACTCCGTTCCACGAAAATTAAAACATTCTTCGATCTGGGTTTGACGAAATAATTTGGAGTTAAATGATTCATCGAGCTCAGTCTGAAGATTTGAAGACATTTAGTCGAGCTCCGTTCGACAAAAGTTTTCTGAAGTGGATTCGTCGATCTCTGTTCAACGAAAACAACTTCACTCACAGAGAGTTCGTCGACCTCCGTTTGACGAATATCTCCCGAACTATCCCTAGTTCGTCGAGCTCCGTTCGACGAACTCTGGAAAATTCATCGAGTGCAGACAGAAACTAAACTAAGTCTTCTCCATTGATCATTCCAAGCTGATTTATAAAGAATAGATGGTTTCTTTCATCTAGAGGTTTGGTGAAAATGTCAGCTCTTTGTAAATCAGTATAGATATAGACAAGTTTAATTTTGTTTTTATCTACACACTCTATTATGAAATGATGTCTAATATCTATATGCTTGGTCCTACTGTGATGGACTGGATTTTGTGCTATGGCTATAGCACTTGTGTTATCACAAAGTAGAGTTGAATTATTTAAGTTTAGATCATAGTCTAGTATTTGATTTTGAATCCACAGCATCTAGGAACAATAGCTGCCAACTGTAATATATTCTGCCTCAGCAGTAGAAGTAGACACAGATGATTGTTTCTTACAAAACTAGGACACTAATCTCATACCAAGGAACTGGCAGGTTCCTGAAGTACTTTTCCTGTCCACCCTGCATCCAGCAAAATCAACATCTGAGTATATAGTTAACGCAAATTCTGATTCAGTGGGATACCATAGGCCTAGACTTGGACAACTCTTTATATATCTCAAAATTCTTTTTAAGAAAACTAGATGAGATTCTTTAGGGTTCACTTGGAACCTAGCACAAAGGCATGTGGCAAACATGATATCACGTCTGCTAGCTGTAAGATATAATAGGGACCCAACAATTCCCCTATATAATTTCTGGTCAACAGGTTTCCCATGTGGATCAGAGTCTATTACATATTTGTAGCCATAGTTGTTTTCTTTGCTTAGGTATCAACCATCCCAAACTTTTTGATAAGCTCTATTACATATTTAGCTTGGGAGATGAAGATGGCATTAGGGAGCTGCTTCACTTGGAGACTAAGGAAGTAGGAGAGCTCACCCATGCTACTCATTTCAAATTTGGAATGCATGAGGTTAGAGAACCTCTTGCACAATTTGGAATCAGTAGACCCAAATATGATGTCATCCATATATATTTGTACAAACAATATTTGGTCCTTATGATGTCTAATGAAAAGTGTCTTATCTACTATGCCTCTAATGAACTTATGCTCTAACAAAAAGCTAGCTAAGGTCTCATACCAAGCACGTGGATCTTGCTTTAGACTATAGAGGGCTTTATGCAATTTAAAAACAAAAGACGGGTGAGTTGGAGAGACAAAACCTGGAGGTTGTTCAACATAAACCTCTTCTTTTAGTACTCCATTCAGGAAAGCACTCTTCACATCCATTTGATAGACCTTGAATTTCTTGAAGGCTGCATAGGCAAGGAATATTCTGATTGCCTCTAACCTTGCCACAGGTGCAAAGGTTTGGTCATAATATATTCCTTCCTCTTGCCTATATCCTTGAGCAACAAGCCTAGCCTTGTTTCTCACAATCTCTCCTTGGGCATCCATCTTGTTTCTGTAAACCCATTTGGTTCCAATTACTGGGTAGTTTTGGGGTCTTGGAACAAAATCCCAAACTCTACATCTCTCAAATTGGTTTAATTCCTCCTGCATTGCAATGATCCAGTGAGGATCTTGCTTTACATCATGGATGGATAGAGGTTCAACCTGAGAGAGAAAGCAGGCATGCATCAAATCTTGGTTGAGTTGATGCCTTGTCTGTACACCTGCTGATATGTCTCCAATCACTTGAGATCTTGGGTGATCCATTAGTGTGACAAGATCAGTGGGTGGATTTGGGTCTACAACAGCAGCAAGAACTAATTCCTCTTCTGGAATTATGTTTGCTGTTGAGGGAAGATCAATTCCTTTAGTGCTTTCATCTCCACTTTCTTCAATGACTTGTGGAGAAGGATGTGTTGGAACCTCTTGGGTGAGGTTAAGTCCATCCAAACTATCACACAAGTGAGGTACCTGCAAGGTGCTATTGGTAGAAATCTCTTTCTCCTTGCAAGACATGTTAGCTTCATCAAATGTAACATAAATAGATTCTTCAATTTTTAGTGATGATTTATTAAAAACCCTATAGGCTTTGCTTACTTGGGAATATCCTAGAAAGATTCCCTCTTCAGCCTTACCCTCAAACTTTCTAATGTATCTTTTATTGTTATTGTGAATATAACATATACATCCAAATACTTTAAAATAGTTGATTTTAGGTTGCTTCCCTTTAGGTAATTCATAGGGAGTCCTGTTCTTTAGTTTATGTATCAGCCTTCTGTTCAGGACATAATTTGCAGTGTTTACAGCCTCTGCCCAAAAGGTTAGTGGCATGTAAGCATCTGCAAGTAATGTACATGCAGCTTCAATTAGTGTCCTATTTTTCCTTTCAGCTACTCCATTTTGTTAGGGAGTTCTAGGAGCTGAGAAACAGTGCCTGATACCTTCCTTCTCACAGAACTCATGCATAAGAAGAGACTCAAACTCTGTGCCATGATCAATTCTGATCAATTCAACATGAGTAAAGAACTCAATCTGTATGGTCCTGAGAAAATCTGTAAGAACCTTAAAGGTATCTAACTTATATCTCATAAAGGACACCCAAGTGAACCTTGAGAAGTCATCCACTATAACTAAGGTGTAGGATTTCCCTCCTAGGCTTTGTACAACAATGGGTCCAAAGATATCCATGTGTAGCAAATACAAAATCATAGGTGAATCACTTTTATTAATAGATTTAAAACTAGATTTAGTTTGCTTGCCTAGTTGACAAGCCCAACAAAGGCCTTCCTTTTTGTAGGGACCAGAAGGTAAACCTCTAACAAGGTTGTCTTTTGATAGTCTAATAATGTTTTTCAAATTACATGCCCTAGCCTTTTATGCCATAAATCATTCTGATTACTAGTTATATTAAGTAAGCAGATATCAGACTTGGCAGAAAGAAAATCAACTAAGTATATGTTACCTTGTCTATTCCCAATTAAAATAGTTTGTTTTTACTTATTAGCAATAGTGCAAGAAGATAAGTTAAAGTGTACCTGATAACCTTCATCACATAACTGACTTATGGAGATGAGGTTATGCTTGAGTCCTCTGACATATGTCACTTTCTTGAAAGTGACTGCTCCAATCTTCACTTCTCCAAAACCTTCAGACTGGCCACATTTTGAATCACCAAAGATAACCTTTGGTCCTAGCTTGGACTTATAGTTGGTTAAGATGTCCTTGCTGCCAGTCATATGTTTGGAGCATCCACTGTCCAGGTACCATGTTTGATTATTTACTGGACAGCCCTTCACTTGTAATGAAAAATAATTAATTGTTCTTGACCCAGGTTACCTTGGGTCCTTTGTATTGTTGATATGAAAAGCTAGATATAACAGAGAATTCTGGTTGAGATTTATATCCTAGAGGGTGATATCTTCTAGGTGGTATTGCCCAATCAGCTACAGGGTTAAATGGTTTTCTAAAATTATTAGACTTACAGTTATAGTTAATATTCATGTTAAGTATTTCTGGGTTCGATGAAATTCTATAAGTTCGTCGACCAGAGTTCGACGAATTGGGTTGAGATCGTCGATCTCTGCCCAGAGAATGAACATATCCATTTTTTGTGCCCCACGTTCGTCGACCTCTGCTCGACGAACCATACAGAGTTCGTCGATCGCAGTTAGATGAATAATTATAGCTATAGTTTGCGTTCAACGTTCGTCGAGTGGGGTTCGACGAACTGGCAACATTTCGTCGATCTGAGTTCGACGAATTCTGCTGAACCTTGTTTTTACTTATGGTTTTCTAATTTTTGTTGTTTTGACCTATTGATTTTAGAATATGTGAAAGAAATGGTTTCAACATGTTCTAAACACCTAGAGGGGGGGGGGGGTGAATAGGTTCAATTATTTTTCTAACTTAGGCAGATAATTCTATCTAGTTTAGCAATGTATTCAGCAGAAAATACAACACAACAGTCACATACACAACATTCACAGATTGCACACCAGTTTTATAGTGGTTCCCCAAATGATGGGTACATCCACTTCCCCCTTCGCCTATCTAGCAGTGTACTAGATTCGGCCAAACTTCCTTCCTTCTTCTCAGATCCGCAGATCTTACAGCTCAGAACCAAGAATGGTTCCTACAACTCAGAATGAATCCGCACTCCTAGAACTCAGGCACAAGCCCTACCTCAGCCTCTTCCACAGTCCTACAACTCAGAGTGACACCCCACTCCTACAACTCAGGCAAAAGCCCTACCTCAGCCTCTTTCACAGGCTTACAACTCAGGGAACAGATTTCCGTACCTCAGGCACACAGCCCTACCTCAGTCTTTATAATTTAGGCTTACAACTCAGAGATGTAAATCTCCTACACTCAGATCTAGTACAGATCCTACAAAAATTAATGATGAAAAATTATTGATATCTTCAACCAGATAGAGAGAGTTGGTTAAAGGATTCTTGATCAGTTCTTAATAGAACTGATTGCTTAAGGATCAACGTGTCTTAGCTTTCTTCAAAGCTTCTTGAATTTGAACAAAGTACGGTTGATCTTCTTGATGTTGGAGTTGATCTTCAATCTTCCACCTTCAGAAATTAATCTGAATTCTTCAGGCATATTGTTCAGGATCTGCCTTAACTGGATGAGAACTTCTCTCCTTCTTGTTTTCCTCTCTCTACAATCTATTGACTGTTTCTTTCTCTTCTTCTGGAATCTCAATCCTTCAGAGATTATAATTGATTCGCTTGATTAACTTCTCTCTGTTCAGTGAGTGTTGTTCTTGTGGTAGTAGTTCCCCTTCTGATTGTTGAGAGAGCACATCTATATATAGGCTTCATCCATGGTAACTGGTTGTTCCGGTTTCAAACAGTCTTCTGACACCTCTGACAGATGTGACAACAATGTCAGTAATGACAGCTGTCAGGTCTTCACTTGTATTAATTCAGCGTTCATTGAACTTTGACTCAGCAGCAGAGAATCTCGACTGAATACTTCATATGTCGACACACATAGTCCATGTGTCGACATAAGTCTTGTTGTTGTCAACGCAGCTTCTATGGGATGTGTCGACACAAGTCCTGTGTGTCGACACAAACACTCCTTGTCTTGACAAAGTTGGTGTTGACAGAATTCTGGTGTGTGTCGACACAAGTTCTGTGTGTCGACACAGTCATTGTCGACAGAATTCTGGAATGTGTCGACAACTTCTCTGTGTGTTGACACAGCTTTTGATAATGTCGACATAAGTCTGGCCCTTAGTGTCGACACTGCGTTGTCGACAGATTTTCTGTGTGTCGACACAAATTCTGTTTGTCGACACAATCTGGCCCTTGGTGTCGACACAGCGTTGTCAACCGATTTTCTGTGTGTCGACACAAATTCTGGATGTCGACACAATCTGGCCCTTGTTGTCGACACAGTATTCCCAAGTGTTGACACAAGTACTTAGTGAATTTACCTTTCCATTTACTTAACCTGCACATGATAACTCAACACAACATCAAATACAACTTAATGCATATCATTGAGTTAGGTGAGGCTTCTCCAAATCTGGTACACATTTTTCAATGTACCCAACAATATGTTCTTTAGTTTATTTATAGTTTATTATTTATTTCCCTTTTGTAGAAACAAATTTAATAGGGATAGTCAGAATATTTTTCTTGAGGATGGGGGGGGGGGCAAACTTGATGAAGCACCCATGCCCAGCTTGCTATTAAGCCTGTCATTTACAGTGCTTGTGATGTCCATCAACTTGAGGCTTCTCCCATTGAGAGTTTCCTTAAGTTGTTTAGCCTCATAAAACTCAGTTTTTAATAATATGATTTGTTCATTAGCTAAGGTTAATTCATCCTATAACTTATTGTTTTCAGAATTAACATTTTCTAGGTTTCCTAATTTTTCCCTAAGAGTCTTGATTTCCTTTTCTGAGCTAATTAAATCTATGCACATGGTTTTGAATTCAAATTTAAATGAATCAGAACTGTAATCAAAAGAAGATAATACCTGGTCAGCTTTAGATTCTGAAGCTTCTTCATTGTCTGAATCTTCTTCTTCTGAATGGCTTCTAGAGGCATCAATGGCCATTAGGAAGACTTCTTTGGCCCTTGCATCTTCTTCATCTTCACTGGAGCTGGAATATGTTGATTCATCCTCAGTCTCACTCCAGGATTCAGGCACAAAGCCTTTCTCCTTCTTCTTGTATTTGCTAGAGGAAGGCCTGCTGTTGTGCTATCATATGGTATCTTTCTCTCTTCTCTTTTCCTTCTTCTGATTCTTTGGACACTCAGAGATGAAGTGTCCCGGTTTCCTGCAACCAAAACACACCACTTCTTTAGTTGGTGTTTTGTCATACCTTGGTCTGTCATCCTGCCTTGATGACTTTCTCCTGAAGTCTTTCCTTGCCATTTTGTAGAATCTTTTGGCAAAAAGACTCATCAGCTCTTCATTTGTGGTTGAAGTCTCTGTCTCCTCAATAGCCTTGAATGCAATGCTTTGTTCTTTTCTTGCTGGAGGAGGTGTTCTTTGCTCAGCTGCCTCTCTGGACTTGATCAGCTGTTCATAGGACTTAAGCTTGCCTAAGAGAGATTTAGGGGCCATTTTTTAGCATTTTAGTCCTTTTCCATTTGATGAAAACGCTCGGATCCTGTTTTCCATTTTTTTGCGCCTTTGTTTCCACCCGCCAGGAGAAAGTCGTGGCCTGAAAAAACGCGTGTCGAAACCCGGCTCACAACCTCCTTTTCAATGCGTTTAGGGCGGAAAGGGCTCGCAGCGAATCCCACTTCTTCTCCTGTCGCCGATAGGAGTAGATCCCCCATCCCTCTTCTCCGACCTGCGGTGCAGTAGATCCCGCCTCCTGCGTCGTCTCCTTCTCCTTCTCCACCTGCGGTAGATCCCGACCTCTCCTTCTCCACCTGCAGCGCAGTACATCTCCCGTCAACATCGTCTCCATCTCCTCCGGCGGCATAGTAGATCCCGCCTCCTCCCGTCACCGATTGGAGTCGATTCCGCCACCTTCTTCTCCGGCCTCCTCTTCTCCTCTGGCTGTGAGATAGATCCTGCCTCCTTCATCTCCCGTCGCCGATTGGAGCCGATCACGCCTCCGCTTCTTCTCCGCCATAAAGTCCCATCCCGTGCCAGATTTCCGGCGGCGCCTGCTTCCTTCTCCGACGGTGACGTTCCAGTGACGGCGACGCCAAATTTTCCGATCGAATCCACAGCTTCTTCGCTGACTGTGTGCTCCTTCCTCTCCGACGGCTCAGCGATTTCAGCAGGTATACCTTTCATTCCCCTTCCAATTTTTTTTGGTGAAGATTGTGTAGTTCTGTGTGTTGTATGTTTGTGTTGTGCTTATTGTATATGTGGTTCAGCTGTGTATAGTGTATGTGTGTGTGTGTGTTGTGGTGGTTGTTTGTGTTGTGTGCGTGGTGTGTGTGTGCTGTGTGTGTGGTGTGCGTTTGGGGTGTGTGTGTTGTGTGTTGTGTGTTGTGTGGTGTGTGGTGTGGTGTGTCTACTATGTGTTTGTATGTGTGTGTGCGTGTGTTTGTGAATTTTGTGTTGTGTTGTGTTGTGTTGTGTTGTGTTGTGTCTGTGTGTAGGGTGTGGTGTGCGTATTTTCTGTGTGTGTGTGATTTTGCTATGTGCTGTGTATGTGGTGTGTGTGTTTGAGTGTGTGTGTGTGTGTGTGTGTGTGTTGTATGCATGGTGTTGTATGTTTGTCTTGCATGCGTTTGTGCTGTGTGTGTGTGTGTGTGTTTGTGCTGTGTGTGTGTTTGTGTTATGTGCTGTGTGAATGATGTGTCTTTTGGGTGTGTGCGTGTATGTGTTGTATGCATGGTGCTTATTGTGACTTGCAGAAATGTGTATGCTATGTTGTGTGTTTGTGGTTTGTGCACGGTACTAATTGTGATATGCAATAATGCCTTGTAACAATAAATGTTATGGCTGCTATATAAGCTCTGGTGAGATATTGTTATCAATTCCTGCAAATTTTATGGTTGCTATATAAGATCTGGTGAGATTTGCAGGAATAGTTGTCAATTCCGGTGAGAAATTATTATCAAACCCTTCCAAATCATCATGATAAGCCACGAGAATTTTACTTGATCTTCCTGTAAATATAAGAGCCCTTGAGCTTATGCTTTCTGCTCCTATGGTGTCATGAAACCTGGCATTTCTCCTATTGCCTCCTTTATGGTAAATTTCAGCTCCCTGAGGTTTACAAATCAAAATCAATAAGGTTGATAAAGTTCGTAATTTAGCAATTTCTCGAAGATGTGCAATTTTAATGCAACCTTGTAGGTGTTTTTATCTGCCCCAGAGCCCCAGAAGACATTTGAAAGTTTTTTCCAAAAGGTTTACATGGATCAAGATCTTCTAATATAAACAAAAGTTTTTGCTAGTTAATTTCGCCATAAATGTGTTGGATTTCATTTGAAGCATTCTCTTATTTGTTAATGTGGTAGAAGTTTCCTATTTGTGCCTTTCTTCTCTTAGGAACAAAATCTTGCTCACACCTATTTCTTTTTATTAGTTTTGTAAGTTTTAAACAGAATCGTAGTTCTAAAATTTCACCTTCTTCATGTAAGATTATCTTGTGATTGCTAATCATTATTAAAGTTATTATTCTCTCATACCAAAGTGCACAAGGATGAGACAAATTTTTATGCTGCATGAGCTATCTATGGGGGTTTTCTTGTAGAAAATAGGATCACATGGTACTTTGCTTATTTGTGTGTACATATGTGTGCTGATTATTTATGTTTAGTTCTATTTTTCTTTTATTCAGTTCGTGTTATGGGTAAACATAAAGAAGGTGGTGTTAGTGCAAATTGGGCCAATGATGTTATGATTTTTTGTGACCTGTGTCTCAAAGAAATTGAGCTGGGTAATCGCCCAACCACGCATTTTAGCAGAGATGGGTGGACAAATCTAACAACAGGTTTTTTGGCACGTACGGGAAAGTCATATGATCGAAATCAAATGAAAAATAAATGGGATTAGCTAAAGAAAGATTGGAAAATATGGAGAGAGCTAAAGGGGCGTGAGACGGGTCTTGGCTGGGATCCAATTCGCAAAACTATAGCTGCTTCGGAAGACTGGTGGAAAGAATGTTTGAAAGTAAGTACATTACTCAGAGGTGAAACAACATTAGTTTAATTCTTTGCTGAATGATTTGTCTAATCCTTTCTTTTATTCATGTTTTAGGTTCTTCCTACTGCGAGGAAGTTTCAGTTTTCTGGTATATCTCCTGAGTTAGAGGAGAAACTTCATGTGATGTTTAGCCAAGTTATTGCAACTGGAGTTCTAGCATGGGACCCAAATTCTAGAAACTTTGAAGCTGAGTCGGTCGATGAACAGGATGTTTCTGCTGAAGATGGTACACAAAACATGAACGAGTCTCCACAATCCACCGCTGCTAAGGAAAAACGGACAGGTAAGGGCAAAAGAAAGATTACTGCAAAGAAGGCAAAAAGTTCGGCATTAGATGAGCTGGTGGAAACATCACACATTATTGGGAAATGCATGCAAGAGCCGCCTCGCATCCAGATATCTTCATCGTTATTCAGCATTCCCGAGGCCATTTCAGAGCTAGAGAGTATGTCAGAGGTTATGGATGAGTCACAATTTGATTTCTATGACTACTCCACCCTGCTTCTGAAGGATAAGCAAAATCGAGAAACTTTTATGAGCATACACAATTACAGGCGTCTTGGGTGGTTGTAGGCTCGTTACAAAAAACGAGCGGATTAGTTTATGTTTTGTCTCTCTGCTCGGACTGAATATTATTACCTTTGTGTTGTTTGTTTTGTATTTCATTTGGAACTTATGTTTATTTGTTCATTTGCTACTTTGCTAAATTTGGAGCAGGATGTCTATTTGCTAATTTGCTGCGATGCTACTTTAAATAGTTCAGACTTATGTTTATTTGTTCATTTGCTACTTTGCTAACTTTGGAGCAGGATGTCTATTTGCTAATTTGTTGCTATGCTACTTTAAATAGTTTAGACTTATGTTTATTTCAAAGGAAATGATGTAATGTTGCATTCTTATATATTTGTCGCAGATATACAATGTCATCCTCAGACAGTTCTAATGAGGAAAATCAACAACAATGTGTTGATTTGACGTATCACAATAGAGTAGTCGATGTGTATCAGTTTGTGACAACTACAACTTTTCAAATAAATCGGACTCCTATATCAAATAGTAGACCATGCATGACATCTGGGCAGACAGAGGCTAAATGGGTAGCTGAACTTCTAGATGGCCACCCGACGAGGTTTTTTAGTGCCTTCCGAATGTCGAAGGTGGTTTTTGGTGATTTGCATTCACTACTCACACTTCATTATGGATTTCAAAGTTCCAGGAGAACTCTACCACGTGAGGTGCTTGCAGTTACACTGTATATTCTGGGACACAATCTATCCATGCAACTTGCAAGTGAACGCTTTCAACATTCTACAGAAACGATAAGTAGATTCTTCTCAAAGGGTATCACTGCAATTAAGAGACTCTCTTCTGATGTCGTCAGGCCTGTAGATCATTTTTTCAATAGTATTCCACCCTAAAATTGTAAACGATCCTCGATACATACCTTTCTTTAAAGACTGCATAGGCGCTATTGATGGAACACATGTGGATGCTCGACTTCCAGCTGATCTACAAGTTTCCTACATTGGTCGGCATGGCACAACAACGCAAAATGTGATGGTGGTTTGCAATTTCAACATGTGTTTCACTTTCGCATTAGCAGGTTGGGAGGGTTCTACCCATGATAGCCGTATTTTCCAGAATGCTCTTACGGACAAGAGTTATAATTTTCCTTATCCACCGTCAGGTGAGCCTTTTATATCTTCAGAACATTTCTTATTATGAATTCATAAGATTCACTATTATTGACATCTAAAAGTGGTCATCAATGTTGCAGGAAAATATTATCCGGTAGATGCCGGATATCCACTTCAACGTGGCTTTTTAAAACCATATTCAGGTACACAATATCATTTACCTGATTTCAGAAGGGGCAATCGACCTATACAAGGGCGCCGAGAAATATTTAACCAGGCTCACTCGTCTATACGAAGTGTCATTGAACGTTCATTCGGAGTTTGGAAAAAGAAGTGGAATATTCTCAGAGATATGCCACCATACGGTTTGTCAAAGTAAAGAGATATTATGATTGCAACAATGTCATTGCATAACTACATTCGCAGGAATCCATCCCGCTCAGACACTCATTTTCGTGCTTGCGATGAAGACGAGCAATTTATTTACCCGGCGGGCCTTCAAAGAAGAACAGGACAGATAAACGAATCCTCAAGTGGAGACCATGTTAGAGGCATTAGAGTAGGGGTCGATGAGATGGTGGCGTTACGTGACTCCATTGTCGATCAGCTGCTCAGAGCTTGAACGTGTTTGTGTTTCCGCATAGAAAGATGTTGTATTTCGGGTTTGCAAAATTTTAATGTTTAACAGTATATTGGAGAATTGGAGTACCTTTATATGTTTTAACTTGGCAGTCTGTTAGAGTATATTACACACAGAATTTTTAAAAATTTAAATCAATTTTTTTAAAAAACAAAAAATCCCAAAACGCCACCACAGTTTTTCCAAACAGTTCTCTGTTTCGAACAGCTCTGCAAACGCAGACTAGCCAAACAGAACTCCGTTTCCAGCATCCAGTTTCCAACAGCTCCCTTTACAAACCTGCTTTTACAACAGCTCCTTTTACAACTGCCACCGCTAAACCAAATGAAGCCTTAGTGGAAATCTCATTTAAGCTTTTGGCCTCCTTGATGGGCCAGATCCTTGAATCCCATGAGCTCGGGAAGCACATAAGGATCTTATCATTCACCTCAGTGAGGGTGATGTCCTTGTCCATGGTTTTTAGATCGTTGATGAGTGAGCTTAAGCTATTGTACATTTCAGCCATTGACTCAACTTCTTCTTTCTTGAAGTTCTCATACAGGGATATGAGATTGGATCTCTTATCCTTTCTTTCATCTGCTGATCCAGCCACCATTTGATTTATGGAGTCCCAAATGGCTTTTGCTGAGGTGCATTCAGCGACATTTTGAAATATATCATCTGACATTGTTTGTGCCAGTATATTCATTGCTTTGGCATCAACTATCTTTGCCTTCTTCTAGGCTTCAGTCCACTCTGGTGGTGGGACTGCAGTTGTTCTTGAAGATGTTGTAGAAGTGGATGCTTGAGGGGGACCTGTCAAAATGGAGTTGTAGATATCTTCATCAATAGAGTTCATATACAACCTAATTCTTGCCTTTCAGATGGCATACTGGAGGTCTGGTGCTTGCATAGTCCTTGTTTTGTGCCATGATGTGTGACTATAAATCTAATGGAAATGAAAAGACAGATCTAACTCAGGATCTTTGGTTCAAGGGTTAGCTTGTACAACCAAGGGAATCCTACTCTGATACCAATTGAAAGTGATGTGTTAGATCTGAAATACTCTAGAGGGGGGAGGGGGAGGGGGGGGGGTGAATAGAGTATTCTTTAATCCTTAAAATATTTTACAGCTTTTGCTGTAATTTTGAAAGTGCATAAATAGCTTAATAAAATATAAACACACACTACTAGAAAACAGGCTTTTGGCCAGGGCAAATTTCCCTGGCAAAAAGTCCAAAACCGTGGCTAAAACCCTTTAGCCACGGTCTATCCACGGGAAAAATCCGTGCCTAAAGTCGGCGTGGCTAAAAATTTTAAGTCACGGATTGGCCGTAGCAAATAATATTAGCCATGAGAAAAACTGTTGTGGCTAATATCTTGACTTTTAGCCACGGTTTTAATCTCTGGCTAAAAGTGAACTCATCATTCTTTAAAAACTATTTGCCACGGTTACAAGCCGTGGCAAATAGTAATTTAAGTTTTTTTAAAAAAAACACATTCAATACTTTAATGATTTGTTGGAGATTTTAATTGCTGTTGCGACGTTATGTGAACATTTTTTTCATAAACAGTAGATCATTGGAAGTTGGGACCAAGCACAATGTAGATCATATAATGCAATTATAGAGCATTAAACTATATAAAAAGGTTTGACATTAAGTAATTTCATTCTAAGTTAGAAATTTTCTCCTCGCCAACAGAGAAATTTGCTTCAAGAGGATATAAAAATAATGCTAGTAATGATTTCCCCTCGCCAATAGAGAAATTTGCTTCACCATCAGTAACAAGAGCACATAGTCCAATAGACTTATGATAACTCATAAAGTGCTTCAAGAAATTAGCCAAATACACGGTAAGTATGCTCGTACAAAATGCAGGAAATTTGCAAAAAACCAAACGATAGCTAAAGCAGGATCAATAAGAATTAATGCTTGTAATTATTTCTATCAAGCAGTTATTTACAAAATTAATTTTACAAAAAATCAACAAGAACTCATAGTCTAATTTACCACAAGCTAACTAGAAATCAAATCACTAAGTTATTTAAGAAATTTCTCCTCGCGGATTATAACTACCCACCTCTGGCTATTGTAGAGGTAATGGCTGTTGTGTCTGTTGCATACGTCCAGGTCCGATGCACCTACCACCGCCAGGATGCGGGTGCTAGCCTGGTTGTACAAAGGGAACAAAAAAATGGCATTGGACCTCCACCAGGTCTTATTCCAGGAACAAGCTGCTGCCGATGATAACCAAATCTAGGATGCAAGGAGTACATTAGTCAGAGGTTTGATGCTGGCTATAGGACTTCCTCTCAATAACATAAACCAGTATCTGATTCCAAAAAAAAAAATCAATGAATTTAATGTGAAAGCACAACAATTTTGCACGTAGACACCATAAAGAAATGTGAATGAGATAGAAATGGGTAACTATTTATATGAATGAAACAAAACTGAAACATTGCCTTGAAAAATTGCAAGAAGTAATTGTACCAAACACTGAAAAAAGCTCATTTAGCTTCTCATCTCCAATGCTATCATCCAAATTTTTCAAGTACAAATTAACCCATTGATACTTATCTGCAGTGCCCATTATACTTTGTTCAAATCTTGTTTTTAATTCTTGTTCTCTTTCAGTTTTCTTCTGTGCTCTGCCTACATACCAGTCCTTATCCTCCATTTTCTTTCCATTTAGTTCCTGAACTGCGGTTGCAACATCATCTGGATTATCAAAATTGACAAAACCAAAGCACTTAGATTTACCATCTAAATCTCTCATCACAACGATGCTAGTTGTTCTACCATATTCACCAAAAATTTTAGCTAGATCCTCTTCTGTTGTAGAGCTGGAGAGATTCTTGACAAGAGTGAACAAAGATCAAATCATAGGAATATTTAATAGATTCTGGCCTGCATATCTAATAGATTCTGGCCATCTTTAGTCCGACCTATAAACAAAGACAACCAGCAAATTAAAGGCCTAGGTTGATGAATGAAATTCAAAACCATAATTTACAGCAATGACTAACTTAAGGAACCTAAAATGATGAGACCACAACTTATCATCATAAATCCTAAACAAAAGATCATGAATTTTGATTTTTAGAATTCCAAAGCATACCGTCCTTACAGAAATGCTATTAGAGAGAATAAGAAAACATATTTGATTTAATCCTTGAGAAGGCTGCGCAGATGCAAGAAGAAAATGTCATTGAATAAAAATTAATGAATAGGAGAAAGTAATGCAAACATTAAACGATAGGAAGTGTCAGGAGGTTTGCCACGCATGCTAGAAATATTACATTGTATTACTCTAATACAAAATGCAAGTTTAATGAACCAACAAGAGAACAATACTCGTTGGAAAAATATGAAATAATGCATAATGAGCGTGCCATCTAATGAGGTGTAAGAACAACTACAAAATATCTTTTCCTGATACAAGTCATGAATTCCAAGAAT
Organism: Platanthera guangdongensis; assembly: GCA_039583875.1. Classification (NCBI taxonomy): domain Eukaryota; kingdom Viridiplantae; phylum Streptophyta; class Magnoliopsida; order Asparagales; family Orchidaceae; genus Platanthera; species Platanthera guangdongensis. The sequence continues at coordinate 169,312,230 of CM077153.1, read as the reverse complement.
GCGTTGGAACATGATTCAACATTCTATTGGTTTAAGAGAAAAAAAATACTGGTAATTACTAATGATAAGTTCAAGTTTTCATATGTGCAGATAATTTAAAGATGAACGCATAGAAGGAATTAAATATATAACTCATTTTAATGTGCACTATTAAAATGACCATAACTTTTGATCCAGGAAGAATTATGGGGCTTGTACCACAATTCAGAAAGGCCATGAAGTTATCTATGCATTAAAGAAAGACAAAATAATTTGTTCTATAACGGCATGTGTTAGTGGCATCGCTAGTTCCAACAACACAATTGAACTATAACGTCATATATTAACTCTTATAAATGATATTAGTGAAGAACAATCAGTGGGTCTCAGGAAATGAACTATAACGCTGGTAGTTGTGAAGAAAATCCGTTGATTTTTAGAGATGTTAATAGAAAACATGGTAGTACCATCGCAGAATTTGATAGCAACTTTGTACTATAATGTCATTCCAATATCTCTAATGCCAGATATAGTGAAGAAAACACTAACGCCATTGTGATAGTGTGAACACAATCTATTAGTGCTTTGCTTGCAAACTTCCCAAGTTATCAGAGCCAGTTTTAGAAACAAATAGTTATTGGCACCGCAATTTTAAATGGTCAGAATTTTCTAACTGTAATAAATCAAGGGACATGTAGCCACATTTGGGAAAGGCTAGGAAAAACTCTACACGCCTAAAATAATAGATCCAAGCCATATTTGTTGGAGGGGGTATGAAAATCACCAGGATTCAAATATCTGCTTATTTGAGAATATATAAAATAGAAAGCTGTTTTCATCTCCTTAAAAAGTATTATTTGGAGAACTCCTTCACCCTCATCTTGCTCCAGACGTTATTTTTGTAAGAGGACTATGAAGATTATCTTACAGGGAGAACTTCAAATATCTGCTTATTTAGTATTCAATATCTTTAAAGTTATTTTGCATTCCTTTTTCAACTATCCTTGAAAGCTTTCAGACACACAAAGCAACTGTAAAAATAGAAGAGAAGGATTACTTACATATGCAAGAAGACTACATGAAGAGCCAAATCCATGAAGACCGGCACTTCTCCTCCCACTCACAATCCCGAGAAGCAGGACGCCGAAGCTAAATACATTGGATTTAACTGAGAACAGACCCTTGAAAGCGTATTCTGGAGATATATAACCACTAAATATGCAAATAGAACTAATCAGCATCCGCAGCATAAAAATTAATTAATTTTCTAAAATTGTATTCAACGAACATAATCCACAGTAAATTCTTGCAGATGATATGAATTATGGTGACAAATTTACCATAGCAGTGGCTGCGGCATGTGCATTGGCTAGCAACTGTGCGCTGAAACTTCTACAGGATAGGAGTGTTAAGCCTTAGATTATGTGTTGATTAATCTATGGATAAACTAGCAATATGTGAATGCAAACCTTGTTATTGGGCGGTTAAGTGCTGGCTTCCTAGAAAAAAATGAACAAATGCAAGTAGGTAATTTTAATTAGTAGTCGTGTATTCTTAAAGGAAATTAAGATTATGTTGATGATTTATGTCATTACCCAACAACTTATCTTCTAAATTCATTTGTAATAAAAAACCATTCACCATCATTCAAGCAACCCAAACAACACACATACACTATCATTTACATTGTCTTCAAACTTGGAAGGAAATGTTCGGGAATTTCACCGAATACCTGAACATGGAATATGGCCAAGTTGGGGAAAAATCCACCTGTAATAGCAGAAAACGGGAAACAAACCTGCAATGGGTAGGACATATGAATGAGAATCATTTCAATATTATTAATTAATTAATAAGAAAACCTAATTGAAAAAAACGAAACAAGCACCTCAAATCATGTAAACTGTTTAGGCCAGGTTGCAGCATAAGAATGTAATGAATGGATGACCATGAAAAACAAAATCATGAAAACTATTTAGGCCCTAATTAAGAATGAATGCATGCACCTGTTTTGATTCTGCAAAACCTCCTTATGTACATTCACAAATGCAGTCCTTTTATAATTTGAATTTGATGTGGATTCACATATCCAATTGGGATTTAGGAAATACATTTGAAAATTTAAATGAATAACTGTTGCCTGCTGCCTAAGTTTAGTTGCATTCACAAATGCTGATTTTGCTTCAAGTACCGACTATTTTGAACTTATAATAGTTAGAATAAGAACTTCTGAAGACATGCATATCATGTAAATTGAAAGAGGAGTCAAAGATAGGCAGGTTGTGATCAGTATTACTAAGAACCCGATGCAATATGACCGTACAAAACATATTGAAATCGACAGACACTTCATCAAAAAAAATATAGATAGAAGCATCGCAGTTACTCCATTTGTGCTCTCTGAACAACAATTGGCAGACCTCCTCACGAATGAATTATGCAGTGGACCTAAACTGCTCCTACATCATATTAAACCCTATCCATCAAGCCTAAAGCCAATTATTTGTACTTGAAAGGCCCATGAAATATAAAAAAACCAGAATACTGCATGAGTTCCCCAATATGATTTCATACTCTCAACATATATAATAAAGTATCAATACAGTTTCAAGATCCAGTTGAGGATTTACTCAGTTTCAGGGATCAACATAACAATTAGCTAGCTGCAAAACTAACCAAAATAATTTCTATAAAAAAACACAAAATGATGCTAATGAATGTTTTACGAAAAGGAAGACTGATGCTCAATGATTTTATAGGCGTATACATATGGCAGGTGAACTTTGTGAGTAAGCTTGCTTCTAAGAGAGACAGGGATTCATTATAAAGAAAAAGAACCTGATCTGAGTTTCCCTCAAAAATTTTGCCGCGCGAGAGGCTAAGCAGTGTGTCGCCTGTAAATATTGCTCCAAATCCTGGAAAGTAAAAGCTTATATGGCATGTTCAACAATACTAGGAATCATCTCTTAGGTCTTTAAGATTCAAATGGATGAGAATACGTCATGAGCAGAATATCAGTTATTTTTATGCTAGAACAGAAACTAGATCAATACGTTCATTATAGTTTCCATAGCCAAGGAGATACGTTTGGAAATAAATAAATATTATAATCCAGGAACATTTTAAATTCCAAAAAGGTACGTATCAGCATCACACAATCACCTAATGTAAAAAATCGATCACAAAATGACCTAACTGGATGGAAGAGCAAATAAATACTGTTATAGCTGCACCTCCTAACATCTGAAATCAATCGATTTCAGAACTGGAAAGAAGAACTGCAAGGAAGAATTAGAATGAAGAAGACACGGTGAAAGGAGAGCGAGTGCAGAGCTTACGCGACAAAAGGCGAGAAATCTGGAAAACCAGCAAACAGGGCTTACACACCGGTGATGCTTCAACTTGGGAAGAGAGATCTGGAAGGACTTACACGCCGACGGCGGACGCGAGAAATACGAGCGGCGGAGAGCGGAACAGGCTATGGGAGACGAGAGCGAAAAAGAATTGACTGCAAGCCTGGATAATGATCTGGAAGGACTTACACGCCTGCAGTTAGCGATAATAAAGGAAGGGAATAATTGCAAGCCGATATACCCGTGAAGGCCGTGGCTAATGCTTTACTTTTTTGCCATGAATTTATTTTTCGTGGCTAATACTTAATTATTAGGCACGAAATATGATTCGTGGATAATACGTAACTATTAGCCACGAATTTTGACCCTGCAAAAAAATGTGTATCTAATACTCATTTTTTTAGTAGTGACAGCAATCCTAAAAAGCACAAACACAGGAAGAACAAAAATAAGGCGCAACCAGACAACACAAGAACTTTATAGTGGTTCCCCAAACTGGGTACATCCACTCTACTACCACACTGATAGGAATCCACTCAGATTTTTGATCGGGTGCCTGACACCAATGAGCTTTTGATCAGGTGCTCAAAAACCAAACCTTATGTCTTTTGGTCAAGTGACTTGCAACCAAGAATAACTTTTGAATGGAGTTATAACCCTTATACAGTAGGCGGGGTGAGAGATGATATTATCTTCTCTTTCTCAATAAACAACTGAGAAGACTTGTGGATATGATTTTAGCAAATTGCTCCCCCTGTGATGTAGAATGGTTCAAGGAAATCTAGAGCTTTGCTTCAGGGTGATAGGTCTTTAATCTTTAAGCATTGACTAGAAAGATCTTCAGAAACTTCTTGACAGATGGAATAGTTGTTGTCCTTTGAAGTCTCTAGAGAGTTGAAGAATGAAGACTCTTTATTTGATTGATTGTTCTTCTTTTTCAGGTAGCAGATGTTCTTCTGGTCTAGGGCTTCTTGAGTTGTTGTATCAGAGTTCTGAGATAGAGAGTGTAGAAAGTTTCTTATTGCAAACTGATTGTGATTTTCTGTCTGTGTGTCTATGTTCTATTTTTTGTATATTCTATGTGTATTCTACTCTTCTATGTAGGAAAAGAGAGAAAATCTCTTCTATATTTCCTGTCAAAATTATCTTTCGAAATTTGAACTCCTCTGCAATCAATGCTGGCGGTCTTGAGAATAAACTGCATTGATTTATTTCCTCATCTGTCCCATGGAAAAACGACAAGCAATAATCCTGGAGAAGACCATAATTAATGCTTTGTCTAACGGTCATATTCAGAGAATATTGAAGCATTATTACTCAGGAATTATTGCATTAGGAAAGGGACAAAAGACTGGAAATGACTAAGTCTGGATTCGTCGAACAGATAACAAAAATCGTCGAGCTGAGTCCACAGTTCGTCGAGCTGAGAATCTGTGTTCGTCGACCAGATGGCTTTTGTTCGTCGAGCTAAGTTTCAAGATCGTCAAGCTAAAACAGAACTACACTCTCTAGAAACATTGCCTATTATGTGTATAGTGTTTGTCGAGCTGATAGCGGATTTCGTCGACCTGACAACTTGTTGACAGAAACTCTGGGGAATGTGTCGACACAAGTCCTGGGTGTCAACATAATTACTTCTTGTCTCGACATGGATATTGTGTTGACAGAAATCTGTGTATAGTGTTTGTCGAGCTGATAGCGGATTTGGTCGACCTGACAACTTGTTGACAGAACTTCTGGGGAATGTGTCGACACAAGTCCTGGGTTTCAACATAATTACTTCTTGTCTCGACATGGATATTGTGTTGACATAAATCTGGATTGTGTTGACATAAGTCCTGTGTGTCGACACAATTATTGTTGGTGTCGACACAAGTCTTGCTTCTGGTGTAGACACAAACTTCAGGTGTGAAGTGTTGAAGTACACAAAAATCATCAACCTGAGAATCTGTTTCGTCGAGCTGAGAACTACTAACTGTTTCTTCATAACTTTTGCCAAAGTGATCAAAGTTCGTCGAGCTGAGAATCTTGAATTCGTCGATTGGAGATGATTCTGGACTTAGATAAATTGAGAAACTTCTGGAATAATAAGTTGAAGTAGAGAACCCAGAAATCATCGACCAGAGGACTAAGTTCGTCGACCTGAGTCTAGAGATCAAAGTCTGGACTTCGAATGCTGAAGGTAGAGTCCAAAAATCGTCGACCTGAGAATCAAGTTCGTCGAGCTCAGCTCAGAGAATTTTCTCTGAGATAGTCGAGCTGAGCACGACAATCGTTGACCTGAGTTCGACGAACGTCGAACTCATTTTACTGAGTCTTTGGAAAATCTCTAAGTCTTGAGTCTCTGGCAGTCTGATGATGGCTGGTCCATATGATGTTGAAACTAAGTACTTGGCATAGACTCTAGGACACAACTATGACCCTGGCTATACAAGATGGGTCACAAGATCCTAACTTAGTGAACCTAGCCCAAATCAAACTAGGGATCCAACAAGGGGTTTTACACTTCAAGCAAGGCAAGAAGGATTCTAAAGCTGATTGTTATGAGAACTTCTTTGAGATTATGAAAAGTTTAATCACTTATGGCAGATAATTCTCCATTTATGAGCTGAATGACAAGTTCCTGAGATCTCTCAATAAAGAATGATATATCAACATCTGTGCTATCAGGGAAGTGGGCAACTTGGCCAACATATTACCCCATGACTTATTTGACTAGCTGATGTCTCATGAGCATCAACAGAATTCCAGGAAAGCTGAGGAAGAAACTACCAAGTCCTACAACAGAGAGAAGACAGTGGCCTTCAAAGCTGAAACCTCAAGATGGAGAAGGGAGTATATTCCTTCTCCTCCAAAAATGGATACTGAGTTAGAAAGCTCATGTCACGGGACTTAAATGATGAGCTGTCAGATGACGAACTTTCCTTGTTCTCCATGCAGATCAAGAAGATGATGAGCATGAGGAGGAAGTGGAAGAATAATGGCTCTTCTTGCTCTAGCTCCAAAAAGCCACAAGCCAACATGGAGAAGCCTACAAAATACCCCTTTGGGGACAGGTATGATTCTAAACAGAATAAATACTTTAAGATTAATGTAGTCTTCTACTGCTGTAACAGGTCAGGACATATCATTGCTGACTATCCTGTCAAGAGGAAAGGAATCAGAAATCTGATGATAAAAAACATCATAAGGACAAGAAGGTAAAGAAGAGCTTCTTGGCCAAAAAGAAGTCTTTTTTTATCAAAAAGTGATTCTGAGACTTCAGAATCAAATGTTGAAGAAGCCTATATTGGTATTATCTCTATAGAAGAGGAGACTTATCTTCCTGCTTCCATAATGGCATAAAAGCACCACTTCCTTAGTTGATAGTGTATTTGAAGATAAGGAAGAGATCAGCCTCATTGCCATGACTGAAGATGCTCAGGAAAAAGCTGATCCTTAGGAGGTACACTCTCTCTCCAACTCTACTTTTATTTATGAGACTAGCACATACACTAAAACATTTACTTCATCCTATGAGGAGGATGGATCAGAATCTGATGAGCATGTCAATCAACTGATTGACAAATATTGTGTTATCTTGGAGGCTCTGAATAAGAGCAAAATGCTCGTCAAAAGGCAATTTGAAGAGATTGTCTCTTATAGTAGACTAAATCAATGCAATCAGAGTCGGCTTCACTGTTAGCTCAGATGAGCAGAGAAGGCAATCAGCTATGTTCTATGACTATAATCCAAATAAGCACCATAAGCCAGAAGCGCAAGATCATTAGGGATCTTTAAGAGAAGCTCCCAAAAAAGAGGATGCTGATAGCTGAGATTTCTAAGCCAAAGACAGTGTTTCCACTTATTGACTCATTCACCTCTCAAAATAATTAAGGGATTGGGGTTCAAGTGGAATGCTAGAGCTACCCAATCTAAAGGAAAAGTCAAGGCTCGAATAATGCCTCAAACTACCTTTCAGAAGGTAGTTCTCCCTTCCAACAGGTATGACCATGACAACATGTATGGTCATCCGAAGAATAGAAGTTCTTTTTGTAAGGGCATTAATGCAAATTATAATATGAAAGTGAGCTGTTAGATCAGGAATACTCCAGAGGGGGGGGGGGGGAGGGGGTGAATAGAGTATTCAAAGCTCATAAAATTTTCTGGCTATTGCAGACAAGTCCTAGTGCTATAAGAAATAGATTAAAAGATAAAACACAGCAACAACTAACTAACAATCATAGCCACAGTAAGAAATAAAAGAAAGTGCAATGAGGCGACACAAGAAATTTATAGTGGTTCCCCAACCTGGGTACATGCACTCTTCTACCACCCTGGTAGGAATCCACTCAGATTTTTGATCAGGTGCCTGACACTAATGAGCTTTTATCAGGTTCTCAAAAACCAATCCTCAAGTCTTTCGGTTAGGTGACTTGTAACCAAGAATCACTTTTGAAGGGAGTTGACAACTTTATATAGAGAGGGGTGAGAGGTGATGGTGTCTTCTCTGTCAACAATCAGAGAGAAGACAAGTGGATATGATATTAGCAAGTAGCTCCCCCTGAGATGTAGAATAGTTCAGGGAAATCTGGAGCTTTACTGCAGGGTGATAGGCCTTCAGTCTTTAAGCCTTTATCAAAGAAATCTGCAGGAACTTCTTGACAAATGGAGTAGTTGTTGTCCTTTGAAGTTTCCTAAAGTGATGAAGAAAGAAGACTCTTGATCTAGATTGATTGTTCTTCTTCTTCAATAGTTGATCTATCTCTGGCCTAGGGCTTCTTTTCTGTATCAGAAAGCTGTGAAAGAATGATAGAGCAGAGAGACTCTTGAAGACAAACTGACTGTAATTCTCTATGTGTTTGTGTGTCTCTGTGTATGATGTGTTCTTCTGTATTCTTCTCTCTTGTATGTTGTGTGTCTTCAGGAAAAGAGAAAAATCTCTTTTATATGTTCTGAAGGAATTTGTATTTCAAAATTTGAATTCCTCTGTTGCAATCAATGCTGACGTCCTAGAGAATAAACTGCATTGATTTATTTCCACAACTGTCCCTTGGAAAAATTCAAAGCAATAATTCTGATGAAAGTCGTGATCAATGTACCGTCCAACGGTAATATTCAGAGAATATTTTATCATTAATCATTCAGAAATTATTGACATAGAATGAGGACAGAGGAAAGAAATATTAAGTCTGGAATCGTCGAACAAATGACAGAAATCGTCGAGCTGAGTCCACAGTTCGTCGAGCTGAGTTGTTGTGTTCGTCGATCAGATACCTTTTGTTCGTCGAGTTGAGTTCCAACATTGTCGATCTAATAACAGAACTGTATGCTTTAGAAACTTTGACTTTTCTGTGTCTGAAGTTTGTCGAGCTGATAGCTGGCTTCATCGACTGAGAACGAAGTTCATCGAGCTGAGAATGAAGTTCGTCGAGATGATAAATTGTTTCGTCGACTGAGAATGAAGTTCGTCGAGCTGAGAATGAAGTTCGTCGAGCTGATAACTTATTGATAGAACTTCTGGGGAATGTGTCGACATAAATCCTGGGTGTTGACAAAATTACTTCTTGTCTCGTCATAGCTGTTGTGTTGACAGAAATCTGGAGTGTGTCGACACAGTTGATGTTGGTGTTGACAGATATTCTGTGTCTCGACACATGTCTTTTGTGAGTCGACATATCCTTGCTTCTGGTGTCGACACAGTTGGTGTTGGTGTCGAAAAATATTTTGTGTGTCGACACAGTTCTTCTGTGAGTCGACATTTCCTTGCTTCTGGTGTCGACATAGTTGGTGTCGACAGTTATTTTATGTGTCGACATAATTCCTCTGTGTGTCGACATAGCGTTTCTGAAGTGTTGAAGTGTAGTGTCTAAAGTTCGTCGACCTGAGCACCAAGTTCGTCAAGCTCAGCTCAGAGAATTTTCTCTGAGATCGTCAAGTTGAGCACAGCAATCGTCGACCTAAGTTCGACGAATGTCGAACTCATTTTATAGTCTTTGAATTCTTCTAAGTCTTGAGTCTCTGACAGTCTTGTTGATAGCTGGTCCATGTGTTGTTGACTCTAAGGACTTAGCCTAGACTCTAGGACACAACCATGACCCTGGCTATACATGTTGGGTCAAATGATCCTAACTTAGTAAACCTAGCCCAAATCTTACTAGTGATCCAACAATATCCCCCTATTTGGGTGCGGTCACTAATTATAGACTCAAATCAAAATTGAAAAATAAACAAAGCAGAAAAAGCATATATCTGGAAGAGATCACTAACACATGCAGCAGATATATATATATACATAAGCTTTGTTCAGAATATAGAGCAGTTATGGATAATAAAAGAGTTCAAAATTTACTTCTTCTGTTTCTTTTCCTTTGGCATTTCTTTCTTTCTCTTCTCTCCAGGCTTTGTAAACATAATCTCTCTGTTTGGATCTGAATCTTGCACTATTATCATGGTCATATCAGCAGCCCCTATAATCCTCAAAGATATAGCTCTGGGGACAATTGCTTCTGGGTGCAACTTCATGTAGTCATCAACATTGAAAAACTTATTTACTTTATAAATCTTTTAAGTTCCGCTTTCCTGTACTTTGACATTGTTGAATATTCAGAAGGATCCTTTCCTTAAGCTTTGGCTTTCTTAATCAAAGAAAGGCCTACAATTTCCTGGAACCTGGTCATTCTAACAGTAGTAGCTGTTTCAGGATCTTCAAAAGGAACAGGCTGGTTGATGTTCAGTGGATTGTTGTTGTTATTGTTGTTGATATTGCTGTTGCTGTTGATGCAGCTTTCCTGAAGAATACTGCCTATGCTGGCTGCTTCCATATGATCTCCCTTGGTGTCTTTGATATGTTTGAAGTGGGGAAGATCTTTTATAAGATGTTCTTGAAGCACCAGTAGTTGGAGGAGGTGGGGGAGGTGGAGGAGGTGGATCTTTTCTGAATCTTTGAACTGGAGGAGGAGAGTACCTTCTGCTTTTCTTCCACCCCTTCTGCTGATTTTTGGATAACCACATCCAAGATGACATCCCTTTGTATGGAGTTATCTTTTAGAGAATATAATAGGGAGTGTCATTGTTTGGATTTGGCTTTGGAGCAGGAGGAGGAGGGGCTTTTCTTTTCTTGGATACTTTCTTCCTCTTGGGTTCATCATCAGAATCATCATCCTCATCATCATCATCATTATCCGATCCCTGAGTGTTATCATATAATTCATTTAGAGCTTTCAGAGCTTGAGTAGAAATGATAAGCTTTTCAGGAGCTGGAGGTAGAGATAGAGCTTGAGCAAAAACTTCAACAAGAGCTGGAGGAGAAGCCACAGGATAAGCTCGAGAACTAATTCTAATAGTGATTTCAATAGCTGCCTTTTCTTCTTCAATATTAGCTAGGATCAAGTCATCCAGAGCTGGCATGGGAGAGTCATCCATTACAAAAGTTGGAGCAGTGATGACTTTTTCTGGAGAAGGCATGACTACTGGCTTTGAAACAGCAAAAGTATCCCTGAGTTGCTTGGCAACATTTGGAGAGATTGGGGAAGTATATGGAATAATAGACAAGGATGGATTAGTGTATACTGCTAGAATAACTTTCAAAAATGTAGTATCAAAAATTTTCAGTAATTGAACTAAGTCTACTGTGAGATTTAACATGAAATCACCAACAGAAAGAATTTCTTCAGTAACTATTTCTTCAGTAACTGACTCATCAAAGTTCATTCCAGTCTCAATGAAATGAATCAAATCAATTAAATATGTATCATCTGGTATAAATGTTGTAGCTGCTATTACTGCCTCTGTATCTGCTGTTGCTGGAGCTGCTGCTTGAACTGTTGTATTTGAACTAAGTCTACTGTGGGATTTAACATGAAATCACCAACAGAAAGAATTTCTTCAGTAACTATTTCTTCAGTAACCGACTCATCAAAGTCCATGTCAGTCTCAATGAAATGAATCAAATCAATTAAATATATATCATCTGGTATAAATGCTGTAGCTGCTATTACTGCCTCTGTATCTGCTATTACTGGAGCTGCTGCTTGAACTGTTGTTGCTGTTGTAGCTGTTGCATCTTCTTCATCAAGCATCTCCCCTTTCCTGATTTCAGTAAAAACTGGAGCCAGGCCCTTGAATGAAGAGGGGGCAGTAGTGAAGGCAGAGTGTTGAGCAGAAAGAGTAGAGATAGAAGTAGTAAGAGGTGTAATGGCCTCTGCTATAAGAGATTTGAGGAGATGAGTGATGAGAGTAAGGACAGATGAGATGGTGGAGGGATCCAGAGGTGGAGTGGCAGATGGTTCAGTGGAATGTTGGCTGGAGACATTTGGAGGGATAGTAGATGTTGAAGATGATGGAGGAGGGACATCTTGCATGTGGACATCTTGAGGAGGAGGAGAATTGGGAGGAGATATCAGGAGATTGAAGGATGGTATGGAGGATAAGTGTGGGGGAAGAGGATATGAAGGTGGTGTTGGAGAATGTATATCATTGGGAGATTTGGGTCTTTGAGGTGGAGTGGGTTGATGGTATTCCTGAGTAGGAGATGAGGGGATGTTGGTAAGATCTAGGGGTGGATAGGTGGCAGAAGATGTAGTTATAGTGGAAATATGAACAGAGGGTGTTGGTTGTTGAGGTGGTGGAAGTTGTTTTTGGGGTTGTTGTGGTTGTTGAGTTGCCGGAAGAGATGAAGATGTGGGGATGATCTCTTCAGTAGGGTTGGGAGTGGCTCTGACAGCCCTGGTACTTTCAGAAGCTGGGGTGGAAGAGGTTGAAGTATTAGATGGCTTGGTAATGGTCCTCTCCCACCTGCCAAACAAGGTGCATGTGAGCCACTTGCTGGCATTTATTAATATGGTCGATGAGACCAGGGATTCAGCAGCCTTCTCCTTCAAGAAGATCCCTAGGATCCTTCCAAAGAAAACTTCCTTTTTGTTGCACTTTTTCTTAATAAGATCAAAAATGATATATGCCCAATCCACTTTCTTCTGATTAAATACTGCACACATAACCAGGAACTGATGTCTAGTTATGTAATCCTGGGTAGTATGCTTGCCCAGCAAAACCTTTCCCACTATATCTGCTAGAAATTTTTATGCGGCAGATAAGTGTTTCCTTAATAACTTATTTGGGTTATCTCCAGCATAACCCATCAGACTTAACATCATGTCATATTTTTCAGAATCGATGTATAATTATTCTTATCCATTAACCAATCCAAAAATTTTAGTAAGTACGGCGGGAGATAAAGACACAGAATTACTGGCAATTGTTCCTGTCATGGTGTTCTCTGATGTAAATGACGTGTAAACCCATTCTCTAATTTTAGTTGCAGATAGTTTGATTCTATTAGTCATCAGATTTTTCAATTATTTTTCTTCTAGAAGTTCCAGAATATGTATAAAAATTGGATCTGATGGTTGAAAAGAATTGAAGTCGACGTCAAATCCAGTGTCAAACTTCATTGTGGCTAGGGCTCCTACTGGAATCACCATGTAATCACTTGCAAGAGAGAGAAACAGTGATCAAGTGCAAATGGAATAGAAAGCGCGGGACAGAGGTCGAAGAAAACTTAGTTATAAGGTTTTCTAGAATGTGAATCGACAAACTCCGTTCCACAAAAAATGAGAAATTCTTCGACCTGAGATCGACGAAATAATTGATAGTGAAATAATTCGTCGAGCTCTGCTGGAAGAGTTGAAGACATTTCGTCGAACTCCGTTCGATGAAAGTTTTCTTGAAGTGGATTCGTCGACCTCCGTTGGACGAAAAGAACTTCACTCTCGGAGAGTTCGTCGACCTCCATTCGACGAATATCTCCAGAACTTTCCCTAGTTCGTCGAGCTCCGTTCGATGAACTCTGGATAATTCGTCGAGTGCAGACAGAAACTAAACTAAGTCTTCTCCATTGATCATTCCAAGCTGATTTATAAAGAATAAATGATTTCTCTCATCCAGAGGTTTGGTGAATATATCAGCTCTTTGTAAATCAGTGTAGATATAGACATGATTAATTTTGTTTTTTCCACACTATAATGAAATGATGTCTAATATCTATATGCTTAGTCCTACTGTGATGGACTGGATTTTGTGTTATTGCTATAGCACTTGTGTTATCACAAAAGAGAGTTGAATTATTTAAGTTGAGATCATAGTCTAGTAATTGATTTTGAATCCACAACATCTGGGAACAACAGCTGCCAGCTGCAATATACTCAGCCTCAGCAGTTGAGGTAGACACAGATGACTGTTTCTTACAAAACCAGGATACCAACCTCATACCAAGGAACTGACAAGTCCCTGAGGTGCTTTTCCTATCAACCCTGCATCCAGCAAAGTCAGCATCTGAAAATCTAGTTAAATCAAACTCTAACTCAGCTGGATACCATAGGCCTATACTAGGATAACTCTTTATATATCTCAAAATCCTTTTTAAGAAAATTAGATGAGATTCTTTTGGGTTCACTTGGAACCTAGCACAAAGGCATGTGGCAAACATAATATCAGGCCTGCTTGCTGTAAGATATAGTAGGGACCAAACAATACCCCTATATAATTTCTAGTCCACAGGTTTCCCATGTGGATCAGAGTCAATCACAGCAGTATTAGCCATAGGTGTTTTCTTTGCTGAAGCATCTGTCATCCCAAACTTCTTTATAAGATCTTTAGCATACTTAGCTTGAGATATGAAGATGCCATCAGGCAACTGCTTCACTTGGAGACCAAGGAAGTAAGAGAGCTCACCCATGCTATTCATTTCAAATTTTGAATGCATGAGGTCAGAGAACCTCTTGCATAATTTGGAATCAGTAGAACTAAATATAATATCATCCACATATATTTGTACTAATAGTATTTGATACTTATGATGTCTAGTGAAAAGTGTTCTATCTACAATGCCTCTAATGAATTTATGGTCTATAAAAAAGCTAGCTAATGTCTCATACCAAGCTCTTGGAGCTTGCTAGAGACCATAAAGATCTTTATGCAATTTGAAAACATGATAAGGGTGAGTTGGAGAGACAAAACCTGGAGGTTGTTCAACATAAACCTCTTCTTTAAGTACTCCATTGAGGAATGCACTCTTCACATCCATCTGATATACTTTGAATCTCTTGAATGCTGCATAGGATAGAAAAATTTTGATGGCCTCCAACCTTGCAACTGGTGCAAATGTTTGGTCATAGTCAATCCCTTCCTCTTGCCTATAACCATGAGCAACAAGCCTAGCCTTATTCCTCACTATCACACCTTGGGCATCCAGTTTGTTTTTGTATACCCATTTCATTCCAATGACTGGATAGTCCTGGGGTCTTGGAACCAAGTCCCATACTCTATATCTCTCAAATTGATTTAATTCCTCCTGCATTGCAATGATCCAGTGGGGATCTTGCTCAGCATCATGGATGGATAGAGGTTCAACTTGAGAGAGAAAACAAGCATGCATCACATCTTAATTGAGTTGATGCCTTGTCTGTACACCTACTGATATGTCTGCAATCACTTGAGATCTAGGGTGATCCCTAAGTGTGACTAAATCAGTGGGTGGAGGTTGTTGTGCAACAACATCTTGGATTACTTCCTCTTGTGGAATTGTGTTTACTGTTGGAGGAAGTTTAGTTCCTTCAATGCTTTTATCTTCACTCTCTTCATTAACTTATGGAGAGGGATGTGTTGGAACCTTTTGGGTGAGGTTTAGTTCATCCAATCTCTCACATAAGTGAGGTACCTACAAAGGGCTATTGGTAGAAATCTCTTTCACTTTGCAAGACATGTTAGTTTCATCAAAAGAAACATGAATGGACTCTTCAATTTTTAACGATGATTTATTAAACACCCTATAGGCTTTGCTTACTTGGGAATATCCTAGAAAAATTCCCTCTTCAGCCTTACCCTAAAACTTTCTATTATATCTTTTGTTATTATTGTGAATATAACATATACATCTAACTACTTTAAAATAGTTCATTTTAGATTTCTTCCCTTTAAGTGATTCATAGGGAGTCCTATTCTTCAGTTTATGTATCAGGCTTCTATTCAGGACATAATTTATAGTGTTTACAGTCTCTGCCCAAAAGGTTAGTGGCATGTATGCATCTGCAACAATGTACCTGCAGCTTCAATGAGTGTCATATTTTTTCCTTTCAGCTACCCCATTTTGTTGAGGAGTTCTAGGAGCTGAGAAGCAATGTCTGATACGTTCCTTCTCACAGAACTCATGCATAAGAAGAGACTCAAACTCTGTGCCATGATCACTTCTGATCAATGCAACATGAGTAGAGAACTCAATCTGTATGGTCCTGAGAAAATCTGTAAGAATCTTGAAGGAATCTGACTTAGATCTCAGAAAGGATACTCAAGTGAACCTGGAGAAGTCATCCATAATAACCAAGGTGTAGGATTTCCCTCCTAGGCTTTGTACAATAATAGGTCCAAAGAGATCCATATGTAGCAAATACAAAATCCTAGGTGAATCACTTTTATTTACAGATTTAAAACTAGATTTAGTTTGCTTTCCTAGTTGACAAGCCATGCAGAGACCTTCGTTCTTATAGGGACCAGAAGGTAGACCTCTAACAATGTTGTCTTTAGATAGCCTAACAATGTTTTTCAGGTTTACATGACCTAACCTTTTATGGCATACCTCATTCTGATTACTAGTTATATTAAGTAAACAGATATCAGAATTGGCAGATAAAAAATCAACTAAATATATATTGCCTTGTATATTCCCAATTAAAACTGTTTGGTTTTCTTTATTATAGATAATACATGAAGATAAACTAAAATATACCTGATAACCTTCATCACATAATTGAGTTATGGATATGAGGTTATGCTTCAGTCCTCAGACATATGTCACTTTCTTGAATGTGACAGCTCCAATCTTCACTTCTCCACAACCTTCTGATTGGCCATATTTGGAGTCACCAAAGATGACCTTTTACCCCAGCTTGGACTTGCAGTTAGATAGAATGTACTTACTGCCTGTCATATGTTTGGAGCAACCACTTTCCAAGTACCAGGTCTGATTCACACTTGGACAGCACTTCACCTGTAATGAAAAACAGTTAAATGTTCTTGACCCAGGTTACCTTGGGTCCTTTGTTTTCCTAGTATGAAGGGCTGAAAATAACAGAATATTCTTTTCGGGATTTATATCCTAGAGGGTGATATCTCCTAGGTGGTATGACCCAATCAGCTAGTGGATTAAAAGCTTTCCTGGAATTATTTAAGTTTCTATTATAATTAAATTTTTTGGTTAAGTGTTTCTAGGTTCAACGAATTTCTGTGAGTTCGTCAACCAGATTTCGACGAATTGGGTTAAGATCGTCGATCTCTGCCCAGAGAATGAATGTATTCATTTTCTGTGCCCCATGTTCGTCGACCTCTGCTCTACGAACCATACAGAGTTCGTCAATCGCAGTTAGACGAATAGTTATAACTATAGTTTACGTTCAGAGTTTGTCGATCTGGGTTCAACGAACTGGCTACATTTCGTCGATCTAAGTTCGACAAATTCTGATGAACCTTATTTTTAATAGTTTTCTGATTTTTGGTTTTCTGACCTATTAATTTGGGAACATTTTCTGTTGTTGGTTTATTGTTTACCTTTTCTTTCCCTTTAGCAGAGACAAATTTGATGGGGGTAGTTAAAATATTTTTCCTGAGGATGGGGGGCAAACTTGATGAAGCACCCAAGCCTAGCTTGCCATTAAGTCTGGCATTAACAGTGTTTGTGATGTCCATCAGCTTGAGGCTTCTTCCATTGAGAGTTTCCTCAAGTTGTTTAGCCACACAAAGTTCATTTTTTAGCAGTGTTATTTGTTCAGTATCTAAACACAAGTCATCCATTAACCTATTATTTTCAGAGTTAATATTTTCTAGATTTCCTAGTCTCTCCCTAAGTGTTTTAATCTCTTTTTCTAGGTTAATTAGGTCAATACACATTGCTTTAAATTCAACTTTAAAAGAATTTGAATTGTAATCAAAGGAAGATAGTACCTTGTAAGCTTCAGAATCTGAAGCTTCTTCATTGTTTGAGTCCTCCACTTCTGAATGGCTCCTAGAAGCATCAATTGCCATAAGGCAAAACTCCATGGCCCTTGCTTCTTCCTCATCTTCACTAGAGCTGGAAGATGTTGATTCTTCATCAGTCTCACTCCAGGTTTCAGCCACAAAACCTTTCTCCTTCTTCTTGTATTTGTTGGAAGTAGGTCTGCTGTTGTGCTGTCTCCTGGTATCCTTTTCTCTTCTCTTTTCTTTCTTCTGATTCTCTGTACACTCAGAGATGAAGTTCCCAGGCTTCTTGTATCCAAAACACACAACTTCTTTGGTTGGTGTCTTATCATATCTAGGCTTGTCATCCTGCCTTGATGACTTCCTCCTGAAATCCATTCTTGCCATCTTATAGAATCTTTTGGCAAAGAGACTCATGAGTTCTTCATTTGTTGAAGGAGTCTCTATCTCATCAGCATCTTTGAAAGTAATGCTATGCTCTTTTCTAGCTAGAGGGAGTGTTCTTTGGTCAGCTGCCTCCCTGGATTTAATCAGCTGTTCATAGGACTTTAGTTTGCCTAATAGAGATTCAATGGATATCTCATTTACGCTTCTGGCCTCCTTGATGCGCCAGATCTTTGAATCTCATGAGCTTGGGAAGCATATAAGGATCTTGTCATTTACTTCAGTCAAGGTGATTTCTTTATCTAAAGTTCTTAGCTCACTGATGATGGAGCTAAGCCTGTTATACATCACTTCAACTGTTTCTACTTCATCCTTTTTGAAGTTTTCATATTGTGTGATGAGGTTTGATATTCTATATTTCCTCTCATATGCTGAGCCAGCAACCATTTGGTTGAGTGAATCCCAGATTACTTTTGCAGAGGAGCACTCAGCAACCTTCTGAAAGATGTCATATGACATAGTCTGAGCTAATATGTTCATTGCCTTGGCATCAGCAATCTTTGCTTTCTTCTGGGCCTCAGTCCACTCAGGTGGTGGAACTGCAGTAGTGCTTGTAGATATTGCAGAAGTTGAAGCTTGAGGGGGACCTGTCAAAATAGAGTTGTATATATCCTCATCAATAGAATTAATGTATAATTTAATTCTTGCCTTCCAGATGGCAAACCTATTTAGGTTGCAAACTGGAGGTCTTGTGCTTGCATAATCCTTGTTCTGTGTCATAGCTGTTTATATAAATGTAAATGGAAATAAAAATAAAATTTAGATCTAACAAAGGATCTTTGGATCAAGGGTTAGCTTGTACAACCAAAGGAACCTGCTCTAATACCAATTGAAAGTGAGCTTTTAGATCAGGAATACTCTAGAGGGGGGTGAATAGAGTATTTAAAGCTTATAAAATTTTCTGGCTAACGCAGACAAGTCCTAGTGCTGTAATAAATAAATTAAAAGAAAAAACACAGCAACAACTAACTAACAATCACAGCCATAACAAGAAACAAAAGAAAGGGCAATCAAACGATACAAGAAATTTATAATGGTTGATGACTCAATGCTGCAGAACTTAATCCACTGCCAATATGTAAAGGAGATGTGGCAGTCCTTGGTTACCTTAATGGAAGGAATAGAGGAAGTGAGGGATAATCGGAGTTCCCTCCTCAATCAGAAGTATGAAGCCTTCCGACAGGGAAGCAAAGAGACCATTGCTGACACATTTGAGAACTTTTTCAAGATAGTGAATGGCCTAAGAATCTATGGCAGAGTATTCACTAATGGAGAACTGAATGACAAGTTCCTGAGATCCCTGACCAAAGAATGGGACAACAAGGTCTGTATCATCAGGGAGTTTGGGAAGCTTGCTGAGACAGACCCACAAAATCTCTTCGGGAAGCTTATGTCATATGAGCTGCAACTCAACACCAAGAAAGCTGAAGAAGAGAAGAGCAGGTCTGCTGTCAAAGAAAAGTCTGTTGCTCTAAAAGCAGACACCTCCAGAAAGACAAAGGCTGCCTGCCCTGCTCTAGCTCCAGAGATTAGTGAACTAGAAAAAACTTCTGAGCCTAGTACCTCAGGCTCTGAGCAATTAGAAGGAGAGTTCTCACTGCTCTCACGTCAGTTCAAGAAATTCTTGAATAAGAAGAAGCAATGGAAAGGCAAGGATGCCTCTTATAGAAGATCACGACACGATGGTGATCGGCAAAGAAAAGGATCAAGTAGCCATGACAGGTATTCCTCTAAACAGAACAAATATGTTTTGACTAACATCATTTGCTATTGTTGTAATAAGCCAGGTCACGTCATCGCCGACTGCTCTCATAAGAAGAAGGAGCATGGTAGAAGAGAAGAAAAGAAATCCACATACAACAAGATGAGGAAAGAGAAGAGCCTGATAGCCAAAAAGAGCAAGAATCTTAGTGACTCTGACTCATTTGAGTCAAGTGAAGAAGAAGAAGCTTATTTTGGGCTTATGGCTCAAAGAGATGATGATCAAGAGCCGCGGTTCACTGGGAAGGTAAATTCTCGTACCCCTCTTTCAGATTCTGAAGTTTCTGAACATGATTGTGAGGATAGCTCCTCTGACGATGAGTCAGAGCTAATGTCCCAGTACAAGGTGTTAATCATGGCTTACGACAAATGTCGTCGAGTCGTGAAGACTCAGGCTAAAGAGATCAAATCTCTAAAATCCGAAGAGAGCATCTTGAGAGAGAAAGTCGCAAAGACTGACTCCCTCGAAGAAAACTTCAATAATGCAATTGAAGAATATAACAAGGCTCTTGAGCACCTTGACCTCAAAGAGAAAATCATCAAGGAATTGGAAGCCCAACTTGCAGCTGAAAAGAAACTAGTTGAAAGTTTCTCGAAGTCTAAGACGGTTCTTCCATTCATTGCTGAATTCTCAGCCAAGGCCAAGGGTGTCGGATTATGCCATGAAGAAGCTCCTAGTAAATCCTCTAGGAAAAACAAGAATCAACGGAAGAATAAGGCTGCCAAAAAGGCCTTAGCCAAAGAGAAGGGGAAAGCCCCTCAAGATCAAACTACATTCAAGAAAGTCATCTTTCCATCAAATGAGTTTGATTTTGACTCATCCTACTTGCACTTTACTAGGCCTACCTATGTAGAGCCAAAGTCCCGCTATCAAGGATGGACTCGACCCCGAAACTTTGGCGAAATTCTCTTTAAGGCACCTTATGAAGAAGTTATTCTTCAGAGCTATGACCTTTTCAATCATGGGCATAACTTCAAGAAAGCACCAAAGACAAATCCCGTTGTAGAAAAGCCTATAAAGGAGAAGAAGCCATGTGATTTCCATCATCATGAGGCATCTTCCTCCAAGAATGCTGCCCCTGCTAGACCACAATTCCAAAAGGTCAAGCAGGAGATCATGAGGCAAAGGTACAACAGATTTGATTGTTGGTGATGTGGCAAGGTTGGTCACTTCGCCATAGATTGCTAGTTCAATCCCAGAAATGTTGCAACCCCTCATGTTAGCAATAGGAGAAAGACCGCTCATAATGCTAACACTCGTAGGGGGAGTACTCTAACCCAAGACCAAGGACCCAAACGTGTTTGGGTTCCTAAGGCAAATTGATTATGATTGCAGGTATGTCCAAAGGCCAACAAAACGCCAAATTGGTACTTGGACAGCGGATGCTCTCGACATATGACCGGGACTAGAAGCCTCATTCAGAACATTACTCCAGTCATGAACGGACCAAAGGTTATCTTTGGAGGTTTAGACCGTGGAATTTCTAGAGGCTATGGTTTGATCACTAACGGCAATGTATCCTTCTCGGATGTGTCTTATGTCGAAGGATTGGAACACAATCTCATAAGCATAATCCAACCTTGCGATAAAGGATACATAGTTGAATTCCATGCTGATAAGTGTTTGATAAAATCTATTGACAATATGGAAACGATTCTATCCGGCACTTGAAGTAGGAATATTTTCTGTTTAAACTTAATTTGTATAGATTCCTCTACACCAGTGTGTCTTTTAGCAAAAGATAGTGCGTCCCTTGGTGACCAATGGCACAAGAGACTAGCACATATTAATTTCAAAACTATTAATAAATTATTTTCAATGAACTTAGTACGTGATGCCTTAAATGTCAAGTGCGTCAAAGATAGACCTTGTCATGCATGCGTAAAAGGCAAGAAAACAAGGACTACCTTTAAAAGCATTATTGGCAAAGACTCTAACAGATTTCT
Source organism: Platanthera guangdongensis (assembly GCA_039583875.1). Lineage (NCBI taxonomy): Eukaryota > Viridiplantae > Streptophyta > Magnoliopsida > Asparagales > Orchidaceae > Platanthera > Platanthera guangdongensis. The sequence goes on along the minus strand of CM077153.1, from coordinate 169,290,760 downwards.
CCATCTATTATACATGGACTTGTTTGGTCCACTACAAATTAGAAGTTTGGGAGGTAAGTATTATACGTTGGTAATTGTTGATGATTACTCGTGCTTTGCATGAGTGTTCTTTCTAAAAAACAAGTCAGATACCTTCGACATCTTTACTAATTTTTTCAGGCAAGTCCAGAATGAATACAACTGCTCCATAGTCAAAATTAGAAGTGACAACGGAACAGAGTTCAAATATAGGGCCATGACAGAATTCTATGAAAGCTTAGGTATCTTCCATGAGTTTTCCTCTCCTCGTACTCCACAACAGAACGGAGTGGCTGAGAGAAGGAACAGAACACTCATAGAGGCATGCAGGACAATGTTGAGTGATACATCACTTCCGGAGTATTTCTGGGCTGAAGCCGTCAACACTGCATGCCACGTACAAAATCGAGCACTCATAAATAAAGACCACGATAAGACACCTTACGAACTTCTGAAAGGAGGGAAACCAACAGTCTCATACTTTAGATTCTTTGACTGTAATTGCTTCGTACTTAACAATGGTAAGTATTATACCACCAAGTTCAGCAAAAAGAGTTTTGAAGGTATTTTCGTAGGTTATAATAGCCATAGTAAGGCATATAGAATATTTAATAGAAAAACCCTAGTGGTAGAAGAATCGATACATGTTGTATTTGATGAGACAAGCTTGCTGCAAAGCAATCCGTCTAGTGTGTTCATTGAAGATGCAGGTGCAAAGCTGAAAGAAACTAGCTTGGATGAACCGTCCGAAGACAAAGGCGAAAAGTTCCTTAAGATCACCACTCCAACCCCTGTTGGACAGGCTGATGATCAAGATGAAGAAGTCATCCTAGATGAAGAAATCACTCCGGTGATTGAAGACAATCCAGATGCAAGAACTTTAAAGCTCAAACATCTGAAGGATCACCCCATGGATCAGATCATAGGAGATCCACGGGATGGTGTCAGAACTCAAAGAGGTACAACTAATGAGAATCTTCATTTAAGCTTTCTCTCGCAGGTTGAACCAAAGAAGTTTGAGGACGCAAACTCAGATGCATCGTGGATATTGGCAATGGAAGAAGAGCTAAATAAGTTCAAGCGCTACAATGTATGGAAGCTTGTTCCAAGACCCAAAGTAAAGAACGTCATTGGAACGAAATGGGTCTACAGGAACAAGATGTACGAAGACGGGATGATCATAAAGAACAAGGCTAGACTTGTCGCTAAAGGCTATCGTCAAGAAGAAGGAATCGACTTCGACCAGACGTATGCTCCAGTGGCAAGGCTGGAGGTAATAAGGTTGTTCCTAGCATATGCTGCATTCAAAGGCTTTACTATCTATCAGATGGACGTGAAGTCTGCCTTCCTAAATGGTAACATAAAGGAGGAAGTGTATGTGGAACAACCTCTAGGCTTCGTTGATCCTAACTTTCCTGATTATGTCTATTTCCTACACAAGGCCCTATATGGTCTGAAATAAGCTCCTCGAGCTTGGAATGAAATGATGTCTAGCTTTCTACTTGAGAACAAGTTCACAAGGGGAAAGATAGAAAAGACATTATTTCTTAGGGAAATTAAAGGCAAGATTTTGCTAGTGCAAATCTATGTCGACGACATTATTTTTGGCTCTACAGAAGACAACCTCTGTAAAAATTTCTCAAAACTTATGCAAGGGAAGTTCGAAATGAGTAAAATGGGCGAGTTGAAGTATTTCTTAGGGCTTCAGGTGAAACAATCTGAAGATGGAATTTTCATCTCGTAGACCAAGTTCACCAAAGAGCTAATTAAGAAATTCGGGATGGAGAACGCAACCTCTATGAGGACTCCAATGGGCTCAACTATGTCTCTTGACAAGGATGAAAAAGGGAAACCTTTTGATGAAACCAAGTACAGAAGCATAATTCGATCATTGCTCTACCTTACTGCCAGTAGAACTGACATAATATTTTCAACATGTGTCTGTGCTAGATTTCATGTGAACTCCAAGGAATCTCACTACGCTGCTGCAAAGCGGATCTTGAGATACCTTAAAGGTACACCAAATCTTGGCTTCTGGTACCCAAGAAGTAATGACAACGAACTAATTAGTTTTTCAGATGCATATTTTGTAGGTAGCAAAGATGACAGGAAAAGTACTTCAGGAACTTGCCAACTCTTTGGACGAAGCCTAATCTCCTGGAGTAGCAAGAAGCAGAACTGTGTCTCAATCTCAACGGCTGAGTCAGAGTACATCTCTGCAGGAAGTTGATGCGCACAGTTACATTGGATAAGGAATCAATTTGAGGATTACAACTTGAAGTTCAAGAATATCTCATTATTTTGTGACTCTTCCAGCGCAATTGCAATAGCCAACAATCAAGTCTCGCACAGCCGGACAAAGCATATCGAGCTAAGGTATCATGTCATCCGGGAGTATGTAGAGAATGGGGACATAGATCTCCAATATGTAACCACAGACAGGCAAGTTGCAGATATCTTCACGAAGCCGCTGGACGAGACCAAGTTCTCATTCTTCAAAACTGAACTTGGGATGCTCAACAAGGAAGATTATAGCAGTTTAGATATCAAGGAAGCAAAGGAAATTAAAAGGTTAGTCAAAATCTGACTTTTCAAAGTTTTCTTCTTTCTCTGACTCAAGTTAGACCTGACCTACTCGAGTACTCAAGGTACCCACTCGAGTACTCAAAGGACCTACTCGAGTAGTCCATTTAACTTACTCGAGTAAGGTAATTAATTATTCGTGTAGTACACTTCATCTACTCGAGTGAGTCAATTCTTCTACTCGAGTCATTGCAGATTCTATAGACCTACTCGAGTACCTTCTATAGACCCACTCGAATAACTCCTATAGACCTACTCGAGTAACTCCCTATCTACTCGAGTACTTCTTTTACCTCTCGTGAATAAGCCTCTTGGCTTTCAAATTTTCCTGTGCCGCCTTTCCCTTTAAATTATTTCCTTCTCGATGATTAGACATAAACCTAGGGTTTATAAATTTGAAATTTCAAATTAATTCTACACGAAATCATTTCCAATCACTCGAGTACCCGTCCGTTGCTTCGTCTTCACTCGATAAATTGCAGAGCTGCGACTGTTCCTCTACCCCCCCCCCCCCCACAGAGTTTCCCCATTTTCTAGATCATGGTCGTCGTCTCCAAGATTGGTGTAGGTTCGGAGCTTGTTAGCGCCGGGATTGCTGAGCTTTCAGATGATTTCCACAACTTACTGGTTCTTCTAGATACCGCCGGACTTTCCTTCGCTCTCCAAGAACCCTGCCGGATTCTCTTCCCGGAGGTAGCCGAATTCTTCTCAAATTTGAAGGTCAAAAGTAATGGAAAAATTCTGAAATCCAAGGTACAAGGTTTGAAAATTAAACTCTCCAAGACCACTGTCTCTCAACTTCTCTGATTGCCGATAGTAGACGAAGAAGATGACTTCGATGAAGAAGATTCCTACAGAACATGCTTGTTCTACGGGATTTCGCCTGAAGTTCAGTCTATCAAACGATCAGACATGAACGTAGAAGGAAAATTTCAGGTTGATGTTACTGGAAAGATTTTACTGTGCATGACCAACTCCATAAGAGACATTCCATTGTATTTCTTCAGCATAATGTAAGTCATTGTCTGCCGCAAGAAATTCCAATTTGGTATGCTGATTCTGGATAAAATCAAGGATAGTTTAAAATTCCCCAACTACGCCAGAATAATCTCTCTGCTCCTCCATGAAACAAATTCCCAAGTTTTCAACTTCTCCAAAGGGACCCCTCTTCATCACATGAAGAAGGTCTCCATTTCTTCTATTCAGGGATGGGAGCTCAAGCTGAAGAATCCTGCTCAAGCTGCAAAGCTCTCAGAAGTTCCAGCAGACCCAGCTTTAGAAGACCGAACTCCATCTCCCTCTCCTCATCATGTGGCCAGTTCCTCTGGTGCACCAAGTGAGTGGGAGCATGTTCCTTCTATCTCAGTCAGGAAGCCCTCTCCTCAGCCAACAACTTCTTTCCTACATCATACACCACAAACTCCAGCAACACCTTCAGATCAGATTCCTCAAGTATCCCTTCTCTCAACAGCTACAGCTATAGATGCAATGATTGCAGAACTTACTGAAGAAGTGCTGCTTATTCCTCATCTATCTCTTCCAGCTCCATCATCTTAAAATCCCAAAGACTCCACTCCTGGACAATCTCCAGACCATTCTCCTGCCAGGACTCCAGCTTCAAATCCTACTTCCTCTTAACCATAGCCAGACACCATTCTCATTTCTGATGAGCCCTCTCCTATGCCAGCAGAGGCTCCTCTCAGAAACCTAGATTTCTCTATCCCTTATGTTATGGAAGAAGGGGATGCTATCATTCATATAACCAGAGCTCACAGCTTTGTGCTCATTGAAGAAATAGCTCCATGGGTGGCTCCTCCTCTTCCTTCTGCTGCTCCTTCTTCTACTGATGCTGCTTCTTCCTCTCCAGACTTGTTGTCCCAGATCTCTCTCCTGCTGCAAGACCAGAGAAAATATTTTGATGAATCTCTAGCTGTCATTACATCCAAGGTAACTGCTCTTGAGACTGAGATGAGCAGAGGCTTTGTTGAACTTCAGCATAACACCTACAAGCTCAGATACCTGTTTCAACTTGGTGGAAAAGCCCTTGACCACACTATCACTAGTATTGGCCAAGTTATGAAACAAGGTGTCACCCTTGCAAACAATCAAATAGAGCTAGAGAAGAGAAATGAAACCAACAAAGAGAAAATCTGTGAAGAAGTTGGTCTTTTCAAAGAAGATACTATAGAGAAGTTATTTGTTGAAATCATAAAGGGGGAGGGATTGATCAAAGAACTCAAAGAACAAGTAGAAAAATCATCTGCTCAGAAGTCAGATGTATGGGAAACTCATGTGAAGACAATTCATGATGATGTGCTAGCCCAGATACAGAGTGTCAAATTTCATACCTATAACACTGCTGTCTGGATGCACAATCAGATTCTGCCAGACCTTGCTGTTGACCCCAACATCATTCCCCATCATTTAAATCCTATAGCTATAGATGCTTCTGCTCCATCTGCTCTATCTGCTCCAGCTGCTCCTCTGCAACCTACCTTCTCTCCTAGGCCTGGAGACACAGTTGCTCCTCAAGACACCTATGCTCCATGCTGGGAAGAAGTTCCTGCAGACATTTTCTTTCATGATCCTCCAGAGATCAAAACTTTCAAGAAGAAAAGGAAATATGGTGAAGGCCCCTCTGCTAGCAAGTCTACTCCTTCTAAAGCTACTGAACATGCTGAAGTTTGGTCTCTAACCTCCAAATCCCTGATTCTGGAAACTCTCAGACTAGTTATGGAATTCCATGAGAGCAGGAACATTCATTACAGCTCATATGAATGGGAACTTTATGAAAAATCCATGACCAATAGAAGAATCTATGACAGAGAATATGGGAGGAACAACCCTGCAGCCCCTCCTAGACCTCCCAAGTATTATCTCAAACCCTACAGTTACCATAGGAGACAACAAGATAAATTGGACAGACAACAACAAGGCTGATTTTCAAGGATGTTTGAGATTGTGAAATGATTGACTGTAGAGTTGATAATTTTGGACATTCTTATTTATATGATTCTAAGTTTGTGCTCTTATTATCTTTTCTCATAGTCTATTGCTTGCTTGAACTAATTTTTCTACTTAGCTTCTTTTTATGTCTTTAATTCACCTTAGTGTAAAGAGTTCTGACTTCAACAAATAGGGGGAGATTGTTGGGAACTATGTCCACATTAACCCAGATTTGATGAAGTCACCCTGGAACTAAGATGTATTACGTTGTATTTGATGCTTTGTTTGAGTTATGTGTTTGCAGGACTCCAATGGGAAATGTAGACCAATGTCAGTCTACAATGGGTCACCAAATACAGGACCAAACAGTATAATCTCTCACTATGTGTTCCAAAGTGTTGACTCATGTGTAGCCTCTCTATTGGGATACACTTCATATTCAAGATATAGGACAGTGAAACGATTTAATGCTGGTTCCCCTCTAGTAGAAGAAAAAATTGCTGACAGAATTTTTTCTAAGTATTTGTCTCGAGTAGGTATTTAACTACTTCGAGTAGATTGCTTGAGATATACTCGACTAAAACTTTTGCATACTCGAGTAAGGTAATTCATTTTCTCGTGAAGTAAAGTAAAACACTCGAGTAGTTCACTGACATACTCGAGTAGCTTACTTAACCACTCGAGTAGATCACTCTTCCTACTCGAGGTGCCCATAATTTAGTTTCCAAATTTTTCTAAGAAAAACACTCGAGTAGTCCAAGTCATATACTCGAGTAGCTCATTCTGTCTCGAGTAGTTCATTCTGTCTCGAGTAGTTCATGCTTGTTGTTCCAGATTCCTCTTTCTTAGAATTTTTCTAAGTCATTTACTCGAGTAGGTACTTTGTATACTCGAGTAGTTCTCGACACTGTGTCGAGTAACTCTCCTCCCTATTTCGAGTAGTTAAGAAATACTCGAGTAAGTCCTTCATATACTCGAGAAAATTTCTTTCCTCTCGAGTAGTTCAATCTGAATACTCAAGTAGCTATTTTTCCCGTGTGCAGAATATTTCTAAGTGTTAATCTCGAGTAGTTCTTCTAACCACTCGAGTAGTTCAATTCTGCCTACTCGAGTAGTATAACTTGTACTCGAGTAGCTCAACTCCTTCCCGAGAAACGTTTCTGTGTACTCGAGTAGATCTTCTAAAGTACTCGAGTAGTTGATCATATGCACTCGAGTAGTGGTCTTCTACCTACTCGAGTGGTCATGAATTTTATACCCGAGTAATATTTCTTTGCTTACTCTAGTAGTCCTTAACCTACTCGAGTAGTTTTATACCTACTCGTGTATATGACCTCATTTTCTCTGAAATTTCTTCTAAATCCAGATTTGATAGATTTTCAAATTTTGTGACATGATTGGTCCACGTGTACGTCATTAAAACTAATTATGACCGTTATTAGTACTCCTATAAAAGGTATTGTCTAATCGACAAACCCTAATCCGAAAAACAAGTTTTTCAAGAAGAAAATTATTCTAAGTTTTGCAGCCGCCTCTTTCCAAAAGAATCGTTGTTTTCCTCTTTCTCTCTCTCTCTTCACGAAACGAAAGCCGCCGCCGCTGTTCTTCTCCGGCAAGGTCTTCGATTTTCAGAGGAAATAAACTGAAGAAAGCTCTCTAGATCGAGATCGTTTTTCACATACTCATCATCTGTCCGATTGTGGAAGCAAGGAGTGCAGATCTACTGTTGCTGAGAATCTTTCTTCAATTTTTTTTGATAAAGCTGCACGCCAAGAAGAATATTCCAGTTCCTGTTTTATTTTCAGATCTGAACCAAATAATATCACTGTTTGTAGTTTTCAATACTTGTATTTCATTTCTGTAGGAGAATTTTTCTCCGAGTGTAGGAGTTTTCCACTCCGAGTTTGTAGGAAGGTGTTTCTTCCGAGTTGTAGATCCAGTTGATTGGATTGATATTGTAGGAACTTTATTCCGAGGGTAGGATTGATTTTCAATCCGAGATAGTGGAGTAGCCGAGTCTAGTATATTGCTAGATCGGTTAGGGAAAGTGGATGTACCCAAGATCGGGGAACCATTATAAATCTTGTCTCATCTGTGATAATTTGGTAGATAGATCTGTGCTGTGTTCTAAGATTTTTATTCCGCAAAAGACGCACAACTCACCTATTCACCCCCCCTCTAGGTGATTTAGGTTGACAACTATTATCTTTCAGCTGTGTATATAAATCTAAATGGAAATAAAAATAAAATTTAGATCTAACAAAGGATCTTTGGTTCAAGGGTTAGCTTATACAACCAAAGGAACCTGACTCTGATACCAATTGAAAGTGAGCTGTTAGATCGGGAATACTCTTGCGGGGGGGGGGGGGGGGGGGGGTGGGGTGAATAGATTATTCAAAGCTTATAAAATTTTCTGGCTATTGCAGACAAGTCCTAGTGCTGTAAGAAATAGATTAAAAGATAAAACACAACAACAACTAACTAACAATCACAGCCACGTCAAGAAACAAAAGAAAGTGCAACCAGTCGACACAAGAAATTTATAGTGGTTCCCCAACCTGGGTGCATCCACTCTTCTACCACCCTGGTAGGAATCCACTCAAATTTTTGATCAGGTGCCTGACACCAATGAGCTTTTGATCAGGTGCTCAAAAACCAATCCTCAAGTCGTTTGGTCAGGTGACTTGTAACCTAGAAGCACTTTTGAAGGGAGATAACAACCCTTTATACAGAGAGGGGTGAGAGGTGATGGTGTCTTCTCTGTCAACAATCAGAGAGAAGACAAGTGGATATAATATTAGCAAGTAGCTCCCCCTGAGATATATAATAGTTCAGGGAAATCTGGAACTTTGTTGCAGGGTGATAGGCCTTCAGTCTTTAAGCCTTTATCAGAGAAATCTGCAGGAACTTCTTGAGAGATGGAGTAGTTGTTGTCCTTTGAAGTTTCCTGGGGTGATGAAGAAAGAAGACTCTTGATCTAGATTGATTGTTCTTCTTCTTCAATAGCTGATCTGTCTCTAGCCTAGGACTTCTTTTCTGTATCAGAAAGCTGTGAAAGAATGATGGAGCAGAGAGACTCTTGAAGACAGACTGACTGTAATTCTCTATATGTCCGTCTGTCTCTATGTATGCTGTGTTCTTCTGTATTCTTGTCTATTGTGTGTTGTGTGTCTTCAGGAAAAGAGAAAAATCTCTTTTATATGTTCTGAAGGAATTTGTCTTTCGAAATTTGAATTCCTCTGCTGCAATCAATGCTGACGGCCTAGAGAATAAACTGCATTGATTTATTTCCCCAACTGTCCCTTGGAAACATGGAAAGCAATAATTCTGATGAAAGCTATGATCAATGCACCATCCAACGGTAATATTCAGACAATATTTTATCATTAATCATTCAGAAATTATTGTCATAGAATGAGGATAAAGGAAATAAATACTACGTCTGGAATCGTCGAACAGATGACAAAAATCGTCGAGCTGAGTCCACAGTTCGTCGAGCTGAGTTGCTGTGTTCGTCGATCAGATAACTTCTATTCGTCGAGGTGAGTTCCAAGATCATCGATCTGATAACATAACTATATGCTTCAGAAACATTGCCTTTTCTGTGTCTGAAGTTTGTCGAGCTGATAACTGGCTTCGTCGACTGAGAATGAAGTTCGTCGAGTTGAGAATGAAGTTTGCCGAGCTGATAACTTGTTTTGTCGACTGAGAATGAAGTTCGTCGAGCTAGAATGAAGATCATCGAGCTGATAACTTGTTGACAGAACTTCAGTGGAATGTGTCGACATAAATCTTGTGTGTCGACACAATTACTTCTTGTCTCGACATAGTTGTTGTGTTGATAGAAATCTGGAGTGTGTCAACATAAATCCTGTATGTCGACACATTTGATGTTAGTGTCGACAGATATTCTGTGTGTCGACATAAGTATTCTGTGAGTCGACATATCCTTGCTTCTGCTGTCTACATAGTTGGTGTTGGTGTCGACAGATATTCTGTGTGTCGACACAATTCTTCTGTGAGTCGACATATCCTTACTTCTGGTGTCGACACAGTTGGTGTCGACAGTTATTCTGTGTGTCGACACAATTCCTCTGTTTGTCAACACAGCTTTTCTGAAGTGTTTAAGTGTAGTGTCCAAAGTTCGTCGACCTGAGCACCAAGTTCGTCGAGCTCAGCTCAAAGAATTTTTTCTGAGATCGTCGAGCTGAGCACGACAATCGTCGACCTGAGTTCGACGAACGTCGAACTCATTCTACAGTCTTTGAATTCTTCTAAGTCTTGAGTCTCTGGCAGTCTTGTTGATAGTTGGTCCATGTGTTGTTCACTCTAAGGACTCGGCCTAGACTTTAGGACACAACCATGACCTTGGTTATACATATTGGGTCAAATGATCCTAACTTAGTAACCTAGCCCAAATCTTACAAGGGATCCAACATAATGGAAGAAAAAAGGGCATTGGATTGAGTGCACTGAAGGCTCCCCATGAAGAAACCCAAATGGCCCACTATGGACCATTTGTGTTTGGTACTCTAGCTCCCACTCTCAAGAGTAACGCAGTGGCCCCGACCCAAGGTCTTTCATCAAAGAAAAGGGATGTGATCAAGACTATCAGTAAGCCTCACTTAGCTATTTTTGATTCCATCAACATACTGTCATCTGCAAAGCAGATGCATGTGGTTGTCAGTCAGAATAAACCAAGCGAACCTGTTGGCAGGCTTACTTTCAGCCAGATTTTAGCTTAAATAAATAGGAAGAGGGTGTTGAACTTCCCTCCGAACAAAAAAATGTCTGATGAATCACACACATCAAATGTTGTTTAGAAGAGGAGATATATATTCTTGAGTGCTGGTGTTGTCGCAAAGTGAGACACTTTACCATAAACTGTTGGCAAAACCCAAATGTTCCAATGGCAAAGGTGAGTCTTCTTGTCAGGGCTACTACATGGAGAAATATTCAAGTTTATGATAACAAGAACAAAGGAACCAAATACTTTTTGGTACCTAAGGTAAACTATATCTTGCAGGTTAGTCCAAGTACCCATCAAATACCTATATGGTACTTTGAGAGTGGATGTTCCGATTACATGACTGGAATAAGGAACCATCTGAAAGACTATACTCTAGTGAGGAATGGACCCAAAGTCATATTTGGTGGATCAGACTGAGGAGTTACTAAAGGATATGGTATGATCACCAATGGCTTAACCATGCATTGGATAGTAACATCATATCTGGACAACCAGTCCATGCCCAAAATCACATCGAAATCCTCCAAGTCTAGCACCTTCAAATCGACAAAGGCTAGGAAATCACATAAGAGGATAGGACAACTGTGGATACCCTAGTCCGACACCACCGAGTCACTAGAGGGAAACTTAATGCAAAACGAATCACTGACTTGATCGAGAGTTATACAGTGACGTACTACAATAGTCCTAGCCACTAACAAGTGGGTAGCACCAGAATAAAAAGGAAGCGCGCCCAACAGTTCTTTACCTTAAACTTCCCTATAAAATCGTATACATAACTGGCCGAACAACATCGAAACTAAAGCTGAAAGCTAAGAACTAGTTTAGAATCTAACCTGAGATCACATGGGTAGAAGTCTGCGCTTCTTTCGTGGTCACTGCATTTATCTTGCCCTTCCCTTTATCCAGGTGTTGCGGAGGTGGCGGCAAGGCTTGAAGTGGAATTGTTTGTAGCGGGGGCAGAGACTGCAGCCACTTAGACTTCAAATGCTCTTTTTGCCCATACTGGAAGCATACCTTTTCATTTGTCCAACAATGGGCAACGTCATACCCATTCTGTCTACACGAAGCACAGAACAGATAGCCTTTAGGCGTGTTCTAAATGGCAAGCACCTGCTGCTGCTTTTGAGCTCCCAATCCCTTGAAACACTTCTGGAAGGGATGACTTGGCCGGCCACAGAAACAACATGCTTCCTTACTTCTTTTCTTCAATGCTGGGCCAGAAGCCCGAGAGCTTCCACTATCATTGGACCTTCTCTTATCCTTCCTTATTTGCGTACCTCAATTCTTGGCATTGTCAATAGCCCCGACTCTCAGAGCAGCTTTTACTACCTTAGCATAAGTCTCCGACTAGTATGCGCTAGCCAACTGCTGGATATCGCTATGAAGTCCTCCCAAAAACCGCTTCGCCCTACCTGCCTCGGAGGCTACTAAATCTTGAAAAACCTACTCAACTTATTGAATTCTATCTCATACTCATTAACCGTGAGCTGTCTCTATTCCATGTGCAGAAAATTATTCATCAGACGGTCTTCCTCGACCGATGGCAGAAATTTCTTTAGTACCATCCCCTTGAAAGATTCCCATGAACATCCATCTTAGAGGATATCTTTCTCTCAGATCCACCAGCTCTTTACAAGTACTTTCAGCTGATAAGCAACGACCATTACTGTACAACCTTGGGCTCGTGGGAGGCCTTTCTAGCAGCAGTGACATAGAGAAGCTGGCGAGAGGTATTTGATAGGCGAGTGGGACCGAGTGGTCCACTCGCAGGGGGCGAGACGAGGGTTCTCTGCAGTAGGCGAGACGCCCTCTGGGTCGCGAGATTGGCCCTAGAAGGCAAGATGGCCTATGGGGCGAGAGGCCGACGAGACAAACACGTGGGATCATCTCGCCCGCCAGTCACTTACCCCACTCGCCACATAGGAGTAAAGATGTTTTTACCTTTTTACCCCCAAGGGGATTTTACTCTTCTGCCCCGTGTAATTTTACACTTCTACACCTGGTGGTCTTCATATAGCTCTTCAAGAAAGCAGAGTTTGGCTGTTGGCAGACCCGACCCAGGGTATTTTTATAATTTCAGGTCAGTTCAGTATTGATATTTGTAGATCAAACTCAGAGAACTATAAATAGACCGTGATGAGGAATTTATAGTTTTAAAATGTATCCAAACTATAATCTTAAATAGGCAAGCGTGCCTATCGAAATATAATATAGGAAATGTCGTATTAGACTCGGGGCCTGTTGAGTACTTCTACTCACGCAAATTAGTATTATTTCATCTAAATATAAAATGAGATTAAATTAAACTAATTGAAAGAAAATAAACTAAAAACTAGTACTTGATCTAGACTCCCTTTGAAAAACCTTTTATGAAACTCAAACTCTATTTTACTCACTTCGACCATGGAGGTTCCCAAGATACAAAAGCGTCTCTCTCTAGCCCATGCTTTTGACTAGCCTTAGGTTGATCGATTAAGACCCCTCGGCCAGTCGAAACCCCTAAGCTTGCTTTATGCGTTGAACCCCTCTATTGGATTTGACTCTAATCCGGAAGATCCATGTCATCCTCTCTCGAGGAGTGCTTGCAGCTCCTTCTATCTTTGAGCGATCTACTCATATCCGCAACCTTTCGGTCATTTAAGATAAGGATCTAAAATCGAAGAGCATATCCGCGAAATATGAATTCGACACAATATAATTCAAAGATAAATCGAAAGCGGTAAAAGAGTTTGACAAAAAGAGTTTTATTGAAAGATCATCATGATCAAGTGCTAAGGAAGTTAGATACTTGACATGAAATAAAGGTTACAATAAAAGTAAAAGGAAGACATGATTAAGAAGAAGAGTACTTGAATTGAAATTAGCAAAAAGTAAAGTTAAACTATGAAATTGAAATTACATAAAAGAAATGCATGAAAACAGTAAACTAAGCTACAACATAGTCCTAAAATTGGCTCATAATCCTCTCCCCAGCTCCTGAACTCATCTGGAATTTATAGGAAAGGTTGTTGGTCGATCACGCCCTTGGTCACGCCCGTGACCTAGGGCGTTTCAAGCTCGGAAACTGCTGTCTTGAAAGCCCGAGAATGTTGGAGAAAAACTGCCAAAAGTCGTCGTTTTGCAGGTCACGCCCCTAGGTCACGCCCGTGACCTAGGGTGTGTCAAGTCTGTTGCTAGAAACGACGGGAAGGAGAAGCGCTGGAAAATAAATTCTGGAAGTTCCTGAAGTGTCACGCCCCTAGGTCACTCCCGTGACCTAGGGCGTGTACTGACCGGGTCAGCAAACGGCTGGAAACGACGCAATCTGGCATCATTTTGGCAATTATGGGTAGGTGATGACCTATATCATGCCTGTGACATGTCACGCCCGTGACATGGGGCGTGTACTTGGGAAATGTTACAAAATTGCCCCGGGAAGATTTTTAGAGAAAACTATTTTCTTGAACTAGACACGTCTGTGTTAACGCCCTGGTCATGCCCGTGTCATGGGGGCGTGTACTTGTGAAATTCTTCAGATTTGTAGAGGACATCGTCCTCTTTCCGTTGACTGATTTCACGTCCTGTAACTCTTCCTGGTTTGAAGGTTATGACCATTTGAAGTTCAGCTATCCGCAATCAAAAATGTTAATTTTCTCCAAATTGTTTTCAGATCATGGTCATGCACTTGAAATTGATATTTAGAGCTCAATTATACCTGAAATTAGAAAATAAAGGATTTATTAATAGTATTCAAAAAACAAAAGAAAATATAATTATTTATTAGATAAAATTATATTAAAATAAATATAAATAATTACTTATTAAATAATCGCATACTTAATCTTTTGCTATTCTAAAGCAAAACTATGAGAAATACTTATAAGAAATTAATATAATTTTTAATTAAACTAAAAATTTATTAAATCAAAAGAAAGTTAAAAATTATCTCTAGGGATTCAAATTTTTTTAAGTCCTAAAATATGAATGTAAAATGTGAAGAGCTAAATATTTAGTAAAGTTTTCTTTAATAAAATAATTAGAACTCAAAATTAAGTATTTAGCAAATAAAGTTAAATTAAAAATTATAAACACTTTTTCACTAAAAATAGACTTCAACAAAAATTCAAACTACTACTTATGCTCTCTTACAAATTTAATTTAAATCTAAAGAAATTATATTGGATTTTGGGTTTGGAAATAAGGCAATTGAAGAGATCTTAGATTGGGGGTGATGAATTTTATCCTCTCACCCCTCATAATTTTTTTTCCTTTTTGATATATATATTTTTTCTCTTCAAACAAAATTACTTGAGAGTAATGAATTTTATCCTCTTACTCCTTTTTTTGGGGTTGCATATGTGTACCAAGGAATACTTGATTCCCATGACATATGATCTAACCAAAAATAAAAAATTGCATATGTGTACCAGGGGATAATGAATTTTATCCTCTTATCCCCATGACATATGATCTAACAAGAAAGTTAAAAACAATGGAAAGGTTTGACAAAATTTAGATTAAATTAAAAAATAAGAGAGCAACTATAGTGAATTAAGCTTTCCTAAGAATCTTAAAACATAAAGTGAAGATAATTAAAATCTAAAAATTGTTAATCTAAGTACTACAAAATTGAAAATAATTACAATAAAAGAGAAAAAGGGCTAAATAGATTTCTCTAAACAAATTTGATTCATAAATTTATTTCTTAAAATCAAATCACCTAAAAATTAAATTTAACTAACTTTGATGAAATAAAAGATTAGAAAATCAAAAAATATAAAAATTCTTATAAATAAACTCAAAATAAATTTCTAAAAAACACAACGAGATTAAGTAGGGGATTATTATATATTTTTTACTTTTTTCTTTTTTTTATATATTTTTGATAATAAAAAGAAAAAAACTTATTTTAAATTTTTTTTAAAAGAATTTTTATTTTTTTGAATTTTGAAATAAAAATAATAAATAAGAATCCACCCCCATACTTAAAAATAAACAATGCCCCCAATGTTTACAAGTCAAGTAGGAGGGGGGAAAGAAAGACAATTTGTGAAAATTTAGAAAAATAAATTCATAAAAGTAAACGATAAGCAAGGGGTGTCTCCCAAGAGCGTTTTTTTCCCGTCTTTAAGCTAGACGGTTGTGGTTAGGAAAAAGGAAAATAAAAATTAAAATGAAGGGGCAACTACCTTAATTCGCGATTTGGAGAAGATGCCAAAGTTGGTCGTCCGAGTACTCCTCCGCTTTCTTTTTGATTTTCCTTCTCGCAGTTGACTTGAAAATTTAGATTCAAATTACCTATCCATACCTTAGGTGAGTTGAACCTTTCTAGATGAGCGGCAAATGGGTCGGGGACAACATTTGATTGCAACGGCTCATTTACTACATGAAAATCATTAGAATAAGAAAAATCAAAAATAAACGTGTTAGAGACAATTTCACACGGAGGAGGGACGTGTGAAAGAAATTGATCAAGCCCCGGTTGTTTATTTTCTAAAATTAATTTATCGTCCGTAGAATGATTTAAAATCAAATCATTGGACGCATCAGGTTCATAAATTTTTGCTCCTAAATATTTATAAATTGTGTTTGGAAATTCATAATTAGGAGAAAATTGATATTAGTAGGAGGAGAAACATGTTCTTCTTCTACTGCACCCAATGCCTCCAAACACCTAACAAGTTCTTGAAATAAAATTTTTTCTTCTTCTTCGGTATAAGCAACTACGGGGGTACATGAAGAGTCATGTTCCTCATTAGCGACATTATCTGAAGAAGGAAAAAAATCACTAAAAATAAGAAAATTCTCATCCGAATTCTGGGGGGAAGAATCAAATAAAAATTGAGTACATTCCCAAAAGTAGGAGAGAAAGCTTGCGGTGCGGAAAAATAAAACAAAAAGTCGGATCGAAATAAATATCCTCATTACTCGGGAATCTCTCCAAGTGATCATGCCGAAACTCAACATCCGAGGAAGAGAGAAAATTACAAAAATCAGAAAAATTGTTCGCATTGAAGCTTGAAAAAGTATTTTCATGAAAATTATTTTCATTAAAATTTGAAAGATTAATTTTATTAAAATTGGAAAATTTATTGGAAAAGTTATTTTCATTGAAATTAGATAAAGGGTTATCATTAAAGTAGGAATAATTATTTTCATAATTATTATCAAAATTATAAGAATAATTTTGATGATAAAAATAGTAACATTCCTTACTTTGATGAGGGGCACCACAAAAATTACACAAAACTTGACACTTTCTTGTGGCTTCCAAAAGATTAACTTTGTGTGTAAGCTCGACAATTGTAGCGGCCAATTGTGATAACACTTTTTTTGTAAAAAGAAAATAAAACAACCGGTACTTAATAGAACGAAATTCGAAAAAGAAAATGAAAAAGTGAATAGGGGTAGAGAAAATTAATACAATTCGCTCTTTCAAAATATCAACAAAAATTTTCCCCACCAACGGCGCCAAAACTTGATGAGAAATTTATAATTTTAAAATGTATAAAAAATATAATCTCAAATAGGCAAGCGTACCTGTCGAAATATAATATAGGAAATGTCATATTAGACTCGGGACCCGTTGAGTACTTCTACTCACGCAAATTAGTATTATTTCATCTAAATATAAAATGAGATTAAATTAAACTAATTGAAAGAAAATAAACTAAAAACTAGCACTTGATCTAGACTCCCTTTGAAAAACATTTTATGAAACACAAACTCTATTTTACTAACTTCGACCGTGGAGGTTCCCAAGATACAAAAGCTTCTCTCTCGAGCCCATGCTTTTCACTAACCTTAGGTTGATCGATTAAGACCCCTCGGCAAGTCGAAACCCCTAAGCTTTCTTTAGGCAGTGAACCCCTCTATTGGATTTGACTCCAATCCGGAAGATCCATGCATCCTCTCTCGAGGAGTGCATGCGGCTCCTTTTATCTTTGAGTAATCTACTCATATCCGCAACCTCTCAGTCATTTAAGATATGGATCTAAAATCGAAGAGCATATCCACAAAATATGAATTCGACACAATATAATTCAAAGATAATCGAAAGCGGTAAAAGAGTTTGACAAAAAGAGTTTTATTGAAAGATCATCATGATCAAGTGCTAAGGAAGTTAGCTACTTGACATGAAATAAAGGTTACAATAAAAGTAAAAGGAAGACATGATTAAGAAGAAGAGTACTTGAATTGAAATTAGCAAAAAGTAAAGTTAAACTATGAAATTGAAATTACATAAAAGAAATGCTTGAAAACAGTAAATTAAGCTACAACATAGTCCTAAAATTGCCACCTAATCCTCTCCCCAGCTCCTGAACTCATCTGGAATTTATAGGAAAAGTTGCTAGTCGGTCACGCCCTTGATCATGCACGTGACCTAGGGCGTGTCAAGCTCGGAAACCGCTGTCTTGAAAGTGAAAGTCCACCTAGTGTCAACTATGTGCACCTATGGGGGGGGAATAGGTGACGTGTAGCGCTTTTGCGGAATTTACGAATGTACCTGCACAATAAAAATAAAAAGCACAGCACACAGAATACACAGGCAATTTATAGTGGTTCCCCGACTTGGGTACATCCACTTTCCCCCTTCGACCTATCTCCCATCAAGGGACGACTCGGTCTCTTCTCCAACAGGATTGAAATCCAATCCCTGCACTATCGGAAGGAACCCTTCCACACGTGAGAGTCAACACTCCCACAAAATGGGTTGCACCCAACCCTTACAACACGGAACAAAAGTTCCTTTACAACAAAAGTAAATATAGAATGTACACGAGATACAAACTTCGTTTGGAGACTACGGTGTTCCTCTTCGTTCGACGACGTGTTCGTGAAGTCAACGAATAGTCTACAACCTTGGTCTCTCTTGGAGAGGATCTCCCCGGAATCGGCGGCGGCAACACGAGCGGCGGCTAGCTTCGGGATCGGCGGCTATGATGATGAGCGGCTGCTGAAAATAGAGATCCAATCTTCTTAGCGAAGCAAGCTAGGTCTACCAACGGTCACACGAGGATCGGTCGTCTCGATCGATTCAGATGGGAAGTTTTTCCCGATCAACAAATCGAGAGACAAGGGATCTCTGGATAGACGCGTGAGACTCAAGCTTTGCTAAGCTTCTATTGCAGGAGATCGGGAAGAAACACGATCAACAGCGGCGGCTGACTGGCGAGAGCGGCGACGGATGCAGCGGAGCGATTTCGCGATTTTAGGGTTTGCTCTGCTCGGCTTCTTTTTTGTCTACCCTTTACTGTTCAAAATACCCGAATATATATACTGTAGATAACTCCAATATGACCGTTTGTGATACCCACAATAGAAATCCCTAAATCCCGGTCTAGAAAATTGACAGCTGCAGAATCCGGTTCAGGAACATCCAGAAAAACGCCCAAGTCAAAATCGGTGAGAATCTAAAGTGATGCTCGCCGATTCGTCGAGAATCAAAGGTGATTCTCGACGATTCGGCGAGAATCAAGATTGATTCTCGTCGAATTTGCCTTGGTTGCACGCACTGCTTTAGGCCAGGTCGAGACGGCGAGAATCAACCAGTGATTCTCGACGATTCGACGAGAATCACTAGTGATTCTCGCCGAATCGGCGAGAATCACTTGGTGATTCTCGTCGATTCTTACTTAGAAGCAGAGGTGCTCGCTTAGAAGTGGCTGGGTTGAGTTCGGCGAGAATCAACTTCTGATTCTCGATGAATCGGCGAGAATCCCAAGTGATTCTCGCCGAATCGGCGAGAATCACTTGGTGATTCTCGTCGATTTAACCTTAGACGAATTTTCGTCTTTCCACCTATGAGGTGCTCCTTGACCCATCCTTGCTCCTTGTCTGCTCCTGCATATTTACAGCCCTATGCTTGAAAATAAGTGCACTCCAATAGAGAGAATACACGTAGGCCAACACACTGATCTGCTCAACGAGGGATTACGTCGTGCAGACCCGTGTATATTGACCTACTGCACCCTGACATTGGTGTGCACTTAGCGTGGAAAAACTGCAAGCACAACTAGAAAGATTTTATCAAATACATAGTCTATTGACCTTAGCTTGTCCAGGGGCTTCTTCAAATCAGGTACATTGTGGATATAATACCCAACAATCTCCCCCTATTTGAAGAAGCCTAAACCCTACAAGCTAAGGTGAATAGAGCAAATGGGAATGAAAACCAGAAACTTAAAATTGAGTTGAGTGAGTTATCCCTTACCAATACTTAAGCTTGGAGCCACCTTAGCCTTGGGGTAATCTCCCCCTTTTCGGCTTCGGCAAATCGGGGTCGGTAGCATTTGACCCCTTGCTCCCCCTCAGTTCTTGGGTCTGTGCTCACACTTGATTTCCTTGCTCCCTCTGATACCACTTGAAAGTCCACCTAGTGTCAACTATGTGCACCTATGGGGGGGGGGAATAGGTGACGTGTAGCGCTTTTGCGGAATTTACGAATGTACCTGCACAATAAAAATAAAAAGCACAGCACACAGAATACACAGGCAATTTATAGTGGTTCCCCGACTTGGGTACATCCACTTTCCCCCTCAAATCGTGCACGAGCCTGGAGCTTTTGTAGTCTTCAGTCCTCATAGTTGAGCATTCCCAATTCAGTCTTAAAAAGATTGAACTTGGGCTCGTCTAAGGGCTTTGTGAATATATCAGCAATCTGCTTGTCCGTGGGGACATAACAGAGAGAGATGTCCTTGTTCTCCACGTGCTCCCGAATGAAGTGGTAGCGCACTTCAATATGCTTCGTTCTGCTGTGTGATACCGGATTGTTGGCAATGGCAATTGCACTGGAGGAGTCGCAGTACATTGGAACTTCCTTGAACTGAAGGTTGTAGTCAGCTAACTGGTTTCTGATCCATAGGAGTTGTGCGCAACAGCTGCCTGCTGAGATGTACTCAGATTCTGCTGTGGAGGTAGCCACACAGTTCTGCTTCTTGCTGTTCCATGAGATAAGCCTTCTTCCGAGGAATTGACACGTCCCGGAAGTGCTTTTCCTGTCATCCCTAATCCCTGCAAAATCAGCATCTGAAAAGCCTATTAGCTCGACATCATTGTTTCTCGGGTACCACAAGCCAAGATTAGGAGTACCTTTAAGGTATCTTAGAATTCGCTTTGCAGTGACATAGTGAGATTCCTTAGTGTTCACCTGATATCTGGCGCAGACACATGTGGAGAACATGATATCTGGTCTACTGGCAGTAAGGTAGAATAGGGATCCAATGATGCTTCTGTATTTGGTTTCATCGAAAGGTTTACCTTTCTCATCCTTATCCAGAGACATGGTGGATCCCATTGGAGTCCTCATAGAGGTTGCACTCTCCATACCGAATTTCTTAAGGAGTTCATTTGTGAACTTCGTCTGAGAGATGAAGATTCCATCCTCAGACTGTTTCACTTGAAGTCCTAAGAAATACTTGAGCTCTCCCATACTGCTCATTTCAAACTTTCCTTGCATAAGTTTAGAAAACCTTTTGCAAAGATTGTTGTCCGTTGAGCCGAATATTATGTCATCGACATAGATTTGCACCAGCAAAATCTTGCCTTTGACTTCCCTGAGAAACAATGTTTTATCTATTTTACCTCTGGAGAACTTTTTCTCAAGAAGAAAACTATATAAAGTCTCATACCAAGCTCGTGGAGCTTGTTTCAACCCATATAAGGCCTTATTAAGAAAATAAACATGATTGGGATAAGTAGGATCGACAAAACCTGGGGGTTGAGCGACGTATACTTCCTCTTTCAGGTCTCCGTTCAGGAATGCCGATTTCACATCCATTTGATAGACTGTGAATCCTTTGTGTGAAGCATACGCCAGGAACAACCTGATTGCCTCGAGCCTTGCTACTGGTGCGAAGGTCTGGTCGAAGTCAATCCCTTCCTCCTGTCTGTAACCTTGAGCCACCAGCCTGGCCTTGTTCTTTACGATGACACCATGTTCATCCAGCTTGTTTCTGAAGATCCACTTCGTGCCAATCACATTCTGCTTGTATGGTCTGGGAACCAGCGTCCAAACATTGCAACGTTCGAATTGATGTAGTTCCTCTTGTATGGCCAGAATCCATGCCGCATCCTTGTTCGCCTCGTCGAACTTCTTTGGCTCAACCTGTGACAGGAAGCTAAGATGCAATACTTCGTTAATAGTACCTCTTCGAGTTCTGACACCGACACAAGGATCTCCGATGATCTGATCTCTAGGATGATCCCTCACGTGCCGGAGCTCAAGAAGTCTGGCGTCTGGAGCTTCGACTACTTCTTGGGCTTCTCCTTCTTCTAAGATATTTGTTCCATTTTGATCTTCAACATCTTCAGATGACGTGGAGGTGGAAACTTTGACGTACTTAGGAGCGTCATCTTTAGCGGTCTCATCCAGACTCAGCTGTTCAAGTCGAGCACCTGCATCTTCAAGAATACTACTGGAAGAATTGCAGTTAAGCAAACTTCCTTCATCAAATATAACATTTATTGATTCTTCTACCACTAGGGTTTTCTTATTGAAGACCCTATATGCCCGACTATGGGAACTATAGCCCATGAATATGCCTTCGAAGCATTTTTCACCGAATTTAGTACGCGGGTACTTCCCATTATTCAGTACATAGCATTTGCAACCAAAAATCCTCAAGTAGGACATGGTTGGTTTCCTGCCTTTCAGTAGCTCGTAGGGCGTCTTACGATGATGCTTGTTGATCAATGCTCTGTTTTGTACATGACAAGCTGTATTGACAGCCTCTGCCCAGAAGTATTCCGGGAGAGAAGCATCTTTGAACATTGTCGTGCAGGCTTCAATGAGAGTTCTATTTCTCCTCTCCACAACTCCATTTTGCTGAGGAGTGCGCGGGGAGGAAAACTCATGAAAGATACCTTGTTCTTCACAAAATTCTGTCATAGCACCAGATTCGAATTCTGTTCCATGGTCACTTCTGATTTTGACCACGGAGTAGTTAAATTCGTTCTGAACCTGCTTGACAAAATTAGTGAAGATGTCAAATGTATCTGACTTTCGTTTCAAAAAGAACACCCATGTAAACCGAGAATGATCATCAACTATCACTAGCGTATAGGACTTGCCTCCCAAGCTATGAACTTGCATTGGACAAAACAAGTCCATATGTAAAAGGTAAAGACATCGGGAAGAGTCTTTGTCTGCGATGCTCTTAAAGGTAGCCCGAGTCTGTTTGCCCATCTGGCATGCAGGACAGGAGCTATCTTTGATGCACTTGATACTGGGAGCATCCCTTACCAAGTTCTTAGAAAACAGCATACTAATTGTCTTGAAATTAATATGTGTCAATCTCTTGTGCCATTGTTCACAAAGAGATGCACTGCCTGTTGCCACAAGGCATACGGGGGTAGATGAATCTAAACTGAGAAAATCTAAACAGAAGATATTTCTGCTCCTAATGCCTGATAATACCATTTCAGAAGAGGCACGTGAAATTATCAGACATTTATCCTTGCAGAACTTAACGTCATAACCTTTATCACATAACTGACTTACACTGATCAGGTTATGGTTTAACCCTTCAACATAAGCCACGTCGGTGATAGAGATTATACCGTTGGAAATCATACCGTAACCTCTGGTGACTCCTCGATCTGACCCTCCAAAGATGACTTTGGGTCCATTCTCGACTGGAGTGTAATCACGCAGCAGTCTTCTTGTCTCGGTCATATGCCGGGAGCATCCACTGTCCAAATACCAGATCGGCGTTTTGGTGGCCTTTGGACATTCCTGCAAAACAAAATTAATTTGCCTTAGGAACCCAATCGAACTTGGGTCCTAGATTCCTGGTTAGCACACTCCCCCTCGGTTGGTTAACCCTACGAGTGGTCGGCCTCGCATTGCTAACATGGGGAGTCTCGTAATGCCTTGGATTAAACCAACAATCCACGGCAAAGTGACCAACTTTGCCACAGCACCAACAGTCGAATCTGTTGTACCTCTTCCTAGGCTCCTGCCTTACCCTGGGAACGGTGGGTACAGCTGGGGCCTTGGATCTGGAGGAGGAGCCCTCATGGTGACAGCAGTCACATGACTTCGTCACCTTCTGTATAACAGGCTTGGCTTTTGGTGCCTACTTTCCATTATGGTCGCTAGAGAACGGACCATAATTTCCCATGTGGATTTCCTCATAAGGTGCCTTGAAGGCACTCTCACCGAAGTTCCGGGGATAGGTCCAACCGTCATATCGGCTCTTTGGCTTTGCAACCGAGGGCCGGAAATGATGGCCAAATGTTGACTCAAAGTCATGTTGGTTGCAAGGAAAGCCAGGCTTTCTGAACGCAACAGGACTGAGAGGAGCCTTACCCTTTTCATCAGTAGAGGCCTTCTTGGCGGCCTTATTCTTCCTCTGGTTCTTGTTTCTCCTAGATGAAGAACCAGATACCCCTATATGCCCCAAGCCAGCTCCTTTGGCCTGAGCAGAGAAGGTATCAACGACTGGAAGAACTGTTTTTGGCATAGAGAAGCTCTTGACGATCTTCCTTTCTGCCGCATGTAGTTCTTCCAACTTGTCGACTTCCTCCTGCTTAAGGTCAAGGAGCTTCAAAGACTCTGAATGCTTTGAAGTCAGGTCAAGGTGCTCCTGTCGGAGAGAAATCAAGCTAGTGACCTCTTCCCTTAGGGATACACACTCACCCTTAAGGAATTTTACTTCCTTCTTCTCAGCCTTTAGTCTCTTACGGCACTCATCGAAAGTGTTGAGCAGAAGCTCATACTTCTCGAGGAGCTCAGCTTCACGGGCCGAAGGGCCATCCTCAGGTTCATCATCCTGAGACTCAGGATCAGAGTCGGAGTCGGAGAGAGGGGTATGAGCTTTTACCTTCCCAGTAAATGGGCGGCATTCTCCTTCTGAGTCCGAGCGACCCACCAGCCCGAAGTAGGCTTCCTCATCATCACTAGAGTCTGAGGAGTCAGACTCACTCAGTGTCTTTGGCCATTTGGCGATGTAGCTCCGCTCCTTCTTCTTATCTCTGGAGGATTTGAGCTCCTCTCCTTTCCCTTTTTCTCTTTCGCTTTGATAGCAGTCGGCCACGACGTGTCCTGGCTTATTGCATCCAAAGCAAATAATGTCAGAAGAGCGTTGTTTGTTAGGTTTAGATGCATACCTGTCAGAAGAATAATTTTTCTTCTGATGCCTGGAGGAGGAGCTGTCTTTCTTTCTTTGATTCCTTATCTTGAGGAACTTCTTGAACTCTCGGGTGATGAGGGAGAAATCCTCCTCCGACAGCTCTGAGCCGGAGGAGCATGGTTCAGAGTCCTCCTCCTCTTCCTTATTCCTCGCACGGTATGACATCGCACCCTTGCCTTTTCTGGAGTAACTGGCTTTTAGGGCCACAGTATTTTCTTTTGCAGCAGCCTTCTCTGCTTCTTCCTCTGCTTTCCTGGTGTTCAGCTAAAGCTCATAGGACATCAGCTTCCCAAACAGGATTTGTGGATCAGTTTCTGCTAGTCTGCCAAATTCTCTGATGGCGCAGATCTTTGTGTCCCATTCCTTAGTAAGGGACCTAAGGAATTTGTCATTGAGTTCACCATTAGTGAACACTCTTCCGTAGCCCTTGAGGGCGTTGACAATCTTTAGGAAGTTCTCGTAGGTGACTCCGATCTCTTCCTTAGGCCCTTGCCTTAAGGCCTCATATTTTTGGTTCAGGAGGGATCTCCGATCATCCCTCACTTCATCCGTGCCCTCCATTAGGATGATCAGGCACTGCCAGATCTCCTGTGCTGTCCTGCAGTTGCTGAAGTTTTGCATCATAGAATCATCAACTACGCTCACCAGAATGTTCTGTGCCTTCTTGTCCAGTCCCACTAGCACCATCTCGTCTTTGTCCATTTCAGAAAGTGTCTTCGGCACCTTCTTGGTGGGATCAATGGTGGAGGCCTTAGTGGGGACATAAGGTCCCTCCTCCACGATCATGAAGAGTCGAGGATCGACTGCTTCCATGTAGAACCTGATCCTTTCCTTCCAGATCGGAAAGTTGAGCCTGGTGCACACTGGGATCTTGCCGGAGAACTTGAGCCCGTCCATAGTAGATGTTTGTCTTCTTCTTGACACTAGGGGCAGGATTCAACTCAAGGTGTTAACCTTTTTGATGAGCAACCTCGCTTTGATACCACTTGAAAGTCCACCTAGTGTCAACTATGTGCACCTATGGGGGGGGGGGGGAATAGGTGACGTGTAGCGCTTTTGCGGAATTTACGAATGTACCTGCACAATAAAAATAAAAAGCACAGCACACAGAATACACAGGCAATTTATAGTGGTTCCCCGACTTGGGTACATCCACTTTCCCCCTTCGACCTATCTCCCAACAAGGGACGACTCGGTCTCTTCTCCAACAGGATTGAAATCCAATCCCTGCACTATCGGAAGGAACCCTTCCACACGTGAGAGTCAACACTCCCACAAAACGGGTTGCACCCAACCCTTACAACACGGAAGAAAAGTTCCTTTACAACAAAAGTACATATAGAATGTACACGAGATACAAACTTCGTTTGGAGACTACGGTGTTCCTCTTCGTTCGACGACGTGTTCGTGAAGTCAACGAATAGTCTACAACCTTAGTCTCTCTTGGAGAGGATCTCCCCAGAACCGGCGGCGGCAACACGAGCGGCGGCTAGCTTCGGGATCGGCGGCTATGATGATGAGCGGCTGCTGAAAATAGAGATCCAATCTTCTTAGCGAAGCAAGCTAGGTCTACCAACGGTCACACGAGGATCGGTCGTCTCGATCGATTCGGATGGGAAGTTTTTCCCGATCAATAAATCGAGAGACAAGGGATCTCTGGATAGACGCGTGAGACTCAAGCTTTGCTAAGCTTCTGTTGCCGGAGATCGGGAAGAAACACGATCAACAGAGGCGGCTGACTGGCGCGAGCGGCGACGGATGCGGCGGAGCGATTTCGCGATTTTAGGGTTTGCTCTGCTCGGCTTCTTTTTGTCTACCCTTTACTGTTCAAAATACCCGAATATATATACTGTAGATAACTCCAATATGACCGTTTGTGGGACCCACAATAGAAATCCCTAAATCCCGGTCCAGAAAATTGACAGCTGCAGAATCCGGTTCAGGAACATCCAGAAAAACGCCTAAGTCAAAATCGGTGAGAATCTAAAGTGATGCTCGCCGATTCGTCGAGAATCAAAGGTGATTCTCGACGATTCGGCGAGAATCAAGATTGATTCTCGTCGAATTTGCCTTGGTTGCACGCACTGCTTTAGGCCAGGTCGAGACGGCGAGAATCAACCAGTGATTCTCGACGATTCGACGAGAATCACTAGTGATTCTCGCCGAATCGGCGAGAATCACTTGGTGATTCTCGTCGATTCTTACTTAGAAGCAGAGGTGCTCGCTTAGAAGTGGCTGGGTTGAGTTTGGCGAGAATCAACTTCTGATTCTCGACGAATCGGCGAGAATCCCAAGTGATTCTCGCCGAATCGGCGAGAATCACTTGGTGATTCTCGTCGATTTAACCTTAGACGAATTTTCGTCTTTCCACCTATGAGGTGCTCCTTGACCCATCCTTGCTCCTTGTCTGCTCCTGCATATTTACAGCCCTGTGCTTGAAAATAAGTGCACTCCAATAGAGAGAATACACGTAGGCCAACACACTGATCTGCTCAACGAGGGATTACGTCGTGCAGACCCGTGTATATTGACCTACTGCACCCTGATATTGGTGTGCACTTAGCGTGGAAAAACTGCAAGCACAACTAGAAAGATTTTATCAAATACATAGTCTATTGACCTTAGCTTGTCCAGGGGCTTCTTCAAATCAGGTACATTGTGGATACAATACCCAACAGAAAGCCCGGGAACGTTGGAGAAAAACCGCCAAAAGTCGCCATTTTGCGGGTCACGCCCCTAGGTCACGCCCGTGACCTAGTGCATGTCAAGTCTGTTATTGGAAACGACGGGAAGGAGAAATACTGGATAATAAATTCTGGAAGTTCCTGAAGTGCCACGCCCCTAGGTCACGCAAGTGACCTAGGGCTTGTACTGACCGGGTCAGCAAATGGCTGGAAACGGCACAATCTGACATCATTTTGGCAATTTCGGGTAGGTCACGCCCGTGACATGTCACGCCTGTGACATGGGGTGTGTACTTGGGAAATGTTACAAAATTTCCCTGGGAAGATTTCTGGAGAAAACGTTTTCTTGAACTAGACACGCCCGTGTTCACGGCATGGTCACGCCCATGTCCTTGTGGCGTGTACTTGTGAAACTCTTCAGATTTGTAGAGGACGTCGTACTCTTTCCGTTGACTGGTTGCACGTCCCGTAACTCTTCCTGGTTTGAAAGTTATGACCATTTGAATTTTAGCTATCCGCGATCAAAAATGTTAATTTTCTCCAAAATGTAAATTGATATTTAGAGCTCAATTATACCTGAAATTAGAAAATTAAGGATTTATTAATAGTATTCATAAAAATAAAAGAAAATAAAATTATTTATTATATAAAAATTATATTAAAATAAATATAAATAATGACTTATCAGACTGACAAGGTGCCTGGAATAGGTTGTTGAACCTTTCCATATTCTTCCTCACAGGCACCTTGCTTAGCATTGTCTAGAGAGGGGAAGGACTTTAGCTTCTTTCGGGTATGAGTTGGGACCTCCGAGCTGAGACCCATCGGTCTGTTTCTATGTCTGTGACTCACGTAGGGAGGGTGGTTCAAGAGAAGTAGGAGTGTGCTGCAACCTCAGGTCCGAACTCCAGGCAGGATCGGGTAGCTGGTTCCAACTTTTTTGGTGTGGTGAGCGTGGACCGCAGCCCTCAAAGAAGAATCTTGAGCAACCACATTGCGGAAGGTCACGGAGAAGGATACAGAGATGGGTCTGATAACCCGAGAGGATTCGTTGGAAGGGAAGAGTTAATTGCATCAATCAAAGGTATCATGGACTTGCTGCAAGGGATCTCACGACAGGGGGATTTTTCAACCCGGCTACCTCAGGTGCCTGCTCTCGCACCGCAAGAAGAGCTCCTCTCGGCGCGAGTGGGATAATATGCCATAGGGAGTCGACTGGGGAAGGAACTGATAGTGGAAGGAGGCGGGCGAGACATGGCGGGAAGGGAGATATTCCCCAGCCCTGCAAGGGCCGTCTCGCCAGGGGATGTCATTGCACGAGTAGAGGCGGCGACACCAGTGGCGAGAGGGTTGCCTTTTTGCGAGTTGATCCTGTCGGCTCCCATCCTGCAACGGTTCCGGTAACTCGAGATGAACTATTATGTGGGGAAAGATGATCCCCTCCATCACTTGCAGTGGTTCGAGGACGCGGTCTCGATCACTCTGAAGGACAAGTCTAGGGACTGGTTTCACCAGCACCCAACAGGCTCGATATACTGCTTTATGGACCTGAGCAGGAGTCTTCAGCTGGGATTATCAACTTCAAAGAAGAGGAAGAAGAACCCGGAGTCGATCTTTTTGATTAAGCAGAGGGCAGACGATTCCCTAGCTCAGTATGTAGACATATTTTAGGAGGAGATCTTGGATATTTAGGAGGTGCCTGGATTCGCCCTACAGATGTCCTCTACCGTGGGGCTATGGGAGGGCTACTTCAAGATAAGCCTCACACGGAAGGCAACATTGTCATTCGAATTGTTGATGGAGAAGGCTGCGAAGGAGATAGCTATGGAGACGGCGAATCGAGCTTTTGCAAAAAAGCTAGCAAGGCTGACGGAGGTGGAATCAAGAGAATCAGGAGGGAGACAACAGGAGGTGAGGAGAAGGGAAGAGCTGAGGGTGCCAGCGTATCAGGAGTTCGGATGGAGGCAGCAGGGAGGCCCTATTCAAGGACAAGGGAGAGGATTTCCCCATTGGGGAAGGAACCAACCGGGAGGACCTGGAAGATTTCACCAGCAAGGGTGGGGGTACGGTCATAGACCACCCCTGCCCCCGCCATAGCAAGCAATGGCAATCGAACAAGGGAGAGCTAGAGGCCGGGAGAGAGGAAGAGCATGAGCAGGAGCTGGGAGGAGGAGAAACCCTCAGGAAGGGAGACAGTTGGGAGGTAGCCTTGCCATACTGTGACTTCCACGAGGAGGAGGGTCACACAATGGCTACTTGCCCAGAATTCCTGGAAATGAGAAGAGATAGAGGAGTAGGAGAGCTGGATAGGCCGGTGTGAATAGAGGAGGTGACTGGAACCGGAGAAGAAGATCGATGTGTGGATTGAGAAAATGTAGGAGACCGAGGGGGATTGGAGTAATCCATGGGGGTGGGGATCGACGCTGCCCGAAATGTGAGCCTTCATACTATGTACCGTCGAAGGATAGCCTCGACGTCACAATCTCCTCCCCGAATGAGAAGATCACCTTTTCGAGAAATGACATGCCAGACTATGAAGACACCTTCTGTGACGCACTGGTGATCCGTACCGCCATTGAGAACTTGACGGTATCGCGGATCCTGGTGGACAATGGGAGCTCGGTGAATGTTTTTTTCAAAAAGGCATTTAATGAGATGAGGGTGGAGGACCGGAGGGTGCTGGCGGCAGGTGGACCGTTATTTGGATTCTCAGGAGAGAGGAAAGAAGTCGAGGGGGGAGTTCGACTCTCGGTAACCCTAGGGGGGATATCCAGAAAATGCCGCTTTGTCATAGTGGATGCCCGCAGCAGTTATAATGCCATTTTTGGATGCCCCTTGATCAGTGCTTTTAGATGTGTTCCGTCATATTTTAACTAGTGCTTGAAACACAACTCCGGAGGTACCCAAATCAGATTGCGAGGAGATCTGAAGGCGACCATGGAATGATACGTGATGGTGGTGAACACCATCTCATGGCAAGAAGAGGCTAAGGAGATGGATAAGAGGATGGAGCGATGGTAGCAGGAGCTTGGTGGCGAAGCAGAGGAGAATGAAGAAGAAGAGTTCAGAGGATATGGACAAGAGAATATGGTAGGAGGCATTGCGGTGGAGCCGGAAATGGCAGGAGAGAAGGACGGAGAGATGGGGATGGTAGAGGGGAGAAAAGAAGAAGAGGTCAGAGGAGAGGCAGAAGCAGAGATGGTAGGAGGTATTGCGGTGGAGTCGAAAATGGCGCGAGAGAAGAATGGAGAAATGGAAGTGGAAGAGGAGGGGGAGTCGAAGGAAGATAGAAGGAGGAGGAAAGAAAAGAGAAAGATGGAGGAAGCAGGAGGGTCACCCGAAGGGGGAGTCCGGCTGGGAAAAAGAAGAATCTCACTACTGGAAGAATAGAACACTAGCGAGCAAGAGATGGAGAAGCATGGGGAGGAAATGGTGGTGACTGCATGGAGGACAAGGCCACAGAACATGATGTGTTGGGAGTGCAGGAGGGAGAGGAGGAACATTGATGACTTCGCTTGGAGCGCGGATGACATGCCAGGGGTCGATGCGGACCTGGCCTGCCACGTCTCAACCTCGACCCCAACACTCGCCCAGTGTAATAGAAGAAGAGGGCCATCACCTCTAAGATGGTCGAACCCATTAGAGAGGAGGTAGAAATGCTACTTAAGGCAGGGTTTGTTTCTGCCTGTAAGTATCAGGGGTGGGTGAGCAATGTTGTAATTGTTAAAAAGGGGGAGGGTAAGTGGAGAATGTGTGTAGATTTCTCTCTTTTAAATAAAGCATGCCCTAAGGATTGCTACCCCCATCCTTGAATCGATGTGCTGGTTGACTCAGCCGTCGGTTTCTCACTTATGAGTTTTTTAGATGCATTTTCAGGATATCATCAAATATGCATGCACCCTCCGGATGTCAAGGACGTCACCTTCGTCACGCAAGATGGGTGCTTCTTTTTTAATATGATGCCCTTTGGGTTGAAAAATGCGTGGCAACCTACCAAAGAATGATGGATCAGATCTTCCGAGAGCAGAAATGACGGAACCTCGAGGTTTATGTGGATGACCTGATGATCAAAATTGGGGAACTCAGATCTCATGTCACGGATCTTGAGGAAACCTTTGGAACTTTAATAAAATATAAAATGAGGCTCAACCCCTTGAAATGTGTTTTTGGAGCCAATAGGGGTAAGTTCCTAGGTCTTCTTCTCACCCCATCCGGAGTAGAACCCAATCCCGATAAGGTGAAAGCAATTCTAGAACTGGAGTCTCCCAAAAATTCCAAAGAAGTTCAACGTCTCACCGGCAAGCTGGCCGGGCTGAGCAAGTTTCTCTCTCGAGCCGGAGAGAAATGCTCGCCTTTCTTCCGGACGTTAAGAGGTGGCAAGAAGTTCAAATGGACCCCCGAATTCCAGAAGTGTTTTCAGGCTCTAAAGCAGCAGCTCAACCAGACGCCTCTACTCCAGGGGCCAATGGAAGGGGAGGTCTTGTTCTTATACTTAGGAGTAGGGACTGGGGTCATGAGTTTGGTTCTCATATTAGAGGAAGGAAAAAAAAGCAATTCACGATCTATTACGTGAGCAGGGTCCTAAAGAAGGAAGAGCTCGGGTACCCCATCCTTGAAAAGCTAGCATTTGCCCTCATCATACCAGCCAGGAAGATTACGCCATATTTTCAAGCTCACTCTATTCAGGTGGTGACGGATCACCCGCTCCGCATCTTGGAGGGGGTGGATCACTCTGGGAGGCTGGCCAAGTGTTCGATTGAGTTCAGTGAATTCGACTTCGCTTTTATTTCTCGGCTTGCCATCAAGGAACAGGCGGTGTGTAACACCCCCATCCATCGTATGGCATATAACAGAAGGTCCAGCTGGAACCTGATGCCATATACCACGGACAGTCGGAAGGGTTATTTAAGAATATCAAAACATTCCAACTACGACTACTTGCCCTAATATAGAGGATTCTAGCGGAAGCTTTTAAATAGTTGGAAAGAACCCATAATTGAATAAACAACTAACATGAATGTACACAAACTACCACAGGAATGAAACAATGAATACACTGAGAGTACTTAGCCTTATGGACTTACAAGTGTTTCACTTAACAAAATAGTGTCTTCCATACATCGGCTCGCAGGCCGGCCACACATGACAAAAATAAAATACAACTATTCGCTTTGGCCTTCGAGGGCCAGCTCAGCAAAATGGGCTTCAGCCCGCTATTTGGTACTCGGCTCTGCAGCACCTGCAAGCAACATTCCACCGCACGATGGCAAACAAAGTAACGGTCAGCCAAAGCCGACCAAATTATAACGACACCAACCCTTACTTGGGACGGCGGTGCTCCTTCCCTGCATTTCAATAGCCCAGCTAAATAATAAAAGTGCGAATATACAATGCCACAGTTGTAGGCTCTCACGGCCCAAACACCCCGTGCACTCAGGGCACATTATTGGTGAATCCGGTCAATTTCGTGGCTTCACCACCATCCCCGGGATGACAACAACGTGAGAATTTTAGCCTTTCTGACCAAGGTCTAAGGCTCCCGACTGTGCCAACGGCCTGTCCCTCTTTGGGTCTCTCGCACCTAACCACATAGTCCAGGTTCGATTCCACTTGCTCGTTGCTCACACCACATAGTCACCTTAAGATGTACACACGAGCCAAGCTTCTCTCAGATCCTGTATCAATTTCAAACATCACATAACCCAGTTATGTACAAGGCCGGCTCCCCGGCCACCAAGTTAGCAGAACTACATTTCCACTCAATTTTTAGGTTGCGCCTTGGAGTTAATCCCCAAGGATCCCTGTTGCAATCTACCGCGTAGAAACCCCTAAAGCACAAAGTACAGTGTCTTCTTCGGCAAACCATACAAAATGCAACATCACCGATCCAGACCAACACATCTGGGTAGGCTTCACACACAATGCCTATGTCCGTACTTCGATTCTGGACTCTATATGCAACACAAGGGGGAATATTCCCGTTAACCCCAAGGAACACCGCACACTCACCGCACACTCGCGGGAGAGGGATTCCTTATGCAAAAGAAGGAGAGCTTCACATGCTCAAGTAGAGAACGTTACCCTTGTAGTACGCTTTTGTGTCATGGAAAAACTATACGGATAGAAGGCTTCCCAATGGAATTTCCTCCGCGTATCCGCTCTCGGTTCTCGATTCGGTGCTCCGATGCTCCTCCGGCGGGCGGAAACCTCCCCTTTCTTCCTCCTTGCTCTCTCCTCTCCCAAACTTATTAGAAAGAGAATGTTAAAGAGCAAATGACAAATACAACCTCCATTCCCGACCTTAAAAGAGCGGGAACACATCTGAGCCGTCAGATCTTAATTAAAAAAAAGAATGGCTCAGATCCGCTGAAAAATCCCCAAACCTGGGTCGAACACGGCCTCGCACACGGCCGTGCCCCAGGCCGCGTGCCTCGATCCAGACACGATTGTCGAGCACAGAAAAGGACACGGGTCAAGACACACCCTTGTATCAACCTGACACGCCCGTGTCAGTTTCTGACACGCCCGTATCCATGGGGCGTGTTACCAGCAACAACCATGACAACCGACACGACTCTTGGGAACACGGGTGGTGACATGGGTATGCACACGCCCGTGTCAGTTGACACGCCCGCATCACACTGTCGTGTTTCCTTCCTTGTCCTTCTCTGGACACAGCTGGCCAACATAGAGAACCACATGGCCTTGGACACGCCCGTGTCCCAAGCCGTATACCCCTATACAGACACCAAAAATTTCTTAGGATGCGACCAGCTCGTTAACGATTTTCAGGGCATTACAAATCTCCCCCACTTAAAGAATTTCGTCACAAAATTATGAAAAAGGTACACAAAGTTTAAATGTTACCTGAGTGGAATAACTCAGGGTATTCTTCCATCATAGTCTGCTCTCGCTCCCAAGAAAGATCCCCACGCCTGCAGTTATCCCAACGGACTTTAACCATTCAGATTTCCTTGTTGCGGAGTTGTTTAAACTCAAAGTCTTCAATGCGTACTGGCTTGACCTTTGTCATCAACCCGTATTCAACCGGTACTTGATCTACCGCAACGACCTGTGAAGGTTCTTGCACCGCCTTCCGCAACACCGATATGTGTAACACATCATGCATCCCACTCAACTTCACTGACAACTTCAATCGATACGCTGCTTCGCCAACACGCTCCAAGATTTCAAACGGTCCAAGGTATCTCGGACTCAGCTTTTTCAAGCGTCGAGCCCGCAAGACACCCTTGAATGGCTTGATTTTCAAATACACCCAATCGCCAACACCGAACTCCACATTCCTATGCTTGACATTATAGTATTTTGCTTGTCTATCCTGATCGATCTTCAACCTTTCCTGAACTGTACGTATCATTGAAGTGGCATCTTCCACCGCTTGACATTTGTATAACTTCGTCTTTCCTGTATCCAACCAAGACAACGGCTTGCGACACTTTCTCCCATACACAGCCTCGAAAGGCGCTATTCCAATACTCGCCTGATAACTGTTGTTATATGCAAACTCCACCATGTACAGGTGATCTTCCCACTGCTTTCCGAAATCCAAGACGCACATACGAAGCATATCCTCCATCGTCCCGTTAACCCTCTCAGTCTGACCATCCGTCTGCGGATGAAAGGCTGTGCTGAAACACAACTTAGTTGCCAACAGACTATGCACCAGCCTCTAGTAGTTTGACGTGAAGCATACATCTCGGTCACTAATGATATTGCGGGGCACACCATGGAATCGTACAATATTATCCACATAGAGTTTGGCTAACTTTTCCACAGGATCTTCCTTCCCATTCGGGATGAAATGTGACACCTTTGTCAATCTATCCACGACCACCCAGATGACGTCGTTTCCCCTCTGCAACTTTTGCAAACCATGCACAAAATCCATAGAAATGTCGTCGAATTTCCACTCTGGGATAGACAAAGATTTCAAGAAACCTCCGGGCTTCTGGCACTCCGCCTTCATTAAGGCACAAGTTTGTCACTTGTCCACATAAAGTGCTATATCCTTCTTTAGTCCTGGCCACCAGAACAACTTCTTCATGTCTTTATACATCTTCGTGCTCCCCGGATGGATTAAGTACTTGGTATGATGAGCCTCGTACATCAACTCCTCTCGAAGATTACCCGCACTAGGAATGCATAGGCGACCGTCCCTCCATAGCAGTCCATCCTCAACAGCAAATTGGGAATTTGACCCATCCAAAGATTCATCTAAGATCTGCTGCTATCCTGAACCAAAGCCTGCCGAACTCTATCAGCTAGGTCATACTGCATCTCTGTCCAAAATAATTTCTCCTCAGCACTAGACTGCTTGTCGACGCAAGTTATCTCCAATGCCTCCAATTTACTGACAAAACTCTCATCATGTACTGACAACCAGCTGGCTCGCGCAAGAACCCTGTGACTCAACACATCCGCCACTGCATTTCCTTTCCCAGTCACATAATGTATCTCGAAGGTGTAGTCCCCCAGGAACTCCATCCACTTCCATTGCCTCATGTTCAGGTCCTGATCTAACAGGTATTTCAAGATCTTATGATCGATGTAGATATCGACCTTCACACCGTACAGATAGTGAATCCACAGCTTTAGAGCAAATATCACAGCCGCTAACTCTAAGTCATGGACCGGATAATTTCGCTCATGAACATTCAATTATCGCAAACCATATGATATCATACTCCCATGCTATAGCAGAACACAGCCTAAACCACTGCCCAAAGCATCACTAAAGATTTCAAACCCTTCAATCCCACTCGGCCAACATAAAATAGGTGTTGTGACCAACCACCTCTTCAATTCTTCAAAAGCTTGCTCGCACTACAACAACCACACAAACTTTTGATCCTTCCTTGTCAACGTTGTGAGTGGTAGCTCTATCCACGAGAATTCTCTACGAAGCGCCTGTAGTAGCCGGCAAGTCCCAGAAAGCTCCGGACTTCCTCCACTGAAGTCAATACAAGCCACTCCCGTATCGCCACTATCTTCGCCGGATCCAGCGCTATGTCTTCTCCACTAACAACATGACCAAGGAATGATACCGAGGATAACCAGAACTCACACTTGGAGAACTTAGCATACAATTAATTCCTTCTCAACGTCTCTAACACCATATGCAGATGCTTGTAGTGATCATCCTCGCACTGCGAGTACACCAAGATAACGTCGAAAAATACTATCACGAAACGATCCAGGTACTCTCTGAACATCCTGTTCATCAGATCCATAAATATGGATGGAGCATTGGTCAACCCAAACAGCATGACCGTGAACTCGTAATGCCCAAACCGCGTGCTGAACGCTATCTTTGGGATGTCGCTTTCCCTTATCCTTAATTGGTAGTAACCAGATTTTAGATCCAACTTTGAGTATACCGTAGACCCAACCAACTAATCAAATAGATCGTCAATCCTTGGGATCAGATACTTATTCTTCTCTATAAGCTTGTTCAACTCCCGATAGTCAATACAGAGTCGCAAGCCCCCATCCTTCTTCTTTACGAAGAGGACCGGTGCTCTCCAAGGCGACAATCGTGGACGCACATACCCTTGCTCCAACAACTCTTGCAGTTGCACCTTCAGCTCCGCCATCTCTGTTGGCGTTATCCGATACGGAGAGCGTGACACTAGTTTGGCACCCGGCAGCAGCTCAATAGTAAAATCAATCTCCCGCTGAGGAGGGGCTCCTGGGAGATCATCTGGGAACACATCAGGATACTCGGACAAAACTGGAATACTGCCCAAACTTGTCTTAGGCGTTGAAGCCTGCACTAATGTGACAAAGAACTCTTCCCCAGACCGAACTTCCTTAATCACCCGAAGGGCCGACATTAAACTTTTACCCGACCCCTTCATGCCAGCAAACGTAGTCTCCCGATCAGTGTTCAGTCCCAACTTAACCTCCTTTCGTTTGCAATCAATACATGCCCGCTGCTCCGAGAGCCAGTCCATACCAAAGATTACGTCGAACTCCACTATGGTAGTACCAACGCTTGCAAGTCTAACTCCTGATCCCCAATCCGAATCTTAACCACACAGACTCTATTCGCGCCATCGAGCACCCATTGGGCAACAACACATCCAACTTGTCTTTAGCCATCGAGGAAGGGACTCCGATGCGTGATACGAATCATTCGGACAAGAAGTAATGCGAATCTCCCATATCAAATAGGGCTCTCACCGGATAATCAAAAATCAACACGAAACCTAGCACCAATAAATATAAGCTAATATATAAAAAGGTAACAACTACGTAAAGTTAAACTGCTATAATTTAACTCATACCTGTCACCACGTCAGCTTATTTTATGGACTCTTGCAGACCAAGCTTATAAACTCTAGGCTGGGTTGGAGCATGGTGGGACACGGTTGACTCCACCGCCTTCCCTTTCTCTTCATAGGTTGCTCCAAGTTTCCTCTCGGACTTTGCACGTCCGCTCCAACACTCACGAGCAAAATGACCCATCTTTCCGCAGTTATAGCACGCTCCTGGGACTCAACTTGTGGTTGCCCCCGCCACACCAGACGAACGGGTTGAGCTCGAAGTCTTCAGCTTCTTGTTCCATCTGCGGAAACCCGAATTTGTATTCGACACTCTGAACTCTGACTTCTTTTCCCCTCGGTCCTTCTTCTCTTGCACTTTCTTCATGACCTTTTTCCCACGACCGGGCCGAATTGAGCAAGGCTAGGAAGCCCTGTGCCTTATGCCCAACAAGGAGTAGCTGTAGGTTGCCACATAGACCCTCATAAAATCGGTTGGTCTTCTGCTCCTCTTCAGTAAACATAGCACCAGCATAACGACCCAACCACGTAAACTCGCGGAGATACTCATTCACGCTTCTGTCTCCCTGAGTCAAACCAAAATACTGATCTCCATCTCAAGCTTCTGAGTACAGGGTAGATATCTGGCTAAGAACAACCTTGAGAATTTCTCCATAGGCACATCGTAAGTTGTCTTCCCACTAAGAGGTGAACCTGCAACTCAACCCACCACAACCTCCCCTCACCAGCAAAAAGGAAGGTTGCTATGGTGGTCTTCTGCCACTCGACAGTTTCTGTGGCTGTCAAGACCCTCTTTATCGTAGATATCCAATCCTCAGCTTGAGTTTGCGTTCCAATACCGTCGAAACTCGGACGATTAAAGCTTATTACATGCTTGAGCTGCTTCTCCGTAGCTCTCCTTGGTGCTACCTGATCAACTGCCACGCACTCTACAACCCCCGGCTCTGCCGCCCTAATCGGTTCTTGCTGATTAACAGGTGGTACATGGTGCATTTGCCCTGCAGGTTGGGCATTTATCATAGCAAAGACTACTTCAGCAACCAATTTGATGTTTTCCGCTGAAGGATGTGTTGTAGGCACGTCCCTCGGGGCACTACTTTCCGCTGATTGCGGGCATTCTGATTGCCCAGCACCGCTCCTAGCCGCCTATAATAGCGAAGACCCTTGATTATACGACAAACAGATTGCTAAAAATAATATTTGGAACACTCAGATTCCTCAAAACAAGTGTATTTTTCATTCCTAAGTGGACATTCATGGGTTCTTTTTTATGTTATAACGATGACGCACACATGTGCTCACAACCACTTAAAAAGAATTCATCCATGAATTCATTTAAGTTTCCCGAAATCAGAAGTTCGATACCAAATTGTAACACCCTCATCCATCGTATGGCATATAACAGAAGGTCCAGCTGGAACCCGACGCCATATACCACAGATAGTTGGAAGGGTTACTTAAGAATATCAAAACATTCCAACTACGACTACTCGCCCTAACACAAAGCATTCTAGCGGAAGCTTTTAAACAGTTGGAAAGAACCCATAATTGAATAAACAACTAACATGAATGTCCATAAACTTCCACAAGAATGAAACAACGAATACACTGAAAGTACTTGGCCTTATGGCCTTACAAGAGTTTCACTTAACAAAATAGTGTCTTACATACATCGGCTCGCAGGCCGGCCACACATGACAAAAATAAAATACAACTATTCACTTTGGCCTTCGAGGGCCAGCTCAGTAACATGGTCTTCAACCCGCTATTTGGTACTCGGCTCCGCAGCACCTGCAAGCAACATTCCACCGCACGGTGGCAAAAAAGTAACGATCAGCCAAAGACGACCAAATTATAATGACCCCGCCCCTTACTCGGGACGGCGATGCTCCTTCCCTGCATTTCATTAGCCCAGCTAATCAATAAAAGTGTGAATATACTATGTCACATGTGTATGCTCTCACGGCCCAAACACCCCGTGCACTCAGGGCACATTATCGGTGAATCCAGTAAATTCTATGGCTTCACCACCATCCCCGGGATGGCAACAACATGAGCATTTTAGCCTTTTTGACCAATGTCAAAGGCTCCATACTATGCCAACGCCCAGTCCCTCTTTGGGTCTCTCGCACCGAACCACATAGCCCAGGTCCGATTCCAATTACCTGTTGCTCACACAACATAATCACATTAAGACGTACGCACGAGCCAAGCTTCTCTTGGATCCCGCATCAATTCCAAACATCACATAACCCAGTTATGTACAAGGCCAGCTCCCCGACCACCAGGTTAGCAGAACTATGTTTCCGCTCAGTTTTCCGGGTGTGCCTTGGAGTTAATCACCAAGGATCCTTGTTGCAATCTACCGCATAGAAACCCGAAAAACACAAAGCACGGAGTCTTCTCCGGCAAACCATACAAAATGCAACATCACCGATCCAGACCAACACGTCCGGGTAGGCTTCACACACAATGCCTATGTCCGTACTTCGATTCCGGACTCTATTTGCAACACAAGGGGGACTATTCCATCAACCCCATGGAACACCGCACACTCACCGCACACTCGTGGGAGCGGGTTTCCTTATGCAAAAGAAGGAGAGATTCACATGCTCAAGTAGAGAATCGTTACCCTTGTAGTACGCTTTTGCACCATGGAAAAATTATACGGATAGAAGGCTTCGCAATGGAATTTCCCCCGCGGATCCGCTCTCGGTTCTCGATTCGGTGCTCCGATGCTCCGCCGACGGGCAGAAACCTCCCCTTTCTTCCTCCTTGCTTTCTCCTCTCTCAAACTTCTTAGAAAGAGAATGTTAAAGGGCAAATAAGGAATACAACCTCCATTCCCGACCTTAACAGAGCAGGAACACATCTGGGCTGTCATATCTTAATTAAAGAAAATGAATGGCTCAGATCCGCCCAAAACTCCTCAAACCTGGGCCGAACACGGCCTCGCACACGACCTTGTCCTAAGTTGTGTGCCTCGATCCAGACACGATCGTCCAACACAGAAAAGGACACGGGTCAAGACACACCCGTGTCAGTTTCTGACACGCCCGTGTCCCTGGGGCGTCTTACCAGCAACCGCCACGCCAAACGACATGACTCTTTGGAACACGCGTGGTGACACGGGTATGCACACACCCGTGTTAATTGACACGCCTGTGTCATGCTGCCATGTTTCCTACCGTGTCCTTCTCTTGACACAGCCGACCAGCACAGAGAACCACAGTGCCTTGGGCACGCCCGTGTCCCAGGCCGTGTACCCCTATACAGACACCAAAAATTTCTTAGGACGCGACCAGCTCGTTAACGATTTTCGGGGAGTTACATGGTGGCTGACTGCCTAGTGGACTACATAGTTTAGGTCCAAGAGGCTGAAGCATCCACTCGAGTGGCTTGGAAGATGATAGTAGATGAGGCGTCGGGAAGAAATTCCTTTGGAGGGGGAAAGATCTTGGTAAGTCTAGAGGGGACCAGGATTGAGCAGGCCTTGAAGATCCACTTCATGATCACCAACAACCAAGCTGAATATAAGGCGATCATCGCACGGCTCAGGTTAGCTCGGGAGCTGGGCATACCAGATATTGAGGTCACAAAGGACTCCATAGTGGTCGCGGGCGAGATCAAAGGGGAGTTCGAAGCAAGGGAGCCCACCCTTAAGTTTTACCTAGGTAAGGTCAAAGACATCATCGGGCAGCTCCGAAGCTTTTCAATTCGGCACGTCCCGAGGGAGGAGAGAACTCAGGCTGACCAACTCAGCAAGTATGACCCTCGAGCCGGAGGAACGATGATGGAGCTTTTCAGGCCATCCATAGAAGAGGGAGAACTTAGGGAGATAAGCTAGCAAGGGTTTTGGATGGACCCCTTAATCACCTTTTTGACCTCGGGGTAACTGCTTGCAGGCGATCTTAATAAGAAGCGTGCCAGGTACAAATTGGCGTACTGCTTGCTAAAAGATGGGGCTTTGTACAGTAAGACACTATCGGGACTGCTGGCTCAATGTGTGTCAGAGGAGGAGGTTCCAAGGGTTCTGGAAGAAATTCACTCAGGAGAATGTGGCAGTCACTCAGGAAGCCGGACTTTGGAGGGGAGAGTGTTGAGGCAGGGGTACTTCTGGCCTACCCTCCGGAAAGATGTAGAGGAGTTCCCAAAAAGATGTCAAAAGTGTCCGGAGTTCGCCCCCCTCCAACTCCTTCCAGCCCAGAGGTTATGAACCATTACGGCTCCCTGGCTCTTCACAATATGGGGGCTAGATCTGGTGGGTCCTTTTCCCCAAGCTAGTGGTCAGGGGAAGTTTCTGGTGGTCATGGTGGACTACATTTCAAAATGGCTGGAGGTGAAGGCGTTGGCCAAGGTGACTTCACAGGTGGTCAAAAATTTCGTATGGGGAGAGATCATCTGTCGGCATGGGCTTCCACTGGACATCGTGACTGATAACATGCCACAATTTGCTAGTAGGGAATTTGTCGACTTCTGCATCCGGCTGGGCATATACCTCCATTTTCCCTCGGTTCATCACCCATGGAGCAATGGATAGGTGGAAGCAGCAAATAAGATCATTGTTAACCTTTTGAAGAAGAAAGTGGAGAACCTGAGGTGGAGCTGGGTGGAACAGCTCCCTTCAGTCCTCTGGGCTGTGAGAACCACAACAAACACCGCCATAGGAGAGACTCCCTTTAAGCTCTCTCATGGCTCGGAGGCTGTCATACCAATAGAGTTCTAGGTGACATCACCAAGAGTAGCCGATGCAAGAGAGTGAGACGAAGGATGGATGATAGAAAACGTGGAAGAGCAAAAACTCTCTCTTGATCTCGTGGAAGATCTCAGGGATTTGGCAATGATTCGACAGGAGGAGGTCAAGCACTGTATGGTGAGATACTTTTATAAGCATATAAGGATCAAGTAGTTCTAGAAGGGTGATCTGGTTCTCAAAACGGTGTATGTAGCAGGTAGAGGGCTTTCATAGGAAAGCTCAATCCAAATTGGGAGGGTACTTTTGTAGTAAAGGAGGTCTTGAAGTCGGGAGGGTACCACCTCCAGGATGTGGACGGGGTATCCCTTGATCGTGCCCGAAGTGGCGATGACTTAAAAAGATTTTATCCATAACACTCTTTGTTAATTGCATTTTTTATTGTTCAATACTTGCAATTTTGATGTGACCTTCTGATATGATGGAATAGCAGGTGTCTCTTTTCATGACATTAAAGGTGAAATGGCTACATGGAGACCCCGAGTAGACCCACTGACCAGGCTCTCATCTAGCTGGCAGGGCTGTAGGCTCACTCGGTGGTTGGAGATGATTTAGAGAGGGGACCCCGAGCAGACCGACTAACAAGGCTCTCATCTAGCTTGCAGGGCAATAGGCTCACTTGGTGGTTGGAGATGATTTGGAGAGGAGACCAAGAGCATACGCGCTGACCAGGCTCTCATCTAGCTGGAAGGGTTGTAGGCTGACTCAGAGGTTGGAGATGATTTGGATAGGAGACCCCGAGAAGACCCGCTGACTAGGCTCTCATCTAGCTGGCAGGGTTGTAGGCTCACTAGGTGGTTGGAGATTGTTTGGAGTGGAGACCTCGAGCATACCCGCTGACTAGGCTCTCATCTAGCTAGCGGGGTTATAGGCTCACTAGGTGGTTGGAGATGGTTTGGAGAGGAGACCCCGAGTAGACCCGCTGACCATGCTCTCATCTAGCTGGCAGGGTTGTAGGCTCACTCGGTGGTTGGAGGTAATTTGGAGAGGAGACCTCGAGCACACCCGTTGACCAGGCTCTCATCTAGTAGGCAGGGTTGTAGGCTTACTTGGTGGTTGGAGATGATTTGGAGAGGAGACCCCGAGCAGACCCGTTGACCAGGCTCTCATCTAGCTGGTAGGGTTGTAGGCTCACTCAGTGGTTGGATATGGTTTGGAGAGGAGACCACGATGAGACACACTAACCAGGCTCTCATCTAGTTGGCAGGGTTGTAGGCTCACTCGGTGGTTGGAGAGGGTTTGGAGAGGAGACCCCGAGCAGGCCCGCTGATAATGCTCTCACCTAGCTGGCAGGGCTGTAGGCTCACTCGGTGGTTGGAGGTGATTTGTAGTGGAGACCCCGAGCAAACCCGTGGACCAGGCTATCATCTACCTGGCAGGGCTGTAGGCTCACTCGGTGGTTGGAGATGATTTGGAGAGGAGACCCCGAGCAGACCCGCTGACCAGTCTCTCATCTAGCTGGTAGAGTTGTAGGCTCACTCGGTGGTTGGAGATAGTTTGGAGAGGAGACCCTGAGCAGACCCGCTGACCAGGCTCTCATCTAGCTGGCAGGGTTGTAGGCTCACTTGGTGGTTGGAGATGGTTTGGAGAGGAGACCCCGAGCAGACCCGCTGACAAGGCTCTCATCTATCTTGTAGGGCTGTAGGCTCACTCGGTGGTTGGAGGTGATTTGGAGAGGATACCCCGAGCAAACCCGCTGACCAGACTCTCATCTAGCAGGCAGGGTTGTAGGCTAACTCGGTGGGTGGACATGATTTGGAGAGGAGACCCCGAGCAGACCCGCTGACCAGGCTATCATCTAGCTGGCAGGGCTGTAGGCTCACTCGGTGGTTGGAGATGGTTTGTAGAGGAGACCCCGAGTAGACCCGCTGACTAGACACTCATCTAGCTGGCAGGGTTGTAGGCTCACTCGGTGGTTGGAGTGAGTTTGGAGAGGAGACCCTAATATTAGGTCTGGCGTTCCTTCACTTGACCCGTACTTTGCTACTTATTTAAGAAATTAAGTAGCGCCCTCTCCAACAGTCCGGGCTTTTGGTGCAGTTGGGTATGCACTTGATCTTTCAATTGGTATTACAGGAGGTCACGGGTTCAAGACCGGGGGGGGGGGGGGGGCTCTATTAAATCCTAATTTTTCCCTTCTACCTGTGTGGGTCCGGTGGGTCAGGCAACCGTGGACATGTGGTAACCCCACCTCTGAGCCAGGTGGACCATGTGGTAACTCCACCTCTGAGTCGACGGGTTGTGCTAGACTCCGGGGGGGATTGTTGGGTCCGGAGTTCCTTCACTTGACCCGTGGCGCTTTGCTACTTATTTAAGAAATTAAGTAGCACCCTCTCCAATAATCCGGGCTTTTGGTGCAGTTGGGTATGCGCTTGATCCTTCACCCGAGCAGACCTGCAGACCAGGCT
The DNA here is from genome assembly GCA_039583875.1 of Platanthera guangdongensis. Lineage (NCBI taxonomy): Eukaryota > Viridiplantae > Streptophyta > Magnoliopsida > Asparagales > Orchidaceae > Platanthera > Platanthera guangdongensis. The sequence goes on along the minus strand of CM077153.1, from coordinate 169,246,197 downwards.
CTCATCTAGATGGTAGGGCTGTAGGCTCACTCGGTGGTTGGAGTTGATTTGTAGTAGTGACCCCGAGCAGATCCACTGACCAGGCTTCCACCTAGCTGGCAGGGCTGTAGGCTCACTCGGAGGCAAGTCAAGTGGTAAGAGCTCGCGAAGAACGGTATTCATATTCATTAGTGAACTGGTAGAGAATTCCTAGGAAAAGGAAGGATTGGAGGCAATACAAGAGAGAATGGGCATTCCAGGCTAACACTCGTCGAGGAAGCTCTCGCTCGCCACGAGCAGTAGTCTGGTCCCTAGGCCTTACTCACGTGGGGTACGTCTCACGGCGAGACGAGAGTACAAGGGCAATTTATCCCGTGCTTGGCGGAGGCAAGGAGAGGGACAATGGTTAGCGCTCTAAACTAACTATCAAGCGAAACGGGAATGGGTAAAGCGCAATGAAATAAGAAGAGCAAAAGGTTATAACAACAAATCCCCTAAGGTTATAATACAAGTCCCAAAATGTGCATTACAACAATCAAAAACATCTCAACATCAGGAAAATTTGCAAAAGACAAAAAAGGGGGAGAAGTCCTCAGACTCTGACATCCCTTCACTCCTCGTCACTGGAGGTGGAGCTGTCACCCGTCTCGCCATACAGCTGGGGGACCCAGTCGCGGACAGTGACCGCCTCGGCATCGTCCCGGACCACCCCCAGCTCCTTCATCATCTTGAGGACGAGCTCCGCCATCTTGATGTTGGAGTCTCGATAGAGGGCGTCGACCTCTTCCGGGAGTAACGAGGTGGCGGGGGAGCTTGGAACGGATCTGGATGGAGCGCGGTGCTGTCCAGGAGACGAGCGTTTTCAGCCTTGAATTTCTAGTTTTCTCCCTCCAAAGCCGCAATGCGCGAGCGCATGCGATCAGCAGTCTCGACATCCAGCGAGAAGGCCATCAGTCAACAAAAGTTTATAAAGAACTTGCAAGTGAAACTGGAGAGTGGCAGTTAAAAAGCTTACCACACCGCCCTGGCTTCGTGCGAGAAGGTTGTCGGCGACGGCCAGCCACTTCTCGAGGTCATTTGACTTCTCGTCTCCGCAATAAGACTGGCCTCGGCCTCCTTCCACTTATTGTTATTGAAGACCAGGCAGCGCGAGATCTGGTGTGAGAGCTCCATGGAGCAAACCTAGGCGTGGTCGGTCTTCAGGATGAGGTCTCGTGATGCTTCATTATCCGCGGGCTCAGTCCCAAGGCCACCATATAGCCCGTACCCAAGGGAGAAGGCATGACTGGTGGGCGGATCTTTCTCCTTCCAGGAGGGAAGGAGAGTAGACACCGACACACAGTTGGCATCCTTCTCCCACAAGAGTACCGGATCGTCGGCATCGTCGTCTGTCACGGGCCCCGTGTTATAATTTGGATGAGAGGAGGGGTTCGGGTGGATGGAAGTGCCAGCCTCGCGAGGGGGAAGATTGGCGAGCTGAACAATGGTGGCGGTGGTTTGATCAGGTAGGGCCGTCTCGTGGGCAGGCGATATGTCTTAATGGAGAGGTGAGGGAGACCTTTCCATAGAAATGGGGGTCAGGGACCCCGACATTTCCTTCTATTCCTTAAGTGTGGCTCCTTTCATCTCCTTCGGGAAGGACACCGCCTTCTTCATCTTTTTCGTTAGGCTATGCCAAGAAGTAGCGACATCGTCCACAGGCCTCTTCTTTGTGGCGGGGGTTAGCGTTTCCTTTACCGCCTCCACCGCCATGCTCGCAAGGGCAAGACCCTTGTTGCACTGATAAGGGGCTGGACAGGGATAGTTCTCTCTCCTGATCAAGATAATGGTTAGAATAAAATAAGAAGATAAGCATAATATTAAGTGGGCACAAATATACAATCACTGGGAAGGACAGGAGGAAGCGAGTCGAGGTCTCGCTGAAGGAAGTTGACCTCGAAATGTTTCCCTGTGAAGAAGTCGCAGAGAGCCTTCTCGGCACCCCCACCCTTGGGAGTCTCGTAGTACACCTCGGCAGGGCGACACCGGAGCGAGAGGGATACCTCCCAATTTCCCGCGAATGAAGATGAAGCGGGTGAGCCAATGGTGGTTCTTGTTAGGGGTCTAGCATACCTTAGGCCTTGTCCTGTGAAGTAGGAAACGTCGTCATCTTTGGTGTGGTAAATGATTAGCTTGCGGAAGGAGGTCAGGCTGAATTCGATGCGCTCTCACCATAGGTAGCTGGCGAAGGCGACCAACATCGAAATATCATTTGGGTTGAACTGTTCGGGAACAACTCCAAAGTATTTGAAGACCTGTTTTACCTCTAGTCATAAGGGGAGTCTTAGCCCAGCCTCGAAGTGCGAGACAGGGAAGGCTAGATCGCTGGGATAGAAAGTGTTGACAGACTCGCCGACCTTGGGTGTGCGAGACAGATACCCATCAGCCAGGAACTCACTAGCGAAGCGATTGTAGTCTTCTTCGGATATCCTACCGAGTGGGAAGTCGTGGTCGGTAAATTGCCTCCCGCAGCGGCTACATCCCTCGCCTTCTTCTACTTTATTCTTCCCCATAGTGAGCGAGGTGATAAATATAGATGAAGGGAAGAAAAGGATGAAGCAAAAGCGGGACACGAGAAGGGGTTGGCGAGGGGTAGTAGGCGAGAGCTTCGGATATCGAAAGTAGCAGAGAGCAACGATATAAGCGTAAAAGCATCTGGATCCAGAGGTGGTGGTGGTATTTATAATAGATAGAGAGAGGAAAGGAAAGTGAGCGGGAAAATGATATGGCTGAAGCCGAAGGGGCAACCCGGCGGTTCATCTTCTCTCTCTCTCTCTCTCACTCTCTCTCTTAAGAACTCGAGGTGCGGAAACACCACGGTGATTTTTCCGATGAGCAAAAAATAAAACAAAAGAATAGACTAATTAAACACAGCAAGGATGAAAAACCTAGCATGACATGACAGCTTGACAAAAATATCATGATAGGTTATCATAATAAATTATTTCATCCGCGTGGTGCAGGCATCTCGTCCGGGGGGACCTATATAACAAATTAATTGTTAAAAGGGTAGGTGGCCCATCGATTCAAAACAAAGTTACAAGGAAGCATTAAGTAGACGAGACGAATCCAGGACCCCTCAGTTCTTGAGCTATTTCCAACGGCCACTGCGAGATCCCGCGCATGGAGGGCGACCGGGTAGATGGAAGGCGCGGGCGGCAACAGACTGTGGCGCGTGAGACACAGGTGTTCGTCTATCTCACTTATGATGTCCTGGGGGTATGTCCCATCTATTACGGTGTCAGCCTCGATCTCAGCAGAAAAGCGAATGCTCACAGTTTCCAGCCAGTCAATGCACTGATCAGAAGCCTTCTTCTCGAGATCCATCTCGCGGATGAAATGTGTATACTTTCGAAACATCCTAGCTGTCTAATGCTTCAACACCAGGGTGTCCATGGGATCACCCAGGTAGTCTTCGATCTCATCTGGGCGAGGAAGTGGCGAGGGGGGGGGGGGCGGCACGTGAGACCCTTCGGTACTCGAGTCGAACTGGATACCTGCGTAGTGAAAGGAAAGGCGAAAGATCATAATGAAGGGTAGTCTAACGGCCGGGTGCCGTGGGTACAAGGATTTTAAATGTGGTCTCGTATGTGCCCGATGAATGAACAAGAATCTGTATGAAACAAAAAAGATGGGATGAGTTTTCTTACTCGGGATGTGAGTATTCCCCACAATTCGCGAGAGGTCTTCTCTCATCGTGGTTGGGGGGGATTCCTCAGGCTAGTCGGGGCGTTGATAAGTTTGGTTGGTGACATCAGGAGGATTTGCGGGAATAGGGGAATCAGCGAGGTTTCCCTGAAAGAGCATGGTCAATAGGCGAGATGATAAGAGGAAAGAAAGGCGAGAGGAGGAATCAAGAATCACCTGTCTCTCCCTGGAAGACGCAGGAGGAAGTGTATCGACTGTCGAGGGTGCCGAGGAGGTCGCGCCGGCCGAGAAGGGAGGGCCAGCGGATTTCGTCTTCATCGGGTGAGAGGATGAATGGGCTGAGGTGGGGGTGCGCCCCAAAGATGGGATCAAGGCAGCCACATTGTCTTTGGTTTGCTTGCGCACCATCGCGAGACGCTCACGAAAGCTCTGGCTATGAGACATGTTGAGGGTGGAAGAGAAGTTGAAATGAGAAAAGGGGGCATTCCAGGGTGAGGGTATCATATTTATAGACTCCAGGGTGAGCGCCCCGCCAAAGATTCTTACAAATGAATCTCGACAACCGCGATCCTCGGTTAGATTTTCTTTTCATGCTTGGGCAAACCTCAAAAAGAGTCGGGATTGTGTACAACCATGGGCTCGCGGGAGGCCTTTCCAGCAGCTGTGACCTAGAGAAGCTGGCGAGAGGTACTTGATAGGCGAGTGGGACCGAGTGGTCCACTGGCAGGGGGCGAGACAGGGGTTCTACGCAGTAGGCGAGACGCCCTTTGGGGTCGCAAGCTTGTCCCTAGAAGGCGAGATGGCCTATGGGGTGAGAGTCCGGCGAGACGAACAGGTGAGATCGTCTCGCCCGCCAGTCACTTCCCCCACTTGCCACATAGGAGGAAAGATGTTTTTACCTTTCCCCCCCCCAAGGGGGATTTTACACTTCTGCCCCAGTTAATTTTACACTTCTACCCCCGGTGGTCTGCATATAGCTCTTCAAGACAGCAGAGTTTGGCTGTTTGCAGACCTGACCCAGGGTATTTTGGTAATTTCATGTCGGTTCAGTATGTATATTTGCAGATCAAACTTAGAGGCCTATAAATAAACAGACAAGGTTCCTGGAACAGGTTGTCGAACCTTTCTATATTCTTCCTCACAGGAACCTAGTTCAGTATTGTCTAGGGAGGGGAAGGATTTCAGTTTCTTCCGAGTAAGAGGTGGGACCTCCGAGCTGAGACCCCTCGGTCTGTTTCTAGGTCTATGACTCACGTCGGGAGGGTGGTTCAAGAGGAGTAGGTGTGGGCTGCAACCTCAGGTCCGAAATCCAGGCGGGATCGGGTAGATGGTTCCAACAATTACCTTTTGGCTAGGAGAAATTCCCAAATATGAAAACATATCTTCGATGGCAATGATCTAGTTATCCAATATCATGAAATCAACTCTCCCATCATAGGTATAAGGTCCTAGTAGATGAAAGTGCGGAATGAAATTCATCTCTAGTGGCAGCAGACTTGGGGGCACTCGAGGTGTAGAAGGAACATGTACAGTTTGACCCACTACAGGGGACTGCACCATAGGCTGCTGCTCTAAGGAGGCAATTAATAAAGCTTGAATCTGCGATTACATAACAACCAACTGCCTTGATAGATCCTTATTGCTCGATCGCAGCCCTTCAATTACGACATCACTTTTCTCACCTGACGACTCATCCTCAGACAGGGGAGTCGACCTCATCTTAATACGCTTAGGTGACATTCCTAATAATATAATGAACAACTCATCAATCCTAGGTTAATGATATAACAACTATATTTAGTTCAGACCATACATGTATAGATGCTTGCTCATACTGTTACCTTGCTCTGGGATTTTCAAAAGTGAGATTATGCCTTAACTTAGGATGATATACCATCATCCTATTGACTAGTGTGCATATAATATGCATGCATGAATTCTTATTTCTTTGTTTTAAAAAATCCATGTGTGTACGTGTGTCATCATGTAGATCTTAACTTGGCTTGTGTGCTAATGCTATATTATGTTATGTATGTAGTGATATGCATTCTAGTAAAGGACTTAATGCATATTATGAGTGGCGTACACATGAAATATTATGCATCCCAAACTATATAATATCACATGTAACAAAAAACTAAAATCTAGTGGGCATCCATGTGATGATTGTTATGCATCTCATACTACATAACAGTCAAATGCTGCTTCCTATGAGGATTCACATACAAACACATATTATACATCACATACTACATAATATGTTGCGTATACTTCTTATCATGCTTATGAGTGTAGTGTTCATGCTTTAGACAATACGTACCGATGACTCATCGGTGTGTGTATGCAACGAGACATGACAACTAGAACTTTACCAGACATAGCTGTTCGACCAACTTGTCAAACAAACCTCCATCTAATACCAACTGTTGAAAGTTCTTGTTTTCAAGGTAGCTAGCAACCTAGAGGGGGTTGAATAGGTTTATAAAGGTCTTTTGATTTCTTTTGGTTTATTCTTTAATTACTATGTGAATGAGAGCTTTTTATATACCTGCAAGTATAAATCAAACACAGAAAAGCACACAAGTATTTTATAGTGGTTCCCCAAAATTATGGGTACATCCACTCTCCTCCCACCTTGCTAACTTCTAGTTAGTCAAGGCACCTCTCAAAATCAATGCTCCAAAGAGATTACACTTCAGATCCCTCAGGATCTCCTATTCTCCTCCAAGAGTAACACCTCAGCCACAAAGGCCTACACGCTATGATACAAGTATCACCTACCTCAGGTAATTAAGCACTACCACTCAAGCTATGGAGGATAGCCCTACCTCAGAGCAAACTTGCTCCTACAACACAGAGAGATGCACTCTCCTACAACTCAGGCATAAGTGCCCTACTTCGTAGTGAGTAAAACTCACCTACATCAGATCCCAGCAGGATCTTATATTCAGAGAGGAGACCTCTCCTACAACTCATGCAAATTTCCCTACCTCAGGCCCAAGGCCCTATAGCTCAGATCCATAAGGAACCTACAATAAGAAATAATTTAATTAACTTAGACACAGAGAAATTTATTTGTGTCAACAACAAGAGTAGAGAAATTTCTGCTCTAACTCTCCTCAGAGCAGAGAAAAATATTGCTAGAGGTACTTAGAAGATGACTTCTGAACTTGTTGAAGAAGGCTAAAGATCTATTGATCTTGAGTCTTCAAGTAGACAGCCGAACTCGCCCAAGGCTGTTGGTTCTTCTTTCTTCAGAACAATTTCTAATTCTGCTGTGGCTGTTGGAGATTGCACAGCTATCTGGACTTTTTCTTGCAAGAGAGCTTCAAGCTTTTTTCATGAAGCAATGGCGAAGAATATGAAGTCGGCTGCTAACGTTTCCAGTTGATAATGTCGTAAAAGTTGTTTTGTGTCTTGGCCCATCTCCTTATTTTGTAGTCCGCTGATCAACGGCTCTTAGAGATCAGTGGGCCCCACCTATAGTGTTTAGCTACATCTTGATTTAACGCCTATCTATCGTATTGTAGGCCTACGACGCCTTTTGTCGTGTACTGTGGTTTTGCCGCTAACAATTTGAATATGGTTGACTTTTTGACTTGCTGACAACAGCACCTGAAGACCTAGTCAAAATTCAAGCATCAGTAGTATAGACGTTAAGTGAAAGAGATCCACTCAATGCCAAATCTCTTAGACAGATTTACTGTCACTTAGTGTTGAGTGAGTAACCTTCGCTCAACGCAAAACTACCTAGATTATAAATTTGTTTCTAGCATTGAGTGATTCACCTTCACTCAACGCCGACTTGCTTTCTCAGCATTCTGCTGTTTGGCGTTAAGTGAGTGAGCATCACTTAATGCCAAACTCCTTAGACAAAATTCTGTCTTCACTAGGCATTGACAGCGTTGAGTGAGTAATGAACACTCAATGCTTTTTGCCTTAACAATTTCTGCAGCCTCTTCTTTATGTATGACGTAGAGAGCGTTAAGTGAACATGCCTCACTCAACGCTTTCTTCCTTAGCCATTTCTGCTTCTTCAGCATCTTAAGCATTGACAACGTTGAGTGAGCGTACCACAGTCAATGCTTTTTGCTTTAATAAATTCTGCATCATGGCATTGAGAGCGTTGAGTGACCATGCATCACTCAACGCTTTCTGCCTTAGCCAAATTTCTGTATTCTTTAAGAGTATTGGCTTTGACTGACTGAGTGTTACTCAACACTTAAGAAGCTATGGCGTAGAGTGAATGATCTTCATTCAACGCCTGTGGACTTAGCCACATTTCTGCCTCTTAAACCTAAGGCATTGACTGTCTCAACCAACCTCACTCATCTCGAAACTGAGTTCAATGAATGCTGAACTGAGTTCGACGAATAGTAAGCTCAGCTCGACGAACTATGAACTCAGTTCGACGAATTTGGGCTTGACTGAATTTCTCAAACTCTGAGCTTAGTTCGACAAACGATTTGCTCAGCTCGACGAACTCTAAACTTAGTTTTACGAATTTGGACTTAGTTAATTTTCTCAAACCAATTCTTAGGTAAGAGTTTTCCTGACTTTTCCACATAAGCTATCTATCCCATCAATGTTATCTACTGATATATGTATATCATTGACAAGATTGGCTTCCTCAAATCTAAGACATTGTGGGCAATGGACCCCAAAACTATCACAACCCATATTTTCTCAACATTTAATAATATATCAGAGTAAGAGAAAACACGCGTTGTGATGCCACGTCATGAAGGGGACAACTCCGGAGGCTCAGGCAAGAATTTACTCTTAAGACTTTTCATGAAATTCTCAAGTTTGTTATGATGAAGATATAATTGAGTTTGAATTTTAAGAGCCATGTCCCTCGGTTCAGTGGATCAACTAGTCCACGAGTGAAAATATACATATACGCAGCGAAAAATACTTGGTTTATTTCATTTATTGTCCTACATGAGTATGAAGATCCGATAGGACAAGTCATGATGTACAAACCTTAAAATTTATTATATGAACTAAAAGAGGTTTTACATTCGTTAAAGTAGGGTGACATTTGATTTAAAGAGATATTATGAGTATTAGATAATAATATCGATTCTTTTATACTTTAAAATAACTAACATGCAACCTAGCAAAAATCCTTCCCAGAGAGCAAGTAGGTACGACAAACAACAAAAAAAAGTAGCATAGCAGCTAGCAAATAGTCTAACATCAACAATAATCCATTGTGGGCAACAACAACCTGGCACGAACCCAAAGAATAAAGTGTATGTCTGAACAAAAGAAAGATAAAAATAAAACTAACTCACGGAGGTGAGGGAAAAACCACTGCTACTACTGCAGAATGCAAACTACCGACCGCTGCATGAAGCCACAACGGTCTGGTAGAAGCCGTAGTAGTGGACTGGTGGTTAACTGCAACTGCGGCCTAGGGGCATCACATAGTTGTAGTCTGGTAGCTTGCTGCACTGCAATCTAGTCGGTAGATGCAACTGCGGTCTGGTGGCAACCCGCAGTTGCGGTCTGGCAGCTGGCCCAGCGGTCTTCCCTACCAGACTGGCGGTTTCCCTTAGTGTTGTTGGGAGTTTTGTTATTCTTTTGTATAGTGTGCGGTTTGATGTTGTCAAACCGCATAAACTACACGGATTGTATTTAGTCCCATGTCATTTATTTTAATTCTCTCATCTCCCCCAGTTTCTATAAATAAGGGGGTATACCTATGTAATAATTATCTTTTGGAGAAATAAAATTTGCGGTTTAGTTAGCGCTTTGTCCATTTTTCACATGGTATCAGAGCGAACCGATACTTTGATTCAAGGAGATCACGGTTTGTTGATTTAACCACGTGGCCTCTTCCACTGGCTTCGTTATGCTTCTTCCGGTTTGTCTGGTTTCTTTCCCGTCCCTTCCCTTCCCTCCCTTGCTTCTCTCTATGCTTGCGACTTGCTTCTTACCGGGTGTTTCTGTTTGCCCAGCTTTTTATGCTACCCGCTCTTCTTTTGTGAGTTTCGCCTTTTGTTTGCGGCTTCTTCCTGGCCGCTGGTGTGTTTTCACCTTCACCGGGTGGGCTCTAGCTCTTCTCTTTCTTCTTCTTAGCGCGGTTTATTTGCTCGTCACTTGTCTCTGCAACTTGTTATGTTTGTGCGATTTCTCATCCTTGTTGCACGTTCTACCTTTTGGTCGCGGCTTTTTTCCTTGCTGCTGGTGTGTTGTCACGTAGACCGGGCGGACTCTTGCCCTTGTCCATCTTCCCGCAAGCTGTCCTCTTGAGCCTTGTTTCTTCTTTGCTGCGAGTACTGCATTTTGGTCGCGGCCTCCTTTTTAGCCGCTGGTGTGTTGACACCATGACCGTGCAGTTTCTTCTTTTTTCTGTGACCTTTCCTGTGGTCAGTTTCTTTTGCGCCTTCTTCACCAACTTATTCTTGTGCGGCTTGTTTATAACCGTGTGGTTAGTATTTCTACTTTCTGGTTTCTTCTTACGGATGGCTTCCCTTCTCTCTTCTACTACTTGTGCTTTTGTGGCCTCCTCTGACAAGTGGCTTCTTGACTCTGGTGTCACTTGTCACAGGACTGAAACTCTAATTTGTTTTCCTATTTTCTTGAGAAGAACAGGTTGTCTCTTGTTGTTACTATTGATGGGACTTCTGCTCCTGTGCATGGTATTGGCATAATGCATCTCTCTCCATCTTTGCTGCTAGAGGACACTCTCTATTTCCCTAATTTCCCGTGCAATTTACTCCCTGTTCATGCTCTTTATACTAAGTTAAATTGTACGGTTACTTTTACTGGCACCAACTATTTTTTCACTGATTCTGACTCAAAGGCTACGATTGATACTGGTAATGCTCGTGGGGGCCTTTTTTATCTTGACCACAACGTTGCTCTTTCTACTTCTTCCTCTATTCAGCTGTGGCATCGTCGTCTTAGTCATCCTCCTCGCCTCATTCATGAGCTTTTTCTGGATCTTCCTTCAGATGATTTGCCTTTGAACTGTGAAGCTTGTGAGTTGGGAAAACATCATCATTCTAATTTCCCAGCATGAACAGTCTATTCTTCTTCACATCCTTTTGAACTAGTTCACTCTGACATCGAGGGTCATTCTCCTATTGCGACTGTTGGTAGAGGAACCTTGTACTTTGTCACATTCATTGATGATATCTCCATGTGCACTTGGCTGTATCTCTTGAAGGATCGTTCTGAACTATTCTCCGTATTCACTGCCTTTTATCATGAGATCTTCATATAGTTTCGTGTGCCCATACAAGTTATTCGTACTGATAATGCCAAAGATTATGTAAGCCATCAATTCTATGATTTCTATGCGGGCAATGGTTTGGTTCATCAAACAAGTTGTCCATATACATCTGTTGTGTACATCGGAAATTGTGTACTTGATTTGGAGAAGCCTCACCTGACTCAATGTTATGCATCAGATTGTATTTGATTATGTATTGAGTTTGCTTGTGCAGGCAGAAGAATGCAGAAAATATTCTAAGTACAAAAGTGTCGAGACATTTTTAATGTGTCGACATCTTTGAAGAAGCAGCATCGAGACTAGCAGCTAAGTTGTGTCGACACACAGGACTTGTGTTGACACATGGAATTTGAGTCAACAATAGCTATGTCGACACTCAGGACTAGTATCGACACACTTAGATTTGATATGCTGACATTAGCAGAAGGGCTTTGTCGACACATAGGACTTGTGTCGACTTACAGAGTTTGAGTCTAAATCAGTTGTGTCGACAATTTCTGAAGTATGTCAACACATTCTACAAAGACAGTGTTTTAGACTGAATGAAGATCTATGTCGACAGTTTCTGAAGTTTGTTAACAACAGCAAAGGAAGTGTGTCGACACTCAGGTATTTGTGTCGACACATACTTCATCTGTGTCGACACGTACTATCCTTATGTCTCGACACATTCAGCTGAGTTAAATAACTCTAAGTGCCAAATATCGAGACAGAAGACTTGACAGCTGGCAGAATTATCAAGGCATGTTAGACATGTTAGAACTATCAGATGTCAGTCAACTACCGGATCAACCGGTTGCCTCTAATGTGAACTATAAATACAGCTGAGATATCAGAGAAAAAGAATATATTGCGATACAGAGAGAAAACATAAAAGGGAATAAGAAGTAGGAGAAATCACTCCAAGAAGAATTCACTATTCTGATTCAAGATCTGAGAAGTTGACAGCATCTCATCAGATCTGTCTGTGTTTTACGGATTTAATTTCGCAAGGAGGAAGAAGCTGGATCTACACCAACTTCTCAAGAAGATTCAACCTAGGTTCTCTCTTTCAAGAATCTTAGAATAAGCTAAGTCAGGTTGAATCAGATTCATTATAGCAAAGGACAGGAGAAAGCAGATCCATCAAGAACTGATCAAGATTCCCTCACCCCTCTCTCTATCTGGGTGAATCAAGAAACATACTCTTAATCAATTTTCTGTAAGATCTATTTTAGATCTGAGTGTAAGAGATTTTAATCTCTGAGTTGTAAGCCTGTAATTATAAAAGCCGAGGTAGGGCTATTTTCCTGAGGTAGGAGATTAAGTTCTCTAATTTGTAGCCCTGGTGATAAGGGCTGAGGTAGGGTTGTTTGCCTTAGGTAGGAGATTAAGTTCTCTGAGCTGTAGGCCTAGTGATAAGTGCTGAGGTAGGGCTTGATTGCCTGAGTGGTAGGAGTGTGGATTCACTCTGAGGTACGGTCCTTGGGAAGAGCCTGAGTTGTAGGACTTGTTGAAGTCTGAGCTGTAGGAACCAGTTTAGGTTCTGAGTTGTAAGATATGAGGATCTAAGAAGGTGGAAGAAAGTTTGGCAGAAACTAGTGCACTGCAATATAGGAAAAGGGGGAAGTGGATGTACCCATCATTTGGGAAACCACTATAAATCTGTGTGTATGCTATGATTTTATGATTATGTGCTGTGGTAGCTATATAATTTATTACTATACTGAGTTTAATTTATTAACTATCTAAGTTGAATTGGAATTGAACTTATTCACCCCCCCTCTAGGTGTTTAGATAATTTTGAAACTAGTTCTTTCAAGTGGTATCAGAGCAAGGTTTCTCAAGATTAGACTTAACAGTCTGAGTATATCTCCAAGGCAGTAATAAGATAGCCAACATGGGTTCTGGTGAAAATCCCAAAAAACTTGGATCTATGAAACTTCCTATATGTAGAAAGGAAAATTTTGGCATATGGAAAGAGAGGATCAGATTATTCATGGAGGCAAATGATCCAAGAATTTACATCACAGTTCAAGAAGGGTCTTTCATCCCTATGAAGACATCTGTTCTAGATGCAAATCTAACAACTCCAAAGAGTTATTTTGAGATGACCAAAGATGAGATCATCTTAGCCACTTTGGACAAAGGGCACAAAACATAATTGTTAGTGTTATAGATGATTCTACATTTTGGAATTTAGTCCACTGCAAAACTTCAAAGGAAATGTGGGATACATTGATTGTCTACATGGAGGGGATAGAAGAAGTAAGAGAGGATAGGAAATATATGCTCAATCAAGAAAATGAGAGTTTCAGACAAGCCAAGACAGATAGCATAGTTCTATGCTATGAAAAGTTCTTCAGAATTGCTAATGAGCTGATGACTTATGGAATAGTCTTCAGTACTTATGAACTGAATGACAAGTTTCTCAGATCATTAACCAAGGATTGGGATACCAAGGTCTGTGCCATCAGAGAAGTGGCCAGACTTATAGATACTCCTCCATCAATATTGTTTGGAAAATTGTTGTCTTATGAAATGCAACAAATTGCCAGAAAGGAAGAGGAGAAGAACAACGGGTCTTTTGCCAAAGATTAGGTTGTGGCTTTCAAAGTTGAAGCTGCAAGGAATGGCAGGAGAAATACTCCTCCTCCCAGAAAAATTGATGATACTGATTCAGAAAGTTCAGACTCAAGCACATCAGATGGCCATAATTCTGATGAGGAGCTTCCTGCCTTTTCTAGGCAATTCCAGAGGTTCCTGAAGAAAAAGAACTGAAGGAGAAGGACTTCATCTTCTTCTTACTCCAAAGATGACAGCTACAAGGGAAAGAAGAAAACCTCTAATGTGGAAAGGTATGGTTCTAAACCTGGTAAGCAAACTTCTACTAAAATTATTTGTTATTGTTGCAGCAAGCCAGGACACGTTATAGCAGACTGTCCTGTCAAAATAAAGGAGTCTGGTGAGAAAACGAAACACCAGCATAAAGGCAAGAAAAAGAAATCCTTTATGGCCATGAAGCGAAAAAGCTGGACTGACTCTTTTTCATCAGAGTCAGAAAATTAAGAGGATGCTGAGGCCTATATTGGGCTATTATCAACTGAGGAAGATTCAATAGAAAAAGAATTCTTGCAGTTGCTGGATGATATCCATAAAGAAGAAGATAGCCAATGCATAGGGCTGATGGCTATTGCTGAGGATGGACTCAGCCAGGAGCAGGCTGGTCCTAGTACGGTCAATCTTCACCCTCAGTGTCAGATTATGTTAATATCCCAAAGTCAGAAGCATCTTCATCAAGAGATAAAGATGGCTCTGAATTTGAAGGAGACATCAATCAACTGATTGATGATTATGGAGAGCTCCTGTAAGCCTTTAAGGAAAGTAGGCTCCTAGCCAAACAACTGACAAAGGAGAATGGCAGTATGAAGTTGTCTGCTTCAGACTCAGCAAAAGTGTTGTATCTGAAGTTAAAAGAGATTAGAAAATTGAAGAACATAACTTTTATTAATATGGATACAATTACTTTTAAGAATAATGTTGGATCTCTAGTCTGGATTTGGGCTTGGTTCACTAATTAGGATGAGTTTAACCCACGTTGTATAGCCAGGGTCAAGTCGATGAGTAATAAATTTTATGCTAGTCATAAGGTTCAACTTTCATGGACCAGCCAGCAGAGGACTTCAGTAGATCCAGACTTGGAAGAATTCAAAGTTAAAAATTATCAGTTCGAAATTCTTCGAACTCAGCTCGACGATCGTCAATCGCAGATTGACGAACTCAAAGTTACTTCTCTGCGTTGAGCTCGATGATATTTGAGCTCAGGTCGATGATCTCTTCATTCTGACAGATTCTCTGCTAGGCCAGAATTCTTAATGAGATTTCCACTGAATCTCTTCTTGGAAAGCTCAAATCATATGAACAACTACTAAAGACAAGAGAACCTGCAGAGAAGAAGACTCCTCCAGCAGCAAGAAAGGAGAAAAGCATAGCATTCAAGGCATCTGAAGAATCAAAAGCTCCAATAGCTAGTGAAGAACTTTTGAGTCTCTTAGCCAAGAGATTTTACAAAATGGCAAAGAAGGATTTCAGAAGAAAGTCATATAGGCAAGATGACAAGCCAAGGTATGACAAGACTCCAACTAAAGAAGTTGTTTGCTTTGGTTGCAGGAAGCTAGGACACTTTATATCAGAGTGTCTAGAGAATAAAAGAGGGAGAGAAGAAGAGAAATGGAATCCAGAAAGCAGCACTACAACAAGACCTCCTCTAGCAAGCATAAAAAAAGGAGAAAAGCTTTATGCTAAAACATGGAGTGAAACTGAAGATGAATCTTTATCCTCTAGCTCCAGTGAAGATGAAAAAGAGGATAAGGCAAAGGAGATTTGCTTGATGGCCATTGATGCATCAAGCAGTCTATCTGAAGCTGAGCAATCAGACAGTGAAGAACCATTTGAATCTGAGGTAAATCAGGTATTGTCTTCCTTTGATTTCAATTTAGAAAACTTTATAACTGAATTTAAATCTTTATGCATTGATTTAATTAATTCTAAAAAAGAGATTAAACATCATAGAGAAAAATTGACTGATCAGGAAAACTTGCTTTCTGAAAATATCAAGTTAAAAGATGAATTAACCCTAGCTAAAGAACAAATCATCTCATTAAAAACTGAATTGGCTGAGGTAAGGCAACTTGAAGAATCCCTAAATGGAAGAAGTATCAAGCTGATGGACATCACAAGCACAGTGAATTACAGGCTTAATGGCAAGCTGGGCTTAGGTGCTTCATCAAGCCAACCCCCACTGATTCAAAAGAATATCTTAACAACTCCAATAAAATTTGTTTCAGAAAAGGGCGAGGAAAAGATAAATAATAATAATGTTAAACAAGTAGAATTAAAACAAAAGAATAAAAAAGAGAAAGAATAAGAAAGATCCTAACCATAACAATGTTCAGCAAATTCCGTCGAACTCAGATCGACGAAATGTGTACAGTTCGTCGAACTCAAGTCGACGAACCCCGAATGCAAACTTCCACTATAATTATTCATTGAACTATGATCGACGAAACCAGTATGGTTCGTCGACCCGAGATCGATGATATTGGGGCCCTGAGAATGAATACTTTCATTCTCTGAGTTGAATTCGACAAACTCATCCCCATTCGCCGACCTCAGATCGACGAACTTACCAGAATTCGTCGAACCCATTTCATTATAATAGAATCTTTAATTCCTATAAAACATTTAATCAACCAGTACATGTTAATCAATTCACCCAGTGGATAATTTCACCTTGAAGATTTCATCCCTTAGGTTATAAAAATCAACCAGAATACTCATACATTTCCAGCTTTAATTATGTATATAAATAAGGACTCAAGGTAACCTAGGTCAAGAATAGCTAATCTGTTTTATTGCTGGTGAAAGTCTATCCCACCACAGAGCAACAGTGGTATCTGGATAGTGGTTGTTCAAAGCATATGACTAGAAATAAGGATAACTTAATCAACTATAAATCAAAGCTAGGACCCAGAGTAATATTTGGTGATTCCAATTGTGGCCAGACTGAAGGCTATGGAAATGTCAAAATTGGAGCAGTCACCTTCATGAAGGTAGCATATGTAAGTGGACTGAAGCACAACCTTATATCCATAAGTCAGTTATGTGATAAAAGGTTTCAGGTATCATTTAACAAAACTTCTTGTATTATTACTTCTGTAGATAACCAAGTAGTATTAATTGGTACTAGAGTAGGAAATATCTATGTTGTAAATTTTTAGTCAGCTAAAACTGAATTATGCCTGTTTAACCAAACTAGTAATAAAAATGATCTTTGGCATAGGAGATTAGGACATGTAAACCCGAAAAATATTACTAAACTCTCTAGGGACAACCTTGTTAGAGGATTTCATTCTTGCCCCTATAAGAAGGAAAGCCTTTGTAGGGCTTGTCAATTAGGTAAGCAAACTAAAAATAGTTTTAAGTCTCTTAATAAGAGTGATTCACCTAGGATTCTGTATTTGCTACACATGGATCTCTTTGGACCCATTGTTGTATAGAGCCTAAGAGGGAAGTCTTATACCTTAGTAATTGTTGATGATTTCTCAAGGTTCACTTGGGTGTTCTTCTTAAGATACAATTCAGATAATTTCAAGGTTCTTATAGATTTTCTTAAGAGCATAAGGATTGAGTACTCTATTCCAGTTGCATTGATTGGGAGTGATCATGGTACTGAGTTTGAATCTCTTCCCATGCAAGAATTCTGTGAGAAGGAAGTTATCATACATTATTTCACTACTCCTAGAACTCCTTAACAAAATGGGGGTAGCGGAAAGGAAAAATAGAAGATTGATTGAAGCTGCAGGCACATTACTTGCAGATGCTCAATTGCCCCTATCCTTTTGGGCAGAGGTTGTGAGCACAACAGACTATGTACTGAATAGAACTTTGATACATAAACTTAAGTGTAAGACCCCCTATGACATACTCAAAGGGAAGAAACCAAAAGTATATTATTTTAGAGTCTTTCATTGCATTTGTTATATTCATAACAACAACAAGAAATACATTAAAAAGTTTGAAGCCAAGGCTGAAACAGGCATTTTTCTTGGATATTCCCAAGTAAGCAAGCCTTACAGGGTATACAATAAATCATCCATGAAAATGGAAGAGTCTATTCGTATTTCTTTTGATGAAACTAACATGTTTTACAAGGTGAAGATTCCTTCTGCTAGTGAGAAATTGCAGGAACCACATCTGTGTGAGAAGTTGGATGAATTGACCCTCACTAACGAGGTTGTTACACATAATTCTCCACATGTTGCTGAAGATAGTTAAGATGATGAAACTGAACTCAGTGAAGAGCCAACAATAGTTATAATTCTACAGGTGGAATTAATTTCCCAAGCTGTTGCTCAATCAACTCCTCCTACTGAATTATTCACACTTAGAGATGACCTTGTATCTGTAGTGATTGGTGATATATCAGTGGGTATGCAGACAAGGCACCAACTTCACGAGGACATGATGCATGCCTGCTTCATATCTCAAACTGAGCCCCAATCCATGAAAGATGCTAAGCAAGATCAAAACTGGATCATTGCAATGCAAGAGGAGCTCAACCAATTTAAGAGATGTAGATTTGAGATTTAGTTCCAAGACCCAATGACTACCAATTTATTGGAACTAAATGGGTATTCAGAATCAAATTTGATGCTCAGGGTCTTATCATAAGGAACAAGACAAGATTAGTTGCTCAAGGATATAGACAAGAGGAAGGCATAGATTATGACTAAACATTTGCCCATGTGGCAAGGATAGAAGCAATAAGGATATTTTTAGCTTATGCAGCCTACAAGAAGTTCACAGTATATCAAATGAATGTCAAAAGTGCACTCCTAAATGGTGAACTCAAAGAAGAGGTCTATGTAGGACAACCACCAGCTTTTATTTCTCCTAATCATCCCTCTTATGTTTTCAAATTGCATAAGCCTCTCTATGGTCTAAAGCAAGCTCCAAGAGCTAGGTTTGAAACCTTAGCTAGCTTTCTCTTAGAACATTATTTTTCTAGAGGCATAGTAGATAGGACTTTATTTATCAAGCATCATCATGATAAAATCTTTTTAGTACTAATATATGTAGATGACATAATATTTGGTTCTATAGATTCCAAACTATGCAAAAGGTTCTCCAACCTTATGCATTCCAAGTTTAAAATGAGTAGCATGGGTGAGCTCTCCTACTTCCTTGGTCTCTAAGTGAAGCAGTCTACTGATGGCATCTTCTTGTCCCAATCCAAATAGTTAAGGAGCTAATAAAAAGGCTTGGGATGGCTGATGCTTCAGCTAATAAAACACCTATTGCTATAAATGCTGTGATTGATTCTGATGAACATGGGAAACCTGTTGATCAGAAATTATATAGGACCATTGTTGGGTCCCTTTTATATCTTACAACAAGTAGACTAGACATTATGTTTACTACATGTCTTTGTGCTAGGTTCTAGGTGAACCCTAAAGAATCTCACCTTATTTTCTTAAAAAAATTTTGATATATATAAAGGGTTGCCCTAATTTAGGACTCTAGTATCCAACTGAGTAAGAATTTGAGTTAACTGGATACTCTAATGCTGACTTTGTTGGATGTAGAGTGGACAGAAAATCACATCAGGGACATGTCAGTTCCTTTGTGATAGGATAGTGTCTTTTTTTGCAATAAGCAAACATTTGTGTCTACTTTAACAGTACAAGATGAGTATATTGTGTAATGCCCCGAAACTCAAAGGAGCGACGGGGGACGTTTTGGGCCAGTTTTGGGTTCTGGCTGTAGGCACACGGCCTGGGACACGGGCTTGTCCAAGGGAGTGTCAAGCTTGTGTCGATACTCGGCCGGGAAGTCGACACTTTGGTCTCGACATTGTGTCGAGACTGGGCACATGGCCTGCGACACGGGCGTGTCGCAGGGCGTGTCGACCCGTGTCGACACTTAGCCCGCGAAGTCGACACTCTGGCTCGACGAAGTGTCGAGACATGGCACACGGCCTGCGACACGGGCGTGTCACAGGGCGTGTCAACCCGTGTCGACACTCGTCCCGGGAAGTCGACACTTTGGTCTCGACATTGTGTCGAGACAAGGCACACGGCCTAGGACACGGGCGTGTCCAAGGCCGTGTCATCAGGTCGACGATCTTCGCTCGATGAAGTGTCAAGTGTTGAGACCGTGTACACGGCCTGGGGTCCAGGCATGTCGAGGTGACACGGGCAAGGACACGGGTGTGTCCTATAACACGTACAGTGCTCGGGTTATTTTCGGGGAAAAATGATGGGGGTACACGGCCGGCCACACAGCCATGTCAGGTGGAACACGGGCGTGTCAGGTCGAACACGGGCGTGTTCGATACCCGTGTGTTGTTCCAGGCAAGCTGATTTTGACGGCGAATGAGGCACACGGCCCTGGACACGGGCGTGTGCCAGGCCGTGTTCTGTCCAGATTGGGCATTTCAGTCCCGAATCAAAGCCGTTCATTTCTTTAATTGATGATCCAACGGCTGGGGGTTGTTCCTGAAGGGATATACCCGGGATTGGACTTAGAAACCCTCACTTTTCATAAGTTATCATCTTTCTAAAACCTTAGAGAGAGAGGAGAGCCAAGGAAGGAAGAAGGAGCTAGATCCGGCCATTGGAGGAGCTTCGAAGCTCCGAATCGCGAGCCAACTCCGGATCTACGGATGCAAAGCTAGTGCGGTTCTTCTCATCCGCTTACTTTTCCATGACGCCAAAGAGGAACGCTAGGGTAACGATTCTCTTCTTGAGCATGAGTAGCTCTCCTTCTTTGCATAGGAAGCCCGCTCTCGCGAGTTTGCAGAGAGTTGGAGGCGTTCCTTCGGGTAGATATGTGAAGTCCCCGTTGTTTAGAGTCCGTAAGAGAGAACGGACATAGGCATGATGTGTGAAGCCTACCTGGACATGTTGGTCTGGATCGGTGATGTTGCATTGCATAAATGCCGGAGAAGACTCTGTGCTATTGATTGTTTTTCGGGTTTCTACGCGGTAGATTGCAGCAGGGAGCCTTGGGGACAAACCCAAAGGTGAACCCGGAAAACTGGGCGGATACGAGATCTTGCCAACTTGGAGGCCTGAGAGCCAACTTGAACATAACCGGATTATGTGAATTGTGATGGAAATGGGACTCGGTGGAAGTTTGATCCGCGCAAATGGCTTAAATTGTCGTTGTGATGTGAGCACGGGTTAGATGGAAACGTACCCATTCTATGTCGTTCAGTTAAAGAGACCTAAAGGCACGTGGCACTTGCCGTTGGCATATATTAGGGTCTTCGGCGGTCGATGGCTTAAATTGTGGTGACCCAGGCCAAGAAGACAAATTGCACATAGGTTTGGCCGTCAAAGTGGCGGTGGTGAGTCCGGAATGTCTATGGCTTTAATTGACGTGACATCGACCGGTTCACCGAGAATGTGCCCTGAGAGCACGGGGCGTGTGGCCATACGAGCCAACGTCTGTGTTGAAATGGCTAAATATATATATTGCTCGCTTATGCTAATGAAATGCAGGGAAGGAGCATCGTCGCCCCGAGTTAGGGGCGGGATCGTTATAATTTGGTCAGCATTGCTGACCGTTGCCTTCTTTTGCCACCGTGCGGTGGTTTGTTGCTTGCAGGTACTGCTGGACCAAGCGGTCAATAGCGGGCTAAAGCCCTTTTTGCGAAGCCGGCCCTCGAAGGCACAATTGGAAGTGTTTACTGTTTTATTCATGTATGACCGGCCTACGTGCCGTGGTTTGTAAATCATGTAATATCAAGTGAAACATTTTGTAAGGCCTTAAGGCTGCTGTTGGTATTTGTATAACATTCCTATTTCGGTTTAGTGGACATTCATGCTTTAGTGCTGGGTTCTTATTTGTAACTTTTATAAACTGCTTCCGCTAGAATGCTCTGTGTAGGACGTTGATTGGTTGGATGGTTTCCATGAGTAACCACCCGGTCTGTCTGTGGCATATGGTGTCGGGCCTCGGCCGGACCTACTGCTATATGCTATGTGACAGATAGGGGGTCTTACAATTTGGTATCAGACTACTGGTTTTGGCCTGGCTTAAGCTGAATTCGTGGACAAATTCTTTTTAAGGGGTGGTGAGCACATTGTGTGCGTCATCGTTATAATGGTAAAAGAACCCATGAATGTCGACTTAGGAATGAAAATACTCGTGTTTTAGGAACCTGCGTGTTCCTATAATTGCTGTTTGCAATTTTATTTGGTCGCTTTACAGTGTTTTGTACCACTATAGGTGACCAGAAGTGGTGTTGGGCCGTCAGAACGCCGAGTTTCTGAGGCTAGTAGTGCACCGGATGTTGCTCCTGAAACACCTCTGTCGGCTGAGAACATACGATTGGTGGCTGAAGAGGTGTTGGCCGTGATAAATGCGCAGCCTGCAAGGAAAACGCAGCAGCCTGCTCCTGTGATGGAGCAGGAACCTCTTCAAGAGGCTGAGCCGAGGAGAGTGGAGCAAGTGGTTGTGGAACCGGTGGTGCCAAGGAGGGCAACTGAGAGGCAGCTTAAGCATGTAATGAGCTTTAACCCTCCGTTATTCTCGGGGTTGGGAACCCCATCTCAGGCTGAAGACTGGCTCTCCAGTGTGAAGAGAGTCATGACAGCAACGGAGACAGAGGAGTGGCAAATGACCACCATCGCTACGTTCCTTCTGGACGGTGAAGCAAGGATGTGGTGGGAAGGTTTGGAGCTGCATCATTTGAGAGGTAGACAACTTATAGACGTTCCGATGGAAGAGTTCTTGGGATTGTTCTTAGCAAGATACCTCCCTTCTACTCAGAGGATTTCGATGGAGAACGAATTTCTGAAGTTGGTTCAGGGTGAGAAGAGCGTGGATGAATATCTCCATGAGTTCACTCGTTTGAGTCGATATGCTAGCTCCACCATCGTGGATGAGGAGCGCAAGACTAATCGCTTCTATGAAGGCTTGAGAGATGAGTTGAGATTACTACTTTCGGGGCCGATGACGCAGAGTTTCTTAACCTTGGTCAATACTGCCCGGTCCTTGGAGAAGGACATGAAGAATATGCAAGCAAAGAAAAGCTTGGGTGATAGGAAATCTGAATTTAAAGTGTCGACTACTTCAAAGTCCGGCTATCGGAGGTCTTTCAAGAAGTATAGGACTTCGGGCCAGCTCCTTCTGGTGCTTCTGGGGCGACTATGAGTCGGACCCCGGGCGCGTGTTTTACTTGTGGAAAGACGGGGCATTTTGCCCGTGACTGTTGGAGCGGGCGTCCTAAGTCTGAGAGAAGGCCGGGAGCTACTTATGAAGAGAAGGGAAAGGCGGTGGAGTCGATCGCATCCCATTATGCTCCGGCCCAACCAAGGGTCTATAATCTTGGCCAACAGGAGGCCATCAAACAGGCTAATGTGGTGACAGGTACGATTTAATTTATAGCAAGTCAATCTTTAAATACTTGTTATGCACATGTTACCTTACCACTGCTTGTTTAGGATTTGTATTGATTTGTGAAAATCCGGCACGAGCACTCTTTGATACGGGAGCTTCACACTCCTTCTTGTCCGAAGAATTTATATCACGCATCGGAGTCCCTTCTTTGATGGCGAAGGATAAGTTGGATGTGTTGTTGCCCAATGGGTGTTCGATGCGAGCGGATAGGATCTGCGATGTTAAGATTCGTATTGGGGAGCAGGAGTTCGACATGCGGGCATCTTTACTTCCGTTGGTGGAGTTCGACGTCATATTTGGCATGGACTGGCTCTCGGAGCAGCAGGCCCATATAGATTGCGGTAGCAAGGAAGTCAAGCTGGGATCAAGTCGTGAAACGACTTTTACGGGCTTAAAGGGGTCGAGCAAGACGTTGATGTCTGCTCTTTAGGTGGTGAAGGCGGTTCGTGCCGGTGCAGAACTGTTCTTTACACTAGTGGAGGTTGCAAAGCCGAAGCCCGCGTTGGATTGTATTACAGTGGTATCGGAATACCCTGATGTGTTCCCCGCAGATCTTCCTGGAGCCCCGCCTCAACGGGAGATAGATTTTATGATTGAGCTAGTGCCAGGTGCAAAGCCTATGTCACGATCTCCTTATCGGCTAGCGCCTAAGGAAATGGCGGAGCTGAAAGTTCAACTGCAAGAGTTATTGGAGCAAGGGTATGTGTGCCCGAGTTCTTCGCCTTGGAGCGCACTGGTCCTCTTTGTTAAGAAGAAGGACGGAAGCTTGAGGTTATGTATTGATTATCGGGAGCTCAACAAGTTGACGGAGAAGAACAAGTACCCAATCCCTCGGATTGATGATCTTTTTGATCAGTTAGTTGGGTCGATGGTGTACTCGAAGTTGGATCTCAAGGATGGGTACTATCAGCTGCGAATAAGGGAGAGTGATATCCCGAAGACAGTGTTTAGTATGAGATACGGGCATTATGAGTTCACGGTCATGCCGTTTGGGCTCACTAATGCGCCGTCAGAGTTCATGCATTTGATGAACAGAACATTCAGGGAGTACTTGGACCATTTCGTGATCGTCTTCATCGACGATATTTTGGTGTACTCGCAAAGTGAGGAAGATCACTTCAAGCATCTTCATTTGGTGTTGGAGACGATAAGGAGAAATAAGTTGTATGCCAAGTTCTCGAAGTGCGAGTTTTTGTTATCCTCAGTGGCGTTCCTCGGTCATATAGTGAGTGGAGAGGGTATTGCTGTGGATCCGGTGAAGATCGTTGCGATACGGGAGTGGCCTGAGCTTGTTACGGTAGCGGAAGTCCGGAGTTTTCTGGGGCTTGCCGGCTATTATAGGCGCTTCGTAGAGAACTTCTCGCGGATAGCTTTGCCTCTCACTAATTTGACGAGGAAGGAGCATAAGTTCGTTTGGACACCGGAGTGCGCGCGAGATTTTGAGGAGTTGAAGTGTCGGTTGACCACGGCGCCTGTGCTGAGTTCGCCATGTGGGACCGAAGGCTATGAGATTTATAGTGATGCTTCGGGTAGCGGTTTGGGTTGCGTGCTACTGCAACACGGAAGCGTAATAGCTTATGGCTCGAGACAGCTGAAGGTGCACGAGAGGAATTATCCGATCCATGACTTGGAGTTAGCGGCCATGATTTTTGACTTGAAGCTGTGGAGACACTATTTGTTCGGTGTGAAGATTGATATCTACACCGATCACAAGAGCCTGAAGTATCTTATTGATCAGAAGGATCTGAATATGCGGCAGCGTAGATGGATGGAGTTCCTGGGGGACTATACATTCAAGATCCACTACGTGCCTGACAAAGGGAATGCGGTTGCGGACGCGTTGAGTCGCCGAGCCCCAGCTCAAGCCAATTGGCTATTGGTGCATGATGAGCGGTTGGTGCGGGAGTTGGAGGCATTGGAGATTGTTTGTGTGGATAGACAATCAAGTGCTGAAGCAGTTCTGAATTAGACTGAAGTCCAATATGACCTGGCTGATCATATTCGGCAGGGTTTGGATATGGATGCTCATATAAAGCAGTTCATGGTAGAGGCTTTGGATGGGTCAAATTCCCAATTCGTCGTGGAGGACGGATTACTTTGGAAAGACGGTCGTCTGTGCACCCCAAGTGTGGGCAATTTGCGGGTGGAGTTATTGTACGAGGCACACCATACCAAGTACTTGATTCACCCGGGGAGCACGAAGATGCACCGTGATGTGAAGAAACTGTTTTGGTGGCCGAGTTTGAAAAAGGATGTGGCGCTATACGTAGCGAAGTGCCAAACTTGCGCCTTGGTAAAGGCAGAATGCCAAAAGCTGGGAGGATTTCTTAAGTCCTTGCCTATTCCGGAGTGGAAATTTGACAACATCTCTATGGACTTTGTGCACGGTTTGCCAAGGTCTCAAAAGGGGAACGGCGCCATTTGGGTGGTTGTTGATCGGTTAACAAAGGTGTTGCATTTTATTCCGCATAGGAAGGATGATCCGGTGGAGAAGTTAGCAAAGCTTTATGTGGATAACATAGTACGACTTCATGGTGTGCCCCGCAGCATCGTGAGTGACCGAGATGGGCGGTTCACGTCCAATGATTGGGGGCTAGTGCAACAAATGTTGGGAACAAAGTTGAAATTCAGCACAGCCTTCCATCCGCAAACGGATGGGCGGACCGAGAGGGTCAATAGAACCATGGAAGACATGCTCCGCATATGTGTCTTGGATTTTGGAAAGCAATGGTAAGACCACCTTTATTTTGTGGAGTTCGCATACAACAATAGCTACCAAGCGAGTATTCAGATGGCGCCTTTCGAGGCCCTCTATGGTAGAAAATGTCGCACGTCGTTGTCTTTGTTAGAAACGGGAGAGTCAAAGTTGTATAAGCGATCGAAAGTGGATGATGCTACTTCTTTGGTGAGAACCATTCGGGAGAGGTTGCTTATCGCTCAGGACCGGCAAGCGAAGTACTATAATGCCAAGCACAGGAACGTGGAGTTTATGGTGGGCGATTATGTATACTTAAAGATCAAGCCGTTCAAGGGTATCTCGCAGGTGCGGCGATTGAAAAAGCTAAGCCCGAGGTACCTTGGACCGTTTGAGGTTCTAGAGCGAGTTGGTGAAGCGGCCTATCGTTTGAAGCTCTCATTGGAGCTTAGTGGTTTACATGATGTATTCCATATTTCGGTACTTCGGAAGGCGGTGCAAGATCCTACGCAAGTGATCGTGGTTGATCAAGTTCCGGTGGCTAGTGGGCTGACGAAAAAGGTCAAGCACGTGTGGATTGAGGACTCGGAGGTCAAGTGGTTGCGCAATAAAGAGATCAGGATGGTCAAGGTCCGGTGGGACAATTGCGGTCGTGAGGAGCTCTCTTGGGAGCGAGAGTAGACTATGCTTGACGAGTATCCGGAGTTGTTCCGCTCAGGTACAAATTTTGGTTTTGTACATGTCTTTCCTTTATATAATTTCGAGGACGAAATTCTTTTAAGAGGGGGAGAGTTGTAACGCCCCAAAACTCAAAGGAGCGACGGGGGACATTTTGGGCTAGTTTTGGGTTCTGGCTGCAGGCACACGGCCTGGGACACGGGCATGTCCAAGGGCGTGTCAAGCTTATGTCGACACTCAGCCGGGAAGTCGACACTTTGGTCTCGACATTGTGTCGAGACTAGGCACACGGCCTGCGACACGGGCGTGTCGCACGGCGTGTCGACCCATGTCGACACTTAGCCCGCGAAGTCGACACTCTGCACTCGACGAAGTGTCAAGACATGGCACACGGCCTGCGACACGGGCGTGTCGCAGGGCGTGTCAACCCGTGTCGACACTCGTCCCGGGAAGTCGACACTTTGGTCTCGACATTGTGTCGAGACAAGGCACACGGCCTAGGACACGGGCGTGTCCAAGGCCGTGTCATCAGGTCGACGATCTTCGCTCGACGAAGAGTCGAGTGTTGAGACCATGTACACGGCCTGGGGTCCAGGCATGTCGAGGTGACACGGGCAAGGACACGGGCGTGTCCTAGAACCCGTGCAGTGCTCGGGTTGTTTTCGGGGAAAAATGATGGGGGTACACGGCCGGCCACACAACCGTGTCAGGTGGAACACGGGCGTGTCAGGTCGAACACGGGCGTGTTTGATACCCGTGTGTTGTTCCAGGCGAGCCGATTTTGACGGCGAATGAGGCACATGGCCCTGGACACGGGCATGTGCCAGGCCATGTTCGGTCCAAATTGGGCATTTCAGTCCCGAATCAAAGCCGTTCATTTCTTTAATTGATGATCCAACGGCCGGGGGTTGTTCCTGAAGGGATATACCCGGGATTGAACTTAGAAACCCTCACTTTTCATAAGTTATCATCTTTCTAAAACCTTAGAGAGAGAGGAGAGCCAAGGAAGGAAGAAGGAGCTAGATCCGGCCATTGGAGGAGCTTCGAGGTTCCGAATCGCAAGCCGACTCCGGATCCACGGAGGCAAAGCTAGTGCGGTGCTTTTCATTCGATTACTTTTCCATGGCGCCAAAGCGGAACACTAGGGTAACGATTCGCTTCTTGAGCATGAGTAGCTCTCCTTCTTTGCATAGGAAGTCCGCTCTCGCGAGTTTGCGGAGAGTTGGAGGCATTCCTTCGGGTAGATATGTGAAGTCCCCGTTGTTTAGAGTCCGTAAGCGAGAACAGACATAGGCATGATGTGTGAAGCCTACCCGGACATGTTGGTCTGGATCGGTGATGTTGCATTGCATAAATGCCGGAGAAGACTCCGTGCTATTGATTGTTTTTCGGTTTCTACGCGGTAGATTGCAGCAGGGAGCCTTGGGGACTAACCCAAAGGTGCACCCGGAAAACTGGGCGGATACGTGATCTTGCCAACTTGGAGGCCTGAGAGCCAACCTGAACATAACCGGGTTATGTGAATTGTGATGGAAATGGGACTCGGTGGAAGTTTGACCCGCGCAAATGGCTTAAATTGTCGTTGCGATGTGAGCACAGGTTGGATGGAACCGTACCCGTTCTATATCGTTCGGTTAAAGAGACCTAAAGGCACGTGGCACTTGCCGTTGGCATAGATTAGGGTCTTCGGCGGTCGATGGCTTAAATTATCGTGACCCAGGCCAAGAAGACAAATTGCTCATAGGTTTGGCCGTCAAAGTGGCGGTGGTGAGTCCGGAATGTCTATGACTTTAATTGACGTGACATCGATCGGTTCACCGAGAATGTTCCCTGAGAGCACGGGGCGTGTGGCCGTGCGAGCCAATGTCTGTGTTGAAATGGATAAATATATATATTGCTCCCTTACGCTAATGAAATGCAGGGAAGGAGCATCGCCGCCCCGAGTTGGGGGCGGGATCGTTATAATTGGGTCAGCATTGCTGACCGTTGCCTTGTTTTGCCACCGTGCGGTGGTTTGTTGCTTGCAGGTGCTGCTGAACAAAGCAGTCAATAGCGGGCTAAAGCCCTTTTTTCGAAGCCGGCCCTCGAAGGCCCAATTGGAAGTGTTTACTATTTTATTCATGTATGACCGGCCTCTATGCCGTGGTTTGTAAATCATGTAATATCAAGTGAAACATTTTGTAAGGCCTTAAGGCTGCTGTTGGTATTTGTATAACATTCCTATTTCGGTTTTGTGGACATTCATGCTTTAGTGCTGGGTTCTTATTTGAAACTTTTATAAACTGCTTCCGCTAGAATGCTCTGTGTTGGACGTTGATTGGTTGGATGGTTCCCATAAGTAACCACCCGGTCTGTCTGTGGCATACGGCGTCGGGCCCTAGCCGGACCTACTGCTATATGCTATGTGACGGATAGGGGGTGTTACATATTGTAGCTGGAAGTTGTTGTTCACAGATGCTGTGGATTCAGAACTAAATCCTAGATTATGGTGTCAACTTAAATAATTCAACTCTACTTTATGATAATACCAGTGCAATTTTTATTGCATAGAATCCAATGCATTATAGTAGAACTAAGCATATAGATGTAAGACATTATTTCATTTGAGAGTGTGTTGACAAAAAGAAAATTAATCTTACCTTTGTCTCTACTGATTTGCAAAAGGCAGATATCTTCATCAAACCCTTGGATTAGAAGAAATATCTGTTCTTTATGAATCAGCTAGGTATGATAAATGGAGATGCATTAGTTTAACTTTCTGTGTGTGGTCGAAGAATTTGCCACAGTTCGTCGAACGAAGATCGATGAACTGAGAAAAGTTCTTGAGAAATCCGTCGACCTAAGATCGACAAAATCTTTGTGTGTAAAATTCTATTCGTTGAACGGAGATCGATGATATTGCTTCAGAAAAATTTTCGTCGACCTGAGAATGACAAAAACTTTTCCCTTCTTCAGACTGAGATCGTCAAACTCTTTTGTCAATAAAATATTTTGTCAAACTCAGATTGAAGAATTTTTTTTATTTCACAGGACGGAGTCTGCCGCTTCATATTCTGAAAATCATATAACTAGATTTTCTTCGAGCTCCATCACTTGCTTTCTCTTCCCCTTGCACTTGATCTTTCTATTTTATTTTGCAGGAGATCAATGGTGATACCGGTTAGCTCTCTGGCGGCGATGAATTTTGACATGGGATTCGATATAGATTTTGAATCATTTCAACATTCTGAACAAATCTTCTTGGATATACTGAAACCATTTGAGGAATAATAGTTAAATAACTTCATGACAACCAGAATAAAGATACTTGCTACTGAAATAAGAGAATGGGTGTTCACCACCTCTACTCCAGACGCTGACACAATGACGGGCACAATATATGGTAACCCGATTTCTTTAACTCCAGCAATCTTAACTGAAATTTCTGGTCTGATAAATGGTGAATAAGACTTAGAGATTGATAATTCTGAGTATGATGACAAGCTGAATAAAATGGGTCATGTTGGAGAGAACCCTAATAAGTTATTAAAGAAAAATTTATCTTCTGAATACAAATTCTTAGCCGATGTGGTGGGCAGGGTATTGCTAGAAAAGCATAATGCTCATGATTATATTACCCGACAATAATTTCTGGTAATATGTGCAGTACTGAATAAGAAACCATTAAATTGGTCAAGGATTCTGTTTGACTTGATAAAGAAGAAGAATAGTAAGAAAGAAGTATGTTTTGGAAGAATCCTAGGCATTTTACTATAGGAAAAGGCAGTTGAATCCCTGGTCTCACAGACCATATTCATTAATGCTTCCAAAATGCTAACATGTATCTTGTTTGGAAGGTGGGAGAGGACAATCCCAAAGCCATCCAAGGCTTCAACCTCCTGCAGAACGTCTGAGGATACAAGAGCTGTAACAGCTGATCCCCCACCCCCAGAAGTTGTACCCTCCACCACAATTCCATCCACCCAGATTCCAACACCTCCATCTCAATAACCTACACCTCCACAAATTTCAATTCCCTCATCACCCTCCAATAACTATCCAGTTCTCCAACACATACTCCAACACCAATTCAATCTCCTCAACATCTACCAACACCAGTTCCATCTCCAGAATATACCACACCAACTCCATCCCCACTTCCTTATCATCTAGATGGCATTCCCCTTCATAACCTCTCATCCATTCCATCTTTTGATCTGCTACAATCTCCCTTCAATACTCCATCACCTCATGATGAGCCCATGATAGACACCACTACTTTCCCTTCATCATCCATCCTCCATCCTTCTATATCAACACAGACACCTTCTGAGTTTATGGAAATGGATTCCCCTTCCCTTCCCTTCCCTCCCTTCTGGAACTCCTCACTCCCCTCATCTCAAAGCATATAGTAGAGGCTATTAAACCTCTTGCTGACTCCATTTCATCTCTATCTGCCATCATTTCTGCTACCCCAACTGTCCCTTCATCTGGGGGTCTGGCTTCAGGACCCTCTGAAACCAGGTAGGGGTTATATCCAGTGAAGAAGCTCCAGTCTCCTCTCCTCTAGCAGTAGCAGAAGCCGCATCAGTTTTGCAGTCAGATGAGCTAGTAGATGCAGATGTAGATGCTAACGTATATTTGATTACAACAGTTGAGAAAGCAGCTGATTTTGATATGTCTTGTATAGATAAGCTAGTTAACTTGCCAGAAGTTTTGACTGCTGGTGATTGCCTTGTCAATCCCACAGTAAATATTTACAATCTGCTAAATTCTTTTGACATAACTTATTTGAGTTACCTTCCACAAGTCTGCCGAGAGCAATCTATAGTTATAGTTTGCTATACTTCCACAATAAGCCATGAAGGTGTTAATCAACTAAAGGCAACTTTTACAGCACTAGTAATTTCAGTAGAACATGTGACTGAGAATGTTCTTGAACAAGTCTCTACTCCATAGCAAAAACCTCTTTCCCCTCCTACTTATAAAATGGATGATAGTCTTTTACCAAACCTGGATGACATCATCCTTGTAGATATAGAGGAAGAGAATAAAACTTTCAGAAAGTGTTGCTGAACAAGAAGCTTCATAATCTCAAGTGCTACCTCAAGCTGAAAAGCAAATCTCAAAGGAAGCCTTGAAGGAATTTGACGATATGTATGACTACCCTCTAGAATCCTCTGATGAAGATAATGAAGATGAAGATTCTAATGAATCTGATGATCCTAAAGCCAAGAAGAAGGTTGCTAAGAAAAGGAAAGATGTTCCAAAGCTGCTCCCAAACCAAATCCTACCCATGACACTCCCTATTATATTCTATAGAAGATTACTCCTTACCCTAGGATGCCATCATGGATGTGGTTATCCAAGAATGAGCAAAAAGAAAGGAAGAAGAGAAGAAGAAGGTACAGGTCTCCTCCTAAGTACTTAAGGAAAGACCCTCCTCCTCTTCCTCCATCAGCTGGGGCCTCTGGAAGTGTGACTCATGGATCAGCACATATTACCAAAACCTATCAGAGACACTCCAAGCCAAGTCCTCAAGGCAACATTCAGTAGAGATCCTCTCAGAGCAAGTCTCCTCCAGCTACAGATATGAGAAGAACTTCAGCTTCTCCAGATTATTTAAAGAAGGACTCTAGTCCTTAAAGGCCAGAATCTCCTCCAATTCGTTTTATAGATCCAAAACAGGAAACAACTGCTAAAATGGCCAGATTTCAAGAGCTGGTTGGACTTTCCATGATCAACAAAGCTAAAGCTAAAGGAAAAGATCCCTCCCAGTACACCACAATGTCATCCTACATAAAAGAAGAGCTCAAGAGGTATGCAAAAGCTAATAAATTTTTCAATGTGGATGACTATATGAATCTGCATCCTGAAGCAATAGTACCAAGGGCCACATCTTGCAAAAAATAATTGGAGCATCATACATGACTCTGTCAAAAAGAGAAGCTGCAAATCCAATTACAGAGATTATATTCAGACAGCCCTCTGATAAATATGACAAAGCTGTGAAAGAAAAGTCAAAGAAGAACAAATACCTGTTTTGTTTAGTTTTTTATTTTCTGAACTCTATCTGTTAATCATGAAACACCTGTGTACATATCTGCTGGATGTTTTATTTTCTGTCAGATATATTTTATTCTGCTTTGTGATTATTTTTTTTGTTTGTTTTAGTTACCTCACCCAAATAGGGGGAGATTATTGGATCCCTAATTTGGATTTGGCCTAGGTTCACTAATTATGATGAGTTTGACCCACATTGTATAGCCAGGGTCAAGTGTATAAGTCATAGAGTTTAGGCTAGTCATTAGGTTCAACCTTCATGGACCAGCCAGCAGAGGACTTCAGTAGACACAGACTTAGAAGAATTCAAAGTTCAAAATTGTCAGTTCAAAATTCTTTGAACCCAGCTCGATGATCGTTGATCGCAGATCGATGATCGTCAATCGCAAATTGACAAACTCAGAGTTACTTCTCTGAGTTGAGCTCGATGATATTTGAGCTCAAGTCGATGATCTATTCATTCAGACAGATTCTCTGCTCGACGAAATCTGGAGTTCAGCTTCAACAGATTCTTTCCAGTTTAGTTTCTCTGAACTCTGCTCGACGAAGACAGATTCTCTACTCAATGAACTTAGAGCGCAGATTGGCAAGTCATTTCCAGAATGCAGTTCGCTGAGCTCTGGTTGACGAACAGGAATTATCAGCTCGACGAACTTGGAACACCAGCCGACGAATTCTTTTCGGAGCTCAATGAATTCTGTCCCCAGCCAGACTTACATGTTTTCCTTATTTCTGTCCCTATTTATTATATTTTTTAACAGTAATTTCCTGAATAATTATGCTCATATTCTCCTGAATATACTCATTATTCGTAGCATTAATTATGGTCTTCATCATGGTTAATTACTTGCTTATTTTAACTAGACAGTTGGGGAAACTCTTTAAAGAAGATATTCCAGCCGTTTCATTCTCCTGATCAATCAGCAATCAATGCTTGGAATTAAAATTTCAAAGGAGAATTTTGACAGCAGAATATAAAAGAGATTTTTCTCTTTTCAGACAGTAGAATAAGAGAGACGCAACATCAGATAAGCAGTGATAACACAAGAGAATACAGAGACGAGAAATATAAATATACAGAAGAATATCTGCTTCTTCTCTGTGCTGAAAACTACATGTTTTCTCCTTGATATTTCTAAAGACTAAAGAAGAGAACAACCATCAAATATCAAGAATCCTTCTTCTATTTCTACTCCAGGGACATTCAAGGACAACAACTCTGAATCAGTCAGAAAGTTCCTGGGTCACTTCAAGACAAGGCAGAAGAACTACACCCTTAGCAAGGCTCCAAGTTTTGAACAAATCTTTATTATAGAAGTAGCCTTGACAACAAATTCCACTAGTCTTCTCTATTGTATAGAGAAAAGAGAAGACACCATCAACTCTCTCAACCTCCTGTAAAAGGGTTTATTAACACCCTTCAAAAGTTTATTCTTGGTTTTTGGGCACCTGATCAAAAGCCTAAAGGGTTGTGAGATCTCCCTATAAATAGATCTTGTGGTGGCAGTCACCTGATCAAAGACCTGATAGTGGATTCCTACCAGGGTGGTAGAAGAGTGGATGCACCCAGTTTGGGGAACCACTATAAAATTCTTGTGTTGTCTGTGTGTGATCATTTTCTTTTTGTTCTTTCTGTGTTGTGGTAGTTTAGCTTAGTTTCCATTTATTTTTATACAACTACTATTATCACATACTTTACTCTGATAAATTTTAAAACTGCCAAACAGTTTTAATTACTCTATTCACCCCCCCTAGAGTAAATCGCATCTATCACCTTTATTTCTATTAGTAACAGAGGCTAACCAATTCTTTCAAATAATCACATTAGGAATCTTGAAAGTAAACTCCAAAAGGAGAGGGAGCTATTGGCCAAGTTCACAAAACCAAGTTTTATGTTACCTTTGATAGATTCCTTCTCTTCCCAAAAGGGTAAGAAGGGTTTAGGTTTCAAAGGAAGAACAATAGCTGCCAATTAGAATAGGAAAGACAAAGCTCCAGCTCAGCCACTTGCTTCCAAGCCTCAAATTTATTTTAAAAAGATGGTTCAACCTTCTAACAGGCATGACCATGATAGTATTTATGGTCACTTTGAGCAAGATAGTAGAAATGGCAAGGGTGCTAGTGCCTATTGGGCAGGACATGAGAAAGTTCAAATGGCTCATAATGGACATTTGTGTTTGGTGTACCAGCCCCAACACTCAAGAACAAGATACCAGCTGACTCACAAGGTCTGCCAGCCCATTTGCAAGCTAAGGGAAAGTCTGTTAGCAAAACAGACTAGGGAATATCTGAAGCTATCAGGAGCATGCATTCTGAAAAGAAGGCGGACGCGGAGAGAGTTAAAGATATCCCATGTACTTCTACTGCCAGACATGTCCCTAAGCAAGCCTTAGCTGAAAAACTTAAGAAAAGAGCTGATGTACTAGCTGTTTTGAGAGCTAAAAACAACATTAATGTGAAGCCATTTCTTAAAAGAAGGTACAATGTGCATGAGTGTTGGTGTTGTGTCAAAGTGGGCCACTATGTCATTGATGGCTAGCACAATGAGAGTGTCCTGAGAAGTAATGGTGGCTTACCTGTCAAAAGAACTGCAGGTAGGCATGTTTATTTTAAGTCTAACTTGCACCTAGGACCCAATAAATTTGGGGTACTAAGGTTAGATAATATATTTGTTGCAGGTAAGTCCATGTGGTCATACCCCTACATGGTACTTGGACAGTGGATGTCCTAGGCACATGACTGGAATAAGGAGCATGCTAAAGGAACACAGTCCTAGTAAGAATGTTCCCAAAGTTTTCTTTGGGGGCTTAGAAAAAGGGGTAACTAATGGTTTAGGTAAGATAACTAATGACATATTAACTATCACACAAGTAGATTATGTGAAAGGTTTTAAACATAACCTTATAAGCATAAGTCAACTATGTGATCTAGGCTATGACATTTCTTTCCTCAAGGATGAGTGTCAAATTAGAAGGTTAAGTGATCATGGAGTTATCTTGACAGGCACTAGGAGAGGAAATATTTATTGTCTAGACTTTGAGTGTTAGAGTGAGGACACTCTATATGCCTAGTTGCAGATGAGAAAGTTTCTTATAGTTTTAAATGGCACAAGAGGCTAGCTCACCCGGATTATAAGACCATAGGTAGACTCTATAGTGAAGAGTTTGGGAGGAATGGTCCTGAGGTTAAGTGCATTAAGGAGGGAATCTGCTCAACTTGTCAAAAGGGCAAGCAAACCAGGTCTTCCTTCCAAAGTCTTGATACCAAGGACTCAGTGAGGTGTTTATACCTCCTACATATGGATCTATTTGGTCCTATGACAGTTCATAGTCTATGTAGGAAAGTCTATACCCTTGTGATGGTTGATGACTTTTCCGGGTTTGCTTGGGTATTCTTCCTAAGGAGAAAATCTGAAATCCCAGATATCATCCAGACTTTTGTCAAGCAAATTCCAAATGCATTTAATAGTTTTGTGGTCAAGATCAGAAGTGATCATGGGACTAAGTTTCAGTCTGAATGCATGACAAAGTTCTACGAAGGGCTTAGGATTCATCAATAATTCTCCTCACCTAGGACTCCTCGGTAAAATGGAATTGCTGAAAGGAAGAATAGAACTCTAATTGAGGCAGGTAGGACCTAGTTAAATGACACTTCTCTCCCAGAATATTTCTGGGCAGAGGTAGTAAATACTACTTGTCATGTTCTCAATAGAGCTTCCATCAGCAAAAGCAACAAAAAACTCCCCATGAGATTATAAAAGGCAGAAAACCAAATTTATCCAATTTTTGGATTTTTGGTAGCAAGTGTTATGTACTAAACAATGGTAAGTCTCATTTGACTAAGTTTGCTGCCAAGTCTCAAGAAGGGATATTTGATGGGTACATTAACAATAGTAGAGCATATAGAATCTATAACTTGACAACACAAGTTGTAGAAAAATCTATCCATGTTGTCTTTGATGAGTCTAGGTTAATTAATTGTGAGCTGCCAAGAACTTCTTCTAGTCCTGCAAGTTTAAAAGATAAGATGAACAATCGACCATCAGGGAAGATAAAAAAGTAGGCCAAGAGATTCAAGATGATGGATGTTGTACAGGGGGAGCTCAAGACTTACAAGCTGAGAATGAAGAACAACTAGCTGAAGACATTGAGGATCAGCACGCTGAAGAAAGATTGCCTCTAGCTATGACACATTTAAGAGATCATACAGCTTATCAAATCATTGGTGATGCAAGTCATGGTGTAATGACTAGAAACAAGAGCTTGAATTCAGTAATATGTTCAAGCTTTTTGTCTCAAATGGAACCAAAGAAGTTTGAAAAGGCTATCCAAGATTCATTCTGGATTGGTGCTATGTAGGAAGAACTGAACAAATTCAAGTGATGCAAAGATTGGAAACTGGTTCCCAGACCTAAGGGACATAATGTGATAGGGACTATATGGATCTACAGGAATAAGTTAGATGAAAATGACATTATTATTAAGAACAAGGCCAGATTAGTGGCAAAAGGGTATAGGCAAGAAGAAGGAATAGACTTTGACTAGACCCTTGCCCCAGTAGCAAGGATGGAAGAAATAGGACTATTCCTTGCCTATGCAGCCTATAAAGAATTCAGGGTCTTTCAAATGGATGTCAAGTCAGCATTCCTGAATGGAGATCTAAAAGAGGAAGTATATGTGGAGCAGCCATCAGGTTTTGTAGATCCTCACTTTCCTAATTCTGTTTTTATACTTAAGAAAGCTCTATGTATGTCAAAACAAGCCCCTAGAGCATGGTATGAGACATTGTCTACTTTCCTCATTGAGAACAAATTCTTACGGGGGAAATAGACAAGACCCTATTCCTGAGGGAATCAAAGGGCAAGATCATCCTAGTCCAGATATATGTTGATGACATAATCTTTGGATCTACTGAGAATAACCTTTGCAGGAAGTTTGCCAAACTTATGCAAGGGAAGTTTGAGATGAGCAGCATGGGTGAGCTAAAGTTCTTCTTGGGACTTCAAGTAAAACAGACTGATGATGGCTTGTTCATATCCCAGTCTAAGTTCACTAGGGAATTGATTAAAAAATCTAGCATGGAGACTGATTCCACCATGAAAACTCCAATGGGGTCAAGTATGCCTTTAGGCAAAGATGAGGCAGGGAAACCTGTTGATGAGTCTTTGTATAGAGGGAT
Organism: Platanthera guangdongensis; assembly: GCA_039583875.1. Lineage (NCBI taxonomy): Eukaryota > Viridiplantae > Streptophyta > Magnoliopsida > Asparagales > Orchidaceae > Platanthera > Platanthera guangdongensis. The sequence continues at coordinate 169,208,743 of CM077153.1, read as the reverse complement.
AATTAGCTCCTTACTATACTTGACTGCAACTAGGCCTGACATCATGTATGCCACATATGTCTATGTTAGATACAAGGCATGCTCTAAAGAGTCTCATTATTCTGCTGCAAAGAGAATTTTAAGATATCTTAAGGGTACACCAGATCTTGGTCTGTGGTACCCTAGGAATAGAGATTTTCTGATAACAGGTTTTTCAGATGCAGATATTGTAGGCTGCAAGGAAGACATGAAAAGTACCACAGTTACATGCCAATTCCTAGGTTGAAGAATGGTGTCATGGAACAGCAAAAAGCAGACAAGTGTTGTTATATCCACATCAGAGTCAGAATATATTGCAGCTAGAAGTTGTTGTGATCAGTTGCTATGGATACAACATCAACTTGAATATTATGACATCAAGATAAGTAGAACTCCATTATATTTTGATTCTACTAGTGCTATATCAATTGCTAGAAATCCTATTTCACATAGCAGAACAAAGTACATTGAAATTAGGTACCATTTTATTAGAAAACATGTTGAGAAAGTGGACATAAGTCTAGAGTTTATTTCTACTGATACACAAGTAGCTGATATATACACTAAATCTCTAGATGAAAGTAAATTCAATTATTTTAAAATTAAATTAGGCATTTGAAACTGGAATAGGATGGTAGATTAAGAAAAATTCTACTCAACATATGACTAAGTAAGTTATGTGTTAACATATAAAGTAGTCTGTGTCGACACTCAGAAGTTGGTATCAACACATAAAGTAGTCTGTGTCGACACTCAGAAGTTGGTGTTGACACATAGAGTTGTTGACACTCAGAAGTTGGTGTCAACACATAGAGTAGTCTGTGTCGACACTCAGAAGTTGGTGTCGACACATAGAGTTGTTGACACTCAGATGTTGGGGTCGACACAAAAAGTTGTCTGTGTCGACACTCAGAAATTAATGTCGACACATAGAGTTGTCGAGACTCTAAACTCCCTGTCGAGTCTTTAGCAGTCTGTGTCTATACGATCAAAATTGTGTCGACATACGAAACTCTAATTTCATTCCGCCTTTTGACCTTCCCTATTTAGAAAAGTATAAATAGGAGGAAGCAAGACCTTGTCGACGACGCTCACATAAATCTCAAGACTAAACCGTCAGTATCGATAAGAAATTCTTCTTCTCTCTTCAACTTCCACTTCTCTCATTTACAATGGTGCCCAAGATGGAAAACAACATTAACGAATGTAATGAGCTAGTTCGGGGAGGGTTCAATGATGCTGAATAAGATATCAAGGCAGTTATGGACCTAATCCAGGAAGCAAGATTGGATTATATGGTTTCTGATCCAAGAAGAATTTAGAAGAAGGAAGTTCTAGAATTCTATTCCAACGCTACATTGAATTCAAAGGGGAACAAGGTTCAATCAAATGTTCACAGAGAAACAGTAAAAAATAACCCTCAAAAATCTGAGCAAATCCCTTCAACTACCAAGGATTAAAGAAGAAATAGAGATTGATTCCACACTGACTACAGAAGCCCTCAAATGGTGTGGGCTGCCCTCAACCACAAATATTAGATCATCCATGAATAGGAAAGGGATAAACTCCAAAGGTAAGTTTCTGTCAGAGATTATTGGGAAGGTAGTTCTCTACAAAACTGGGGGGCATGATAGGATCTCTTCCTACATGTTCAGCCTCATGACCAGAATCATCTTCAAGGTGAAGACTGACTGGATTACTATTATCTTTAACAAGATTAAGGAAAGCATTAAAAAACCCAACCTAGGGAGAATATTAAGTTTGTATCTGGCTGTCAGCATACCTGAGGTGCTAAAACAGATTGTTGGCTGAAAGGTTAATCACATGAGGAGAATGGATATAAGAATCCTATCTAGGTGGGACAGAGTATTGTCTAAGGAAGACCCTATACCAAAGCAGAAGACCAAACAGGTCCCAAAATCAAAGAAAGATACAATGCAAGCTCAGGAGTCCTCCAGTGACTCAAAAGAAAGAGTTGAATTCAGTTCTGATGAAGATAACACTGCACTACCCAGGAAGTCTCCAACTCACACACCTGGAACTAAAGCTCAAATACAGGGGGAGACTGTCAATCTGATAGATAATCAAGAGATATCAGGCCCTAGGGAAACTGTTAATGAAGACCAGCTAGGAAGTGAGACTACAAACCTCACTGTAATGGAAGTGGTTCATGACATCAACACAGCTGCTGACCCTTCTGAAAGAGAGGCATGGGATGTGCATATTCTAGATCTATCAGAGAAACCTCAGGCTCCTAAGACAGATGTAATCCAAGAATTATAGACTGACTTCCAGGGGGAGCAAGAAGAGGTACACAAGCAAGATATTTCTACTGATGTACACACTACTACAATGGTTGATGGGGAGGTGCCAGACCTAGCCCCAAGACTAGATATAGATATTCCAGGCACTATAGTGGAACCTGAGAATCATCTGATTCTGAAAATGAGGAAGCAGCCTCAGTACTGAAGAAAAGAAAAATCATGGAGCTAAGAAAGAAGAGTTTAGGTTATAAGAAACCCTTAAAGGTTGGATCCTCATCTACTGCTCCTATAATGGATTTTAGTTCTATGTTAGTACAGCTGCAATTCAAACTTCATGAGCAATGACTTGTACTAGAAAAGTATGTGGATGAAAGCCACAAGGAGTTATAGTTCAGTCTGGCACAGGACATCAAATCTATAATATTTGAGGTAAATTTGCTTAAGAAAGAAATGACAGACTGCTTCCATAAGGGAGACAATGTTGTGGTATATATTGCCAAGTAGCAACAAAACACTAAAACTGAAGTAGATGATCTGGTTGTCAAGCAAGACAATATTCTAAAAAATCATAAAAGACCGAATGAGAATTTGATAGAACTACATTCCATCACTCTGACAAAATTGGCTGAACAAACCACTGCCATAGAAACCAATATGAACACCAAAGTATCTGCTATAGAAGCACAGATCAAACTGAATTTGGCAACAGTTGTTGCTGCTATCCAAACTTCTTAGTCTTCAATTTCAGCTCGAGTAAAGAAGCTTAAAAACTACTATACAACTGGAAACTATCATATTACAGATCAACTAAGGTTTCAAAAGAATGATCTCAGAGATCATATTCTTAGAGAAGTCATAAAGGGGGAGAGGGTATTAGTTCAGGCTAGCTCTAAAAATGCAAAATGGGTATCTAACATTATCAGAGCTACCTTGGGATATCCAACCTTATGTGATGACAACAATACTGCAGAATATGGATGACAACCTGCATTCTTGGAGGGTATGCAACATGAAGTAGCTCAATCTGCATTCATGGAGGGGATGCAACATGAAGTAGCTCAAGTCAGGTTGAATCAGATTCATTACAATAATGGATAAGAGAAAGTGGATCCATTAAGATCTGATCAAGGTTCCCTCGCCTCTCTCTATTTGGGTGAAGGAAGAAACATACTCTTAATCAATTTTTTGTAAGATCTATTTTAGATATGAGTGTAAGATATTTCAATCTCTGAGTTGTAAGCCTGTAATTATAAAGGCTGAGGTAGGGTTGTTTGCCCGAGGTAGGAGATTAAGATCTCTGAGCTGTAGGCCTGGTGATAAGGGCTAAGTTAGGGTTGTTTGCCTGAGGTAGGAGATTAAGTTCTCTGAGCAGTAGGCCTGGTGATAGGGCTGAGGTAGGGCTTGTTTTCTTGAGTGGTAGGTGTGTGGATTCACTCTGAGGTAGGGTTATTGTGAAGAGCCTGAGTTTTAGGACTTGTTGAAGTCTGAGATGTAGGATCCAGTTTGGATTCCGAGTTGTAAGATATGAGGATCTAAGAAGGTAGAAGGAAGTTTGGTCGAATTTAGTGTACTACTAGATATGCGAATGGGGAAAGTGGATGTACCCATCATTTGGGGAACCACTATAAATCTTTGTGTATGTTGTGATTGGATCATTGTGTGTTGTGGTAGCTGTAGAATTTATAACAGTACTGAGATTAATTTATTAACTGCCTAATTTCAATTGGAATTGAACCTATTCACCCCCCCCCCCTCTAGGTGTTTATATAATCTTGAAACCAATTCTTTCAACATCTCAACAGGATGGCGTTACTAAGCACAAGAATCGTCATCTTCTGGATGTAGCTCGCAGTCTTTCTTTACAAATGAATGTCCCTCGGTCTTACTAAGGTCATGCAGTTCTTCTCTCTTGCTATCTTATTAATTTCATTCCCTCATCTGTTCTTCATGGGAAGACTCCATTTTCTCTTTTATATCCAGAGGCCGAACCATTTCCTTTGAACCTTAAAACTTTTGGGTGTACGGTGTTTATCCATGTTCCTTCTCCTGGACGTGACAAACTTTCTCCTCATTTGGTTAAATGTATTTTCCCTAGATATTGTAGATATTGTCCTACTCAGAAGGGGTATTGATGTCTTGATCCTCTCTTGCATAAACAGTACGTTTCCGTAGTTGTTACCTTCTTTGAACATACTCTGTATTTCTCCCCTACTTCTTCTCTTGTGCCTACTGATACTTCTTCTTCCCTGCCTATTCTCTCGGCACCTCTTCCAGAGTCGGATCTTTCCACCTCTACTCCTATTACTCCGTATCTTTCTTTGGAGCCTGATGTGTTGCCCTTAGGGCCCTCTGTGCATGTTCTGGAGCCTCCTCTTTAATTTTATGGTGACTTGCCTTTCTTGGCCATGAGTGATCTTGATCTTCTGATTGCTCTTTGAAAGGGTGTTCGCTCCTGCACCCAGCATGCTTTGTAGGTTGTGGTTTCTTATGCTCAACTATCTCCTTCATCTAAGAGCTTTGCTTTGGCACTCTCTGCCAATAGTGTTCCCACCTCGTATCAAGATGCTCTTCTTATTCCCCATTAGAAGGCTGCTATGGATAAAGAGATGCGTACTCTTACTGATCGGTGTACTTGGACTCTTATTCCTACACCTCCAGGTGTTAATATTGTTGGTTGTCACTGGGTCTTTGTCATAAAGTTTCTCCAATATGGGTCAATAGATCGTTACAAGGCCCATCTTGTTGCCAAAGGTTTTAGGCAGACTTATGGTGTGGATTTCTTTGATACTTTCTCTCCTGTGGCAAGGATAACTATGATCCGTGTACTCTTTTATGTGGCCGTCAACCGAAACTAGGAAATGCCTCATCTGGATGTGAAGAATGTCTTTCTTTATGGTGATTTACATGAAACTGTCTATATGGAGCAACCTCCTGGGTATGTTGCTCAGGGGGAGTCTCAGGTCTGTAAGCTGCGAAAGGCAATCTATGGTCTTAAGTAAAGTCCTAGGGCCTAGTTTGACAAGTTTAATGAAGTTACTTCTGTGATTGAGTTCTCCCGGAGTGCTGCAAATCATTCTTTGTTCATCCTCAAATCCTCGTATGGTCTGGTTATTCTTGAAGTTTATGTGGATTATATTCTTCTTACAGGGGATGATAAAAATGGTATAGACATAACAAAGATGCATCTACTTCAGCATTTTGTTACTAAATATATGGGGTCTCCTAAGTATTTTCTGGGGATTAAGATATCTCGGAAATCTGGTTTTGTTGTTCTTTCACATATTAAGTAAGTGTTAGATCTCTTGAAGGAGCTAGACCTTCTTGGGTCTAAACCCGCTCGGACTCCTATGGCTGTTGGGGATGATAAATGTTGGAATGAAAATTCTTTTATTCTTGATGATGTTACCATATACAGACGCCTTGTGGGTATACTCATTTATCTAACGGTTACAAGACTAGATATTTGTTATGCAGTAGAAAAAGTAAGCCAGTTTATGCAAGCCCCCAGAAAATGTCATTTGCAGTCAGATCTAAAGATTCTAGAGTATGTAAAAGGTGCGCTATGAAAAGGGCTCTTGTTTTAGAAAAGTGTACATTTGAAGGTTGAGGCTTATTCTGATGCTAGCTACGCAGATGATAAGGAATATAGGAGATCTACATCTGTCTTCGGCACTTTCGTTGGAGGTAACCTTGTAAGCTGTAAGAGCAAGAAACAGGTTGTAGTTGCCCGATCAAGTGCAGATGCTGAATATAGAAGCGTGGCTCACACTGCTTGTGAGTTGAAGTGGCTACGGGCTCACTTACTTGATCTAGGAGAGTTTTATGATCATCCCCTGCCCATGTTCTGTGACAATAATGCAACTATATATATTTCAAGAAATCCAGTTTTTCATGAGAGAACAATGCATATTGAGGTATATTGTCATTTCATCAGAGATGAGATTTTGAAGAATCAGATATGCACACCATTTGTTACCTCTGAGAAAGAACTAGCTGACTTCTTCACCAAACAGGTTACTTCTTTTGAGGAGGTTTGTAGCAAGCTGGGCATGGTGGATATATATGCTCCAGCTTGAGGGGGAGTGTGGGACCTAGTGGAGACCGAGCGGTCTTGTTCCTAACCACAATGGTCTACTAGTACTAGCGACCTGACAGTTTGGTCCAGCGGTCTGGTGGTAAACCTAAGCTTTTGATCAGAAGAAGTAGTGGTGGTCTAAAGGTAGCCGCAGCAGTCTAGCAGTTAGCAGTGGCTATTCGATATCGGTTAGTCGTAGCGGTCTGCATGGCGCCGTAGTGTTCTGGTAGAAGCCGCAGCAGTGGACTGGTGGTTAGTCGCAACTGCGGTCTAGTGTCATCCCACAGTTGAAGTCTGGTATCTTGCAACGCTGCGATTTAGTCGATAGCTGCAACTACGGTCTGGTGGCAACCCGCAGTTACGGTTTGGTAGCTTGCCCAACAGTCTTCCCTGGAGAACTGGCGGTTTCCCTTGGTGTTGTTGGGAGTTTTGTTATTCCTTTGAATAGTGTGCAGTTTGATGTTATCAAACCATATAAATCACAACGATTATATTTAGTCTGACATCGTTTGTTGTAATTCTCTCATCTCCTCCAGTTTCTATAAATAAGCGGGCATACCTATGTAATAATTATCTTTTTGGAGCAATAAATTTTGCGGTTTATTTAACTCTTTGTCCATTTTTCACATTTACATTTATAATTAATTATTATAATGCAATATTACATTACAATTAATATTAATTAATCCCAAAACGATCTGAAATCCAAAACAACTCGGAATCTTATGAAAATCTCACTATAGCCAATTACCGATGCTACGAATATAACGGCGAAGTCGAAATTAAAATCTGATATACCAAACTCGGGCAAAAACCTCCAGAAGCCAAAACACAGGCATTCCCAAAAAGGCCCCACTAAGTCAACAAAACAGACCCGACTCGCAAGGGAATCTTGCAAACAGGATAAACCCAGCCACACTGAAAACCTATAAAGGAAAAACCATGCTCTAACCAAGGCACACGCCTAAACACGCGTCAATATAACGCTCTGACGTCATAAATACACTAAAAACTATTAAACTAAACATCAAAAAATCGGGAGCATTATAACCACTCCCCCTAAAAGAAAGTTTCGTCACGAAACTTTATGCACAAGAACTTCTATTACAGAAGAAGGAAATAACCAAGGGTTATCAAAAAGGTTACATAACAAACAAATTAGGAGAACAGATGAGCATGATCCTCCCTCATAGCAAACTCCAACTCCCAAGTCGCGCTCTCTACGTCTTGGTTCATCCACAAATATTTAACCATCGGTATTGTCTTCCTTCCCGATACACAATCTTGAGTATCCAAAACACGAACATGCACTTCCACATATGAAAGGTTGGGCTCCATCTAGGGCACAAAATCAAGAACTTGCCTGTCGCTAAGCAAACACTTCTGCAATTGGCTCACATGAAAAACATCGTGCACACCGGGAAAACTTGCCGGCAATTCCAACCTATATGCTGACACGCCAATTGGTTCGACAACTTTAAAAGGTCGCATATACCTTGGGTCCAACTTATGGTTTTTACCAAACCCTTCAACACCAGGCATCAGGGAAACTTTAAGAAACTCCATGTCCCCACCAGCAAACTCCAAATCAGACCTACGTCGATTGGCGTTCTTCTCATATTGCTCTTAAGCCATCTGAAGCTTATCTCGGATAAGCTTTATAGAAACATCCATTTCTTCTAACGCTTCAGGACCCAATAATGGTCTCGCACCAACCTCGGCCTAAAATAAGGGAGTTCTGCAACATCTCCCATACAGAGCCTAAAACATGGCCATCTGTAAACTCTCTTGGAAACTGTTATTTTATGCAAACTCTATTAATCTCAAACATTCAACCCAAGCTCCTCCATGGTCTAAAATATAACATCTGATCATATTCTCTATGATCTGATTTACTCTTTCCATCTGACCATTGGTCTGCGGATGATAGGCGGTGAAATACCTCAAGTCGGTACCCAACCCCTCCGATAAAATCTTCCAAAAGTGAGACGTAAACCTGGAGTCTTGATCTGATACAATGCTAACAGGCACACCATGTAACCTGATGACCTCATGCAAGTATAATTCAGCTACTTTATTTATGGAGTAGTCGATCTTGAATGACACAAAGTGAGCACACTTCGTCAGTATGTCCACTATAACTCAAATGGAATCGTATCCTCGGGGAGATCTCGGCAATCCAATAATAAAATCCATCAAAATACTCTCCCACTTGCAACTCGGAATTTCTAAGGGCGTCAACTTGCCTCCAGGCCTTCCATGATCGGCCTTAACTCGCTTGCAAGTAAAACATTCTGACACATACTTAGCTATATCCCCCTTCATAATGTACCACCAAACGATCTGCTTCAGATCCTATTACAATTTCATAGAACCGGGGTGGTTGGCAACACTAGAACCATGGGTCTCTTTACACAACTTAACTCGGATATCCTCAACTGCGGGAATGCAAAATTTGTCGAACTACTTCAAAGTACCTAAGTCATCAATCAAAAAGTCTAGTAATTCCCCTTTTGCAGTTCTGTTATAAAGGTGCAGCAAATCAAGATCATCCCTTTGATGTAGCCTTGTTAGTGAAATCCATGAAGGCTCTAATACTTCCAAACCGCTGGGCGAGTCGCTACTCCCCATTGATATATCCATCAAAAGAAATTCTTCCACCAGGAATCTGCAGAAATGTTAAAAAATTTCGCTAACTTCCTACTCAGGGTGTCGACCACCACATTAGCTTTGCTCGGATGATATTGGATCTCTACATCATAATCCGCAACATATTCTAACCATCTTCGATGGTGCAAATTCAATTACTTCTGAGCGAAAACGTACTTCAAACTCTTATGATCGGTATCAATCTTGCACGAGCGTGCTGGAACCCTACTTGTGATTTGGGTTAGGTTCACTATTAGGTTTGATGACCCACCATGTATATTCTATGGTCAAATGTTAGTTTTAGAGTTTTAGGTCAATCACTTAAGGGTTAGATCATTGAGACCTACCTTCAGAAGCCTTCAGAGAACACAAGACTTAAGAGATAAGGCAGTTTTAAAGATTACATAAAATATGTTCGACGATAGCTGAACTCAGCACGACGAACTCAGAGTTCCTTCTCTAAGTTGAGCTCGATAAAAGTCTAGCTCAGGTCGACAAACTATGAGCTTATATCAGAATCTTAGCTCGACGAAGTGCCTTCTCAACTCGATGAACTTGGAGCTCAGTTTGGCAAATACATTTGCATGTTTGACGATCTTGGAGCTCAGCTTGATGAAAAAGAAGTATTAGCTTGATGAACTTGGTGCTCAGGTCGACGAAAGCTTTACTGAGGTAGACTAACTTCATCCAGGTTTTGCTCGACTAATCTTCTCTTCAGTTTCTCTGATCGACTAAGGCAGTTTAATTTCAGCAATTAAGAAAGCAATACTCTGATAATTAATGCTTAATATTCTAAATAATATAGCTTTTTTATGGCATCATTAATTAGGGATTTCGCAGAGTTATTACTTAACATATTTACTGGGACAGTTGAGGAAATGCATTGAAGATAAAAATAGTTGTTCTATTTCCTAGAAAATATACAGAGGACTTCAAGGATTTTGAATTTCAAATCAACAATCAATATATATAAGAAATTTTCAAAATATTGCATATTCAACAAGTATAGCAGTCCAGAAGAAGATTTTTATTAATTCAGGAAGAAGGAGAAGAGAACATTTGCAACAAATAACAATAAATAGAGACACGGAATATCTTGTTCATCATTCTTCTTCTTCAAGCTTTTCTTCCAGGAAACAATCATCAATATAAGATCAACTTCACAATCAATCAGGTACATATACTTGAAGAAGAAGTGTTCATATTTGAAGGCCTACACCATGAAGCAAAGTCTCCTCTCCTGATCAGATCAATAACTCAGGGGAGCTTTGACAACAACACAAAATCCACTAATCTTCTCAGAGGTTTGAGACAAAGAAGACAATATTAATATTATATTCCAACTGTGTACATGGTTATAACTCCCTTCAAAAGTAAATCCCTTCATTGTTAAGTCTATTGATCAAAAGACTTGGTTTGGTTTTTGGGCACTTGATCAAAAGCTCAAATGGTTGCTAGATCTCCCTTAGAAAATAGACCTTGTCATGACAGGACACCTGATCAAAAACCTATGATGACAGGGCACCTAAACAAAAACCTGTGGTGACATGGCACCTGATCAAAACCTGTACTGCATTCCTACCAGGGTGGTAGAAGAGTGGATGTACCCAGGTTTATTCGGGAACCACTATAAATTTCCTTGTGTCTTCTGGTTGTACTCTACTTTTTTATTTTGTTCTGTTGTGATATATTTTCTTTTCTTATATATATATATATCACCTATTTTAATACGTTGTAAAAACAACTCAAAGTTTTTTAAATATACTCTATTCACCCCCCCCCCCTCTACAGTTAGTTACATAAATCCCTCAGGATCTGAGGCATCAATTTCAATTGTTATCAGAGGGATAGGTTACTTGGTTGCACAGGCTAACATCTGAACGAAAAGATCTTTGTTTGATCTTATCTACTCTAGTTTTACTTCATATCATGGTACAGAATAAGGAGTATTCAAGCACCAGACCTCTAGTGTGCAATCTAAATAAGTTTGCACTTTGGAAGGCAAGGATTAGGCTATATATGAATTCTATTGATGAAGACATATACAATTCTATTTTGACAGGTCCCCCTACGCCAACTGCAATAACAAGAACAAGTGCAGTTCCACCACCTGAGTGGACTGATGCTCAAAAGAAGCTGAAAATTGCAGATGCCAAAACAATGAACATTTTGGATCAAACAATGTCTAATGACATATTCCAGAAAGCTGCTGAATGCTCTTCAGCCAAGGATATCTTGGATTCCCTAAATGCTATGGTTTCTGGTTCAGCTGATGAAAGGAAGCATATGAGATCACACTTGATCTCACAGTATGAGAATTTTAAGAAGGAGTCAGAATCAGTTGCAGAAATGTACAACAGACTCACCCTCATAATCAATTATCTGAAGACTATTGATAAGGATGCCTTTTTAATAGAGATAAATGACAAGATTCTTATGTGTTTCCCAAGAATATGGGACTCTAGGATCTAGCCAATCAAGGAAGCCAGAAGCCTGAATGAGATTTCCACTGATACCTTATTTGGAAAGCTCAAGTCTTATGAGCAGCTTATCAAGATAAGGGAAGCTCTGAGCAAAGGACAACCTCATCTTCAGTAAGGAAAGAACAAAGTATTGCTTTCAAAGCATGTGAAGAAGCTGAAGAATCCACTCCAGATAATGAACACCTACTGAGTCTCTTGGCAAAGAGATTTTATAAGATGGCAAGGAAGCATCTCAGAAGAAGGTCTTCCAGAAATGAAGACAAACCCAGGTATGAAAAAACTCCCACTAAAGAAATTGTTTATTATGGGTGTAGGAGACTTGGACACATATTACCAGAATATCCTGAGAAGAAGAAAGAAAATAAGAAGGAGAAAGACTCCAGAAAACATTCCAACAAGACCTCTTCCAAAAAATACAGGAAGAAAGAGAGCGGATTTGTAGCAGAGATATGGTGTGACCCAGATTCAAAATCTTCATCCAGCTCTAATGAGGATGAAGAAGAGGCTAAAGCTAGAGAGATATGCTTGATGGCAATCAATGCCTGTTGCAGCAACTCAGAAGCTGTTGATTCAGAAGCAGACAATTCAGATGATGAATCCATTTCAGAAGAAGATCAGGTAATCTCTTCTTTTGATTTTTCTTCTTATCAATTTGAAATTGATTTCAAACTATTGTGTAATGATTTAATTAAATTAGAGAAGGAAATCAAACTTCTCAGAGAGAAATTAAGTGAATTTGAAAATGTTTCTTCTGAAACCTAAAACTTAAAGAAGAATTAAAAACTGTTAATGAACAAATACTATCATTAGAAAACAAATTAAAAGAGGCTAAGCTATTTGAAGTATCCCTTAATGGGATAAGTATCAAATTGATGGACATCACAAGCATAGTGAATGCCAGACTTAATGGCAAGCTGGGCTTGGGAGCTTCATCTAATCAGCCTCCTATTCTTCAGAAAAATATTTTATCAACCCCCATAAAATTCATCTCTGCTAAAGAAAAAGGAAAAGAAGTTTTACAACTTATAAATAAAAATACAGAAATCATACCGAAGAATAAATCAAAGAAAAATAAAAAAAATCTCATGAAAATAATGTTCAACAAAATTCATCGAACTGAGATCGACGAAATCAGTATTATGCGTCGAACGGCGATCGACAAGCTTTGAACCCAGAATTTGGGTATAATTACTCATCTAAGGGTACTCGACGAAATCAAAATGTTTCTTCAAACAGAGATCAACGATCGTGGAATGCAGGAAATGAGTATTATCATTCTGTGAACCGAGATCGACAAAATCAATACTTTTCGTCGAACTCTGTTAAATTTGTCGAACTCAAATATTGAAAACAGAAATTTTAATTTCTATCAAACTAATAATCAGAAACCAAAATTTGTTAATCCTTTTACTCAATGGATAAATCCTCCTAGGTGATATCATCCATTAGGCTATAAGGATCAACCTTATTGTTCTTATATTTCCAGTTATTCTTATGAAAGAAATCAAGGACCCAAGGTCACTAGGGTCAAGAACAACTAATCTTGTTTTGTACAGGTACAGGACAATCCTACCACAGAGCAACATTGGTATCTGGATAGTTCTTGTTCAAAACATATGACAGGTTGTAAGGACAACCTGACTTACTTCAAAGCCAAGCTTGGACAAAAGGTGATTTTTGGAGACTTCAACTGTAGAAAGATAGAAGATTATGGAAATGTCAAGGTAGGAGCTATTATCTTCAGGAAGGTAGCATATGTAAATGGTCTCAAAATAACCTAATATACATAAGCCATGTATGTGATGAAGGTTATCAGGTATCATTTAATAGTCATCTTGCATTATTACTTCTGATAACAACAAAATTGTTTTAAATGGAATAAGACAAGGAAACATTTATGTAGTAAATTTTAAATAAGCTAGTATAGAAATTTGTTTATTTAATCAAATTAGCTCGACTAATGATTTATGGCATAAGAGACTAGGCCATGCAAACTTTAGGAAAATTGCTAAACTATCTAGGGACAACCTTGTTAGAGGACTGCCTTCTGGTTCTTATGAGAAGAAAAGACTCTGCAGTACTTGTTAATTAAGCAAACAAACCAAAAATAGTTTTAAATCTATTAATAAAAGTGATTCACCCAGGATTTTGTACTTGCTACATATGGACCTTTTTTGGTCCTATTGTTGTACAAAAGTTGGGAGGAAATTCATACAGTTTAGTTATTGTTGATGACTTCTCTAGATTCACTTGGTTTTTATTTCTGAGAAATAAGTCAGATAACTTTAAAGTTCTTACAGATTTTCTTAAGAGCATACAGATTGAGTACTCTACTCAGGCTGTATTGATTAGAAGTGATCATGACACCAAGTTTGAATCTATTCTCATGCAAGAATTCTATTAGAAGGAAGGTATCAAGCATTATTTTTCTACTCCTAGAACTCCTCAACAAAATAAGATAGTAGAAAGGAAAAAATATTACCCTTATTGAATCTGTTAGGACATTGCTTGCAGATGCTTATTTGCCCCTTTCCTTTTGGGCAGAGTCTGTGAGCATAACAAATTATGTTTAAACAGAAGTTTAATTCATAAACTTAAGGATAAGACTCCCTATGAATTAATTAAAGGGAAGCAACTTAAAGTATATTATTTTAAGGTATTTGGATGCAAATGTTACATTCATAATAATAATAAGAAACACCTTAAAAAGTTTGAAGCAAAGGCTGTAGAGGGAATTTTCCTTCGATATTCCCAAATCAGCAAAGCTTATAGGGTATTTAATAAGTCAACATTAAAATGGAATAATCTGTACATATTATATTGATGAAGCTAATATGTTTTGCAAGAAGAAGGATTCTTCTACTAAGGACACTTTGCAGGAACCCTACTTGTGTGAGAAGTTGGAAAATTTAAACCTTACCCAAGAGGTTACATCTCATCCTTCTCCACAGATTGATGAAGAAAGTGAAAAAGATAGTGCTGAAGCAGTTGAACCAACAACAACAACTATAATTCCATAAGAGGAATTAATTCCACAAGCTGTTGATCAACCAACTCCTCCTGCTGATCTTGTCACACTTAAATATCATCCCATATTTCAAGTGATTGGAGACATATCAGCTGGTGTGCAGAAAAGGCATCAACTTAACCAAGATTTGATGAATGCATGCTTCATTTATCAACATGAGCCTCAATCCATAAAGATGCAGAGCAAGATCCCCACTGGATTATTGCAATGCAAGAGGAGCTCAACCAATTTAAGAGCTGTAGAGTTTGGGATTTGGTTCCTAGACCCAAAGACTACCCAGTCATTGGAAATAAATGGGTATTCAGGAACAAATTGGATGCACAATGATCAATTATAAGGAACAAAGAAAGATTGGTAGCCCAAGGATATTCACAAGAAGAAGGCATTTATTATGACCAGACCTTTGCTCCTATTGCAAAATTGGAAGCCATCAGAATATTCCTTGCATATACTGCCTTTCAGAAGTTCAAGGTATATCAAATGGATGTCAAGAGTGCATTCCTTAATGGAGAATTAAAAGAGGAAGTTTATGTTGAACAACCTCTAGGTTTTATCTCCTCAACTCATCCATCTTATGTTTTTAAGTTGCATAAAGCTCTTTATGGTTTAAAGCAAGCTCCAAGAGCTTGGTATGAGACCTTAGCTAGCTTTCTTTTAGAACATAAGTTTACTAGAGGCATTGTAGATAGAACATTATTCATTAGACATCATAAATCAAAAAATTTGCTAGTTCAAATCTATGTAGATGATATAATATTTGGCTATACTGATTCCAAACTTTGCAAAAGGTTTTCTGACCTGATGCACTCAAAGTTTGAAATGAGTAGCATGGGTGAACTATTCTACTTCCTTGGTCTCCAAGTGAAGCAAACCTCTGATGGTATCTTTTTATCCTAGTCAAAATATGCTAATGAGCTAGTTAAAAGAATTGGGATGATCGATGCCTCATCCAAGAAAACACCCATGCCATCCAATGTTGTAGTTGAGTCTGATGAACAGGGAAAACCAGTTGATCAAAAAACATATATGGCTATTGTTGGGTCCTTATTGTATCTTATAGCTAGTAGGCCAGATATCATGTTTCCTACTTTCATTTGTGTTACATTTTAAGTCATACATAAAGAATCTCATCTTATTTTATTAAAAAGGATTTTAAGATATATAAAGAGTTATCCTAATCTAGGACTCTGGTATCCTACCGAGTTAGAATTTGATTTAACTGGATTTTCAGATGCTTACTTTGATGGATGTAGAGTTGATAGGAAAAGCACATCAGGAACTTGTCAGTTCCTTGGTGATAGTATTTTGTCCTGGTTTTGCAAAAAGCAAACCTTTGTGTCAACATCAACTGCTAAAGTTGAATACATAGCAACAGGTAATTGTTGTTCATAAATTTTGTGGATTCAAAATCAGCTTCTAAATTATGGTTTCAACTTAAATAATTCAACTATCTTTTATGATAATACCAGTGCAATTTCTATTGCACAAAATCCAGTACATCATGGTAGAACAAAATGTATAGAAATAAGGCATCATTTCATTAGAGATTGTGTAGACAAAAAAATAAACTTGTCTTTATCTCTACTGATTTAAAAAGGGCAGATATTTTCACCAAACCCTTAGATGAAAAGAAACATCTGTTCTTCCTAAATCAGCTAGGTATGATCAATGGAGACGTTTTAATTTAATTTCTGTCTGTGGTCGACGAACTGCTCATTTTTTGAACGGAGTTCTACGAACTCTGAACGCTTTATGGAGTGTTCGTCAAATGGAGATCGATGAACTTTCCTTTGTGAAACTGTTCGTCAAACGAAGATCGACGAATTTGTTTTAGAAAATCATTTCGTCGAATGGAGAACGACGAACTGTTTTCCCCCTCTTCAAACTTTGATCGACAATTATATTTCTTTATGAGATTTTTCGTCAAATTGAGTTCGAAGTTTTTAATGTTTCGACAGACGGAGTTTGTCTTTTCATCTTCTGAAAACTTATAATAGGGTTTTCATCAAACTCCATCACGCGCTTTCCAGTTCCCGTGCACTTGGTCTTTTGTTTTTGCATATATGGCAATTTCAGCGGTAACTCTTTCTGGAATGAAGTTTGATGCAAGATTTGACATCGACATCGACTCTTTCAACCATCCTGATCAAGTCTTCATGAACATACTCCAGTTGTTTGAAGCACCACAACTAAGATAGTTCATGAACCTAAGGATCAAACTCCCAGTGCAGGAAATCAAAGAATGGGTTTTTACAGCAACCTTTTCAGATCAAACCTCCATTACTGGAACAATTTCTGGTCAACATATTTCTCTTTCCCCTGCTGCTCTAACTGAAATTTTTGGATTTGACAATGGGGAATATGAAATTGAACTATCTAGCACTGAGTTTGAAGATATGCTAGTTATTAAGGGTCACTCCAAAGGAAACCCTAACAAGTTGTTGAAGAAAAACTTGTCTACTGAATACAAGTTTTTGGCAGATATAGTTGGGAAGGTAATCTTGGGCAAACACTCAGCACATGATTACATTACCAGACACCAATTCCTTATGATGTGTGCCTTGGCTAATCAAAAAATTATAAACTGGGGAGAAATTATATTTGATTTGATTAAGAATAAAATAAGTAAGAAGGATGTTTGTTTTGGAAGAATTCTGGGAATCATCTTACAGGCAAAGGTTCCTGAACTGTTGGTATCCCAGACCACTTTCATAAATGCCTCTAAGAGGCTTACCTCTGCCCTATTTAGTAGATGGGAGAGGGTTATCCAAAATCCCTCAAGGGCTTCCTCCTTCAGGATAGCTTCTAAGGACACCAGGGCTACAATAGCCACTTCACCAACCCCTGAAGAAGCTCCTGCTCCTCATATTTACTTCATCAACTCCTCTCCATCTCCACATCATTCAATATTTCCTTCATCAACTCCCTTTGTTGATGTTTCTACACTTCAATAACCTTCTACTTCCATCCCTTTTGTCTCACCATCCAGACCACAATCACCAATTACATTACTGAGGAAACACCATCTCCATCTCAATCTCCTCTACCACCACATCAACTATTACAAGCTGATGACACACCATATATGGATCCACTATTGTCATCTCTTAATTTTGATCTATTATCATCTCTCTCTCCACAACCATCTCCATTACATTCACCTATTCAGGAAGATACTATACTCCCTGATGTCACAACCTGCACAATTCCAACAGACATTCAAACATCTTCATCCCACAAGAATTCACCATTTGTCCAACATGCTCCACGCCCTCTTCTGCTATATCAGCAAACATTCTTGAGCTTCTTACACTTACACTAAAGACATGCATTGCTGAAGCAATTTCTCCACTTGTTGCTTCCATCTCTGAACTTACTTCTCAGCTTGCTTATTTCTCCACTGTCCATTCTTCTGGGGGCCTGGGTTTAAGACTCTCTGAAACCAGACAGGGGGAGATGTTACATGAAGAAGCTCTAGCAATTCAAGAAGTCATTCCTGCAGAACTTCCAACCGCAGTAGAAATTCCACTAGTAGAAATAGTTGAAATTCTTGATGATGATACCAAAATGATTTATTTTGAAGAAGAGTTAGTTGACACTTAAATGATCAGTGTTGGTGATTTCATCATCAATCCCACAATGGATATTCATTCTTTGCTTTATTCTTTTGATACAGTTTATAGTTGCATTTTACAAGTTTTTGATACAGTTGACACAGTTTCTGATTACTCTAAAGCAATAGTCTGCTATTCTACTACAGTTGATTCTTTAGTCTTAGAAGAAATTAGAAAAAGCTTCTGTAAGACTTCTTCCAGTTTTTCTATTATAGAGCCAAAGGCTCTCTCTCCACCAATATTTGGTCGGGTTGAATCCCCCATGGCGAATCTTGATGAGATTATGTTTGAAGATATAGACACTACAGATACTGATGTGCAGATTATTGCAGAACATATTATTCCACAGACTCAGGCTAAGAAGAACATGTAGCTGAACAGCCACTGGCTGAGAAAATAGATACAAGTATACAGCCATAGGCTCATCTAGTACTTTCTGAGGCAATGCTTAAACAGATCAATGTTCTTTATGATAACCCTGCTTATGAATCTTATGATGATGATGAATCAGATGACTTAGAGGATATTGGGTCTAAGAAAAGAAAAATCAAGAGAAAGGATCCAATGAAGGCTGCTCCAAAACCAAATCCCACAGCAGACACCCCCTACTACATTCTACACAACAATACTCTCACTCCAGATACTCCCTACTTTATGAGACTTTCTAAGAATGAACAAAAGAGAAGAAAGAAAATGAAGAGATATAATTCTCCTCCTAAGAAGTCTTGGAGATGTCCTCCTCCTCCTCTTGCAGCAGGATCAGCAGGAAATATTTCTCAAGTTCAAAGGTCTGCTTCTTATCAATCAAGACCAAATCATAGCAGCAAAAAAAAATCTTCAAGGTCAGACACTCAATCCAGCACACAACAGAGAAAACAACAGCAGTAGCATGATGTTAGAAAGTAGAGACAAGAAGCGAAAAGACTAGAACAAGAGAATAAACTTTTGAATAATTGAAATTTTATTATCCAAAAAAGATATCATTTACAAAGGTATGGCCTCCCTTATATAGAATGGAGGAGATAAGAAAGAGAGTATACAAACAATGTGGGACTAAACATTTACAGGCTGAGCGGCTAGAATAATGGAGACCGATCAGGCCGCGCGGTTAGACAGATGGGATAACCGCTCGGCAACTCCAGCAGGATAGAACAAGCCGTAGAGTGAGACCGCCAGACCGCCCGGTCTACAAACCGCTGGATCAGACCGCTAAGCCGCTCGGTCTACAAACCGATGGATCAGACCGCTAAGCCGCCCGGTCTAATACTTCAACACTCCCCCTCAAGCTGGAGCATAGATATCAATCATGCCCAGCTTGTCACAAATGCGGAAGAAGGAAGTAGAAATCGGCTTGGTGAAGATATCTGCCAACTCCTTGTCAGAGGTGACAAAAGGAGTACAAATTTGTTTCTTCAAAATCTCCTCCCGAATGAAGTGACAGTCAACCTCTATATGCTTCGTTCTCTCATGGAAGACCGGATTTCTGGATATGTGTATAGCGGCCTTGTTGTCACAGAACATAGGGAGAGGACAATCATATACCTCGCCCAGGTCAAGCATGAGAGCCCGCAACCACTTTAACTCACACGTAGTTGACGCCATACTCCGGTATTCTGCTTCGGCACTGGATCTGGAAACAACAGACTGTTTCTTGCTTTTCCAACTCACGAGATTACCTCCAACAAAGGTACAGAAACCTGACGTGGATTTACGATCGCCTTTGTCATCCGCATAACTTGAGTCTGAGTAGGCCTCAACTCTCAGATGGCCATTCTTCTGGAAGAGTAACCCTCTGCCCGGTGCTGCTTTGATATACTCTAAAATCTTCAGGGCGGACTGAAGATGACACTCCCTGGGAGCTTGCATAAACTGACTGACCTTTCCTACAGCGTAGGCGATGTCGGGTCTAGTCACCGTGAGATAGATGAGTTTGCCTACCAAACGTCTGTACCGTGTGACATCAGATAGAGGAGGCGATTCATCCGTCCACGTTTTGTCTTCTCCAACAGCCATGGGAAGATGAGCTGGTTTGGCACCTGTCAAGCCTGCTTCTCGAAGAAGATCAAGGGCATACTTCCGTTGAGAGAGGACCAAGGAGTCAGGTTTCCGCGAGATTTCTATCCCCAAAAAGTATTTTGGGGGGCCCATATCCTTCGTGACCAAGTGCTGACGGAGGTGCTTCTTCGTCAAGTCCACCCCATCTCGGTCATCACCAGTAAGGAGAATATCATCCACATATACGGCCAAAACCACCAGTCCCGAGGCCGTTTTGCGAATGAATAAGGAGTGATCGGCCGAACTCCTTTGAAAACCGATGGTTGCCACAATACCACTAAACTTTTCGAACCATGCCCGAGGGCTCTGCTTGAGGCCATAAATGGCCTTCTTCAAATGACAGACACGTGTCTCCCCTGAGCAACATACCCAGGAGGTTGCTCCATATAGACGTCCTCCTGAAGATCGCCATAAAGAAAGGCATTCTTCACATCCAGCTGAGAAATAGCCCAAGCCCGGTTAACAGCCACAGAAAAGAGAACCCGGATGGTGCTGAGGCGAGCAACTGGAGAGAAGGTATCGAAGTAATCAACGCCATAAGTCTGAGTAAAGCCCTTGGCCACCAGCCGGGCTTTGTAGCGATCCACAGTGCCGTCGGGGCGAAACTTCACAACAAAGACCCAGCGACAGCCAACCACATCAGTGCCCACGGGAGGAGGAACCAGGGTCCAGGTACCCCGTTCAGTAAGAGTAGCCATCTCCTCATCCATGGCAGACTTCCAATGAGGGAGAGAGAGAGCCTCCTGGTAGGTACGTGGAGTAGAAGTGGCAGAGATAGCCAAGGCAAAACACCTGCGAGAAGGAGAAAGCTGATCATAAGAAACAACAGCCGTGAGCGGGTGTTGAGTACACGCCCGCACCCCTTTGCGAAGGGCAATGGGAACATCCAGATCATCGGGAGCGGCGGCGACGGGAGCGTCAGCGACCGGAGCGTCCGTGGCGGAGAAGGCTGGCCCGGGACTAGAGAGAGACGGCAGCGGAGAGGAGGGTGGAGGGGTAGGTGGGGAGACGGACTGGGAAGGAGTGGGTGGAGGAGGAGACGAAGGTGGGAAAACGGGGAGGGGTGTGGAATGAACGGAGATATCAGAAGGAAGAGAAGGAAGAGAAGAGGAAGGAGAAGCGATGATGTTTGCCAAGCTGACACGCATCACAGTTGAGCGGAGAACTGGTGGGAGGTAAGTGGGGCAGAAGCTGACGAATAAGCCGGGGAGGAGGATGTCCAAGACGAAGATGCCACTGAAGGAGATCAGCAGAGGAGGAGTAGGCAGAAAGAGCAGAAACATCGTCGAGGAAGTAGAGGCCGCCGCTCTCAGTCCCAGTAGCAATCGTCCGCTGGGTCCTCGGGTCCTGAAAAGAACAAGTAGTGGGAGTGAATAAAACGGAGCACTGAAGTTGCCGGCATAAAGTGGTAACTGATAACAAATTGCACGGGAACTTCGGGACATAGAGGGTATCCTCCAAGCAAAGCGATGGAGTGAGTTGAACCATGCCCGTCCCATGAACCGGAGACGGGGAACCATCCGCCACACGAACTGGGGGTAAGCGGTCATGGGTCTCCAGACGGGAGAAGCAATGAGGGTTGCCCGTCATATGATTGGTGGCACCGGAGTCAATCAGCCATTTACCTTGGGTAACGACGTGGGCACTACCTGACGTCGTGGCCACAGAGGCAGACGGCCTAGAAGAGGCGGAGGCCGAAGGAGCATCACCGGAAGGGCGAAGATGAGGATGTTTCTGCCAGCAGCGATCAACAGTATGGCCAGTACGACCACAGTGAGAGCAGAAGAACCGGGAGGAACCCCGTCCGCCGGAGGAGCCACGGCCACTCGGGCCCCCCCCCCCCCCCCCCCCCCCCGCTGAGCCTGGTGTGCAAAGGAGTCCTGCGAAGGGGGGAGGCCAGCAGAGGCCGCTGGAGGAGAGAAGTAACGGCGGCAATGCGGGCCGCAGTGGCATCCAAAGTAGGAGATTCCGCCTCACCCAAGATCTGCTGGCGGATCATATCATAAGAGTCCGGAAGACGAAGAAGGTAACAAACAACCAGGAGTTCCTGGAAGTGTTTGTGCTGGTCGGCCAAGTCCGCAGAGAAGGGGCGATTCTGGAGGATTTCAGCCCCAAGAGCCTGGACCTGCTGATAAGCCGCAGCGGGGGACATGGAAGGGCAGGCGAAGAGGTCCGCATAGAGAGTATAAATGCGGGACGTCTGGCCCCCCTTAGAATAGAGAGCAGCGAGGTGAAGCCATGCGGCCTTGACCGTCTCATCATGGCGAATGACGGGAAGGCACTCATCAGAAAGGCTGTTGGCCAGCCAGGTGCGAACAAGAGCATCACTCGCATCCCAGTCATCAAACTCAGGAGAGGTGCGAGGAGGAGGGTCATCGGTGAGGTGATGACGCTTGCGTTGAGAACGAAGGAGAAAGGTGAAAGAAACGCTCCAATCGGGATAGTTGGAGCCCACAAGCTTGGAAAGGGTGCCAAGGTTACCCGAAGGAGGAGGAGGAGAAGGAGCTGCAGGAGTAGTGGTGAGACCGGAGGTAGTCATAGAACCCGGAAGCAGAAGAAGCCGCACGAACAGAGGCGGTTAGAAAAACAGAGGAAGCCGCGCGAACAGGAGCGGCTAGAAAGAGGCACTGCGGGGAAGAGGTCGCGCGGACTGAAAAGGCCGAGCGAACAGAAGAGAGGAGAAGAGCAGGTGACCGCGACCAAGATGCGGGTGAGAAAGGAACAACCCGCACGGTCAGGCAGATCTCAGCAGCAAACCGCGTGGAGAGAGACACACACGCGGACAGGGACAGACCGCAGCGACTAGGAAGTCGGAGAGGCAAGAAAGAACAAGAGGCGCGGCGACAACTAAACAGGTCGGCGCGACAAAGAGAAGAAGGAGAGGAGAACCAAGAAGGAGAAAGCCGCGCGAACAGGTCTGCGGACAAAAAACAAGCCGCGCGGATAGAAACAAGCCGCGCGGATAGAAGGGAGGGCAAGCCGCGAAGCAAGTCGCAGAACGCCGAAAAGAAGCCGCGAACAACAGAGGGCGCACAGAATCAGGAGGAAATGACCATGGGCTCTGATACCATGTTAGAAAGTAGAGACAAGAAGCGAAAAGACTAGAACAAGAGAATAAACTTTTGAATAATTGAAATTTTATTATCCAAAAAAGATATCATTTACAAAGGTATGGCCTCCCTTATATAGAATGGAGGAGATAAGAAAGAGAGTATACAAACAATGTGGGACTAAACATTTACAGGCTGAGCGGCTAGAATAATGGAGACCGATCAGGCCGCGCGGTTAGACAGATGGGATAACCGCTCGGCAACTCCAGCAGGATAGAACAAGCCGTAGAGTGAGACCGCCAGACCGCCCGGTCTACAAACCGCTGGATCAGACCGCTAAGCCGCTCGGTCTACAAACCGATGGATCAGACCGCTAAGCCGCCCGGTCTAATACTTCAACACATGATAGTCAAGGCAGTCAGCAAACAGAATAATGTAGTCAAAAAGAAGAATCTAGTCAGATAGACCTCCTTCTCCAGCTTATGATCCAGAATTGAATCCAAACTATAGAACGGTGATGCTCAATGAGCTGATAGCTCTATCCCAGATAAGGAAGACCAAGGAGGAAGGAAAGGATTCCTCTCAATTCTCTACTATGTCATCTTACAGGAAGAAAGAACTGGACAAATATCAGGTAAAAAATCTTTTTAATATTGATACCTATATGAATTTGCATCCAGAAGCTGTAGTGCCCAGTGATATAACTGTGAAGATTCTTGGTGCTCAAGACATGAAGATGGCCCAAAGAGAAGCAGTGGATCCCAAAATAAATATGATTTTCATAAAACCCGCTTCCTATTCAGATACTACAAAGAAACAGTGATAACTCTCTGATTTTGCATTTTGAATTTTATTTTTGCTATATGTAAACTCACAAGTCACTTTTGTTCATATCTGCTAAATGTTTTTAAAATTTTGTCAGATATTTTGTATTGCTTTGTGATTTTATTTATTTTTGTTTTGCATAGTGAACTCGCCCAAATGGGGGGACATTGTTGGAATCCTACTTGTGATTTGGGCTTGGTTCACTATTAGGTTTAATGTCCCACCATGTATAGTCTAGGGTCATATGTTAGTTTCAGAGTTTTAGGTCAATCACTTAAGGGTTAGATCATTGAGACCTACCTTCAGAAGACTTCAGAGAACACAAGACTTAAGAGACAAGGCAGTTTTGAAAATTACATAAAATGTGTTCGACGATAGCTGAACTCATCTCGACAAACTCAGAGTTCCTTCTCTGAGTTGAGCTCGACGAAAGTCTAGCTCAAGTTAACGAACTGTGAGCTTATAACAGAATCTCAGCTCGACGAAGTGCCTTCTTAACTCAACAAACTTGTAGCTCAGTTTGGCAAGTACATTTTTCTATTCGACGATCTTGGAGCTTTGCTCGACGAAGAAGAATTATCAGCTTGATGAACTTGGTGCTCAGGTCGACGAAAGCTTTACTGAGGTCTACTAACTTCATCCAGGTTTTGCTCGACTAATCTTCTCTGCAGTTTCTCTAATCGACTGAGGGAGTTTAATTTCAGTAATTAAGAAAGTAATACTCTGATAATTAATGCTTAATGTTCTCAAAAATATAGTCATTTTCTGGCAGCATTAATTAGGGATTTCACAGAGTTATTACATAATATATTTACTGGGACAGTTGAGGAAATGCATTGAAGACAAAAATAGTTGTTCTATTTCCCATAAAATATGTAAAGGAATTCAAGGATTTTGAATTTCAAATTAGCAATTAAGATATATAAGAAATTTTCAAAAGATTGCATATTCAACAAGTCTAACAGTCAAAAAGAAGATTTTTATTAATTCGGTAAGAAGGAGAAGAGAACATCTAAAACAAAGAACAAGAAACAAAGACACAAAACATCTTGTTAATCAATCTTCTTCTTCAAGCTTTTCTTCCACCAAATAATCATCATTCTGAGATCAACTTCACAATCAATCATATACATATACTTGAAGAAGAAGTGTTCATATTTGAAGGCATACAGCCTGAAGCAAAGTCTCCTCTCCTGATCATATCTATAACTCAAGGGGGTCTTTGAGAACATCACAAAATCCACTAGTCTTCTCAAAGGATTTAGACTGAGAAGACAGTATCAATCTTATTTTCCAACTGTATACAGGGTTATAACTCCCTTCAAAAGTTAATCCCCTGGTTGTCATGTCTATCGACCAAAAGACTTGGTTTGGTTTTTGGGCACCTGATCAAAAGCTCAAAGGGTTGCTAGATCTCCCTTAAAAAATAGATCTTGTGGTGACAGGGCACCTGATCAAAAACTTGTGGTGACAAGGCA
The DNA here is from genome assembly GCA_039583875.1 of Platanthera guangdongensis. Lineage (NCBI taxonomy): Eukaryota > Viridiplantae > Streptophyta > Magnoliopsida > Asparagales > Orchidaceae > Platanthera > Platanthera guangdongensis. Next base: position 169,183,204 of record CM077153.1, on the reverse strand, counting down.
CCTGAACAAAAACCTGTGGTGCAAGGCACCTGATCAAAAAACTATAGTGGATTCCTACCAGGGTGGTAGAGGAGTGAATTTACCCAGGTTTATTAGGGAACCACTATAAATTTTCTTGTGTCGTCTGATTGTGCTCTACTTTTTATTTTGTTGTGATGTGATATATTTTCTTTTCTTATATATATATATATATATATATATATATATATATATATATATATATATATATATATATATATATATATATATATATATATCACCTATTTTAATCCACTGTAAAAATAGCTCAAAGTTTTTTAAATATACTATATTCACCCCCCCCCCCCCCCCCCGCTAGAGTTTGTTAGATCAATCCCTCAACATCTGAGGCATCACTTTCAGTGTTGTACCACCCCGTGTGTAACAACCCCATCCATTCATATGGTATATTCTAGAAGGTCCGGCCGGGGCCCCACAGTATATATCACAAAACATACGGTGAAGGTACAGGATGATACCAGAGTAGCGCATCGCACCTATCACAAAGAATTCTAGCGGAAGCCTATCCTACAACTTGAACTCCTCATGAATGTCCAAATATAAAACTCCACATTTTATACGATATAGGAATGTCTTACAACAAGTAAAAAGAGTTGGCCTTATAGCCTAACATGACTGTCAAACAGTGGCCTAAACAGATTGGAGCGCAGGCCGGCCACATGAAAAGAAAACACACAAAAGCAACACATATAGCCTTCGAGGGCTAGCAGCAGTAGCAACAACAGCAGCATAAACATCAGCCTTTACGCGTCCCGCTTGGCTCTCCAGCACCTGTACAGGAACAATCCACCAATGGTGGTAAACAAAAGCAACGGTCATCGTTCAGCTGACCAAATTATAACGACCCTACCCCTTTTCTCGGGGTAGCGGTAATCTTCCCTGCATGCATATCATATCATAGTATGGCAAGATATCTCATCAAATGTGCTTTCACGCACACAAGCCATCACAACCGTTCGCCACCCGGCCCAACGGTCCGTGCACTCAGGGCACATTCTTGGTGTTCTCGCAAAGATCTTGCCCACCACCATATCAGGTTCACAACCCAACGGTAAATCTCTTGAGCATTTACTCCATGGCATGCAGCCGGAGTTAGTCTTCCTACACTGGGATGGCCCGTAGCCCCCCATTGTGTCATGGCGCGCAGGCCGAAGACTCTTGCTATGCGCTCCAACAGACCGCACTTTTTGGTCTCACGTCGGACGGACATAGCGCAGGTCGGATCCTCCACCCCCTATTGCTCAAATCGCCTTGCCTTCTCCGAGTACAGCATACTCATGGCTATATCAAAGGCGCGGGTCGGTCTCACCAATCCTGTTCTTGGCACACAGCCTGGGTATTTCTCGATACCCATTTTCTTAGCACAACAGCGGGTCTTTCCTGGGCCTCCCAGTACTTCCTGTGACTCTCTTCACAGGTGGACACTGCAAAATCACAAATGTCAGGGGTCTTTCCTGGCTACCATGCCAGTACTTCCTATTACTCGCTTCACAGGTGGACACCCTACGACATCAAGCATCACAAAGGGCCTTTCCTGGTCAGACCAGTACTTCCTGTGCCTAATTCACAGGTTGGACCCAAAACCATAACACGGATATTTTCCTGGGTTACCACTCCAGTGCTTCCTGCTACTCCTTTTCGCAGGCATAACCCGTTGACTCCTTAAACTACACATTTATCACGGAGTCTTCTCCGGTTTGTATGGAACATCACCAATCCAGACCAACCTGTCCAGATGGGCTTCACACAGCATGCCTATTCCGTACTCCATTTCCAGATCTATATGCCAACAAAGGGGATTTCATGAATCACCTAAACGACTCCCAAACTCAGCCACCTCTTGGTGGGGGAATCACAAAGATATGCTAAAAGAAAGCCTTCACATGGCTAGGAAGAAAAGTCGTTACCCTTTACGACCGCTTCGGTGCCATGAACTCAAAGCTAGCTCGAAAGACTCGTACGAGCTTTTCCTCCGCAACGCCGGCTTCAGCTTTCTCGTCGGAAAACTACAGCACCATCGGTGACCAACCCCCTTTCCTCCTCCTCCTTCTTCCTCTCTCTTTCTCTCTCTAAGCTTGTAGAAAGATGAAGGCCAAAAGACACTATGAGAAATCCTTTCTCATTCACGGACTTAAGGAAAGCTGGAGGCCTTTCAGCCGTTGGATCCAAGCTGAAGGAATGGACGGCCATGATGTTGCCAAAAACACTGATTTTGACCTGACATTTCCTGTGACACGCCCGTGTCCCAGGCCGTGTGCCTCAAGCGGTGGTCAACCGACCTATCCAGACCAGTGACACGCCCATGGAACACGCCCGTATCATGGGCCGTGTCACCCAACATGCCTTTAGACACGCCCGTGTCTGTGGCCATGTGCATTGGAGAAAATAATCCCAAAACATCCCGAGACTTCACACGGCCTGTGATACGCCCGTGTCCCAGGCCGTGTGCCCAGACACGGCACGAAGACACGCCCTGTCGAAATACTTCGTCGGGCTGAGTTCGTCGACCCAAATTGACACGCCCTGGGACACGCTCGTGTCACAGGCCGTGTGCAACTTCTCGACACTCGACGCCTACATATCGACACTCGACGACACGGCCTAAGACATGCCCGTGTCCTGGGGCGTGTGCCCCGTCTCGACACATCGTCGAGCGAAATATCGTCAACACTAAGGCCGATTGTCGACACGGCCTCGACACGCCCTGCGACACGCCCATGTCGCAGGCCGTATCCGCTGTTCAACGACCGTCGACTCCAAATTTCGTCGACTTCGCGGCCAACTCGTCGACCCCAGCTTGACACGCCCAGGGACACGTCCATGTCCCAGGCCGTGTCACCCAAAAATTTCCTGTTTGCGAAATTTGGGTTGTTACAATCCTCCCCTCCTACAGGAAATTTCGTCCTCGAAATTCAAACATAGGAAGGCAAACAGTAACCAGTAAGAAATATGTTACAACATTCAAAATTTTATGTTACAACATTCCCTCTACAGATTACAAAAATAGCTCGGGGAATTCTTCTCGCATGGTTTGCTCTCGCTCCCATGTTAGTTCTTCACGGCCGCAATTGTCCCACCGGACTTTTACCATGCCGACCATCTTGTTCTGCAACTGTTTCTCGGCTCGATCTTCGATCTGAATGGGTCTAACTTTCGTTGTTAGCCCATACTCCACCGGCACACGATCATCCGCGATCACTTGAGCTGGATCTTTCACGGCCATCCGAAGCACCGAGATGTGAAATACATCATGTAATCCACCCAAGTCTGCCGACAGAGCTAGCTGATAAGCCGCTTCGCCAACTCGCTCAACCACTTCAAACGGACCCAAATATCTTGGACTCAACTTTTTCAATCGTCGAATCCGGGAGACACCTTTGAATGGCTTGATCTTCAAGTAGACCCAATAGCGAACCGCAAATTCCACATTCCGGTGCTTGGCGTTGTAGTACTTAGCTTGTCAATCTTGAGCAATAAGGAGATTCTCGCGAATCATGCGGATGGTTGAGTTTGCTTCATCAACCTCATTTAGTTTAAACACCCGAGCTTCGCCCGCTTCTACCCAAGCCAAGGGCGTACGGCACTTCCTTCCATATAACGCTTCATATGGTGTCATCCCAATTCTCGTCTGGTAGCTGTTATTATATGCAAACTCTACCATATAGAGATGATCTTCCCATCTCTTTCCGAAGTCAAGGGCGCACATTCGGAGCATGTCCTCCATTGTTCTGTTGGTACATTCAGTTTGGCCATCCGTTTGGGGATGAAAGGCCGTACTGAAAGTCAACTTTGTGCCCAACATTTGGTGAACTAGCCTCCAATCATTTGACGTGAATCGCCCATCTCGATCACTTACGATGCTCCGAGGAACACCGTGAAGCCGCACAATCTGGTCAACATGTAACTTTGCCAAACTTTCAACTGAATCATCCCGCCTGTTCGGGAGAAAATGTGCCACTTTCGTTAGCCGGTCAACAATCACCCAAATGGAATCATTTCCTCGCTGCGATCTCGGCAACACGTGCACAAAATCCATGGAAATATCGTCAAATTTCCACTCTGGGATCGGCAGTGACTTCAAATAACCGCCCGGCTTTTGGCATTCTGCCTTCACCATCGCACATGTTTGGCATTTAGAGACATAAAGGGCTATATCTTTCTTGAGCCCTGGCCAACAGAATAGCTTCTTCATATCGTTGAACATCTTCGTGCTCCCGGGATGAATGTAATACTTTGTATAATGCGCTTCATACATCAGTTCTTCCCTTAATTTCCCCACATTCAGGATGCACAAACGGCCCTCCTTTCACAAATGACCGTCATTTCAGGTGAATGTGCCCTCTTGCCCTCCTTAACAAAGCGTAAGAGGTCTTCATCCAACTCCGTTGCCCGTAGAACTCGGTCTGCAAGGTCACATTGCACCTCAGTCCAGTTCAAACATGCAGTGGCAGTGGAATTCTTGTCAACACAATAAATCTCCAACGCCTCCAGCTCCTGGATAAGACGTTCATCATGCCCTTGTAACCAATTTGCTCTAGCCGGAACCCGCTGACCCAAGGCATCTGCGACAACATTACCCTTCCCGGGCGTATAGTGATTCTCGAAAGTGTAGTCCCCAAAGAACTCCAACCACCTTCATTGTCGCATATTCAAGTCTTTCTGCTCCCATAGGTACCTTAGGCTCTTGTGATCTGTATAGATCTCTACCTTCACTCCATAAAGGTAGTGTCGACACAACTTGAGTGCAAAAATCACCGCCGCTAGTTCCAAATCATGGATGGGATAATTTCGCTCGTGCACCTTCAGCTGGCGTGAGCCATAAGCAATAACCTTTCCATTCTGTAGAAGAACGCAGCCTAAGCCGCTCCCTGAGGCATCACTATAAATCATAAATCCATCGGTCCCACGCGGCGAAGACAACACCGGTGCCGTGGTCAACCAAATCTTTAGCTCTTCAAAAGCTCGTGCGCACTCTGGCGTCCAAACGAACTTCTGATCTTTGCACGTCAGTGTGGTTAGCGGCAAAGCAATCCGCGAGAAGTTTTCCACAAATCTTCTATAGTAGCCCGCAAGTCCAAGGAAACTCCTGACCTTGGCCACGGAAGATAACATGGGCAACTCCTGTATGGCCCTTATCTTTGCTGGATCCACTGCCATGCCCACTCCACTCACCACATGGCCTAGGAATGCCACCGACGATAGCCCAAACTCGCACTTCGAGAACTTGGCATAGAGCTGATTTTGCCTCAACGTGTTCAACACTAACCGCAAGTGAATCTCATGCTCATCTTTCGACTTCGAGTACACCAGGATGTCATCAATAAACACAATTACAAACATATCCAGGAACTCGCGAAAAATACGGTGCATCAGATCCATAAACATCGAGGGCGCATTGCACAGTCCAAATGGCATGACTGTGAACTCATAGTGCCCGTAACGCATTCTAAAGGCAGTTTTGGGAATGTCACCTTCCCGAATTCTCAACTGGTAATAACCAGACTTCAGCTCCAACTTCGAATAGACGGTTGAGCCCACTAGCTGATCGAACAACTCATCAATCTGTGGTATCAGATACTTATTCTTCTCGGTCAGCTTATTCAGTTCACGGTAATCGATACACAACCGCAACCCACCGTCTTTCTTCTTAACAAAAAGCACAGGCGCGCTCCAAGGTGACATGCTTGGGCATATATAACCTTGCTCCAACATTTCTTGTAGTTAAACCTTCAATTCAGCCATCTCTTTTAGCACAACGCGATATGGCGAGCGGGCCACAGGTTTCGCACCTGGCACCAACTCGATCGTGAAGTCAATCTCCCGCTGGGGTGGTAGCCCAGGAAGATCCGTGGGAAAAACATCTGTAAATTCCGCCACAATCGGAACCTCGTACACACTGCCCTTAGGCTCAACAGTCTGAATTAGTGCAAAGTAACACTCCGCACCCTTCCGAACAGCCTTGACTACCTGGAGTGCAGACATCAATGTTCCGCCTACTCCTCGCATACCCGCGAACTTTGTCTCTTGTTCGGTATTTTGGCCCAATGTGATTTCTTTGGACTGGAAATCAATCATGGCATGCTGCTCCGCAAGCCAATCCATTCCAAAAATCACGTTGAATTTCGATATTGGCAAAACAAATGCAGTTAAGCTGAAATCCCGACTTCCTATCTGAACTGCCACATCGCAAGCTTGCTCCGCATGCATCCAACAACCATTCGGCAGCACGACTATGACGCTATCTGTCTTTGCATGACTGGGTATCCCAAGCCTCGTTATAAACTCGCTAGACATAAAAGAATGCGATGCACCCGTATCAAACAGTGCTCGCGCCAGCGTGTCCCGAATCATCACAAAGCCTGTGAGAAATAGGTCACACACAAACCGCAAACATAGCTAGAATAAGCAAAGCATACAAGCAATAATATATACAAAACAAAACTCATACCTGTGACAACGTCACTCTGATTGATGGCCTCCTGTAGGCCAAGATTGTATACCCGGGGTTGCACCTGCGAGGCATAGGAATCCAACACCGCCTTTCCTTTTTCCGCATAAGATGCTCCCGCCTTCTTTTCACTCTTTGGCGGCATCCGACAATCTCGCGCAATATGCCCCATCCGGCCACAATTGAAGCAGATTCGAGTATCTGGCATGGAGGTAGCCCCTGACGTTGCTCCCGTTACAATTGATGAAGGAGCTTGTCCACTAGGCTTGGACTTCTTGCCCCATCTCTTCTTATAAAATGGTTTCCCCGATCGGGGCGCCTTCCACTCAGGTTGCGACACAGCCAACGCTCTCTTCCCTTGCACCCTTTTCATATCCTTTTCCAACGCGCTCGCAGTGTCTACCAACAATTGGGACCCGTTGTTCACCGAACTTGACACATGGAACCTCAGCTCGTCCCTCAGTCCTTCATAGAACCGATTGGTCTTCCTCTGCTCATCAGCAAATATAGAACCCGCATACCGCCCCAAGCGAGTAAATTCATGCAGGTATGCGTCAACACTGCCATCGCCTTGTGTTAACCTTTGGAATTCATTTTCCATGGCTATCCGTTGAGCCGCAGGAAGGTGCTTCGCTAGGAAAAGTCGGGAGAATTCTTCCATGGATACTTGAGTTAAAGGACGACCCGCCAAATGATGCAACTCCATCTCATCCCACCACAATCGATCTTCTCCTTCAAGCAAGAAGGTAACTAAGGTAACTTTCTGATGCTCCACCGTTCCAATCGCCGTCATCACACACTTGACGCGCGATAGCCAATCCTCAGCCTGCGTCGGAGTTCCCGCTCCCGAGAATGTAGGCGGATGGAAACTCATAAACCGCATTAGCTGCTTCTCAGCTGCTCGAGGAGCCACATCCACTACAGGTTCAGGCCTTGCCGCCACCTATTCTGGCCTCACAGCCGCTTGTTCCTTCCTAAGTGGCTGGCCTTGGATCATGGTAAATAAATCCTCCACAACTAAATGCACAGGTTTCACAGACGGTGGAGGTGTAGGCACCTCGGCTGGTGCCGTACTTTCATCATAACGCTGGGACTCAGACGGCCCAGCTCCAATTCGTGTCACCTAAAGATGGACAAGACACACACATTAGCGGTCGTACCCAAGCAAACAACACAAAATAAGAACACGCAGGTTCCTCAAACACATCAATTTTGCATTCCTATCATGGACATTCAGGAGTTCATTCGTAGACTTTGGTTTGCACAAACGCGTGCTCGCCACCCCACAAAAGAAGTCGGCCACGACTTCGAGAGGGAAAGACCAAGACAACCGATACCAAAAATGTAACAACCCATCCGTTCATATGGTATATTCTAGAAGGTCCGGCCGGGGCCCCACAGTATATATCACAAAACAGACGGTGAAGGTACAGGATGATACCAGAGTAGCGCATCGCACCTATCACAAAGCATTCTAGAGGAAGCCTATCCTACAACTTGAACTCCTCATGAATGTCCAAATATAAAACTCCACATTTTATACGATATAGGAATGTCTTACAACAAGTAAAAAGAGTTGGCCTTATGGCCTTACATGGCTGTCAAACTGTGGCCTAAACAGATTGGCGCGCATGCCGGCCACATGAAAAGAAAACACACAAAAGCAACACATATAGCTGATTGCCTCTGAGATATCTGCAAAGAGAAAATACCAAACTAACAATTCATCAAGGCAAGTATACCTATCGAAATGCAGCTAGGGGACACAAGTGTCGTATTGAAATCCGGGAACAATTGAGTAAGCTTACTCACACGAAATCTATTATTTTATCGACGGAAAAATAAGGTTTTCTTAAGCTAAATGTACTGAAGGAAGAGAACTACTTGCATGAAAAGAAGAAGAGAGCTAAAGAGCGATTAACTTAAGCTTAGTAACGATGAAGGGAAAATGCACTCGATCAGAAATCACCTCGGCAAGAGTGGTTAGAAAAATACGATAAATAAACCTAAGCTAATTAGGGTAAAGGTCCTTGACCGTGGAGGTTCCATGAATATTGACATGCTTCTCTCGAAGGCTGTGCCTAACTGAGTTTAGGAAGGTCCGACCGACTTTCGCCTAAATCGGAGGCCTAAAACTCGCTTTACGCGGTGAACCCCTCTAATGGATTTTACTACAATCCGGGAGATTTGAACGTCTGCCTCTCTCGAGGGGTGAGAACAACTCCCTTTACTCTTGAGTGCTCATTTCAAACCTTTGGCCTCTCGGCTAGCCCAGAATGAAAGCAAAGGTGGAGAGTATATATCGATGATATACCTCCAACCCATGATAAATCAAGAGTAATTCAAAGCCAAACCCTAAACAGAAAAGGTAAGATTCAAAGCATCATAACCTAATCACTCGAACCTCGGATCAATTAGATCGAGTACATGGAGGATTAGTTAATCATGGTGAGGTGGAAGAGGGAGATGAGTAGAAGAAAAATACTGAAAACAGAGCAGGAACGAAAAAGAAAATAACACTTTTTATTAAGAGAAACAGTGATCTTACAGCTTGAAAACCAGAGATTACAAGAACATGAAAAGGAAACTACACTATCATTAGCATCATACTACAGAAAGAAGCTAGGAGCTAATACAGGGAAAGCATAAAGCTAGAGCTACGAACTAGAAATGAAAATACATGCTTAAAAAGTTCAGAAAAATAAAGGACAGAACCTCCCCTCTCAAAGCGAAAAGTTGTCCTAAAACCCCTGGAGTTGGGCTCTATTTATAGAATTTTTCGGGTCGGGTCACGCCCCCCTGTCACGCCCTGGTCGGGCGTGACCCTGGGGCGTGACACATTCGGCGCGACTTTTTCGGGCAGGAATTGAATTCTGACGGAGTTGTTGCGGTACATGCCCACCGGTCACGCCCTGGTAGGGCGTGACCCTGGGGCGTGTTCTTTGCGGCGTGACTTTGGGAGCTGAAATTGAATGCTGGAGGTGACGGGCGGAATTGCTGAAGTACACGCCCATGTGTCACGCCCGGGTCAGGCGTGACCCTGGGGCGTGACACTTTCGGTGCGGCGGTGGAGCGGGAAAAAACGAGCGCGCTGCGGCGATTCCTCGGAACCTGGGGACACGCCTATAGTACACGCCCGTGTCGGGTGTGTCACGGGCGTGACCGAGGGCGTGTACACTAAGTTTCCACGGAATGCAGTTTCGGACCAATTGCTTCATTCCTCTGGGTTACACGCCCTAGGTACACGCCCTGGTAGGGCGTGACCTTGGGGCGTGTCACAGCAAAATTCGGCTGAAAGCCGTGAAAACCTGCAAAAAGCAGAAAAAATACATTAGCGACAAAAATATATACAAAGGGGAATCAAAACAAGTACTTTACAAGACATGATTGGCTTTAAAACCCCAAAAATATCCTAATAAAATTGACTGCAAACGTATTATCAAATTCCCCCAAGCTTAAGTTTTGCTTGTCCCCAAGCAAAGATATAAAGACAAGCTAATCATAAAAAGTGACTAATTCAAAAAGTTTTAATCATACTCACACAAGTACTATGCGAAATTCTAGGTAGGGAGAATGTAAAACGTAAATCTAAAACAATTATTTAGGTATGGTTTAACTTTTATAAACTTTACTTAATAAAAATAAATCATCCAGAATTTTGACGAAATTCTTTAAATAGATTTAAGTAAGGCAATGAAAAAGAAAAGAACGTATTGAGTTATTACTGGATCCAAGCAACGCATTATAATTATATCAATTAAATAACAAAAATCTAAGTTTAAATCCAAAACTAAAACTGATTTACTTTTCTTCTTTTCTTAGTTGTTAAATAAAATTAAAAAAAAGGGCGTGAATCAAAAGGACTTAATTGGACCGAAACGTTTGGTTTAGGAATATGAATAGGAGTGGAATTCAAATATAAACATGGAGGCTTAAAAATCACACTAAACCACAACAACGAGTTTCAAAAAAAATAAATTTATTTTAAACAAAATATGTATAAATAAATTTATTTTTTTCTCTTTATGATTATTTATCTCATTTTTTCTCATTTTTTTTATTATTATTTTCATTCATTTTTGTTTTTTTCTTTTCAATTTATTGCTTTTGAGTACACCTTTTTCAACAATATCGCCACAGATAAGACAAAATTTCCTATCAAACAAAATTAGCGTGATTAGATAGGTAGGAATTTGGGCTTTGGTGAAAATGAAAATGTGTGTGGAGTTTATCAAATGAATTTGGAAAAAGGGCTCAAAAGCGGCTAAGTAGTGGTAAAAGAGTTTAGGTTGGCAAGAAAGCTCAAACGTAAACAAAAATGGCCTAAATCATTTTCACGCGTTTTTTTTTAAAATTTATTTAAAACATAGTGTCGATAAATTTCAAAAAGCAAGTTCGAGATAATAAAAGAAGATTGATGAAATTATCTTGAAAATAAAAATAATATGTCACTTGGATCGTTCATATCTACTACGTTATTCAAAATATGTTCTTACAAAAATCATCTAAAGACGAAAAGGAAAATAGTGGATGATAAATTTTTAGAGAAAGTAAAGAAAATAAAGAACGGAAAACCATAATAGAAATGCACGGTTTAGAGAAATATTTTACCTTAACATGCTACCGTGAATTAGAAACACAGCATGGCCAACATTTTACTTGTGAAATATGATTAAAAAGAATGATTAGAAAAATTATAATTAACTACGTTGTTTATAAAGAAGTTTGAGAAAAACAAAACATAAACATGTGGTACTTATTGAAATACCAAAATGCAGCTATATATATATAATAAATTTTTTTGAAATTTTTTTTTTGAAATTTTGGATGTTTTTGGGATATTTACAAAACAAAAAGAAAACAAAAAGAAGGAGGAAGTCCTCCCCCAAGCTTAAAATCTACATTGTCCGCAATGGAGAAGGAGGTCGGAGAACGAGAGAAAAGTAAAGTACAGAAATAAAAGACAGAATTGAAAAGCAGGTACTTCCCCGGTTTTATTTTGCAGGGCAAGTTGAGTGATGCCGCTCCTCCATGCCTGTGCTGTGGATCTTCATGAAACGTCGTCCGGCGGACTTTGGCATGGAAGCAGAACCGTTGGAGCAGGCGATCGCAGAAGTTTCAGCGTGTCGGAGCCAGTCGGGGCAAAAAGTGTAAAAGAAAGAAAACAGAAAAAGATAACTTGGGTTGCCTCCCAAGAGCGCCCTTTGTTTAAAGCGTCGTTTGAGCTCGACGCATCAAAATAAGATTGTCCCAAATATTTTTTAAAAATAAAGTTCGAATAAATGTCAAAGTTTGTGAGTAAAATAATGTTCAGATTAATCAAATGTCAGGACCAGAAAGATAGAGTTAACAGGGTTGAGACTGACATCATCACAGAAATACAGTTTAAGACGCTGACCATTCACTTTGAAAGTACCCTTATCAGGGTGGGAAATTAAAACAGTACCATAAGAAAAGACTTCTAAAACAGTAAAAGGCCCAGACCAACGTGATTTTAATTTACCCGGGAATAAAAGTAAACGAGAGTTATAAAGAAGCACTTGGTCGCCTGGCTTAAAGATTTTTGGGTGCCTAAGATGTCGGTCGTGTAAACGCTTCGTCCGCTCTTTATAAAGTCTGTTATTTTCATACGCGTAAGAGCGCCACTCGTCGAGTTCGTTAAGTTGAAATTTTCTAAAATCGCCGACGGAGTGGGGATCGAAGTTTAAAAATCGCAAGGCCCAAAAGGCGCGGTGTTCTAACTCTACGGGTAAATGACACGATTTTCCATAAACCAACCGATATGGCGTACATCCGAGGGCGGTTTTGTACGCTGTTCGGTAGGCCCATAGAGCATCGTCTAATTTGGCTGACCAGTCTTTTCTAGATATGGAAACAGTCTTTTCTAAAATTCGTTTTATTTCTCTATTCACTACTTCGACTTGTCCGTTAGTTTGGGGGTGATAGGCAGTGGAAAGCTTATGAGTAACGCCATATTTAGTTAGGATTTTTGAAAATTGCGCGTTACAGAAATGGGAACCCCTATCACTAACGATAGCGCGCGGCGTACCGAATCGAGAAAATAATTTTTTTAGGAAATTAACTACGACTCGGGCGTCATTCGTAGGAAGAGCTTGGGCTTCGGCCCAACGTGAAACATAATCAACGGCAACTAAAATGTACTTATTCCCGAAGCTAGAAGGAAAAGGGCCGACAAAATCAATCCCCTAGAGGTCGAAAACTTCGCACTCTAGAAAATAATTTTGTGGCATTTCATTTTTATTCGAAATATTCCCCGACCGTTGGCAACTATCACACCTACTCACAAAGGCATGCGCGTCTTTAAACAGGCTGAGCCAGTAAAAACCCGCGCTTAACACTTTGTGAGCGGTGCGAGCAGCTTGATAGTGCCCACCTGTCGGTCCTTCATGCAAATGTTTAATAATATCTATTCCTTCATCAAAGGAAACACACCTCCTGATCACTTGGTCTGCACAGACTTTAAAAAGATGCGGGTCCTCCCAAAAGTAGTTCTTCAATTTAGAAAAGAATTTCTTCTTTTGCTGAGACGAGAACTCTTTTGGGAGCACACGAGCCACTAGATAGTTGGCAATGCGGGCAAACCAAGGAGAAGTAGATGTGTTAATTATGAACAGCTTCTCATCAGGAAAATAGTAATGAAAAGAATTTTCGTCTAATTGCTCGATAAACGGGTTGTCTAGGCGCGAAAGGTGGTCGGCGGCCAAGTTCTCGGCACCTCGCTTATCACGGATCTCTAAGTCAAACTCCTGGAGGAGTAAGACCCAGTGAATCAAGCGAGGCTTGGCATCCATTTTAGAGAGAAGATATTTGAGGGCCGAGTGGTCCGTAAAAACAATAATTTTCGAAAGAGTAATATAAGGGCGAAATTTGTCAAATGCGAATACTACAGCTAAGAGCTCCTTCTCGGTTGTGGTGTAATTTTCCTGTGCAGATGTGAGAGTTTTACTAGCGTAATAAATGGGGTGGAAGTTTTTGGAAATACGTTGACCTAGTACGGCTCCCACCGCATAACTACTCACATCACACAATATTTCAAATGGAAGATCCCACACCGGAGCTATCATGATTGGCGCATTAACTAATTTTTCTTTTATTAAATTGAAGGCAGCTAGACAGAGGTCATCAAAGATGAATGGGGCGTCTTTTTCTAAGAGATGGGTAAGGGGCTTGGTGATTTTGGAAAATTCCTTTATGAAGCGGCGGTAGAAACCCGCATGACCCAAGAAACTTCTTATGGCTTTTATGTTCGTAGGTGGTGGCAGTTTCTCGATAACTTCTATTTTCGCAACGTCTACTTCAATACCCCTTTCAGAAATTTTATGTCCCAAAACTAACCCTTCCCTCACCATAAAATGACATTTTTCCCAATTTAGGGTGAGGTTAGTTTCTTCGCATCGTTCTAAGACTTTTTCAAGGTTCTCTAAGCAACTATCGAAGGAATTCCCGAAGACGGAGAAATCATCCATGAAGACTTCCATAATGCTTTCTACGTACTTGTCAAAGATGGCGAGCATACATCGTTGGAATGTAGCCGGTGCATTGCACAATCCAAATGGCATTCTTCGGTAGGCGAAGGTGCCGAAGGGACAAGTAAACGTAGTTTTCTCCTGGTCCTCGGGGGAGATGGGGATTTGAAGATACCCCGAGAGGCCATCGAGAAAACAATAAAAGCTATGTCCGGAAAGTCGTTCTAAAATTTGATCAATGAACGGCAAGGGGAAGTGATCCTTGCGGGTGGTGTCGTTCAACTTACGGTAATCTATACACATTCGCCATCCGGTCACCGTCCGAGTCGGGATTAATTCATTATTTTCATTACTTACGACCGTTATCCCTCCCTTCTTTGGTACTACCTGTACTGGGCTAACCCACTTACTATCGGATATAGGATTGATAATTCCTGCGTCTAACAATTTCATAACCTCGCCCTTAACTACGTCTTTCATGTTTGGGTTTATACGGCGCTGAGGTTGTATAGAGTTACGAGAATTATCTTCCATTAAGATTTTATGAGTGCAGAAAGATGGGCTTATGCCCTTGATATCAGATATCTGCCAAGCAATAGCTTGGCGATGATTTTGTAAAATTGAAAGAAGTTTATTCGTTTATGCATCCGTGAGGTAGGCCGAAATTATGACAGGCAGCTTAGAGTCCTTTTCTAAGAAAGCGTATTGAAGGTGCTCTGGTAGTTCTTTCAGTTCCAAGGTAGGGGGGTCATCATACGAGGTCTTGGAAATTTGTTATTTTTCAAAAACTATGTCCTCGTACACTTTTTTATATGTAAAATTAAAAGGGGTGTTGCTAGCGGCCATGGAGGCTTCGTGCAGCGATTCAGTTGGAAAAGTAGAAGAGGAACAGAAATCATTAAATTCTTTTTCAAAATCAGAGGGGCGGGTGGAGGATTCTTCACCTAGGTGTAGAGATTCAGTTGGAAGAGTAGGAGAGGAACAAAAATTGGAAAATTCTTTGTCAAAATCAGAGGTGGGAGAGAAGGATTCTTCACTTATGGTATCCATGAAAAAACAGGAGTCATCATTAGCTAGTGTGTTCTTCATTGAGGGGGTGATAGAGAAAGTTACCTCATCGTCGCCCACTCGAAGGAAGAGCTTACCATTGCTTACATCAATGATAGCTCGGGAGGTGGCAAGGAAGGGTCGGCCAAGGATTAGGGGAACCTCGACGTCTTCTTCGATGTCTAAAATGACAAAGTCCACCGGGAAGATGAACTTGTCAACTTTGACTAGGACGTCCTCCACTATTCCTAACGGGTATTTGACTGACCTGTCGGCTAGCTGGATACTCATTCATGTGGGGTTGAGACTACCAATTCCTAACTTTTTAAACAACGAGAGGGGCATAAGATTAATACTCGCACCTAAGTCGGCTAAAGCGTGTTTGACAAAGAGATCACCGAAGACATACGGGATAGAGAAACTACCCGGGTCACTGATTTTTTTCGGTAATCCGTTTGTCAAAACCGCCGAGCATGCGGCATTTAACGTGACATGAGAAAGGTTCTCTAACTTCTTCTTGTTAGTTAGGAGGTCCTTAAGGTATTTTGCGTACTTCGGCATCTGGGATATGGCTTCGTGGAAAGGCAGATTTACGTGGATTTGCCTAAACATTTCCAAAAAACGGGTGTATTGATCATCCTGTCGTTGTTTATTAAGTTCGGAAGGGTATGGCGGGGATGGATTATTTTTAAAGGTGGGTGGTGGAGTGAATTCTTTTTCTACGATAGGGGTGATAATGTCTTCGGCAGAGGATGGAATTTTTAAAAGGGGAACGGAGCTTTGATTTTCAAAAACGGGAGCGGAGCTTTGATTTTTAAAAACGGGAGCGGAGCTTTGATTTTTAAAAACGGGAGCGGAGCTTGCCTCGGGTTCTTCACTTACCATACCAGGAACTTTCTTCCCACTCCGAAGAGTTATAGCTTTCGCTTACTCTCTTGGGTTGGGCTCGGTATTGGAAGGAAGAGACCCTACGGGTCGCTCAGAAATCATTTTACGAGCTGTCCTACCTGATTTTCTATGTTTTTAACACTTCCGGTTAAGGTCCTAATCGTAGCGTCATTAGCATTCATGTATTTTGAAAACACTTCCTCCAAATTTGGAGGTTTTGGAAAACTTTGAGGAGGTGGTGGTGGAGCAGAAAAATCACTTTGCGGTGGCGGGCGCACAGCATTCGATGGATTGCTTCACGAAAAATTCGGATGATTTCTTAACGCAGGATTATAACTATTCGGAAAATTAAAACCAGGAGGATGATAATTCGCAGCAGAAAAATTATTAAAAGCAGTTCTAGGCATATTATTTACATAATCCAAATGTTCGGCGGGAGGAGTTGCAGATTCCCATACCTGAGGGGCGGAGGCAGCTGTCATCTCCGTAATTTTTTTGCTTAATATTTCAACTTGCAGTGCGAGTTGTGAGACGTTGTCCACTTCAAAGAGACCTGCAGGTTTGTTTGGGCGGGACCTAGGCACATTCCACTGGTAAGTGTTCATGGCCATGTCTTCAAACAGCTCAAGAGCTGCTTCCGGGGTCTTATGGTTTAAAGTACCGCCAGAAGCTGCGTCTATCATTTGCTTCGTGCTTTGATTTAGCCCATTATAAAACGTCTGCACCTGCAACCATACAGGCAGAGCGTGATGTGGGCATCGTCTTAATAATTCTTTAAATCTTTCCCAGGTTTCGTAAAGGGTCTCAGAGTCTATTTGTCCAAAGGCAGAAGTGTCATTCCTAAGTTTAGCAGTTTTAGCAGGCGGAAAATACTTGGCCAAAAATTTTTCAGTTAATTGCGTCCAAGTAGTTATGCTATTTTTAGGAAGGGTGTTCAGCCACTGCTTAGCCTTAATTCCAAGAGAGAAAGGAAATAATCTTAGCCTAATAGCATCATTTGTGACACCATTTATCTTGAAGGTGTCACAAATCTCAAGAAAGCTGGCTATGTGTGCGTTCGGGTCTTCATCTTGAAGCCCGTCAAATTGCACATACTGCTGCACCATTTGAATTATGCTAGGCTTTAGTTCAAAATTATTATTATTTATTGCAGGGCGAACTATACTAGTTTCTGTACCCTCGAGATTTGGTCGTGTATAATAGGACATAGGCCTTTGCACGACTTCCTCCACGTTGGGTTCTGCCATTCTTAAGGAAGAAAATGACTCGGAATCCTCAACCGGCACTTGGGTAGTAGGGCCTTGAAATCGCGATCTTCTCCGAAGAGTACGCTCAATTTCGTGGTCCAGGTCCAAAGTAACCGACGGACTACCGCGGGTCATACACTAGAAGAAAAGAGGAGAAGCAAGACTAAAAAGTAAAAAAAAAAGCTAATGAAGTTGGAAAAAAATTTTTTGAAATAGATTTTTTTATATTTTAACTCCCGAACTTCCCAAGGGCTACCCGGTGAAGGGTTCGCAAGGTACTAGACAAGATAGTGGCATTTAGAGCCACTTTGCCCTTTTCGAGAGAGTTAGGTGGTGTAGAAAATTTTGTGATGTGGGTTTCTATTACGAATGCGGTAATTAAAATCCAGCCACTTATCTCTGTGCGAGTAGGCGGAAATTAAAAGCTATACTCACGCACTCGACAAAAAATTAAAACACACCCACTCGACAGAAAGTAAACACACTCTACTGAAATAAAGCCTGCCAATTAACTCAAGTGAGTAGGCGGAAAAATAAAATACGCACACTTGCTTGAAATAAACCAGCCAATTAACTCAAGTGAGTAGGCGGAAAAATTAAAAATACGCACACTTAACAAAATCCAGCCATTTAACTCAAGTGAGTAGGCGGAAAAAATTTAAGAGGGAGGCTGAGAAAGAGAAGTGATAAAATTAATATATTCGCGTTTTCAATTTATCAACAAGCGTTTCTTCCCCGGCAACGGCGCCAAAAACTTGATTGTCTCTGAGATATCTGCAAAGAGAAAATACCAAACTAACAATTCATCAAGGCAAGTATACCTATCGAAATGCAGCTAGGGGACACAAGTGTCGTATTGAAATCCGGGAACAGTTGAGTAAGCTTACTCAGATGAAATCTATTATTTTATCGACGGAAAAATAAGGTTTTCTTAAGCTAAATGTACTGAAGGAAGAAAACTACTTGCATGAAAAGAAAAGAGAGCTAAAGAGCGATTAACTTAAGCTTAGTAACGATGAAGGGAAAATGCACTCGATCAGAAATCACCTCGGCAAGAGTGGTTAGAAAAATACGATAAATAAACCTAAGCTAATTAGGGTAAAGGTCCTTGACCGTGGAGGTTCCATGAATATTGACACGCTTCTCTCGAAGGCCGTGCCTAACTGAGTTTAGGAAGGTCCGACCGACTTTCGCCTAAATCGGAGGCCTAAAACTCGCTTTACGCGGTGAACCCCTCTAATGGATTTTACTCCAATCCGGGAGATTTGAACGTCTGCCTCTCTCGAGGGGTGCGAACAACTCCCTTTACTCTTGAGTGCTCATTTCAAACCTTCGGCCTCTCGGCTAGCCCAGAATGAAAGCAAAGGTGGAGAGTATATATCGATGATATACCTCCAACCCGTGATAAATCAAGAGTAATTCAAAGCCAAACCCTAAACAGAAAAGGTAAGATTCAAAGCATCATAACCTAATCACTCGAACCTCGGATCAATTAGATCGAGTACATGGAGGATTAGTTAATCATGGTGAGGTGGAAGAGGGAGATGAGTAGAAGAAAAATACTGAAAACAGAGCAGGAACGAAAAAGAAAATAACACTTTTTATTAAGAGAAACAGTGATCTTACAGCTTGAAAACCAGAGATTACAAGAATATGAAAAGGAAACTACACTATCATTAGCATCATACTATAGAAAGAAGCTAGGAGCTAATACAGGGAAAGCATAAAGCTAGAGCTACGAACTAGAAATGAAAATACATGCTTAAAAAGTTCAGAAAAACAAAGGACAGAACCTCCCCTCTCAAAGCGAAAAATTGTCCTAAAACCCCTGGAGTTGGGCTCTATTTATAGAATTTTTCGGGTCGGGTCACGCCCCCCTGTCACGCCCTGGTCGGGCGTGACCCTGGGGCGTGACACATTCGGCGCGACTTTTTCGGGCAGGAATTGAATTCTGACGGAGTTGTTGCGGTACACGCCCACCGGTCACGCCCTGGTAGGGCGTGACCCTGGGGCGTGTTCTTTGCGGCGTGACTTTGGGAGCTGAAATTGAATGCTGGAGGTGATGGGCGGAATTGCTGAAGTACACGCCCATATGTCACGCCCGGGTCAGGCGTGACCCTGGGGCGTGACACTTTCGGTGCGGCGGTGGAGCGGGAAAAAACGAGCGCGCTGCGGCGATTCCTCGGAACCTGGGGACACGCTTATAGTACACGCCCGTGTCGGGTGTGTCACGGGCGTGACCGAGGGCGTGTACACTAAGTTTCCACGGAATGCAGTTTCGGACCAATTGCTTCATTCCTCTGGGTTACACGCCCTAGGTACACGCCCTGGTAGGGCGTGACCTTGGGGCGTGTCACAGCAAAATTCGGCTGAAAGCCGTGAAAACCTGCAAAAAGCAGAAAAAATACATTAGCGACAAAAATATATACAAAGGGGAATCAAAACAAGTACTTTACAAGACATGATTGGCTTTAAAACCCCAAAAATATCCTAATAAAATTGACTGCAAACGTATTATCAATAGCCTTCGAGGGCTAGCAGCAGTAGCAGCAACAGCAGCATGAACATCAGCCTTTACGCGTCCCGCTTGGCTCTCCAGCACCTGTACAGGAACAATCCACCAACGGTGGTAAACAAAAGCAACGGTCAGCGTTCAGCTGACCAAATTATAACGACACTACCCCTTCTCTCGGGGCAGCGGTAATCTTCCCTGCAGGCATATCATATCATAGTATGACAAGATATCTCATCAAATGTGCTTTCACGCACACAAGCCATCACAACCGTTCGCCACCCGGCCCAACGGTCCGTGCACTCAGGGCACATTCTTGGTGTTCTGGCAAAGCTCTTGCCCACCACCGTATCAGGGTCACAACCCAACAGTAAATCTCTTGAGCATTTACTCCATGGCGTGCAGCCGGAGTTAGTCTTCCTACACCGGGATGGCCCGTAGCCCCCCATTGTGTCATGGCGCGCAGGCCAAAGACTCTTGCTATTCTCCCCAACAGACCACACTTTTTGGACTCACGTCGGACGGACATAGCGCAGGTCGGATCATCCACCCCCCGTTGCTCAAATCGCCTTGCCTTCTCCCAGTACAGCGTACTCATGGCTATATCAAAGGCGCGGGTTGGTCTCACCAATCCTGTTCTTGGCACACAGCCTGGGTATTTCTCGATACCCATTTCCTTAGCACAACAGCGGGTCTTTCCTGGGCCTCCCAGTACTTCCTGTGACTCTCTTCACAGGTGGACACCGCAAAATCACAAATGTCAGGGGTCTTTCCTGGCTACCATGCCAGTACTTCCTGTTACTCGCTTCACAGGTGGACACCCTACGACATCAAGCATCACAAAGGGCCTTTCCTGGTCACACCAGTACTTCATGTGCCTCATTCACAGGTTTGACCCAAAACCATAAAACGGATATTTTCTTGGGTTACCACTCCAGTACTTCCTGCTACTCCTTTTCGCAGGCATAACCCGTTGACTCCTTAAACTACACGTTTATCACGGAGTCTTCTCCGGTTCGTATGCAACATCACCAATCCAGACCAACCTGTCCAGATGGGCTTCACACAGCATGCCTATTCCGTACTCCATTTCCGGATCTATATGCCAATAAAGGGGATTTCATGAATCACCCAAACGACTCCCAAACTCAGCCACCTCTTGGTGGGGGAATCACAAAGATATGCTAAAAGGAAGCCTTCACATGGCTAGGAAGAAAAGTCATTACCCTTGACGACCGCTTCGGTGCCATGAACTCAAAGCTAGCTCGAAAGACTCGTACGACCTTTTCCTCCGCAACGCCGGCTTCGGCTTTCTCGTCGGAAAACTACAACACCACCGGTGACCAGCCCCCTTTCCTCCTCCTCCTTATTCCTCTCTCTTTCTCTCTCTAAGCTTGTAGAAAGATGAAGGCCAAAAGACACTATGAGAAATCCTTTCTCATTCACGTCCTTAAGGAAAGCTGAAGGAATGGACGACCACGATGTTGCCAAAAACACTGATTTTGACCTGACACGGCCTGTGACACGCTCATGTCCCAGGCCGTGTGCCTCAAGCGGTGGTCAACCGACCTATCCAAACCAGTGACACGCCCATGGAACACGCCCGTGTCATGGGTCGTGTCACCCAACACGCCTTCATACATGCCCGTGTCTGTGGCCGTGTGCATTGGTGAAAATAATCCCAAAACATCCCGAGACTTCACACGGCCTGGGACACACCCGTGTCCCAGGTCATGTGCCCAGACACGGCACGAAGACACGCCTTGTCGAAATGCTTCGTCGGGCTGAGTTCGTCGACCCAAATTGACACGCCCTGTGACACGCCCGTGTCACAGGCCGTGTGCAACTAATCGACACTCGACGCCTACATCTCGACACTCGACGATCTCGACATCTCGACACTCGATGATACGGCCTGGGACACGCCCTTATCCTGGGCCGTGTGCCCCCTATCGACACATCGTCGAGCGAAAAATCGTCGACACCAAGGCCGATCGTTGACACGGCCTCGACACGCCCTGCGACACGCCCGTGTCGCAGGCCGTGTCCGCTGTTCAACGACCATCGACTCCAAATTTCGTTGACTTCGTGGCCAACTCCTCGACCCCAGCTTGACACGCCCTGGGACACGTCTGTTTCCCAGGTCGTGTCACCCAAAAATTTCCTGTTTGCTAAATTTGGGTTGTTATACCGTGTTTGCCGAGTAGGTCCACCGGGAAAGACGAGCGTACCAAGGCAACCTGCCCGCGCCAGAACATCATACCAGCGAGATTAGAATGGATAGCCCACTCCCTCCAAAGCCAGGCATGCGAACTGCATGAGCTAGCTGACCCATCCCACATCTGGCTGGAGTTCGTCGAGCTGAGGCGGGAGTTGGCCAAATTGAACTCGGGTGGAGTTCAATGTTCGTCTAATGGAGATCGACATTTTGGAACACCCTAGATTCAAGTTGGAGTCAGGCATGGGTGACACGGCCTAGGACACGGGCGTGTCGTGTTTGGGTTGAGCAGGTGGTCGAGTGGTCAACAAACTTCAGTTGACGAAGTTTTGGGAGGGAACACGCCCGGCGACACGGGCGTGTCAGAGGGCGTATCCCCCCTCCACGTTCGACGAAATGGGCTCGATGATCGTCGAGTGTCGAGTGTCGGGCAGGGTACACGGCATGTGACATGGGCGTGTCACAGGGCGTCTCCCTTGGGGTTCCAGTGAGGAGTCTGTGTGTTGTGTGACACGGGTGTGTTCAGGTGTACACGGCCTGGGACAAGGGCGTGTCCCCGGGCCGTGTGTCTCTCGGGTGAAATTGAGATTGTGCTGTGTTGGGTACACGGCCACAGACATGGGCGTGTATCGAGGCGTGTCAGATGACACGGCCCGTGACACGGGCGTGTCACACGGCCGTGTACTGGTTGGATTGGAGTCGCTTGACTGCAGCTTAAGTGATATGGCTTGTGACATGGGCGTGTTACAGGGTGTGTCCGGACGTGTTCAAGGTATTTTTGGGTAAATCCGAGCCACTCATTTCCCTTATTCTGGATCCAAGGGCTGGGCTCTGTCCAGGTGTTTATTTGGCCGAGAACTGAGAGCAATGCCCCTTTATTTTCCTCTTCTTCTTCTCCATCTCATTTCAAGAGAAGGGAGAGCAAGGGAAGGGAAGGAGAGAGTAATCCAACTGCTGGAGGAGCTGCGGAGTTCGCAATAAAGATCCGAGAGCGGATTCGTGAAGGCAAAGCCGAGGTGGTGACTTCCATCCGGCTACTTCATGGCGCCGAAACGATCTTCAAGGGTAACGATCTCCTTCTTGGACATCGAAGTTCTCTCTTTATGTATGTGCGTGGAATCCTCCACCAAGAGGTAGATCGCGGAAGTGATTCCTTGGTTGAGTTTGCATCTAGAGCCGGAAGTGTGAGTATGACATAGGAATGCTGTTTGAATTCCATCTGAATGGGTAGTCTGGATTGTTGATGATCATGGGTAAACTTTAGAAAACTCCGTGGATTTGATGATGTGAAAGTTTTGTTCTTTGATGGCCTGATTGTGTGGATGAATGAATATTGATTATGGTTATATGGAGGCTTTGGTTAAGCTCCTAGTTATGATAAGAGATGAATTGGTAGCATGCCTAGGGAGCGCGAAATAAGGGAGCGCGAGTTAAACCCGGCTTGTTACACTACTAGGGTGGGTTAATCTGGATAGCTGAGGGATCGATTGACTGCAATGCCTGGGGAGCTGAGTTAAACCCGGCTTGCTGTACCACAAGGGTGGGTCGATTAGGAATAGGTGAGGGGTTGATGGGTGGTAATGCCTGGGGAGCACGGAAAACCAGCTTGCTACACCACATGGTGTGGGTCGATCTGCTCTGGTTGTTTGTGAATGCTGAGAGGTTGTACCTCTCAGTGGTATGGACGGAATGTCGCCAGCTTATGAGACTGGTGGACTATGCTTGAGCCGTCCAACCAACAAGTGAAGTACCTCGAATCAGCGGTGTATGACTAGGATGCCCGGTACCCAAGTAGGTGCCCTGAGTGCACGGAGCGTCTGGTGGATACCGGCATTTGTGATGTGATTTTGATTGTTAGTTTGAGAAAGAGAATGATAGATATGGTGTTTGATGATATGATGATGGACATGCATACAGGGAAGGAACGACTGCCCCGAGTAAGGGGTGGTGTCGTTATAAGTGGTCAGTGAATGCTGACCGTTACTTTGTTTTCTATTTGGTTTGGATGGCCAATTGCAGGTGGTGCTGCTTGCATTGAAATGAAGGGAATGGAAGGATTGCTGCTAAAGTCCCTTAAAGGCCGTGCGAATCGTGGTTGGATTTCATCTGTGGCCGTCCTGCGTGCCGATGTACGAAAATGTATTTGTATAAAGAGAAACTTGTAAGGCCTTAAGGCTAGTGTGTGTGAGTTGTATATATTCCTGGTGTTGCTATATAAATGTGGAGTTTGTATAGGAGTGGACATTCTCTGAGTGAGTTCATGGTAACTGAAAATGCTGCGCTAGAATGTTTTGAGATAGGATGTGAGTAGCTTTTGATTTCCACAAGTAATTCCATCTCTTGTTTGTGACATATAGCGTGGGGCCCGGTCGGACCCACCGTTATATGCCATGTGACGCGGGGGCTTTACAAAGTGGTATCAGAGCCAGGTTTAGATTATTTGGGAGGAGAGAACATAATTAAACTCACGAATGTCCACTAGGAATGTATTTCATGCACGAGAAGTGCGTGAGTGTGTAGTCCATGTATAAGGACCGTTATGATATGACTGATTAATGGTATTTTGTACATTGCTAGGTAGCAAGGAGTGGTGTTGGGCAGTCGAAGCCCCAACGATCTGATGAGAGTGAAGCACCCGTTGAAGTGCCTACACCTCCTTCGGCCGAGACCATACGGGTGGTGATGGAGACAGTGCTTGCGGTGTTACAGGCACAGCCTATTTGACAGGCAAGGTCTACAGGAGTACCAGTACAGACTGGTGCACGGCAAGAGCGTGCTGTAGCGGTGGTGGAGGTGCAAGCAATAAATGAGTCATTGAAAATATTTATGGAGTTTCATCCACCTACATTTGGTGGAGCACGTTATCCAGCGCAGGCGAAAGATTGGTTGGCTCGAGTAAAGAGGATCCTGACTGCAATCAAGACAGCAGAGAAGCAGAAAGTGACGTTAGCCACTTTTCTGTTTGAAGGAGATGCGAGACTGTGGTGGGATGAGATGGAGGTGCATCACTTGGCAGGTCGTGGATTAGCGGAGGTTTCAATAGATGAATTCTCCAGATTGGTTTTAGCGAAGTATGTTCCAGTGTCGCAGCGGATTGCGATGGAAAATGAGTTTCAACGCCTATTGCAGGGTGAGGCAGATATTGATACATACCTGCATGAGTTTACTAGACTGGGGAGATATGAAGGGTCTACCTTCGTGAAGGAAGCGCGAAAGACGAATCGATTTTATGAGGGATTGCGCGACGAGTTGCGGTTGGCACTCCCGAGTTTGGTAAACCAAGGCTTCCAAGCGTTGGTCGATACAGCCCATGCTTTAGAGAAAGATTTGAAGCGGGTACAAGAGAAGAAGAGACTGGCAGTGGAAAATCCAGTGTTTAAAGTGCCTCAATCGGAGCAATCAGAGTTTAGAAGACGAGAGAAGAAAATATTTAGGCCTACGGAATCAGCTCTGTCGACTGTTTCTTCGGGGGAGACTTACGAGCCAGGACGTGTTGATACACCTATATGCTATAAATGCGGGCAGTAAGGACACATAGCAAAATTTTGTTGGAATGCCCCTGCAGGAAGTGAGAAAAAGACAGGTGCGTCTTATGAAGAAAAAGGTAAAGCAGTTGCCGAATCATCTGCATCTCGGACGCAACCTCGATTGCATAATTTGGAAGTGCAAGAGCCGCAAGGCTCACTTGGTGAAATTCAGCCTCGATTATTTCATTTGGCTCTTTCACGAGAAATGCAAAATCGGGAGGCTGAGCGAAAGTAAGGATAGTGTTTGGACATATATGATGACGTACGAGTAATGTTTCTGATAAGGATAGGTTTGTACATATCATAGTGTATTTGTTATATATCACAATATATGTTGAAATGTTGAAATGTTGGTGCACACTTGTGATATAGAAGTGATCGTTTGATTATGATATAGTCTGAACGATGTGTTTGCTCTTTTGATAACTTTCGTTGTGGGTGCTTGGAGTGAGCCAAATTTCGAGGACGAAATTCTTTGGAGGGGAGGATTGTAACACCCTAGAGTCAAGTTGGAGTCAGGCATGGGTGACACAGCCTGGGACACGGGCATGTCCCAGGGCATGTCGTGTTTGGGTTGAACAGGTGGTCGAGTGGTCGACGAAGTTTTGGGAAGGAACACACCCGGCGAAACGGGCGTGTCAGAGGGCATGTCCCCCCTCCCCGTTCGACGAAATGCGCTTGATGATCGTCGAGTGTCGAGTGTCGGGCAGGGTACATGGCCTGTGACACGGGCGTGTCACAGGGCGTGTCCCTTCGGGTTCCAGTGAGGAGTCCATCTGTTGCGGGACACAGGTGTGTTCATGTGTACATGGCCTGGGACATGGGTGTGTCCCCGGGCCGTGTGTCTCTCGGGTGAAATTGAGATTGTGTTGTGTGGGGTACACGGCCACAGACACGGGCGTGTCTGGTGACATGGCCCGTGACACGGGCGTGTCACACTGCCGTGTACTGGTTAGATTGGAGTCGGTTGACTGCCGCTTAAGTGACATGGCATGTGACACGGGCGTGTCACAGGGCGTGTCCGGCCGTGTTCAGGGTATTTTTCGGTAAATCCGAGCCACTCATTTCCCTTATTCTGTACCCAAGGGCTGGGCTCTATCCAGGTGTTTATTTGGCTGAGAATTGAGAGCAATGCCCCTTTATTTTCCTCTTCTTCTTCTCCATCTCATTTCAAGAGAGAAAAAGAGAAAGGGAGAGCAAGGGAAGGGAAGGAGAGAGTAAGCCAGATGTAGGAGGAGCTGTAGAGTGCGGAACGAAGATTTGAGAGCGGATTCGTGAAGGCAAAGCCGAGGCGGTGACTTGCATCCGGCTACTTCAAGGGTAACGATCTCCTTCTTGGACATCGAAGTCCTCTCTTTATGAATGTGCGTGGAATCCTCCACCAAGAGGTGGATCGCGGAAGTGATTCCTTGGTTTATTTTACATAGAGAGATGGAAGTGTGAGTACGGCATAGGCATGCTGTGTGAAGCCCATCTAGACGGGTAGTCTTGATTGGTGATGATCATGGGTAAACCGGAGAAAACTCCGTGGATTTGATGCTGTGAAAGGTTTGTTCTTTGATGGCCTGATTGTGTGGATGAATGAATATTGATTATGATTGTATGGAGGCTTTGTTTAACCTCCTGGTTATGATAAGAGATCAATTGGTAGCACACTTGGGGAGCGCGAAATAAGGGGAGGATGAGTTAAACCCGGCTTGTTACACCACTAGGGTGGGTTGATCTGGATAGCTGAGGGATCGATTGACGGCAATTCCTGGGGAGCCGAGTTAAACCCGGCTTGATGTACCACAAGGGTGGGTCGATCAGGAATTGGTGAGGGGTTGATGGGTGGTAATGCCTGGGGAGCACGGATAAACCCGGCTTGTTACACCACATGGTGTGGGTCGAACTGCTCTGGTTGTTTGTGAATGTTGAGAGATTGTACCTCTGAGTGTAAGGATGGAATGTCACCAGCTTGCGAGACTGGTGGACTAGGCTTGAGCCATCCAACCAACAGGTGAAGTACCTCGAATCGGCGGTTTACGTCTGGGATGCCCGGTATGCCAAAAAGGTGCCCTGAGTGCATGTAGTGTCTGGTGGATACCGGCATTTGTGATGTGATTTTGATTGTTAGTTTGATAAAGAGAATGATAGATATGGTGTTTGATGATATGATGATGGCCATGCATATAAGGAAGGAACCATTACCCCGGGTAAGGGGTGGGGTCATTATAAGTGGTCAGTGAATGCTGACCGTTACTTTGTTCTCTATTTGGTTTGGATGGCCAATTGCAGGTGGTGATGCTTGCATTGAAATGAACGAAATGGAAGGATTGCTGCTAAAGTTCCTTTAAGGCCGTGCGAATCGTGGTGGATTTCATGTGTGGCCGGCCTGCGTGCCGATGTACGAAAATGTATTTGTGTAAAGAGAAACTTGTAAGGCCTTAAGGCCAGTGTATGTGAGTTGTATATATTTCTGGTGTTGCTATATAAATGTGGAGTTTGTATAGGAGTGGACATTCTCTGAGTGAGTTCATGGTAACTGAAAATGTTGCGCTAGAATGTTTTGAGATAGGATGCGAGTAGCTTTTTATTTCTACAAGTAATTCCACCACTTGTCTGTGACATATGGCGTGGTGCCCCTGCCGGACCCACCATTATATGCCATGTGACGCGTGGGCGCGTTACACATTTGCCGAAAGGAGTTTGGTCTTCGTCAAATGGAGCTCGACGTTCATTGAACGGAGCTCAGTGTTCTTCGAGCTGACCTCGTGAGTTAGAATCATAGATTCGTTGAACAAAGCTCGGTGACCTCAAGTCTTCTAGAATTTCTTATGTAGTAATAATCCCAGACTGCCCCGGGCGAGTGAAGGTATTAGAGGGCTACTCACCCAGCTATTTTATGAGGCTTCATTTAGACTTTACCCACGCCGGCGCCCTCCTGGCTTTGGCATGGAGCGACGTTGCTTCACTCAACGCTCTCGATGCCCTCCTAGCTTTGGCGTTGAGTGACGTTGCTCCACTCGACGCTCGCGGCGCCCTTCTGGCTTTGGCATTGAGTGACAATGCTCCACTCAATGCTCTCGGCGCCCTTCTGGCTTTGGAGTAGAGTGATGTTGCTCCACTTGACGCTCTCGGCGCCCTCCTGGCTTTGTCGTTGAGTGATGTTGCTCCACTCGCCCAGTCGCCTATGAGGTGTTTTTTACCATTGTTCCCTTGCCAAGAATGTGAATAGCTTAATAGAAAAAGCGGAGTTATGCTGTTAGCTGACCCAGTTGGGCTGCACATAGTTGTTGAAAATAGCGGAGGTTGGCTATTGGCAGGCCGTTTTCAGAAATCTATAAATAAGACCTAAGGGGCATGTAATGCCCCTGATTTTTCGATGATTTTATTTGATTTGGTATCGTCACATTTATGACGTCATGGCATTACTTTTAATATCGCGTTGATGGCGCATCGCCGTTAAGGCATTTTTGCGTCCGTGCAGTCGAGTCGGCCAAATTCCTGTTGTAATTGGAAACTTTTTGCATTTGAAAATTATGTTAAGTAATTTTGGACTTACTCGTCAAGTTTCGTCGTGATCCGAGGGATATTTGGGCCTCGGCAATTTTCAAAGTTTTGTGGAATTTATGTTCGCCGTTGACTTTGAAACTTCATATCTCGAGAATGGCTCGTTAGATTTTGGTTTTGACTTCTTTGTTGTGTTCGTAGCGTTAGTGTTCGTCTACAGTCCGATATTCGTTTAATTCAGCGCGCGTTTGGACCTCCGTTTTGAACTCATGTTTTCTTATTCAAAAATATATAAATATGATCATTTTAATATTATAGTACTATTCAAAAAATGTCTTATACTATTCATTTATATAGTTTAATTTTTTTGGATATATTTGCAAAATCTACTGTTCATGCAAAGTTTTGTCTCGAGTAGTTGTCCGATTCTCGGGTGATTTTTTCTTAGGTACTCGAGTGATCTACTTAGAACTCGAGTGATCTCCATAGTACTCGAGTGAATTTTCTTACCTCTCGAGTACTGCTTTCCTATCTCTCGAGTAGCTTGTTTTCTACCTCTCGAGTACCTGTAAACTTATTCTTGAGTGGTCTGCAGCCCTTCTCGAGTAGTCCATTGCAGTTTGCGTTCGGGCGCCTTTTTGAGGGTCAAAACGTGTCGTATGAAAAAATAGTTAACATGAAATTTGTTGGGCACTTTTTGATTTAAAGCCCTCCTAAACCTCTATTTTCATTTTTCGCGCACCCGCTCGTAAATAGTCCGTTTTTAGACAAAATTTTATATTTATATATAATCTGATACTGAGATAATTAAGAAAATTTCCTTCATCTTCTTCCTCGTGCTTTATCCCGAACCGAAACCAGAGTGGCGACTCCCTCCCGTTCGTGAATCTTTGGGTGGTCGCCGACGGTGCTCCGGTGCTCGAAATGTTCAACCGAGTATAGATCTGGAAAGCTCTCGCCGAGAACTACACCATCGTGTTAAAATTTTCCCCATTTCTTGAGATTTCTCATTAGGGTTTTTCGGGCCTAACCTCTATTTCGGTCATTTTTGTTTAGATTTCAACTTTCGCCATCTTCTTTTGCCCCGATCTGCAACGTGCAGTGAATTGGAGGACTTTTTTTGGTAAAACCAAGGCAAGTGGTGATTCTACTCCCCCTCTTCTCTTCATTCTCGTTATTTGTTGCAACTTTTAATTTTATTTGTTATTATCATAAATTTCTTGTTGAGTATAGTGCGGCCTAAATCTTTTGTCTATATCCACTTATTTCACCATGTTCTTATTTATTCTAAGTCTAACCTTGTAAAGTGATATATGTTTTGATGATATGGTTGTATCTTGCTCATGTTAACCGTCCATTAACGATTATATAGGACTTATTAGAGTTTTTTCTAGGATTGTAAATCGTTCCGAAAGGTTGATCAACCGCTTCTTGAATCTAGAAATGTCAAGTAGATTTGACGTGCTAAGTCTCAAGATATATGTGGTGGTTTTTTGTGGGTTTTCTTGATTGCGAGAGTTAGAGGACGAAACCACCTCCGCAAACATTGGTTGCCTTTATTAGGACCCTGTGGAGGTCTACCAGGTTTTTGGGCGTCTGCGGTGTATGGTGGAGAGTATAAGACTCCCTCGTAGTTAGACGGATATTATATTCGGGACGGTGTGTCTAGTTGAATGACCACCTTGCCCGTCTTTTTGGGTAGAGTCGACAACAGGTGCCTAATAAAGATTTTGTTTTTCTTCCTTATGATTTATTCACGTTGTTACCTTATAGCCTAGTACGTCTGGTGTATTCTTATTGTATGTGACGAATCACGAAAGTGTTCTTTTCCTGTTGATGCATTGTTTTTTTTTGTACTTTATTTCAGTGCTTTTGGTCTTGGGTTGGTAACCCTTTAACCTTTGTTTACTTTGGCTTATTTTCTGCCACCACTTGTACTTTCTTGCTGAGGTGTTCTGTCTTTGGAATGCCTCAGGTTCAGAGTTGTAGCTGAGTTCGGTGTTGGATTTTGGAGCGCTTGAGCAGCAGTGTTGGTCGTGGTTGTTTCCTCGTCTTAGCGAGGTAGATTGTTATTAATTTTGTTTTACTGGTTCAGACATACTATATTGTATGTGGGTTCGTGTCAGTTTGTTGACTCCCACAAAATTGTTATTTTTAGATACTTGCTAGCTGCTAAGTTTTCTTTATATGGATGTGGATTACTTACTCTCTAGGATATTTTATGTTAGGATTCCATGATAGTTAATTTCAAGTATAAAAATTACTATTATTAACTCTTGCATTACATATTTTAAATTGTAAAATCACTATATTTAACGACCGTACAAATCTACTTTTATTTCTACTAAATTTAGAACTTGTATGGCTTGAGGTGTCCTTTAGGATCCTCTAAACTCTTGTAGGGTGTCTAATCTGATAAAAAAAGTACTTTTCGCAGCGTTTAATTACTTTTCTTGTGGTGTAGATGAGCCACTAAGCCGAGGGATACAGCTATCTACTGCACTTAAACTGATTTTACCTTAAAATAACTTAAAGAATCTTTCTTCATGATTAAGTAGGTGTTTTCCTGAGCGTCCGCAGTTATCCCCTGCTGATGTGGCATCATGACGCGTATTTTCCCTTACTCTGATAAGTTATTAAATACGGTTAAAATGCGGGTTGTGACAGTTGGTATCAAAGCTAGGTTGGTTTGACAAGTTGGTCGAACCAGGTAATCTCGTTTAGTTTATTTCCTTCTTTCATTTGCATACACACGCTGATATGTCATCAGTACGTCTTAACTGAAGCATAGTCACTACACTCATAGCATGATAAGAAGTATATGGGGCATATTAAGTAGTATGGGATGCATAATATGTGTTTTTATATGGATCCACCTTAGAAGGTAACATGTGACGGTTATGTAGTATGAGATGCATAACCATCATCACATGGATGCCCATTAGCACATTTTATTTTATCGTTGCATGCGATGTAATGTAGTATGGGATGCATAACTGAAAGAATTTGATTCAAGATGTCCTAAACACCTAGAGGGGGGGGGGTGAATAGGTTCAATTCTTTTTCATTCAGGAAGATGGTGTAAATTTCTTGTTAGACAGCCTTAGCAATATCTATCACAGCACTGATTATAGCAAACATAAGCAACGCATCATACACACATATTTATAGTGGTTCCCCAAGTGATGGGTACATCCACTTTCCCCCTTCACCTATCTAGCAATATAATAGATTCGGCCTAACTTCCTTCTTCCTTCTCAGATCCTCAGATCTTACAACTTAAAACCCTGAAAGGTTCCTACAGCTCACACTTCACCAAGTGCTACAACTCAAATTCTTCCAGAGAATCCTACCTCAAAGTGATTCCACACTCCTACAACTCAGGAAATCCAGCGATACCTCAGCCTCTTTCACCAGGCCTACAGCTCAGAGAAATTAATCCCCTACCTTAGGCACTCAGCCCTACCTCAGCCTTTATAGATTTAGGCTTACCACTCAAAGTGAAAACTCTCCTACACTCAAATCTATAAAAGATCCTACAGAGAAAATTCATTATAAAAAGAATAAATCCTTCACCCAGGTGGAGAGAGGATCGACTAATGGTTTCTTGATCAATTCTTGATAGATCTGATTGCTTTAGATTCAACATGTCTTAGCTTCTCCAAAGCTTCTTGAATTTGAACAAAGTAAGGTTGATCTTCTTGTAAAGTTGGAGATGATCTTCAATCCAGCTTCCCTCTTTTATTCAAATATGGCTCTGAATTCTTCTTGCAGACTTGTTCAGGATCTGCACTTATAGACTTGTTGATTTCTGGATGAAGACTTCTCTTCTTCTTAGTTGTTCCTTTTGATAATAGAACGTATCTTTATATAGACTCCATCCGAGGTTACCGGCTGATCCGGTTCCTAATGGCCTTCTGACAACTCTGACAGATGCAACTACTTTTTTGGTTATGATAGCTGTCAAGTCTCTAGTCATGACATCTGATACTTCATTGAACTTCAACTCAGCAGCAAAGTGTCGAGACAATACTTCAAATGTGTCGACACAAATAGATCATGTGTCGACACAATTCTTGGTGATGTCAACACAGCTCACATAATGTCGACACAGCTCTTCTTTTTCTTCTTGACACAGCTTCTGTGGAATATGTCGACACAAGTCCTGTGTGTCGACAAAATAGCTTCTAGTCTCGACAAAGTTGATGTCGACAGAATTCTGGTGTGTGTCGACACAAGTCCTGTGAGTCGACACAGTTATTGTCGACAGAATTCTGGAATGTGTCGACACAAGTCCTGTGTATCGACACAAGTCCTGTGTGTCAACACAATCTTTCACCTGGTGTCGACACAGTCTTTCCCTAGTGTCGACACAATTCTTCTCAACTATCGACACTTTAACTTAGAAAATTTTCTTGTAATTCCTTAACCTGCACATTGAAACTCAACAAACCATCGAATACACCTTGATGAATATCATTAAGTTAAGTAAGGCTTCTCCAAATCAGGTACACATTTTCTAATGTGCCCAACAATCTCCCCCTATTTGGAGAAGTCATAACCCTTAGTCAATGATATACATCACTTTATAATAAAACACAGATTATGATGTATAACAGAATTATTTAGACTGGGTAACACATAAACAAAACTAGCATATTATATCATCACAAAATATGATAAAATATTGTGAACATGAATTAGTGTTTTGTTGAACTACAAGAAGTTTTTGAACAATAGATTACATAGATTTTAAAACAAAAGATTACATAGTTCTAAAGTCTAGTCAATCTATTCAAGAACTGATCAGGCTCCTTGATGACAATGCATTTGCCAGACTGAATCCTATCTTGTACATTAGCTTCAGTGTCTTCAGCTGGCTTTTTTCCTTTAAGATCCTTCTTCTTCAGCTCTTCAGTCTTAACCTTTTGCCTTTCAAAATAATGATAAGGCTTTGGAAAGTATTTGCTTGGCTCCACAGAGTTAGTGGGTATTTTTCCAGCTTTGATATCTCTTCTAAATTGATAAATGGCATCTTGCTACTTCTGATACTTGCTCCATTCTTGTTCAGAGTACCACTTGCCCCTATCAAGCATGTTGTCTTTAACAGCTTGTCAGGTAGTGAGAATAATGTTTCTGGAGGTGGGACTCCATCTTTCAAAATTAGGCTTTAATTCAGCCTACTCTCTAAACCTTTTCTTAGAAAGTTGAGCTTCTTGTTCTCTTTTCAGAACAGCTTCATACATATCAACCTTCTCAATAATGACATTCTGTATCTCCTTTGGAGGACTATACATCTGTTGAATAGCATATTGAATTCCTTCAAAATCAGCAGGGGGATAAATAATTTGAGATACTTCTTGCTGAACCCCTTCATGTGAAGCTAGTTGAATACATGATTCAGTAGTGTTATCATCATCACATAGGGGTGGATAACCAAGAGTTTCTCTGATAGCATTAGTGATCCATTTAGCATGATCAGAGCCTGCATTGACTAACACTCTCTCCCCCATTATGACTTCTCGTTCAACATGGTCTCTTAGATCGTCTTTTTGAAACCCTATCTGATCAGCTAGATAATTTATGCCTTCTTTGTAGAATGATCTGAACTTCAGCAGCTGATCAACAATTATATTTTGAGAAGCTTTGATAGCAGTGCTATCATCAGTCAAATTTGCTTTGAGTTATTTATCAAACTCAGACTTTTCTTTAACAAGGTGTGCAGTTAAGCAGAGGCTTTATTCTGAATTTCTGTTTCAATAACATTGTGTGATTCTATCAGATTGTCATTCATTCTGATTTAGTTTTCCAGAACATAGCCTTGTTTCACTGCTATGTCATCTATTTGAGTTTTGTCTTCCACTTGTCGCTTGGATAAATAGAATACAACATTACCTCCCTTATGGAAGCAATCTGTCATTTCCTCTTTATGCAAATTCACTTCAAATCTGATAGATTTGATATCTTAGGCCAGCTGAAATTGCAATTCCTTATTGCTCTCATCAATATATTTTTCAAGGGCATGTCTTTGTTCATCCAGCTTTACTTGCAGTTGCAACAGAAGTGAACTGAAGTCTACCACTGGAGCTGCTGTATATGGGACAGTCTGCAAGGCCTTCTTATAGCCAAAGATCCTTTTCCTTAGTTCCACAAGTTTTCTCGTCTTTGTCATAGAGGCTTTTTCATCTTTTGAGGAACCAGATGAACTTTCTATATCCACAGTGTATTTTGGACTTGTGGCAATGATGGGCATCTCTTTTTCTATTCATGGCAGCTCCTCCTCAGTCCTTGCTCCTTGGATGCCAGGAAATCACTCCTCTAGAGTGACCTCTTATTGCATTTGAACTGATGGAATAACAGTCTCTTTCTCAACAGGTAGACTGTCTGTAAATGCAAAAGTGTCTTTCATGGTAATATCAGTTTCAGGTACCTTATCTTATTATTCTGTTCAGCATCATTCATATGTACATTCAATGTAGCATTTTCAGTATTTATAGCAGCTTGATTGATATCCAGTAGTACCTCAAGAATAGATTGTGTTGCTACTTTACTGTCCAATTCAAATGTGTGAATGGGTGGCTCTTACTCATGAGCACCCCCTGAAGGTAATGCCTCTTGTTGAGCTGAAATTGGAGAAAGCTCATTGGCTCCCCCTTGATGAGGCTCTACCTATACCTGATCCTCTGAGATGTTGGAGGCAGAAATCTGCTCCCCCTGCATCTGACTATCAGTTATAGTTTCTTGAGAATGAGATTTGCTAGTCCTTCCTACTCTTGCTTCATCAGAGCTGAAAACAACCACTTCTTCAGAATCACTGGAAGATTCAGTGGTCTTGGAGGCTTTTTTCTTTTTTTGGAATCTGCTTTGATTGTTTCTGAGGGATGAAAATATATTTGGACAGTACCATATCCCATCTGGACATTATCCTTAAGTCCATTCTTCTCAAGTGATTAATCTTAGAACCTGCAGATTGATTTATCACTTGTGGTATATTCTCAGCCAGAAATAGGCTCCGTAATTTGCCCAGATTAGGTTTCTTGATTCCTTCTTTGATCGTATCAAAGATAATAGCAGACCAATTTGTTTTCACCTTGAATATCACTCTGGTCATTAGATTGAACATATCGGCTGAAATACTATCATGTCCTCCGGATTTGCACAGAATAACTTTTCCTATAATTTCAGAAAGAAACTTTCCTGGGGAATTCATTCCCTTCCTGTTCATGGATTACCCAATCTTGGTATTGTGATCCAGTCCACACCATTGGAGAGCATCTTGTGTCATGGAAGATGCTATTTGATCCTCTTCCTTAATCTTGGGAAGTTGAAGTGTTTTTTTTATGCTTTTCTGTGTCAGTTTTACCTTTGTTCCTTGAACTGACGTCTTAATTTTCATGCCCGTCGAATCCATGGATGCTGACGAGTATAATTCAAGAACGTCCTTTTTCCATATCCTTATAGGTTCTGAGAACAAGTACTCCAATCCATTCTCTGTGATTAAGGTAATCACGGATTTGATTTCTTGTGATGCACTTTCAAACGCATCGCGAACTAATTCATAGCCCTTGTTGTTGTTCTCTTCTAGCTTTGCCGCCATTTGGGATGAGAGAGTGAGGAGAAGAGAGATGAAGGTTTGTTGACATAAAGGATTGGTCTTGAGAATTTTGAGAGCATAGTCGACAGGGTTTTGCTTTGACCTATTTATATGTTTCTAAACAAAGATGGTCAAAAGGTGGGTTGAAATAAGCTTATTGTGTCAACACTACTGGGATTGTGTCGACATAGACTATTAAAGTCTCGACAGAGAATGTAAAGGTATTATAATACTATGTGTTGACATCATCTGCGATGTGTCGACACAAACAATCTTAAGAGTCTACACTAATGTCTGTGTGTCGACACAGACGACTGTATGTGTCGACTCCAATATCTAAGTGTCAGGAAAGTTATGCATCGACACCAAATTCTAAGTGTCGACACAATCTTCTTGATGTGTCGATAGAATTTTCCTTATGTGTCGACACCAACTACTAAGTGTCGACTTAGATGTCTTTATGTGTCGACACAAATTTACTTAGTCAACTTTGTCATTCTTATTCCAAGTTTAGCATGTCTAATTCAATTTTAAAATAATTGAATTTAGTTTCATCCAGTGGTTTGGTGAACATGTCAGCAATTTGAAAATTATTATTGACAAATTCTAAACTTATGTATTCCTTTTCAACATGGTCTCTAAGGAAATGAAATCTTATTTCTATGTGCTTAGTTCTGTTATGAGAAACAGGATTTCTAGCAATAGAAATGGCACTAGTAGAATCCCAAAATAATGGAGTTCTACTTACCTGGATGCCATAATCTTCAAGATGATGTTGTATCCATAACAGCTGAGCATAGCAACTGCCTGCAGCTACATATTCAGACTCAGCAGTGGATATAGCCACACTTGTCTTCTTTTTGCTGCTCCATGACACCAATCTTCCACCTAAGAACTGACATGTGCCAATTTTACTTTTCCTGTCTTCTTTGCATCCTGCAATGTCTGCATCTGAATAACCAGTTAGTAGAAAATCTCTATTCTTAAGGTACCAAAGGCCAAGATTTGGTGTTCCCTTAAGATATCTCAAAATTCTTTTGACTGTAGTATAATGAGATTCTTTTGGGCTTGCTTGATACCTAGCACAGACACATGTAGCATACATGATGTATGGTCTACTAGCAGTTAAGTATAAAAGGGAGACAATTATCCCTCTATACAAAGTATCATCTACAGGTTTCCCTGCATCATCTTTGCCTATAGGCATACTTGACCCCATTGGAGTTCTAATGGTGGAGGCTGACTCCATAACATATTCTTAACCAACTCCTTGGTGAACTTAGACTGGGATATGGACAAGCCATCATCAGTCTGTTTAACTTGGAGTCCCAAGAAGAATTTCAGCTCACCCATGTTGCTTATCTCAAACTTCCCTTGCATAAGTTTAGCAAACTTTCTACAAAGGTTGTTTTTTGTTGATCCAAAGATAATGTCATCAATATATATCTGGACTAGGATGATCTTGCCTTTTGATTCCCTTAGGAATAGAGTTTTTTCTATTTTCCCCCTTCAAAATTTGTTCTCAATAAGGAATGTAGACAGAGTTTCATACCAAGCCCTAGGGGCTTATTTCAAACCATATAGAGCATTCTTAAGCCTATACACATAATTAGGATAGAGAGGATCTACAAAACCTAAGGGTTGTTCAACATAAACTTCCTCTTTTAAGTCACCATTCAAAAATGTTGACTTTATATCCATCTGAAATACCTTGAACCCTTGACAAGCTGCAAAGGCAAGAAACAGCCTTATTGCTTCCAACCTTGCCACTAGGGTAAATATCTGGTCAAAATCTATTCCTTCTTCCTGTCAGTAGCCCTTTGCCACCTGTCTTGCTTTGTTCTTAACTATGATGCCATTTTCATCTAGTTTGTTCCTGTAGATCCACTTAGTCCCTATGACATTGTGATTCTTTGGTTTAGGAACCAACTTCCAGACTTTGCATCTTCTGAATTGATTCAGCTCATCCTGCATGGCAGCAATCTAATTTGGGTCTTGTATGGCTTCCTCAAATTTCTTAGGTCCATCTGGGACAGGAAACTTGAGCAAAGGACTGTGTTCATGTTCTTGCTCCTTGTCTGAACACCATGACTTGAATAACCAATAATTTGGTCTGCTGGATGATCCTTTAGATGTCTTATTGCTGGAAGCAATCTATTTAAACCTTGATTTTCTCCAATCACCTCACCATGCTGTACTTCATTGTCCTCCTCATCAGCTTGTGGGTCTTGTACTCCCCCTGGACAGCATCCATCATTTTCTTCATTCTGTCTTGCAGGCTGGTCTTCACTAATGGTTAGCTTGTCCAACTTTTCCTTCAAACCTGTAGAGCTATAAGAAGTACTAGACAGCTCACAGTTGATTAGTTTAGTTTCATCAAAAACTACATGGACAGATTCTTCTACAACTTGAGTATTCAAGTTGTAGACTCTGTATGCCTACTACTGTTGTTGTACCCAACAAATATCCCTTCTTGGGATTTGGTAGCAAAGTTAGTTAAATAGTGCTTGCCATTATTAAGAACATAATACTTACAACCAAAGATTCTAAAATAAGCTAAATTTGGTTTTCTGGCTTTCATAATCTCATAGGGTGTCTTCTTGTGGGTTTTGGTGATGGAAGCCCTATTGAGAACATGACATGCAGTGTTTACTACCTCAGCCCAGAAATATTATCGGAGAGAAGTGTCACTTATTAAGGTTCTACTAGCCTCAATAAGAGTCCTATTCTTTTTTCAGCAATACCATTTTGCTGGGGAGTTCTAGGTGAGGAGAAGTCTTGATGAATCCCTAGTTCTTCACAAAATTTTGTCATGCATTCAGACTAAAATTCAGTCCCATAGTAAATTCTGATTTTGACCACTGAATTGTTAAGTTCATTCTAAATTTGCCTAACAAAATTGTGGTAGTTAGAAGGGGTTTGAGATTTCTGTCTCAGGAAGAAAACTCATGTAAATCTAGAATAGTCATCCACAACTACAAGTGTATAGACTTTCTTACCTAGACTATGAACTGGCATAGGACCAAATAGATCCATATGCAGGAGATACAAAAACCACACAGAATCTTTGATATCAAGAGTATGGAAGGAGTTTTTGGTTTGTTTGCCTTTTTGACAAGCTGAACACACTCCCTCCTAGATGCACTTGACCTGAGGACCATTCCTCACTAACTCTATACCATAGAGTTGGCCTATTGACTTGTAGTTCAGGTAAGCCAGTGTTGGGAACTATGTCCACATTGACCCAGATTTGATGAAGTCACCCTGGAAGTAAGATGAATTAGGTTGTATTTGATGCTTTGTTTGAGTTATGTGTTTGCAGGACTTCAATGGGAAGTGTAGACCAATGTCAATCTACAATGGGTCACCAAACACAGGACCATACAGTGTAATTCTTCATTGTGTGTTCCAAAGTGTTGACTCATATGTAGCCTCTCTATTGGGATACACTTCATATTCAAGCTATAGGACTGTGAAAAGACTTGGTGTTGATTCCCCTCTAGTAGAAGAAAAATTGTTGACAGAAAATTTTTCTAAGTGTTTCTCTCGAGTAGGTCTTTAACTACTCGAGTAGATTGCTTGAGACATACTCGAGTGAAACTTCTGCATACTCGAGTAAGAAAATTCTTCCTCTCGTGAAGTTAAGTAAAACACTCGAGTAGTTCACTAACACACTCGAGTAGCTTACTTAACTACTCGAGTAGATATCCTTCCTACTCGAGTTGCCCAGAATTCAGTTTCCAAGTTTGTCTAAGTAAATCACTCGAGTAGTCCAAGTCACATACTAGAGTAGCTTATTCTATCTCGAGCAGTTCGTACTCGAGTAGTTCCAGATTTCTCTTTCTCAGAATTCTTCTAAGTCATTTACTCGAGTAGGTACTTTGTATACTCGAGTAGTTCTCGACACTGTGTCGAGTAACTCTCTTCTCTGTGTCGAGTAGTTAAGATATACTCGAGTAAGTCCTTCATATACTCGAGAAGATTTCTTTTCTCTCGAGTAGTTAAATCTAAGTACTCAAGTAGGTGTTTTTCCAGCATGCAGAATATTTCTAAGTGTTTGTCTCGAGTAGCTCTTTTAACCACTCGAGTAGTTCGATTCTTCCTACTCGAGTAGTACAACTTGTACTCGAGTAGTTCAACTCCTTCCCGTGAAACTTTTCTGTGTACTCGAGTGGATCTTCTAAGTACTCGATTAGTTGCTTATATTCACTCGAGTAGTTGTCTTCAACCTACTCTAGTAGTCTTGAATTTTATACCCGAGTAATATTTCTTTGCTTACTCGAGTAGTCATTGACCTACTCGAGTAGTTTTATACCTACTCATGTATATGACCTCATTTTCTCTGAAATTTCTTTTAAGTCCAGATTTGACAGATTTTCAAATTCCGTGATATGATTGGTCCACGTGTACGTCATTAAAACCGATTATGACTGTTATTAGTACTCCTATAAAAGGTCTTGTCTAATCGACAAACCCTAATAAGAAAACAAGTTTTTCAAGAAGAAAATTATTCTAAGTTTTGCAGCCGCCTCTTTCCAAAGAATCGCTGTTTTCCTCTCTCTCTCTTTTCACGAAACGAAAGCCGTCGCCGCCTCTGTTCTTCTCTGGCAAGGGATTCGATTTTTCAGAGGAAATAAACTAAAGAAAGCTCTCTAGATCGAGATCGTTTTTCACATAGTCATCATCTGTCCGATCGCGGAAGCAAGGAGTTCAGATCTACTTTTGCCGAGAACTTTCTTCTATTTTTCTGATAAAGCCGCACGCCAAGAAGAAGATTTCAGTTCCTGTTTTATTTTCAGATTTGAACCAGACAATATCACTGTTTGTATTTTTCAATACTTGTATTTCATTTCTGTAGGAGAATTTTTCTCCGAGTGTAGGAGCTTTCCACTCCGAGTTTGTAGGAAGGTGTTTCTTCCGAGTTGTAGATCCAGTTGGATTGGATTGAGATTGTAGGAACTTTGTTCCGAGGGTAGGATTGATTTTCAATCCGAGATAGTGGAGTAGCCGAGTCTAGTTTATTGCTAGATCGGTGAGGGAAAGTGGATGTACCCAAGATCGGGGAACCATTATAAATCTTGTCTCGTCTGTGATATTTTAGTAGAGAGATCTGTGCTGTGTTATGAGATTTTTTATTCCGCAAAAGACGCACAACTCATCTATTCACCCCTCTAGGTGATTTAGGTTGACAACTATTATCTTTCAATTGGTATCTGAGCGAGGTTGATCGTTAAAAGGTTAACACCTTGATCAGTTCCTGCAATAGTTGTTATTTGAGATCTATCTATCATGGACAAGGCAAAGGATTTTGCCAAGCTTCCCCTATGCAACAAGAACAACTTTCCCATGTGGAAAGAAAGGATCAAATTCTTTATGAAAGCTGTGGATCCGAGGATCTTCATGATAGTTGAAGAAGGTCCTTATGTCCCTATGACTGTCTCCACTATAGATCCTACCAAGAAGGTTCCAAAGAAGCTGATGGATTTAGACAAGGACGAGATTGCACTTGTCTCACTGGACAAGAAAGCTAAAAA
Source organism: Platanthera guangdongensis (assembly GCA_039583875.1). Classification (NCBI taxonomy): domain Eukaryota; kingdom Viridiplantae; phylum Streptophyta; class Magnoliopsida; order Asparagales; family Orchidaceae; genus Platanthera; species Platanthera guangdongensis. Next base: position 169,141,171 of record CM077153.1, on the reverse strand, counting down.
ACATTATAGCAAGTGCAGTTGATGACTCAATGCTGCAGAACTTAATCCACTGTCAATCTGCAAAGGAGATGTGGCAGTCCTTGGTTACCTTAATGGAAGGAACAGAAGAGGTAAGGGATGATCAGAGATCCCTCCTCAATCAGAAGTATGAAGCCTTCCGACAGGGAAGCAAAGAGACCATTGCTGATACATTTGATAACTTTTTCAAGATAGTGAATGGCCTAAGAGTCTATGTCAGAGTATTCACTAATGGAGAACTGAATGACAAGTTCCTAAGATCCCTGACCAAAGAATGGGACAACAAGGTCTATTCCATCAGGGAGTTTGGGAAGCTGGCTGAGACAGACCCACAAAATCTCTTCGGGAAGCTTATGTCATATGAGCTTCAACTCAACACCAGGAAAGCTGAAGAAGAGAAGAGCAGGTCTGCTCTCAAAGAAAAGTATGTTGCTCTAAAAGCAGACACCTCCAGAAAGGCAAAGGCTGCCTCCCCTGCTCCAGCTCCAGAGATTAGTGAAGAAGAAGAAACTTCTGAGCCTAGTACCTCAGGCTCTGAGCTATCAGAAGGAGATTTCTCACTGCTCTCATGTCAGTTCAAGAAATTCTTGAATAAGAAAAAGCAATGGAAAGGCAAGGATGCCTCCTACAGAAGATCACGACACGATGGTGATCGGCAAAGAAAAGGATCAAGTAACCATGACAGGTATTCCTCTAAACAGAACAAATATGTTTCGACTGACATCATTTGCTATTGTTGTAATAAGGCAGGTCATGTCATCGCCGACTGCCCTCATAAGAAGAAGGAGGGTGGTAGAAGAGATGAAAAGAAATCCTCACACAACAAGAAGAGGAAAGAGAAGAGCCTCATAGCCAAAAAGAGCAAGACACTTAGTGACTCCGACTCATCTGAGTCAAGTGAAGAAGAAGAAGCTTATTTTGGGCTAATGTCTCAAATAGATGATGATCAAGAGCCCCAGTCCACTGGGAAGGTAAACTCTCATAACCCTCTTTCAGATTCTGAAGTCTCTGAACATGATTGTGAGGATAGCTCCTCTGACGATGAGTCAGAGCTAATGGCCCAGTACAAGGAGTTAATCATAGCTTATGACAAATGTCGCCGAGTCGTGAAGAGTCAGGCTAATGAGATCAAATCTCTAAAAGCCAAAGAGAGAATCTTGAGAGAGAAAGTCGCAAAGACTGACTCACTCGAAGAAAACTTCAATAATGCTATTGAAGAATATAACAAGGCGCTTGAGCACTTTGACCTTAAGGAGAAGATCATCAAAGAGTTGGAAGCCCAACTTGCGGCTGAAAAGGAACTTGTTGAGAGTTTCTCGAAGCCCAAAACAGTCCTTCCATTTGTTGCTGAATTCTCAGCAAAGGCCAAGGGAGCTAGACTAGGCCATGAAGAAGCTCCTAGTAAATCCTCTAGGAGAAACAAGAATCAACGGAAGAATAAGGCCGCCAAAAAGGCCTTAGCCAAAGAGAAGGGGAAATCCCCTCAAGATCAAACTACATTCAAGAAAGTCATCTTTCCATTAAATAGGTTTGATTTTGACTCATCCTACGAGCACTTTGCTAGGCCTACCTATGTAGAGCCAAAGTCCTGCTATCAAGGATGGGCTCGACCACGAAACTTTGGCGAAAGTGTGTTTAAGGCACCTTATGAAGAAGTTATTCTTCAGAGCTATGACCCTTTCAATCATGGGCATAACTTCAAGAAGGCACCAAAGATGAAGCCTGTTGTAGAAAAGATTATAAAGGAGAAGAAGCCATATGATTGTCATCATCATGAGGCATCTTCCTCCAAGAATGCTGCCCCTGCTAGACCACAACTCCAAAAGGTCAAGCAGGAGATCATGAGGCAAAGGTACAACAGATTTGACTGTTGGTGCTGTGGCAAGGTTGGTCACTTCTCCATAGATTGCTGGTTCAATTCCCGAAACACTGCAACCGCTCATGTTAGCAACATGAGAAAGACCACTCATAATGCTAACACTCGCAGGGGGAGTACTCTAACCCGAGACCAAGGACCCAAACGTGTTTGGGTTCCTAAGGCAAACTGATTATGATTGCAGGTATGTCCAAAGGCATATGACCGGGACTAGAAGCCTCATTCAGAACTTTACTCCAGTGAACGGAACAAAGGTCATCTTTGGAGGTTCAGACCGTGGAATTACTAGAGGTTATGGTTTGATTACTAACGGTAATGTATCCTTCTCGGATGTGGCTTATGTCAAAGGATTGGAACATAATCTCATTAGCATAAGCCAACTATGCGATAAAGGATACATAGTTGAATTCCATGCTGATAAGTGCTTGATAAAATCCATTGATAATATGGAAACGATTCTATTCGGCACTCAAAGCAGGAATATTTTTTGTTTAAATTTCATTTTTTTAGATTCCTCTACGCCAGTGTGTCTTTTAGCAAAAGATAGTGCGTCTCTTGGTGACCAATGACACAAGAGACTAGCACATATTAATTTCAAAACTATTAATAAATTATTTTCAATGAACTTAGTACGCGATGCCCCAAATGTCAAGTGCGTCAAAGATAGACCTTGTCATGCATGCGTAAATGGCAAAAAAACAAGGGTTACCTTTAAAAGCCTTATTGACAAAGACTCTAACAGATGTCTCCATCTATTACACTTGGACTTGTTTGGTCCACTGCAAATTAGAAGTTTGGGAGGTAAGGATTATACGTTGGTAATTGTTGATGATTACTCACGCTTTGCGTGAGTGTTCTTTCTGAAACACAAGTCAGATACCTTCGACACCTGTACTAATTTTGTCAGGCAAGTCCAGAATGAATACAACTGCTCCATAGTCAAAATCAGAAGTGACAACGGAACAGAGTTCAAATCTAGGGCCATGATAAAATTCTGTGAAAGCTTAGGTATCTTTCATGAGATTTCCTCTCCTCGTACTCCACAACAAAATGGATTGGCTGAGAGAAGGAACAGAACACACATAGAGGCCTGCAGGACTATGTTGAGTGATGCTTCACTTCCGTAGTACTTCTTGGCTGAAGCCGTCAACACTGCATGCCACGTGCAAAATCGAGCACTCAAAAACAAAAACCACGATAAGACACCTTACAAACTTCTAAAAAGCAGGAAGCCAACCATCTCATACTTTAGAATCTTTGGTTGTAAATGCTTCGTACTTAACAATGGTAAGTATCATACCACTAAGTTCAGCGAAAAGAGTTTTGAAGGTATTTTTGTAGGCTATAGTAGCCATAGTAAGACATATAGGATATTTAATAAAAAAAACCCTGGTGGTAGAAGAATCAATACATGTTGTATTTGACGAGACGAGTTTTATGCAAGGTAACTCCTCTAGTGTGCTCATTGAAGATGCAGGTGCAAAGCTGAAAGAAACTAGCTTTGATGAACCGTCCGAAGACAAAGGCGAAAAGTTCATCAAGATCACAACTCCAACCCCTATTGGAGAGGCTGATGATCAAGATGAAGAAGTCATCCAAGATGAGGAAACCACTCCAGTGATTGAAGATAATCCAGATGCAAGAACTCTAGAGCTCAGACATTTGAAGTATCATCCCATGGACCAGATCATAGGAGATCCCCAGGATGGTGTCAGAACTCGAAGAGGTACAACTAATGAGAATTTATATTTGAGTTTTCTCTTGCAGGTTGCACCAAAGAAGTTTGAGGTAGCAAACTCGGATGCATCGTGGATAATGACAATGAAAGAAGAGCTAATTCAGTTCAAGCGCTGCAATGTGTGGAAGCTTGTCCCAAGACCCAAAGGAAACAACGTCATTGGAACAAAATGGGTCTACAGGAACAAGATGGACGAAGACGTGACGATCATAAAGAATGAGGCCAGACTCGTCGCTAAAGGCAATCGTCAAGAAGAAAGAATCGACTTCGACTAGACATATGCTCCAGTGTCAAGGCTGGAAGCAATAAGGTTGTTCCTAGCATATGCTGCATTCAAAGGCTTTACCGTCTATCAGATGGACGTGAAGTCTGCCTTCCTAAATGGTAACATAAAGGAGGAAGTGTATGTGGAACAACCTTCATGTTTTATTGTTCGTAACTTTCCTGATTATGTCTATTTCCTGCACAAGGCCCTATATGGTCTAAAACAAGCTCCTAGATCTTGGTATGAGACGTTGTCTAGCTTTCTACTTGAGAACAAGTTCACAAGGGGAAAGATAGACAAGACATTATTTCTTAGGGAAATAAAAGGCAAGATTTTGCTAGTGCAAATCTATGTCGACGACATTATTTTTGGCTCTATAAACGACAACCTTTGCAAAAAGTTCTCATAACTTATGCAACGGAAGTTTGAAATGAGCAGTATGGGTGAGCTGAAGTATTTCTTAGGGCTTCAAGTGAAACAATCTGAAGATGGAATTTTCATCTCGCAGGCCAAGTTCACCAAAGAGCTAATTAAGAAATTCAGAATGGAGAACGCAACCTCTATGAGGACTCCAATGGGCTCAACTATGTCTCTGGACAAGGATAAAAAAGGGAAATCTTTTGATGAAACCAAGTACAGAAGCATAATTGGATCCTTGCTCTACCCTACTGCTAGTAGACCTGACATATTGTTTTCAACATGTGTCTGTGCTACATTTCAGGTGAACTCTAAGGAATCTCACTATGCTGCTGCTAAGCGGATTTTGAGATACCTTAAAGGCACACCAAATCTTGGCTTATGGTACCCAAGAAGTAATGACAGCGAACTAATTGGCTTTTCAGATGCAGATTTTGCAGGAAGCAAAGATGACAGGAAAAACACCTCCGGGACGTGCCAATTCTTTGGAACAAGTCTAATCTCCTGGAGTAGTAAGAAGCAGAACTGTGTCGCAATCTCAATGGCCGAGTTAGAGTACATCTCAGCAAGCAGTTGCTACACACAGTTACTTTGGATAAAGAATCAATTTGAGGATTACAACTTGTAGTTCAAGAATATCCCATTATTTTGCGACTCTTCCAGCGCAATTGCAATAGCCAACAATCCAGTCTCGCACAGCCAGACAAAGCATATCGAGCTAAGGTATCATTTCATCCGGGAGCATTTAGAGCATGGGGACATAGATCTCCGATATGTCTCCACAGACAGGCAAGTTGCAGTTATCTTCACGAAGCCGCTGGACGAGACCAAGTTCTCATTCTTCAAAACTGAACTTGGGTTGCTCAACAAAGAAGATTAGAAAAGTTTGGATTTCATGAAAGCAAAGGAAATTAAAAGGTTAGTCAAAATCTGGCTTTTCAAAGTTTTCTTCCTTCTCTGACTCAAGTAAAACATGACCTACTCGAGTACTCAAAGTATCTACTCGAGTACTCAACAGACCTACTCGAGTTGTCCTCTAACTTACTCGAGTAAGGAAATTAATGTACTCGTGTAGTACACTTCATCTACTCTAGTGAGTCAATTCTTCTACTCGAGTCATTGCAGATTCTATTGACCTACTCGAGTACCTTTTATATACCTACTTGAGTAACTCCTATAGACCTACTCGAGTAACCCCCTATATACTCGAGTACTTATATTACCTCTCGTGTATATGCCTCTTGGTTTTCAAATTTTCCCGTGCACCTTTCCTTTAAATTATTTTCTTCTCGATGATTAGACTTAAATCTATGGTTTTATAAATTCGAAATTCCAAATTACTTCTACACGAAATCATTTCGAAGCACTGGAGTACCCGTCCACTACTTCATCTTCATTCGAGAAATTGTAGAGCCGTGACTCTTCCTCTTCCCCCGACAGTTTTTTTTTTGGATCATGGCCGCCGTCTCCAAGATTTGTGTAGGATCGGAACATGTTACCGCCGGGATTGCAGAGCTTTCAGACGACTTTCACAACTTGTTGATTCTTCTAGACACCGCAGGGTTATCCTTCATCCTGCAAGAACCCTGCCAGATTCTCTTCCCGGAAGTAGCCGAATTCTTCTCAAATCTGAAGGTCAAGCGTCATGGACATGTCCTGAAATCAAAAGTGAAAGGTTTGAAAATTAAACTCAACAAGACCTCTGTCTCTCAGCTTCTCTGATTGCCCCTAGTAGACGAAGAACATGACTTAGATGATGAAGACTCTGACAGAACAGCCCTATTCTGTGGCATTTCGGCTGATGCTCAGTACATCAAAAGGTCAGACATGAACGCGGAAGGAAAATTTCTGGTTGATGTTATTGGAAAGATTTTACTGTACAAGACCAACTCCATAAGAGACATTCCACTATATTTCTTCGACATCATGCAAGCCATTGTCTGTCGCATGAAATATCAGTTTGGGATGCTAATTCTGGACAAAATCAAGGATAGTTTGAAATCCCCCAACTTTGTCAAAATTATCTCTCTGCTCCTCCATGAAATAAATCCTCAGGTATTCGACTTCTCCAAAGGGACCCCTCTTCACCACATGAAGAAGGTCTCCATTTCTTCTATTCAGAGATGGGAGCTTAAGCTAAAAAATCCTGCACAAGCTGCTAAGCTCTCAGAAGTTCCAGCAGACCCAACTTTAGAAGACAGGACTCCATCTCCCTCTCCTCATCATATGGCCAGCTCCTCTGGTGCACCAAGTGAGGGGGAGCCTGCTCCTTCTATCTCAGTCAGGAAGCCCTCTGATGTAGCGCCGTCCTAGGAGCCTACACGTGTGTCTTCGAGTGTTCTCTCGCCATGATAAACAACCTCGCACTACACGCTAACGAAACGCAGCAAAATACAATTTGGTTTATTTATCTCACGCGCCAACGTTCGGTTAGCCAATCTGACAGAGATCGAACCACGACTAGAGGTCGAGATCCGATCAAGCTAAAGGGACGACTATTCACGTCCGAGCAAGCGATGTTGTACCAAAGAAAGATCCCACCAAGAAAATATAGATTCGCAAAACGGTTGATCTTTCCCCAACAAAAAAATAACGAGGATCGCCAATCCTTCCGAGAGTATTCAAAAATCAAACGAGAAATCCACAGATCTATCAAGAAAACGCCGCGAAATTTTGTCTGTTTCAAAAGTCACGCAAAAATCGTCCACCACGCAAACAATCTAGGAAAGGAAAAGAACTCTTGTGTAGAAGTTTCGTTACCCCTCTCAAAATAGTAGATCCGAGATAGTGGATCCGCTAGAAATGATCGTCTCCTTTGTACCCCACGGAAGATGCATCCAAGGATGGAGGAACTCGTCCGTCTTCCCCTCTTTGCACCGTGTCGATTCACCCGAACCCTTTTTTTGGTGCTTGCACTCCTTTGCCTCCACCAAGGTTGGCCGGTTATGGTGGAAAGGGTGAAGAGAATTGTGGGAGAGGTTGTGTAGTAGGAGGATGGAATGAGATTGACGGAGAAGTGAAGGGATGGTGGAGAGAGGGAGGCCGAAACCTTGGAGGAGAAGATTTCCAAGAGAGGAAAGGAGGGGGCGGCGGTATCTAGGAGAGAGAGAGAGATGAGGGGGAATTTAGGTTTTAGGAAGATTTCTTGTTTAGCAAGCAATTCAAAATTATCTCTCATTATGAGTAGAATCTTAGCCTTATATAGGCCTTACAACACAAGTGCTAATAGCAGTCCAAAATTAGTGCTAAATGCACACCAAAAGTTCAAGATAATAAAATACAAACCATAATTAAATTCAAACATAAAATAAGAATTAATTCTTGTTGCGTGGACGAAGATTGTAGCCGTGGCCGCCACGACGCCGCAAGTCTATAGCCGGTGGGCCAACATTATCATCATCCGCCGCAACTCCATGATCAACCAATGCGCCATGCACGTCATCTTCATCATCAATTTGGCCGTCATGGTGGCGGTCGCCATCAATCCTCCCCCGCTCAAATGGACTCATCACCGATGAGTGGGCAGGAACATAATGGCGAAGTAGATCCGCATCAAGTAGCTCCACCTCCGAAGCCAAGAGCCAAGAGTCGTCCGAAGCAGGACGACCACGCCAACGAATCAAGAACCTGTGAACGTCACCATCGGGAGTTGGAAATATAGCATCCTGCAAAATCCTATCAGGCAAGAAAACGGTCCGGGGGAACCTTGGAAATGCGTTAGACAAAGAAGAAAAACAAGTTTCATCATCAGTAGGCAGCATACCTCCCGAAGAGTCTGCAGGAGAGAACGATCCAGAAATAATCTCACCACCCCCCCCCCCCCCACCATTAGAAGATGTAGTGGAAATTTTAAACGGCGAGACAGAAAGTTCAGGTGGTGGAGCGACATAAAGCGTTAAATCGGAAACGTTAAAAATAGGGGAAATTCCCCAATCAGCGGGTAACTGTACGAAATATGCATTTTCGCCCAACTTTTTCAACACTCGAAAAGGACCGGCTCGCCTATTCGAAAAATTTCTTTATAGCGCCCGAGGGCAGCCGTTCAGGGGAGAGACGAACCATTACCAAATCTCCAATATTCAAGGGGACCGCTCGCCGATGTACGTTGGCATTCGATTGATAAATAGCATATTGTTTAGCTAGCGTCTCGCTAATGTGCTTATGGAGATTGTGGACGTGCGAGGTGAAATCTCGAGCGAATTGACTAGACTTAAAAGATGGTGGTAATGGGACCAAGTCAAGAGGCACGGGCGCCTTATAACCATGAACGATCTCGTTCGGAGACAGACCGGTGGACCTATTCCTTGAATTATTATAAGCTATTTGAGCATGAGGAAGGATAAGGTCCCACGTACCTTTATGATCGCCCACTAAGCAACGAAGCAAACTACCCAAGCTACGATTAACCACTTCCGTTTGCCCATCCGTTTGGGGATGATAGGCCGATGAAAACAGCAATTTTGTACCCATAAGCTTCCAAAGTGTTTTCCAAAAATAGCTTGTAAATTTAACGTCCCTATCAGACACTATCGTTTTGGGGACGCCCCGATGCGCCACAACCTCTTTGAAATACAATTTAGCAACATGAGAGGCATCGTTGGTATTGTGACTAGGAATGAAATATGCCATTTTTGAAAATCGATCAACGACGACAAGGATGGAATCGTGTCTCCGAGATGTCATGGGTAGATCCAAAATAAAGTCCATACTTACGTCCTCCCAAGGAACAGATGGAATAGGGAGTGGGGTGTAAAGACCGGCACCATGACGGCCAAATTGATGATGAAGATGACGTGCATGGTGCATTGGTTGATCATGGAGTTACGGCGGATGATGATGATGTTGTCCCACCGGCTAAAGACTTGCGGCGCCGTGGCGGCCACGGCTACAATCTTCGTCCACGCCACAAGAATTAATTCTTATTTTATGTTTGAATTTAATTATGTTTTGTATTTTATTATCTTGAACTTTTGGTGTGCATTTAGCACTAATTTTGGACTGCTATTAGCGCTTGTGTTGTAAGGCCTATATAAGTCTAAGATTCTACTCATAATGAGAGACAATTTTGAATTGCTTGCTAAACAAGAAATCTTGCTAAAACCTAAATTCCCCCTCATCTCTCTCTCTCTCTCCTAGATACCGCTGCCCCCCTCCTTTCCTCTCTTGGAAATCTTCTCCTCCAAGGTTTCGGCCTCCCTCTCTCCACCATCCCTTCACTTCTCCGTCAATCTCGTTCCATCCTCCTACTACACAACCTCTCCCACAATTCTCTTCACCCTTTCCACCATAACCGGCCAACCTTGGTGGAGGCAAAGGAGTGCAAGCACCAAAAAAAGGGTTCGGGTGAATCGACACGGTGCAAAGCGGGGAAGACGGACGAGTTCCTCCATCCTTGGACGCATCTTCCGTGGGGTACAAAGGAGACGATCATTTCTAGCGGATCCACTATCTCGGATCTACTATTTTGAGAGGGGTAACGAAACTTCTACACAAGAGTTCTTTTCCTTTCCTAGATTGTTTGCGTGGTGGACGATTTTTGCGTGACTTTTGAAACGGATAAAATTTTGCGGCATTTTCTTGATAGATCTGTGGATTTCTCGTTTGATTTTTGAATACTCTCGGAAGGATTGGCGATCCTCGTTATTTTTTTGTTGGGAAAGATCAACCGTTTTGTGAATCGATATTTTCTTGGTGGGATCTTTCTTTGGTACAACATCGCTTGCTCGGACGTGAATAGTCGTCCCTTTAGCTTGATCGGATCTCGACCTCTAGTCGTGGTTCGATCTCTGTCGGATTGGCAAACCGAACGTTGGCACGTGAGATAAATAAACCAAATTGTATTTTGCTGCGTTTCGTTACCGTGTAGTGCGAGGTTGTTTATCGTGGCGAGAGAACACTCGAAGACACACGTGTAGGCTCCTAGGACGGCGCTACATCCATTTGGTATCAAAGCGAGGTTCAAATTGATGTAGCGCCGTCCTAGGATCCTACACGTGTGTCTTCGAGTGTTCTCTCGCCACGATAAACAACCTCGCACTACACGGTAACGAAACGCAGCAAAATACAATTTGGTTTATTTATCTCACGCGCCAACGTTCGGTTTGCCAATCCGACAGAGATCGAACCACGACTAGAGGTTGAGATCCGATCAAGCTAAAGGGACGACTATTCACGTCCGAGCAAGCGATGTTGTACCAAAGAAAGATCCCACCAAGAAAATATAGATTCGCAAAACGGTTGATCTTTCCCCAACAAAAAAATAACGAGGATCGCCAATCCTTCCGAGAGTATTCAAAAATCAAACGAGAAATCCACAGATCTATCAAGAAAACGCCGCGAAATTTTGTTCGTTTCAAAAGTCACGCAAAAATCGTCCTCCACGCAAACAATCTAGGAAAGGAAAAGAACTCTTGTGTAGAAGTTTCGTTACCCCTCTCAAAATAGTAGATCCGAGATAATGGATCCGCTAGAAATGATCGTCTCCTTTGTACCCCACGGAAGATGCGTCCAAGGATGGAGGAACTCGTCCGTCTTCCCCGCTTTGCACCGTGTCGATTCACCCGAACCCTTTTTTTGGTGCTTGCACTACTTTGCCTCCACCAATGTTGGCCGGTTATGGTGGAAAGGGTGAAGAGAATTGTGGGAGAGGTTGTGTAGTAGGAGGATGGAACGAGATTGACGGAGAAGTGAAGGGATGGTGGAGAGAGGGAGGCCGAAACCTTGGAGGAGAAGATTTCCAAGAGAGGAAAGGAGGGGGCGGCGGTATCTAGGAGAGAGAGGGAGAGATGAGGGGGAATTTAGGTTTTAGGAAGATTTCTTGTTTAGCAAGCAATTCAAAATTATCTCTCATTATGAGTAGAATCTTAGCCTTATATAGGCCTTACAATACAAGCGCTAATAGCAGTCCAAAATTAGTGCTAAATGCACACCAAAAGTTCAAGATAATAAAATACAAACCATAATTAAATTCAAACATAAAATAAGAATTAATTCTTGTGGCGTGGACGAAGATTGTAGCCGTGGCCGCCACGGCACCGCAAGTCTTTAGCCGGTGGGCCAACATCATCATCATCCGCCGCAACTCCATGATCAACCAATGCGCCATGCACGTCATCTTCATCATCAATTTGGCCGTCATGGTGGCGGTCGCCATCACCCTCTCCTCAGCCAGCAATTTCTTCCCTACCTCATACTCTACAAACTCCAGCAACTCCTTCAGATCAGATACCTCAAGAATCTCTTCTCTCAACAGCTACTGCCATAGATGTTATGATTGCAGAGCTCTCTAAAGAAGTGATGCCTATTCCTCCTCTATCTCCTCCAGCTCCATCCTCTGAAATTCCCAAAGGCTCCACTCCTATCCAATCTCCAAACCCTTCTCCAGCCAGGACTCCAGCACAATCTCCTACTGCTCTCAAAGACCAGCAAGACACAATTCTCCTTTCAGTTAAATCCTCTCCTGAGCCAGCTGAGGCCCCTCTCAGAAACCTAGATTTCTCTATCCCCTATGATACAAAAGAAAGGAATTATATAATTCATACAACAAGGGCTGAAAGCTCTGTGATTATTGGAGAAAGAGCTCCCTGGGTAGCTCCTCCTCTCTCTTCTGCTCTTCATACATCTGCTTCTCCTTCTACTACTACTGCTATAGACTCTTCCTCCTCAGATTTGCTGAAATAGATTGTACTGCTTCTTCAAGACCAAAGAAATTATTTTGATACTTCTCTCAAGACTGTAATTGACAAGGTAACAACTCTCAAGACTGAGATAAGCAGAGGCTTTGCTGAAATTCAGCATTACACTGACAAGCTCAAGTACCTATTTCGTATTGGTTGCAAATCTGTAGACCACACTATCACTAGTGTTGGAAATGTTATGGAACAAGGTGTCACCCTTACAAATAATCAGATACAACTAGACAAGAGAAATGAAACCAACAAAGAGCAAATCTGTGAAGAAGTTGGTTTTTATAAAGAAGATACTATAGAGAAGTTATCTGTTGAAATCAGAAAGGGGGAGGGATTGATCAAAGAACTCAAAGAACAAGTAGAAAAATCAGCTACTTAGAAATTAGATGTATGGGAAACTCATGTGAAGACAATTCATAATGATGTGCTAGCCCAGATACAGAGTATCAAATTTCATACCTATGACACTGCTGTCTGGATGCACAATCAGATTCTGCCAGACCTTGTTGTTGACCCCAACATCATTCCTCACCATTTAAATCCTCTAGCTAGAGATGCATCTGCTCCATCTGCTCTAGCTACTCCTCTGCAACATACCTTCTCTCCCAGGCCTGGAGACACAGTTGCTCCTCCAGACACCTATGCTCCATGCTGGGAAGAAGATCCTGCTGACATCTTCCTTCAGGCTCCTCCAGAGATCAAAACTTACAAGAAGAAAAGGAAGTATGGTGAAGTCCCCTCTGCTAGCAAGACTGCTCCTACTAAAGCTACTGAACATGCTGAAGTTTGGTCTCCAACCTCCAAATCCCTAATTCTGGAAACTCTCAGATAAGTTATGGAATTCCATGAGAGCAGGAATATTCATTACAGCTCATATGAATGGGAACTTTATGAAAAATCCATGACCAAGAGAAGAATCTATTACAGAGAATATGGGAGGAACAACCCTACTGCCCCTCCTAGACCTCCCAAGTATTATTCAAAACCCTACTGCTACTAGAGGAGACAACAAGAGAAATTGGATAGACAACAAAATCAAGGATGACTTTCAAGGATTTTTGAGAGTGTGGAATGATTGAATGTAGAATTGATAATGTTGAATATTATTATTTATATAATTCTAACTTTTTTCTCTTATTATACTTTCTCATAGTCTATTGCTTGCTTACCCACTTTTCTACTTGGCTTCTTTTTGTAACGCCCCGAAACTCAAAGGAGCGACGGGGGACGTTTTGGGCCAGTTTTGGGTTCTGGCAGAAGGCACACGGCCTGGGACACGGGCGTGTCCCAGGGCGTGTCAAGATTGTGTCGACACTCAGCTGGCAAAGTCGACATTTTGCTGTCGACGTTGTGTCGAGACAGGGCACACGGCCTGCGACACGGGCGTGTCGTAGGGCGTGTCGACCCGTGTTGACACTCAGCCCGTGAAGTTGACACTGCGCTCGACGAAGTGTCGAGACATGGCACACGGCCTGCGACACGGGCGTGTCGCAGGGCGTGTCGACCCGTGTCAACACTCGTCCCGGGGAGTCGACGAATTTTGCTCGACGATGTGTCGAGACAAGGTACCCGGCCTACGACACAGGAGTGTCCAAGGCCGTGTCGTGTGGTCGACGATCTTCGCTCGACGAAGTGTCGAGTGTCGAGACCGTGTACACGGCCTAGAGCCCAGGCGTGTTGAGGTAGACACGGGCAAGGACACGGGCGTGTCCTAGAACCCGTGCAGTTCTTGGGTTGTTTTTGGGATAAATCGATGGGGGTATACGGTCGGCCACACGGCCGTGTCAGGTGGAACACGGGCGTGTCAGGTCGAACACGGACGTGTTCGATGCCCGTGTGTTGTTCCAGGCGAGTCGATTTTCACGGCGAATGAGGCATGCGGCCCTGGGCACGGGCGTGTACCAAGTCGTGTGCGGTGCAGATTGGGCATTTCAGTCCCGAATCAAAGCCGTTCGTTTCTTTAATTGATGTTCCAATGGCTGGGGGTTGTTCCTGAAGGGATATACCCGGGATTGAGCCTTAGAAACCCTCACTTCTCATGAGTGGTTATCTTTCTAAAACTTAGAGAGAGAGGAGAGCCAAGGAAGGAAGAAGAAGCTAGATCCGGCCATTGGAGGAGCTTCGAAGCTCCAAATCGCGAGCCGACTCCGGATCCACGGAGGCAAAGCTAGTGTGGTGCTTTTCATCAACTTACTTTTCCATGGCGCCAAAGAAGAACGCAAGTGTAACGATTTTCTTCTTGAACATTAGTAGCTCTCCTTCTTTGCATAGGAAGCCCGCTCTCGCCAGTTTGCGGTGAGTTGGAGGCGTTCCTTCGGGTAGATATGTGAAGTCCCCATTGTTTAGAGTCTGTAAGCGAGAACGGACATAGGCATGATGTGTGAAGCCTATCCGGACCTGTTGGTCTGGATCAGTGATGTTGCATTGCATAATGCTGGAGAAGACTCCGCGCTATTGGTTGTTTTTCGGGTTTTCTACATGGTAGATTGCAACAGTGAGCCTTGGGGATTAACCCAAAGGTGCACCCAGAAAACTGGGCGGATACATGATCTTGCCAACTTGGTGGCCTGAGAGCCAACTTGAACATAACCGGGTTATGTGAATTGTGATGGAAATGGGACTCGGGAGAAGTTTGACCCGCGCAAATGGCTTAAATTGTCGTTGCGATGTGAACACGGGTTAGATGGAACCGTACCCGTTCTATGTCGTTGGGTTAAAGAGACCTAAGGGTACGTGGCACTTGCCGTTGGCATAGATTAGGGTCTTCGGCGGTCAATAGCTTAAATTGTCGTGACCCAGGCCAAGAAGGCAAAATGCTCATAGGTTCACCGACCGGTTCACCGAGAATGTGCCATGAGAGCACGGGGCGTGTGGTCGTGCGAGCCAACGTCTGTGATGAAATGAATATATATATATATATATATATATATATATATATATATATATATATATATATATATATATATATATATATATATATATATATATATATATATATATATATATATATATATTGCTCGCTTATGCTAATGAAATGCAGGGAAGGAGCATCGCCACCCCGAGTTGGGGGCGGGATCGTTATAATTTGGTCAGCATTGCTGACCGTTGCCTTGTTTTGCCACCGTGCGGTGGTTTGTTACTTGCAGGTGCTGTTGGACCAAGCGGTCAATAGCGGGCTAAAGCCCATTTTGCGAAGCCGGCCCTCGAAGGCCTAATTGGAGTGTTTACTGCTTTATTCATGTATGACCGGCCTGCGTGCCGTGGTTTGTAAAACATGTAATATAAAGTGAACAATTTTTGTAAGGCCTTAAGGCTTGTACTAGTGTATTTATAACATTCCTATTTGGTATTAGTGGACATTCATGCTTTAGTGCTGGGTTCTTTATTGCAACTTTTATAAACTGCTTCCGCTAGAATGCTCTATGTAGGACGTTATGATTGGTTGGATGGTTTCCATGAGTAACCACCCGGTCTGTCTGTGGCAAACGGCGTCGGGTCCCGACCGGACCTACTGCTATATGCTATGTGACGGATAGGGGGTGTTACAATTTGGTATCAGACTACTAGTTTTGGTCGGGCTTAAAATGAATTCATGGGCAAATTCTTTTTAAGGGGTGGTGAGCACATTGTGTGCGTCATCGTTATAACGGTAAAAGAACCCATGAATGTCCACTTAGGAATGAAAATACACGTGTTTGAGGAACCAGCGTGTTCTTATAATTGCGGTTTGCAATTTTATTTGGTCGCTTAACGGAGTTTTGTACCACTATAGGTGACCAGAAGTGGTGTTGGGTCGTCGGATCGTCGAGTTTCTGAGGATAGTAGTGCACCAGATGTTGCTCCTGCAACACCTCTATCGGCTGAGAACATACGATTGGTGGCCGAAGCAGTGTTGGCCATAATAAATGCGCAGCCTGCAAGGCAAACGCAGCAGCCCGCTCCTGGGATGGAGGAAGGAACCTCTTCCAGAGGTTGAGCCGAGGAGAGTGTAACAAGTGGTAGTCGAACCGTTGGTGCCGAGGAGGGCAACTGAGAGGCAGCTTAAGCATGTAATGAGCTTTAACCCTCCGGTATTCTCGGGGTTGGGAACCCCTCTCAAGCTAAACACTGGCTCTCCAGGTTGAAGAGAGTCATGACAGCAATGGAGACGGAGGAGTGGCAAATGACCACCATCGCTACGTTCCTTTTGGACGGTGAAGCGAGAATGTGGTGGGAAGGATTGGAGCTGCATCTACTGAGAGGTACACAACTTGTTGATGTCTCGATAGAGGAGTTCTCGAGAATGTTCTTGACTAGATACCTCCCTTCGGCGCAGAGGATAGCGTTGGAGAACGAATTTCTGAAGTTGGTTTAGGGTGAGAAGAGCGTCGATGAATATCTCCATGAGTTTACTCGTTTGAGTCGATATGCTAGCTCCACCATCGTGGATGAGGAGCTCAAAACGAATCGATTCTATGAAGGCTTGAGAGATGAGTTGAGATTACTACTCTCGGTGCCGATGACGCAGGGTTTCTTGACCCTGGTCAACACGGCCCGATCCTTGGAGAAGGACATGAAGAACGTACAGGCAAAGAAAAGCTTGGGTGACAAGAAGTCTGAATTCAAAGTGCCGACTACTTCAAAGTCTGGCTATCGGAGGTCCTTCAAGAAGCATAGGTCTTCGGGTCCAGCTCCTTCTGGAGCTTCTGGGGCGACTACGAGTCGGACACCGGGCACGTGTTTTACTTGTAGAAAGATGGGGCACTTTGCCCGTGACTGTTGGAGCGGACGTCCTAAGTCCGAGAGAAGGCCGGGAGCAACCTATGAAGAGAAGGGCAAGGCGGTGGAGTAGACCGCGTCCCACTATGCTCCGGCCCAACCAAGGGTGTATAATCTTGGCCAACAGGAGGCCATCAAACAGGCTGATGTGGTAACAGGTACGGTTTAATTTATAGCAAGTCAATTTCGTTAAATACTTGTTATGCACATGTTACCTTACCACTGCTTGTTTAGGATTTGTTTTGATTTGTGAAAATCCGGCAAGAGCACTCTTCGATACGGGAGTTTCACACTCCTTCTTGTCCGAAGGATTTAAATCACGCATCGGAGTCCCTTCTTCGATGGCGAAGGATAAGTTGGATGTGTTGTTGCACAATGGGTGTTCGATGCGCGCAGAAAGGATATGCGATGTTAAGATTCGTATTGGGAATCAGGAGTTTGATCTGCAAGTGTCGTTACTTCCGTTGGTGGAGTTTGACGTCATATTTGGCATGGACTGGCTCTCGGAGCAGCAGGCCCATATAGATTGCGGTAGCAAGGAAGTCAAGCTGGGAGCAAGTCGTAAAACGACTTTTACGGGCTTAAAGTGGTCGAGCAAGACGTTGATGTCTGCTCTTCAGGTGGTGAAGGCGGTTCGTGCCGGTGCAGAACTGTTCTTTACACTAGTGGAGGTTACAAAGCCGAAGCCCGCGTTGGATTGTATTTCAGTGGTATCGGAATACCCTGATGTGTTCCCCGCAGATCTTCCTAGAGCCCCGCCTCAACGGGAGATATATTTTACGATTGAGCTAGTGCCATGTGCAAAGCCTGTGTCACGATCTACTTATCGGCTAGTGCCTAAGGAAATGGCGGAGCTGAAGGTTCAACTGCAAGAGTTGTTGGAGCAAGGGTATGTGTGCCCGAGTTCTTCGCCTTGGAGCCCGTCGGTCCTCTTCGTTAAGAAGAAGGACGGAAGCTTGAGCCTATGTATTGATTATCGGGAGCTCAACAAGCTGACGGAGAAGAACAAGTACCTGATCCCCCGGATTGATGATCTTTTTGATCAGTTAGTCGGGTCGACGGTGTACTCGAAGTTGGATCTCAAGGCTGGGCACTATTAGCTGCGAATAAGGGAGAGTGATATCCCGAAGACAGCGTTTAGTACGAGATACGGGCATTATGAGTTTACGGTCATGCCGTTTGGGCTGACTAATGCGCCGTCAGTGTTCATGGATTTGATGAACAGGACTTTCAGGGAGTACTTGAACCATTTTGTGATTGTCTTCATCGACGATATTTTGGTGTACTCATAAAGTGAGGAAGATCACTTCAAGCATCTTCATTTGGTTTTGGAGGCGCTAAGGAGGAATCAACTGTATGCCAAGTTCTCGAAGTGCGAGTTTTGGTTGTCCTCAGTGGCGTTCCTCGGGCATATAGTGAGTGGAGAGGGTATTGCTGTGGATCCGGCGAAGATTGTTGCGATACGGGAGTGGCCTGAGCTTGCTACGGTAGCGGAAGTCCGGAGCTTTCTGGGGCTTCCCGGATATTATAGGCGCTTCGTAGAGAACTTCTCGCGGATAGCGTTACCTCTCACTACTTTGACGAGTATGGAGCAAAAGTTCGTTTGGACGCCGGAGTGTGCGGGAGCTTTTGAGGAGTTGAAGTGTCGGTTGACCACGGCGCCTGTGCTGAGTTCGCCATGTGGGACCGAAGGCTATGAGATTTACAGTGATGCTTCTGGCAGCGGTTTTGGTTGCGTGCTACTGCAACACAGAAGTGTAATAGCTTATGGCTCGAGACAGCTGAAAGTGCATGAAAGGAAATATCCGGTCCATGACTTGGAGTTAGCGGCCGTGATTTTTGCCTTAAAGCTGTGGAGACACTATTTGTACGGTGTGAAGATTGATATCTACACCGATCACAAGAGCCTAAAGTATCTGATTGATCAGAAGGATCTGAATATGCGGCAGCGTCGATGGATGGAGTTCCTAGGGGACTATACATTCAAGATCCACTACGTGTCTAGTAAAGGGAATGCGGTTGCGGACGCGTTGAGTCACCGAGCCCCAGCTCAAGCCAATTGGCTATCGGTGCATGATGAGCCGTTGGTGCGGGAGTTGGAGGCGTTGGAGATTGTTTTTGTGGATAGGCAATCAAGTGCTGAAGCAGTTCTGAATTGGACTGAAGTCTAATATGACCTGGCTGATCGTATTCGGCAGGCTTTGGATATGGATGATCATATGAAGCAGTTCATGGTAGAGGCTCTGGATGGGTCAAATTCCCAATTCGTCGTGGAGGACGGATTACTTTGGAAAGACGGTCGTCTGTGTGTCCCAAGTGTGGGCGATTTGCGGGTGGAGTTGTTGTACGAGGCACACCATACTAAGTACTCAATTCACCCCGGGAGCACGAAGATGTACCGTGATGTCAAGAAACTGTTTTGGTGGCTGGGTTTTAAGAAGGATGTGGCGCTCTACGTAGCGAAGTGCCAAACTTGCGCCTTGGTGAAGGCGGAGTGCCAAAAGCCGGGAGGATTTCTTAAGTCCTTGCCTATTCCAGAGTGGAAATTCGATGACATCTCTATGGGCTTTGTGCACGGTTTGCCAAGGTCGCAAAAGGGGAACGACGCCATTTGGGTGGTTGTTGATAGGCTAACGAAGGTGTCGCATTTTATTCCGCATAGGAAGGATGATCCGGTGGAGAAGTTGGCAAAACTTTATATGGATAACATAGTACGGCTTCATGGTGTGCCCCACAGCATCGTGAGTTACCGAGATGGGCGGTTCACGTCCAATGATTGGAGGCTAGTGCAACAAATGTTGGGGACAAAGTTGAAATTCAGCACAGCCTTCCATCCGCAAACGGATGGGCAGACCGAGAGGGTCAATAGAACTATGGAATACATGCTCCGCATGTGTGTCTTGGATTTTGGGAAGCAATGGGAAGACCACCTTTATTTGGTGGAGTTCGCATACAACAACAGCTACCAAGCGAGTATTCAAATGGCGCCCTTCGAGGCCCTATATGGTAGAAAATATCGCACGCCGTTGTCTTGGTTAGAAACGGGTGAGTCAAAGTTGTATAAGCGATTGGAAGTGGAGGATGCTACTTCTTTGGTGAGAACCATTCGGGAGAGGTTTCTTATCGCTCAGGACAGGCAAGCGAAGTACTATAATGCCAAGCACAGGAACGTGGAGTTCGCTGTGGGTGATTGGGTGTACTTAAACATCAAGCCGTTCAAGGGTGTCTCGCGGGTGCGGCAATTGAAAAAGCTAAGCCCGAGGTACCTTGGGCCGTTTGAGGTTCTGGAGCGAGTTGGTGAAGCGGCCTATCGGTTGAAGCTTTCAGTGGAGCTTGGTGGATTACACGATGTATTCCATATTTCGGTGCTTCGGAAGGCGGTGCAAGAGCCTTCGCAAGTGGTCACGGTTGATCAAGTGCCGGTGGATAGTGGGTTGTCGACAAAGGTCAAGCCCGTGCGGATTGAGGACTCGGAGGTCAAGCGGCTACGCAATAAAGAGATCAGGATGGTCAAGGTCCGGTGGGACAATTGCGGTCGTGAGGAGCTCTCTTGGCAGCGAGAGCGGACTATGCTTGACGAATATCCGGAGTTGTTCCGCTCAGGTACAAATTTTAGTTTTGTACATGTCTTTCCTTTATATAATTTTGTCGACGAAATTCTTTTAAGAGGGGGAGAGTTGTAACGCCCCGAAACTCAAAGGAGCGACGGGGAACGTTTTGGGACAATTTTGCGTTCTGGCAGAAGGCACACGGCCTGGGACACGGGCGTGCCCCAGGGCGTGTCAAGCTTGTGTCGACACTCAGCCGACAAAGTCGATATTTTGCTGTTGACGTTGTGTCGAGACAGGGCACACGGCCTGCGACACGGGCGTGTCGCAGGTCGTGTCGACCCGTATCGACACTCAGCCCGTGAAGTCGACACTACGCTCGACGAAGTGTCGAGACATGGCACACAGCCTACGATACGGGCGTGTTGCAGGGCGTGTCGACCCATGTCGACACTCGTCTCGGGGAGTCGACGAATTTTGATCAACGATGTGTCGAGACAAGGCACACAGCCTAGGATACGGTCGTGTCCAAGGCCGTGTCGTGAGGTCGACGATCTTCGCTCGACGAAGTATCGAGTGTCGAGACCGTGTACACGGCCTGGAGCCCAGGCGTGTTGAGGTAGACACGGGCAAAGGACACGGGCGTGTCCTAGAACCCGTGTAGTTCTCGGGTTGTTTTCGGGATAAATCGATGGGGGTACACGGCCGGCCACATGGCCGTGTCAGGTGGAACACGGGCGTGTCAGGTCGAACACGGGCGTTTTCGATGCCCGTATGTTGTTCCAGGCGAGTCGATTTTGACGGCGAATGAGGCACATGGCCCTGGACACGGGCGTGTGCCAGGCCGTATGCGGTCCAGATTAGGCATTTCAGTCCCGAATCAAAGCCGTTCGTTTCTTTAATTGATGATACAATGGCTGGGGGTTGTTCCTGAAGGGATATACCCGGGATTGGGCCTTAGAAACCCTCACTTTTCATGAGTGGTTATCTTTCTAAAACTTAGAGAGAGAGGAGAGTCAAGGAAGGAAGAAGAAGCTAGATCCGGCCATTGGAGGAGCTTCGAAGCTCCAAATCGCGAGCCGACTCCGGATCCACGGAGGCAAAGCTAGTGCGGTGCTTTTCATCCGCTTACTTTTCCATGGCGCCAAAGAAGAACGCAAGTGTAACGATTCTCTTCTTGAGCATGAGTAGCTCTCCTTCTTTGCATAGGAAGCCCGCTCTCGCGAGTTTGCGGTGAGTTGGAGGCATTCCTTCGGGTAGATATGTGAAGTCCCCGTTGTTTAGAGTCCGTAAGCGAGAACGTACATAGGCATGATGTGTGAAGCCTATCCGGACATGTAGGTCTGGATCGGTGATGTTGCATTGCATAATGCCGGAGAAAACTTCGTGCTATTGGTTGTTTTTCGGGTTTTCTACACGGTACATTGCAACAGGGAGCCTTGGGGATTAACACTTGTACTCGAGTAGTTCAACTCCTTCCCGTGAAACTTTTCTGTGTACTCGAGTAGATCTTCTAAGTACTCGAGTAGTTGCTTATATGCACTCGAGTAGTTGTCTTCAATCTGCTCGAGTAGTCTTGAATTTTATACCCGAGTAATATTTCTTTGCTTACTCGAGTAGTCATTGACCTACTCGAGTAGTTTTATACCTACTCGTGTATATGACCTCATTTTCTCTGAAATTTCTTCTAAGTCCAGATTTGACAGATTTTCAAATTCCATGATATGATTGGTCCACGTGTACGTCATTAAAACCAATTATGAATGTTATTAGTACTCCTATAAAAGTTCTTGTCTAATCGACAAACCCTAATAAGAAAACAAGTTTTTCAAAAAGAAAATTATTCTAAGTTTTGCAGCCGCCTCTTTCCAAAGAATCACTGTTTTCCTCTCTCTCTCTTCACAAAACGAAAGCCGCCGCCGCCTCTGTTCTTCTCCGACAAGGGCTTCAATTTTCAGAGGAAATAAACTAAATAAAGCTCTCCAGATCGAGATCATTTTTCACATACTCATCATCTGTCCGATCGTGGAAGCAAGGAGTTCAGATCTACTGTTGTCGAGAATCTTTCTTCAATTTTTCTAATAAAGCCGCACGCCAAGAAGAAGGTTTCAGTTCCTGTTTAATTTCAGATCTGAACCAGACAATATCACTGTCTGTATTTTTCAATACTTGTATTTCATTTCTGTAGGAGAATTTTTCTCCGAGTGTAGGAGCTTTCCACTCCGAGTTTGTAGGAAGGTGTTTCTTCCGAGTTGTAGATCCAGTTGGATTGGATTGAGATTGTAGGACCTTTGTTCCGAGGGTAGGATTGATTTTCAATCCGAGATAGTGGAGTAGCCGAGTCTAGTTTATTGCTAGATCGGTGAGGGAAAGTGGATGTACCCAAGATCGGGGAACCACTATAAATCTTGTCTCGTCTGTGATATTTTAGTAGATAGATCTGTGTTATGTTCTGAGATTTTTTATTCCGCAAAAGACGCACAACTCACCTATTCACCCCCCCCCCCCCCTCTAGGTGATTTAGGTTGACAACTATTATCTTTCAGCCAACCTCTTATGTCATTTGACACAATGAGAAGCTTTCTCATCTACAACTAGACAAATAGGAGAGTTCTTATTCTAACAATCAAAGTTGAGATAGTAAGCATTTCCTTTTTTATAACCTGACAAGATGACCTCTTGATCACTTGTCCTTCTAATCTGACAGCCATTCCTAATAAAAGAGGTGTCATAACCAAGATCACTCAGTTGGCTTATGCTTATTAAGTTATGTTTCAGACCTTTCACATAAGTCACTTGGGTGATAGTGATAGAACT
This sequence comes from Platanthera guangdongensis, assembly GCA_039583875.1. Classification (NCBI taxonomy): domain Eukaryota; kingdom Viridiplantae; phylum Streptophyta; class Magnoliopsida; order Asparagales; family Orchidaceae; genus Platanthera; species Platanthera guangdongensis. The sequence goes on along the minus strand of CM077153.1, from coordinate 169,118,046 downwards.
ATTGGAAATTTACCAAACCCTTTGATGACCCCCTTTTCAGATCCACCAAAGATCACTTTGGGTCCATTCTCTATGGTACAGCAGTCCTTCTGCATCCTTCTTGTTCCAGTCATATGCCTGGAACATCCACTGTCCAAGTACCATATTGGGGTATGGCCACTTGAACTCACCTGCATCAAATAAAATTACTTAACCTTAGAACCCCAATAATTATTGGGTTTTAGGTTCAGGTTAGACTGAAACTTGTCATACTTGCATGCAGCCTTTCTGACAGGTAAGCTGGCATTCTTCCTGACAGTAGTGTTATGCCAACAATCAATAGCATAATGACCTACTTTGCCACAACACCAGCACTTATATCTATTGTATCTTCTTTTAGGTACAGTCTTAACAGCATTGTTGTCAGCGGACCTTAAAACTGTAGGTACAGTGGTCCTTTTCTTGAGTTATGGGGCTGATGCATCAAACATTGATGATTCCTGAAGATCATAATATGTTTGTACATGGGCTGACCTATTGGCATTTACACCCTTGTCATTCAGATTACCAGGCTTACAATAACCGTGTGTAATGTCATGATCATACCTGTTAGTAGGCTGCTTCACTTTCCTGAAAGAAATACGGGGTTTGGAGGCTTGTGACTGAACTAAGGCTTTGCCTATTCTTTTGGAAGTAGCTGCCCTAGTTCTTCCCTTGAATCCTAATCATGTCTTACACTTTTGGAGAGTGAAGTCATCAATCAAAAGTAAGACTGACTTTGACTTTGAGAATTTAGCCACAAGTTCCCTCTCTCTTTGAAGTCAGACTTCCAGTCTCTTGATTTGATCATTTTTGAATCTAATTGTACCCATCTAAATAAAAGTTATATTTTTTAGTTTGTCAACTTCATTCAACTTCAAATCCAGCATTTTTGTTGAATCTGATGCAGCCAATTTAAGAGATGCAATTTCCTCAGCCTGGTTTTTTGACAAGATTTCTGCTTCTCTTAAGTGCTTGCAACAGATCACCATACTCATCAATAAGTTGATGAACATCCCCTTCAGATTCAAAACCATCCACATATCTTGATCCAGATGCTTCTGATTCTGACCCAGTATAATAATTAGAAACTGAAGAAAGGTTGTTTACCTTACTGGGACCAGGCTGATCCTGACACTGATCTTCCTCAGTCAAAGCCATCAGCCCTTTGCAATGATGATCTTCAACCCCATTTATTGAGTCCAGCGGTTGCAAGAACTCTGTCTCTTCTGCATCCTCTTCAGTAGTGAACAGTCCAATATATACTTCAGCTTCAGCCTCATCTTCAGAATCTGATGATGAGGAATCAGTCCTGCTTTTCTGCTTCTTTGCAACAAAAGATCTCTCCTTCTTTCCCTTATTTTGTTGCTTCTTTTTATCTTTAGATTCCTTTCTTTTATCAGGACAATTAGCTATGCCATGTCCTGGCCTGTTGCAACAATAACAAACAATTTTAGAAGAAGTTAGTTTACTGTGATTAGATCCATACCTGTCATCCTTAGATGTTTTCTTCTTCTTGTAACAGTCATCCTTGGAGAAGGATGAAGATGGCGTTGTTCACCATTTCTTCTTCTTCATGAACCTTTGAAACTTCCTTGTGAAGGCAGCAAAGTCTTCATCAGAGTTGTGACTATCAGAAGTGTTGATGTCAGTATTTTCTGATTCAACTTCAGCCATTCCCCTGGGAGGAGAAGGTGACTTTCTCCTGCCCTTTATTGTGGCTTCAGCCTTGAATGCAACTGACTTATCTCTGTATTCAGACCTATTGCTTTTTGCCTCCTTTCTGGCAGAGAGCTGCATCTCATAGGATAACAGTTTTCCAAATAAGGTTGGTGGAGGTGTATCTGCAAGCCTGGCCACCTCTCTGATGGCACATATTTTAGTATTTCAGTCCTTGGTTAGTGATCTGAGAAACTTGTCATTTAAATCATAAGTGCTAAAGACCCTTCAATAGGTCATTAGCTCATTTACAATTCTAAAGAATTTCCTATAGCATTCAGCTATGCTATCTGTCTTAGCTTGTCTAAAGATTTCATATTCTTGATTTAGCATAGACTTTATATCCTCTCTCACTTCTTCTGTTCCCTCCATGTAGACAATCAAGGTGTCCCACATCTCCTTGGAGGTTTTGCAATGGACCAGATTCTGGAATGTAGAGTCATCAATGGCACTCACAATTATGTTCTGTGCCCTCTTGTCTAATGTTGCTAGGATGATCTCTTTCTTAGTCATTTCTGAATAACTTTTTGGAGTCTTGAGGTTAGCATCAAGAACTGATATGTTCATAGGAATAAATGGCCCCACTAGAACTGTGTTATAAATTCTTAGATCAGATGCCTCCATGAACAATCTGACTCTCTCCTTCCATATGCCAAAATATTCTTTCCTACAGATAGGAAGTTTCATGGATCCAAGTTCCTTCTGATTCTCACCTAAACCCCTTTTGTCTAACTGATAACTGCCTTATATATCAACTCAGACTGTTAAGTCTAATATTGAGCAACCTAGCTCTGATACCACTTGAAAGAATTGGATTCAAGATGTCTTAAACACTTAGAGGGGGGTGAATAGGTTCAATTCTTTTTCATTCAGGTAGATAGTGTAAATTTCTTGTTATACAGCCTTAGCAATATCTATCAAAGCACACAGCATACACACAGCATACACAGGCAACACAGCATACACACAGATTTATAGTGGTTCCACAAGTGATGGGTACATCCACTTTCCCCCTTCGCCTATCTAGCAGTATACTAGATTCAGCCTAACTTCCTTCTTCCTTCTTAGATCCTCAGATCTTACAACTCAGAACCCTGAAAGGTTCCTACAGCTCACACTTCACCAAGTGCTATAACTCATATTCTTCCAGAGAATCCTACCTCAGAGTGAGTCCACACTCCTATAACTCAGGCAATCTAGCCCTACCTCAGCCTCTTTCACTCAGGCAATCCAACTCCTACGTGCAGTGAATTGGAGGATTTTTCCGATAAAACCAAGGCATGTGGTGGTTCTACTCCCCCTCTTCTCTTCATTCTCATGATCTTTATTATCATAAATTTCTTGTTGAGTATAGTGCGGCCTAAATCTTTTGTATATATCCACTTATTTCACCATGTTCTTGTTTATTCTAAGTCTAACCTTATAAAGTGATATATGTTTTGATGATATGGTTTTATCTTGCTCACGTTAACCGTCTCATAATGATTATGTAGGACGTGTTAGAATTTTATCTAGGATTATAAATCGTTCCTAAAGGTTGATCATCCACGTCTTGAATATAGAAATGTCAAATAGAATCTGACGTGCCAAGTCTCGAGATATATGTGGTGGTTTTTTGTGGGTTTTCTTGATTGCTAGAGTTAGTGGATGAAACCACCTCCGCAAATGTTGGTTGCCTTTATTAGTACCCTGTGGAGGACTACCAGTTTTTGGGCGTCTGCGGTGTATGGTGGAGAGTATGAGACTCCCTCGTAGTTAGACGGATATTATATTCATGAGGGTGTGTCCAGTTGAGTGACCAACTCGCCCGTGTTTTTGGATAGAGTCGACCACAGGTGCCTAATAAAGGTTTTATTTTTTTTCCTTATGATTAATTCATGTTGTCACCTTATAGCCTCGTGCGTCTGCTATATTCTTGTTATACGTGATGAATCACGTAAGTGTTCTTTTCCTGTTGATGTCTTGTTTTTTTTTTGTACTTTACTTCAGTGCTTTTGGTCTTGGGTTGGTAGCCCTTTGACCTTTGTTTACATTGGCTTATTTTATGCCACCACTTGTACTTTCTTGCTTAAGTAGGTGTTTGCTTGAGCGTCCGCAGTTATCCCCTGCTGATGTGGCATCATGACGCGCATTTTCCCTTACTCTGATAAGTTATTAAATGCAGTGAAAATGCGGGTTGTGACAGAGAACCTCAGATAGCACGCTTATGAATATTCAGATCTTCTTGCGCTTTTTGAGGTAGCCTTAGCTCGGCCATTGGCTCAGGAGGGGAAGTGCTATAAGATCTTCTGGGTGTGTGGTGGGACCTCCACACTGAGCCCTTAGGTTAGTTTCCATTTTTTGCTGTTTGGCTTGTAGGAGAGAAGTAGGTGTGCGATCACCCCTTCACCAAGGGTGAACTTCCACAAGAGACCGAGTTTTTGGTTTCAACATTTTGGTGCGGTGAGCGTGGAGAGTGGTCAGCATAGAAAATCTTCAACATGCTAGATGGCAAGAGGAGAAGGACAAGGCTCGGACAGGTCCGACTTGCCGCCCCCACCACCTCTGGCCACGGTGGGGATGTTCGAAGACTTCAGGCAGGAGGTGCTCAGCCTCATCAAGTTCGCACACGGCGCGCGGGCCGTGTGCTCGACTCCAGCTGTTTCAATCACCGCCCACCCATCCCTGGGCAAGGAAGCTCCCGGTAAGCGAGCTGGGAAGGAGGTCGACGAAGAAGGAAGGGGATGCAAGCTCCACGGGCGCGTGCTCTTCCCCATCTCGGCAAGCGGAGGCTGGTTCGACGAGATGGGTGCGCAAGATCCTCCAGCTCTCCCAATAGGGGGAGGCAGCATGTTCAGCAAGCCGATTTCTTCTGCCCCAGTTCCAGAGGTGTTCAGGGAACCCGAAATGTCTTACTACACAGGGAAGGGAGAACTAGTCTAGCACGTCCAGTGGTTCGAGGACGTGGTCTCAATCTGAAAGATGTCGGATGGTTTCAAGTGCCGGCTCTTCTCCATCACCCTCAAGGAGAAGGCGAGGGAGTGGTTTCACCAGCTATCAGGCCATCTCTATTTACTGATTCGATGACCTACATCGGGGGTTCATGTTGAGGTTCACCACCTCCAAGAGGAGGAAGAAGGAGTCGGAGTCCCTTTTCCATATCAAGAAGGGGGTGAATGAGACTTTGGGGAGTTACTTTGACCAATTTCAAGTAGAGGTCACCCAAGTCCAGGAGATTCCAGGTCATAGCCTGATGATGTCCTTCACCCTGGGTCTGCAACAGGGATTCTTCAGAATGGAGCTGAAGAGAGTACCACCCCTTTCCTACAAAAAGCTGATGGAGAGGGTGGCAAGGGAGGTCAACGGGGAGGCATCGAATTCGGAGTTTGTACGGAAGCTGGCCATGTGGGCCACAAAGGAAAAGGAGCCGAGGGGAGGTAGAGGGCTGGAGAAAAGGAGAGTCGAACCCCGGCAGAGAGAATAACGACAACTATAAGGGCAGCAGCAGCCCTAGTGGGGTCGTTAGGAGTCAGACCGTCGGCTGGGCTGGAGGCCCGAGTGGCAGCACTAGGGGCCACAGAGAGGTTACTAGGGAAGGGACAACCACCAGGGGGCCAGGATCAGTTACACCCCCCAGGTTGGATGCAAGCGTAAAGACCTCCCCTCCCCGATCAAAATCTGGCTATGGTTATAGACATGGGGGAGATGAGGAGAGCGGCACGGAGAAGGAGGAGAGAAGTTATGGTGGAGTTGCCCTACTGCGAATTCCACCAGGAGGAAGGGCACGCCATGGCCACGTGCCAAGAGTTCCTCGAGATGAGAGGAAATAGGGAGCAGTATCAGTAGTAGAGCCGCCAGGAGGTGAGGATTAAGGAGGTCCTGCCTCAGACGGAGAATGATCGATATGAAGACAGGGCAGACGTCGGGACCCGGGGAGGGATCAGAGTGATCCACGGGAGGGGGGATTGAGGCTTCTCGGAAGGCGAGCCTCCACACCATGTATCGCCAGAGCGTTAGATCCACATCCCAGACCCTACCCCCAGAAGAGAGGATTACCTTCTCAAGGAAGGATATGCCGGATCATGAGGATACCTCCTCTGATTCGCTGGTCATCCAGACGGCCATCGAGAATTTCACCGTCTCTAAGATCCTAATTGAAAATGGGAGCTCCGTCAACATCAACTTTAAAAAGGCGTTCGACGCGATGAAGGTGGAGGCGAAGAGGGTATTGGCTTCAGATGGCCCCCTGTTTGGATTTTCAAGGGAGAGGAAGGAGGTAGGAGGAGTGGGGCTCCGCGTTACCCTAGGGGCAGTCCCAGAACTGCAGGTTTATCATCGTGGATTCCCCCAGCAGCTACAATGCCATCTTTGGGATGCCCATCATCAGTTCCTTCCGCTGCGTCCCCTCATCCTTCCACCAATGCCTAAAATTCAACACCGAGGGGATCCAGCTCCAGGTTCGGGGTGATCCCAAAGTAGCGAGGGAGTGCTACATCATCGCTGTGAACTCTATCTCCTGATAGGAAGGGGCCGAGGAGATGGAGTGGAGAATGGAGGAGGCAGAACATGAGGTAGGATGGAGAGGAGATGGAGGTGGAGAGTTGCACTGAGGTATAGGTGATAGGAGGAGACCAGGAGGAGTTGGCTGAAGTAATGGTCATGGGAGTAGAGGAAGAAGCTGAGGAAGTTCTTGTCCCGGAGAAAAGGGACATCGGGAAATTGGAGGAGTAGTCCAGGCTGGAGGCTGTGGAAGAGGTGGTGAGATGGAGGTTCTCACCCTTGGAGGCAGGATGGAGAAGATTGACATCAGTGGGGGGGGGGGCGGGGGGCGGGGGGGGGGGGGGGGGGGGGGGGGGGGGCTGACCCTGGAGGCACATGGCACGATGCTGGCATGCATCCAAAATAATGTGGACATCTTCACATGGAGTTCAGTGGAGATGTCGGGGATTGACGCGGACGTGGCCTATCATCGCCTCAACCTAGACCAGAGAGCTCGCCCCATCCAACAGAAGAAGAGGTCCATCGCAGACAAGCTGGTCAAGCCCATCAGGGAGGAGGCGGCCAAACTCCTCAAGGCCGGCTTTGTATCCAAAATACAATTGGCTGGGTCTCCAATGTTGTGATGGTTAAAAAAGGAGACGTCTAGTGGCATATGTGTGTTGATTTTTCTTTGCTTAATAAATCATGCCCTAAGGATTGTTATCTCTTGCCTCGGATCGACATGATGTTGACTCAGCAGTCGGATTTCCTGTAATGAGCTTCTTAGATGCATTTTCAGGTTATAACCAGATTAGGATGCACCCCTCGGACATCAAAGATGTCTCATTCATCACGGGGATGGGTGCTACTGCTACAAAATGATGCCCTTTGGGCTGAAGAATGCAGGGGCGACTTACCAGAAGATGATGGATAGGGCTTCCGGGAACAGAGAGGGAGGAACTTGGAGGTATACGTAGATGACCACATGATCAAGTGTCAAGACATGGAATCTCACCTCCAGGACCTAGAGGAAACCTTCACCACCCTGCGCAAGTATAATATGCGGCTAAACCCCCTGAAGTGCTTTTTTGGGGCTAGTAGGGGGAAGTTGTTGGGGCATCTCCTCACCCCCGCAGGGGTCGAGCCAAATCATGACAAGGTTAAAGCCTTCATGGAGCTGGGATCACCGCGGAATGCTAAAGAGGTGTAGCGATTAACAAGAAAGCTAGCAGGATTGAGCAGCTTCCTCTCCCGGGCCTGGGAGAAATACTCCACCTTTTTCAAGACATTGAAGGGGGGTCAGAAGTTCGAGTGGACAAAGGAATGCGAGGAGGCATTCCAGGCCATGAAGAGGTAGTTGACCCAGGCTCTGCTGCTCTAAGTGCCGAAGGAAGGGGAAGACCTGTATTTGTATCTCGGGGTCAGAGCGGAGGCCTTGAGCTCCGTCATTGTTCATGAAGAGGGGAAGAGACAGCTCCCCATATACTATGTGAGTCGGGTCCTGAGGAAGGCCGAGATTCGATACCCCATCTTGGAAAAGTTGGCCTTTGCTCTGGTAATCTCGGCCTGGAGGCTCCAGCCCTACTTCCAGGCACACTCCATCCGAGTGGTGACTGATCATACCCTCCGCTACATCTTTGAGGGGATGGAGAATTCGGGCTGTAACATCCCATGTTACTTCTAGACCCCTCAACTTAGATTGGGTTAAGCATGGGGTGGGTGATAGGGAATTTAGCTAGGTTTGACCCTAGGTAGTGAGTTGTAGCCATGTGGGGCCCAGTAAGGGGTCAAAGTCAAACTAGGTCAAACTAGTCTAAATAGGAACCCTAGCTACACCATGACCCCACCACATTTCCCTAACCCTAAAATACTCTAAGTGGACCCTAGGGCATGTCATTAGGTCAATCCTTTGACCCTAGTTGACTAAAGTCAACCATGGCCCTAATTTGGTCAAACATATACCTATAGGCCCAATTAGCCCAAGTAGGGCACCACATTAACCCAACCCAAGTTGGGTGGTGCCATTAGACCTATGAACACCAAGTGGGGTCAGCCCACTCATCATGGTTGACCAAGTCAACTAAAAGTCAACCTAGTCAACATAATTGACCTAAAGGAGAAAATAAGGGCTAAGCCCACCCTCCTTGGGCCAAGCCCAACAAACTTGGACCATGGCCAGCCCAAGTGGACAAAGACTAGCCCTACCCCTCTGGTTTTGGAGAGAGGACACATGCAAGGGGCATTTTGGAGAATTTACCCAAAAGAGGAGAGAGAAGATGAGAATAAGAGGTGGAGGCCACTTGGCCTTGGCTCCATCAGCCCAAAAGCTTGCTGGCCGGCCACCCAGGGAAATCCAGAGAATTTGGCAGCATGGTGGCCACTTGGCACCTAGGGTGAAGACTCCAAAGCCCCAAACCGAGCTCACCGTGGTTGTATCTCCTTATACAGCCACTTCTAGCTCAAACCGACCACACCACCAGCTTCAATGAGTGGGATCGAGTGGAGAACGAGTCCTGGAGCAAAGCTTTTGGTGAAGAAATGGGATTTTGAGCAGGAGATCGCCGGATCAGCTCAACCATGGCCAACCGCCGCCAACCTCGTCGTCGTGCTGCCATTCGGGTCCGTTTCTCCTCCCCTCTACTCGTACTAGCTTTCTAGATCCTTTAGGAGAGACATCGGGCTCAATTGAGCCCGATACCATGTGAGGCAATGGAGATTTTTTCGAGTTTTGCTTCTTGCTCTGGTTCGCCGGAGGAGCCAATTCCGGTGGCCTCATCGCCGGGAATCGCTAGCCACCACCTCAGTGAAGGTGGTGGCGACATCCGCCGGCGGTGGTGATGGCTCAGCTGGCCGGAAATAGCCAGTAAAGGTGGCCCAGCCAGAATCAATCCCAGCCGTTGGCTGATTGGGGACGATGACCAGATCCCGTCAAATTTACTTCAAGATTTGGGCTCATCAATTAAATTAAATCAAATTTAAAACTATAGTATTATGTATAATCTGTCACACTTATACAGTCATGTTACAAGCTATTTTTTGACCTCTTAGAGGCATTTCTAGGACATGCACCTTAAATGCAATTTGTAACTTAGTGTCTTAACTTTAATTCGGCACCTTAAACAACAAATTTGGTAGAGTATATTGGGCTGTAGGTCAGTTTTCCTAGGACTGGTCCTAGGCAACGGCAGAATTTTAAATTGATGCCCAAGCCAAACCAATAATCAAAATGACCCCAACGTTTGGGTGCATGCATGATTAGGGCATATTTAGTGTCTGCCAAAAATTGAGAATTTTTGGGAATACACTTTATTTTTTTTCTTAAAAATCAAAAAGTAATTAAATGAAATATTTAGAGGGTTATGGCTCCAAATGGCCCCAAATTTTGGTGGCATGTCCTTGGGGAATATACATGTGCATGGTAAAACATTTCAGGACAATTGGACCACTGCATGTTGGGTAAACTCACTTGCATGTGTTGATTATACATAGGCTTGGGGTGCAAATATCCAATTTTGAAATATTGTGTACTAAGCCTATTTGGAACATCCAAAAATCATGGTATTGATTTAAGAGGCTCATTATGGTGAATTATACCCCACATTGTAATAATGTGATTTTTGGAAGCAAAAATCTCATTATTTGGAATTTTTGGAGTAATAGAACTTTTGAAAAATAAATGTAAAAATAGGTTCGTCATTGAGATAAAATCCCCAATTTTTGTCAAAGTCAATATTATGTTAGATGTAACTCCTAAAAATTTTTATGTCTCTGTTTGAAGAATTTTGATAGGATTTATGTGAAAATGACCTTTTTACCCTCATTTTACTTAATTAGCAAATTGGTGAAAATACTTTGTAGAAAATTTTGGAAAATTTCTTGAGGATATATCTAAGTATGAATAACCTTGTATAATGTTCTCAGCATTTTTGGATGACTCGGTAATTTTTAAAACCTTATAATGGCATTTTGGTAAATTATTAAGAATTGAAATTGGTAGGCCATTACTTTATAGAAGTTGATGAAACTCTACCATTAGCCTTATATTAATGATATATATGCTCTCTAAATTTACTAGAATTTTTAGTAATGTATTCCTTATACTTCATTTGGAAAATAATAATTGTGTGAATTTTGTATTAATTAAGGAATAAATAGAAATAATCAAATGAAAATTATAAATTTTGGTAGACAGTTATATTTTACCAAGTTGCAACTCAAGAAAAATTCCTTTGGTCACTGGATTATGATTTGTAATACTTCATGTATTAAATGATCTAGGGGATTAATTAAATAATTTAATTAGAGGCCTTAATGATATAAGAAAATTATGAAAATCAATAGGCTCACTTTATTACTCCATACCATCCTAGTATAAATAATTAGGGGTAGGTGGCCCAAGGAATTGGAAGTTCCATTTCGGGGTAGTATTAGGTCATGGGTTGCGCATAGTGTAAGTAGGTTATACTATAAGGACCACCGGGGGATAGATCAACGAATGAGCTAGAGACTTCCATTGGAATATGACCCTGGTGGGTAGAGTTATCTTAGTGACGAGAGTAAAAGTGCAAGCCTTGGATAACAACTGGAGTGGAGGCCGGCGGAAGACCGTCGCCCTTCTGAGAACATCTTAAGACATTAGGATCACTAAAGAGTAATAACAAGAGTTGGGGGTGAATTATGGGTAGTCATCAACTAAAGTAAATATCCTTGAGAAAGGGAGCTTTGGGCGTTGTTGGGTATTGTATCCACAATTACCTGGATTTTAGAAAGCCACCTGTCAGCTAAGATGAATTCACAATGTATTTGATGAAACATCTTAAGTTGTGCTTGCAGCTCTTCCACGCTAAGTGCACACCAATGTCAGGGTGCAGTAGGTCAATATACACGGGTCTGCACGACGTAATCCCTCGTTGAGCAGATCAGTGTGTTGGCCTACGTGTACTCTCTCTATTGGAGTGCACTTACTTTCAAGTACAGGGCCATGTTTATGCAAGAGAAGACAAGGAGCAAGGATGGGTCAAGGAGCAGCTCTTGAGTGGAATGACGAAAATTCGTCTAAGTGAAAGTCGACGAGAATCACCAAGTGATTCTCGCCGATTCGGCGAGAATCACTAGTGATTCTCGCCAAATCGTCGAGAATCATTAGTGATTCTCGCCGACTCCTTCCGGCTACCTTAAATGGTGCCAAGTGAGATTCGGCGAGAATCACTAATGATTCTCGCCGAACCCGTCGCTGAGCAGGTCATGAATACCAAGTGAAAATCGTTGAGAATCAACAAGGGAATCGTCGAGAATCACTAGTGATTCTCGACGAATCGTCGAGAATCGTTAACTGATTCTCGCCGATTCGTCAAGAATCACCAACGATTCTCGACGAATTTTACTTGGCGTTTTCTCGGGATGTTGCTGGACCGGATTCTGCCGCTGGACTATTTTGAACCAGATTTCGGGATTCTACTGGTGGGTCCCACAACGGTCAAATTGAATCTATCTACAGTATATATATACTGGTATTTTGAACAGTAGAAGGATCGAAAAAAAGAAACACGCGAGCACGGAAAAACCCTAAGTCGCAGCTTCCGCTCCGCTCCGCCGCCGCCGCTCGCGTCAAGTGGTCGCCGCTGTTGATCGCGTTTCTTCCCGATCTCCGGCGACAGATGCTTAGCAAAGCTTGAGTCTCACGCGTCTATCCAGAGATCCCTTGTCTCTCGATTTGTTGATTGGGAAAAACTTCCCATCCGAATCGATCGAGACGACTGATCCTCGTGTGACCGTTGGTAGACCTAGCTTGCTTCGCTACGAAGATTGGATCTTTATTTTCAGCAGCCGCTCATCATCATAGCCGCCGATCCCGAAGCTAGCCGCCGCTCGTGTTGCCGCCGCCGGTTCCGGGGAGATCCTCTCCAAGAGAGACCAAGGTTGTAGACTCTTCGTTGACTTCACGAACACATCGTCGAACGAAGAGGAACACCGTATTCTCCAAACGAAGTTTGTATCTCGTGTACATTCTATATTTACTTTCATTGTAAAGGAACGTTTGTTCCGTGTTGTAAGGGTTGGGTGCAACCCGTGTTGTGGGAGTGTTGACTCTCACGTGTGGAAGGGTTCCTTCCGATAGTGCAGGGATTGGATTTCAATCCTGTTGGAGAAGAGACCGAGTCGTCCCTTGTTGGGCGAGAGGTCAAAGGGGGAAAGTGGATGTAACCAAGTCGGGGAACCACTATAAATTACATGTGTATTCTGTGTGCTGTGCTTTTTATTTTTATTGTGCAGGTACATTCGTAAATTCCGCAAAACCGCTACACGTCACCTATTCCCCCCCCCCCCCCCATAGGTGCACATAGCTGACACTAGTTGGACTTTCAAGTGGTATCAAAGCCAGGTTACTCATCAAAAAGGTTAACACCTTGAGTAGAATCCTGTCACCAGTGTCAGAGGCATGGAGCTGGATTATGAGATACCGCCACTCAAACTCCCCGCATGCACAAAGGATTATTATCCCATCTGGAGGATGAGAGTGTCATTTCACCTTGATGCTATCGATCCTCGAGCATCCTTCATCCTGGAAGAGGGTCCGTTCATTCCCATGAAGACCTCCGACTCTGGGATCCAAGTGCCCATGTGCATTGCTGAGATGTCAGAGATGGAACTGTCCCTATTTAACTTGGACAAGAGGATTCGTCAAATTATCTTGGATATCTGGTCTGGAGCTTCTCGCTCTAGATTAGCAAAATGTAGGACGGCTAAATCCATGTGGATGATGATCTCAGAGCTGATGGGGGGTCAGAGAAAGCTGGAATCTGCTGTCAATCAGAGGATGAAGCGTATGTTGGGGTCCTCACTTCTGAAGATGAAGGCAAGGATCTCTCGGACTGCATCAGAGCTCCAGTGTCCATGTCTGAGACTGAAGAGGCCGGCGAGGAAAGCAGCTCTGATGAGGATGACACAATGGTCACTGGCTCTAATGACAATATCGCTGAGGAGCAGGTAACTTCTTCGTCCTGCCCCATATCTCTTGAAATTTCTGACGTCAGGAACTGCGTCCCTCCAGAAGATTCTGATTCTCTGAAGAGAGCCCTTCAGTCGAGCAACCTACTTGCTGAGGAGCAAGCTCAAGAGATTGCTCGACTGAAGATCTTGTTGGTTCTCCAATTGGCGTCCAACAAGGTCAAGGACTCTAAGATCTCAGCTCTAGAGAGTAGTCTAGAGAATGAGAAACGTATAGTATCAAACTTTTCCAAAGTTGATGCTATAAAGAGAAAGCAAGAAAACGGGTGGATCTCCCGGATTATTAATTCGTGGAGAAATGGGGAAACGGTATTCCGACCCCCCACTCCAAGCAGGAAGGCAACTCATCATGCCTTCAGGTATGACCACAGGAATAGTCGTGGTCACTGCAAGGGTGATCTGTCCCCATGTGGAGACACCCGTAGTGCAAGGGCCGTCGTGGCCACCCATGAGAGAATACCTAAGGCTCCTTCTGAGCCCTTTGTATTCACTGCCACTGCCTCAACTCAGTGCGAATCTGCATGTCCTAGCTCACAGAACTCTTCTCACCACCCGAGGACACAGGATAGGGAGGATAGAGGTCATGGTGTAAGTTTTCATGGGGCCTCAGGAAGGGGGATGCCTGAAAGAAAGGCACCACCTTCCCGGCCTCATGACGCTCACAACATGCATTCCTTCCACCCTTCCACGTGTCACGATGGAAGAGGAAATTGTGTGAGGCAATCATGCTCTATCCCGTTTAGTCCTAAGATCGTGACTACCTCAGTCACTAGATCAGGTAGGAAACGGCGATACAACATTCACCCATGTTGGTGCTGCGGCAAAGTGGGACACTTTGCCATCGACTGTTGGCACAACCCCTCTGTGCCAAGGGCAGGGGCTCATCCACACTCACGGAACAGAGGTAGTCTTCCTGACAGGTTTTTTGGAGGAAGACAGTTGCGTGCTTATGCTAACAGGAACCTAGGACCCAATATGATTTGGGTTCCTAAGGTAAAGTAATTCTTTCTTGCAGGGTAGTCTAGTTTCCCATGAATATGATGGGAACTAGACAGTAGGTGGCTCAAGACTAAATTGGAACAAGCGTCTACAATAACAGATGTGATATCTATATGAGCATCCTCACATTGAGCTTCTAATATGTTCTACCTGTGGGACTAAAACGATGACTCTCAAAATCTCAGGTACCCATGATCAGTTCCAAGACTTGAGTCGTTTTCAATTGATAATTACATATATATATATATATATATATATATATATATATATATATATATATATATATATATATATATCTTTATATACAGATACAGCTTTGTATATTCATGTCTGTATGCACATCTAAGGATAGGTTAACTCGATACATGCAAACCTTTATACATCAATAAAGAGTTAACGAAGATATGTCATTGTGAATCTCTACAACTCACAATTGACATCAAGAAGTTTTTGGAAAAGCCTCATTCAAACCCAAATAGATTGGCCTTAAAATATATATATATATCATTTTTAAATTAACTTGACATCAGAAGAATTCGGAAATGTTGCAATGCCTCTTAACTTGAAGATTCCTAGTAAAGAAACCTTTCGATTTCGACTTAGACAAATCCCGGCGACCTTTCGTTTCCACGGGACACCTACCGCAGCATACTCGTCGAATGAGCTGAAATCCTGCCGACCCTTTATTTACTTAGAACCCCACCGACCCTTCGCCTTCCCTCAGAATCTCGCCGAACGAGCAAATCCTGCCGCACTTCACAGGAAAGCTCGTCGAATCCCGCAGGAAAGCTCGCCAAAGCTCGCCAAATCCCGCAAGAGTTCCTCCGCCGCCTCTTCACTTACCCGCCGGCTCGCCGAAACCCGCAGGAAAGCCGCCTCCTCCCCCGGTCTCTCGCCGACTCCAGCAAACATCTCGCCGAACCGATCTCCATCGAAGGTCTCCTGCCGATTCCCGCCGTTCTCCATCGTCTTCCCCTAAGTTCCCGCAAGGCTCTCGCAAGGTTCTCGTCAAGCTCCCGACGAATCCCGCCGAACCCCGCAGGACACTCTCCTACTCACCGAAGGTCTCCATCGCTGTTTCACGCTAGGTCTCCACCGAAGGTCTTCCCAAAGGACGAGTTTTCGCAAGGAGCTCCCCAACTCACTTCCGTCTACGCCCTTAGGTAACCTCTTCCTCACCCGTACTTGGTCGTCCTCACTAGTGACGCTTTCCTTTTGAATGTTCATTAAAGCTTAGAGTAGGGCTTCTCTCTCTAGATCTGCAATGGCTCCAAGGACAACTGCTGGGTTGGTCACTGGTTGCGAGCTTGTTCGGACTGGGTTTTCTCACGCCTCGGACGAATTCCGCAACATCATTCTGATGCTGGAAGAGGCTGGACTAACATTCATCCTGGAACACCCTTGCAAAATCTTGGACAAAGAGGTACTGGAGTTCTTCGCTACCGCAAGACTCCGAAATGGCGACTCACACATCAAAAGCAAGGTGGCTGGGGCAAAGGTCAAGATGTCTGCCAGCAAGCTGACCCGCTTCCTGTAGCTTTCTAGCTCGGAGCATGAAGACTATCTGGAGGACGATGACAAAGCCAGAACTCTCTCATTCTGCGGTCTCCCACGAGGAACTAGGTCCATAAAGAGAAAGGATATGAATGAAGAAGGGAAGCTCCTGTCTGACATTATTGGAAAGGTGCTCATCTACAAGCCAGGCTCTCACGACCATATCTCAGCGGATATGTTCAAGATCCTGATAGCTGTCATCTGTCGTAAAAGGTTCAACTGGGGGGAGTTGCTGTTCGAGAAGATCAAGGACACCTTGGGCTCTCCGAGTTTCGGCCGCATCATAAGTCTATATCTAAACTAGCTAAATGGAGACAAGTTTGACATGAGTAAAGGTGTCCCGCTCCACTACTTGAAGAAGATGGACTCAAGTGTGTTTGACCGATGGGAGAGACGTATTGGGCAGACTGTAGTGGAAGAGCAACAGGGAGTATCTTCAGCAGTCACCCCCAATGAAGTTCCTGATACCTTGACTGCAGGAATCGAGGGGGAGCCTCTACCCCCTTATACTGAGGTAGTATCTGACATCTCCCAGGTGGTCAGGGATGCGGTGGCCGAAATTCAAGAAGAAAGTGACACTGTATTGGAGACTGCTGATAAAGAATTGGAAGAGGCTGCTGATGAAGATGAGTTCATGGATGATGACGAAGAGGATGAAGGACAAGCGGGACATGAAGTATTTGAGGCTCCGGATCCTGTTGAACCTCCATCTGACAAGCATGCACCAGTGGAGCGGGAGTCAGATAAATCTACCGAGGCCGCCAGCATTCCTCCATTAGAGACTGTGATTGTATCCAGCTTTATAGATGCGTCTGCTGAAGGGCAAGGCCCACAAGTGCCTCCGGCTCTTCCATTACGAGATGAGCTAGCTACTCACACTGTAAATGTCATTCAGGGGATTGTGAATGAACTCAAAGTCTCCTTTGATGAAGCTCAGAATAAACTGCTGCACAGAATTAAGAAGTCTGAAAATCTCATGCTCAAGAATATGGTGGAGATCAAGCATAAACTTGACGTGATGGACAAGAAATTTGAAGAGAAGTATACCGCGGCCGGCGAAGCTGTCACACTTCTTATGGCCGGATTGAAGAAGACCACCGACACTCTTGCTGTAGTAAATCAGAACGCTCATGTTGTAGCAAACAACATTCAAAAGTTTGATGGTAATATGGTCACTCTCAACGCAAATCAGTAGACCTTGGTCACTGAATTCTCCCGGACCTCAAAGCATATTGATGACTCGCTGCACTCATATGCCAATTCCATCGCGGTCGAAGCCAAAAAGGGGGAGAAAGAGTATCTAGCTAAGATGGTCGAGCTTCAAGACGTCATGATCAACAACTTCGAACAGTCAAACAAGTACGTCTATGACAGCTGCCGGTGGATGCTCCACCAGGCGTTAGGCATCCCCTTGGCTGAAAATCCTGCAGATATTCATCCTCCTGAGACATCTATGGCCGCTGACGGAGTAAGTGCTGCTGAGGGAATAAGTGCAAGTGCAGCAGATGTTCCCATAAGTGAAGCCGATGCTAGGGCTCTCTCCAAAGCTAAACTGAGGAGCATGTTTGACCAAGAGGCCTTAGCAAAAGCCAGGGGAAAGAGAAAAGCTCAGGAA
Source organism: Platanthera guangdongensis (assembly GCA_039583875.1). Taxonomy (NCBI): domain Eukaryota; kingdom Viridiplantae; phylum Streptophyta; class Magnoliopsida; order Asparagales; family Orchidaceae; genus Platanthera; species Platanthera guangdongensis. The sequence continues at coordinate 169,100,675 of CM077153.1, read as the reverse complement.
GGGACCTCCAAGGATACAATAGCTGAGAAGAGAATCAGAATGAGTGAGGAGGAAGTTCGAAACGAAAAGTGGAGTCCAGTTTCAAAGAACATCATCTTGGACACCTTCTGGCTACAAGAAAAGGGAGAACTAAATCGGAACGAAGTTTACAGCCAGTATGAGTGGGAAAGGTACAAGACGTATGAAGCAAAACGAAACATCTTCTTCAGAAACAACACGGATGCAGATAAAGTTCCTCCTCCCAGATACTACCCGAAGCCTAAAGAGTACATGGAGAGACAAAGAAAGAAGTTCTTGGCGCAAAAACACAAGGATGACTTAGCTAAGGAAAGATAGTCAACAACTTGTAGCTTGTCATTCTCTCATAAAAACATTTAATGATTATTGTTATGATATGAACAATTCTGAGATTATATATATATATACATTCGTATTTGAATTTGTGAATGACTCAAGTCCTGATCTTGTTGCATATATTCTCTTGTGCTGCATGTTTAATTTCTGAATGCTATGTTTATTATTTGATAGGTGTTATTCATCTTAGCTGGTAGGGTTTTGGCTTCGTCAAATAGGGGGAGATTGTTGGGTATTGTATCCACAATTACCTGGATTTGAGGAAGCCACCTGTCAAGCTAAGATGAATTCACAATGTATTTGATGAAACATCTTAAGTTGTGCTTGCAGCTCTTCCACGCTAAGTGCACACCAATGTCAGGGTGCAGTAGGTCAATATACACGGGTCTGCACGACGTAATCCCTCGTTGAGCAGATCAGTGTGTTGGCCTACATGTACTCTCTCTATTGGAGTGCACTTACTTTCAAGTACAGGGCCATGTTTATGCAAGAGAAGACAAGGAGCAAGGATGGGTCAAGGAGCAGCTCTTGAGTGGAATGACGAAAATTCGTCTAAGTGAAAGTCGACGAGAATCACCAAGTGATTCTCGCCGATTCGGCGAGAATCACTAGTGATTCTCGCCGAATCGTCGAGAATCATTAGTGATTCTCGCCGACTCCTTCCGGCTACCTTAAAATGGTGTCAAGTGAGATTCGGCGAGAATCACTAATGATTCTCGCCGAACCCGTCGCTGAGCAGGTCATGAATACCAAGTGAAAATCTTTGAGAATCAACAAGGGAATCGTCGAGAATCACTAGTGATTCTCGACGAATCGTCGAGAATCGTTAACTGATTCTCGCCGATTCGTCGAGAATCACCAACGATTCTCGACGAATTTTACTTGGCGTTTTCTCGGGATGTTGCTGGACCGGATTCTGCCGCTGGATAATTTTGAACCGGATTTCGGGATTCTACTGGTGGGTCCCACAACGGTCAAATTGAATCTATCTACAGTATATATATACGGGTATTTTGAACAGTAGAAGGATCGATAAAAAGAAACACGCGAGCACGGAAAAACCCTAAGTCGCCGCTTCCGCTCCGCTCCGCCGCCGCCGCTCGCATCAAGTGGTCGCCGCTGTTGATCGCGTTTCTTCCCGATCTCCGGCGACAGAAGCTTAGCAAAGCTTGAGTCTCACGCGTCTATCCAGAGATCCCTTGTCTCTCGATTTGTTGATCGGGAAAAACTTCCCATCCGAATCGATCGAGACGACCGATCCTCATGTGACCGTTGGTAGACCTAGCTTGCTTCGCTACGAAGATTGGATCTCTATTTTCAGCAGCCGCTCATCATCATAGCCGCCGATCCTGAAGCTAGCCGCCGCTCGTGTTGCCGCCGCCTGTTCCGGGGAGATCCTCTCCAAGAGAGACCAAGGTTGTAGACTCTTCGTTGACTTCACGAACACGTCGTCGAACGAAGAGGAACACCGTAGTCTCCAAACAAAGTTTGTATCTCGTGTACATTCTATATTTACTTTCGTTGTAAAGGAACGTTTGTTCCGTGTTGTAAGGGTTGGGTGCAACCCGTGTTGTGGGAGTGTTGACTCTCACGTGTGGAAGGGTTCCTTCCGATAGTGCAGGGATTGGATTTCAATCCTGTTGGAGAAGAGACCGAGTCGTCCCTTGTTGGGAGATAGGTCGAAGGGGGAAAGTGGATGTACCCAAGTCGGGGAACCACTATAAATTGCCTGTGTATTCTGTGTGCTGTGCTTTTTATTTTTATTGTGCAGGTACATTCGTAAATTCCGCAAAACCGCTACACGTCACCTATTCCCCCCCCCCCATAGGTGCATATAGCTGACACTAGTTGGACTTTCAGGCGTAATCCCATCGTAGATCCTAGTGCCCCCGAGAGCCCTTCACTGGGTATACCGTGGGCAGTCCTGGGATTAACCTTTAATCACTAAGTATAACAATCCGTAAACAAGAGTAGTCTAATAGGTTAAGACATTGTGGTTCATTCTCGCCCGTGAAGGGTTTGAGGGATTTTGAATAAAGGCACTATTGTGCGTTCTCACCTGAGATGGGCTGGAGGGATATTAGTTGCAGGCTCACCCGTGAAGGGTTTGAGGGATTCAAGACAGGTTGGTCCTGCGAGCTAATGGCTCGTGATGAAATACTTGCATGTGCATAAATTTAGTGGCGGGTCATGCGGTACTGTCCGTTCGTCACACCGATGGCAGTACGGTGAACCAGGCGGGTGTGAGGGTTTGAGGGGCCAGTGGGTTGTTTTACACTGCGGTCTGGAGGACGATCCCCGATAACGCATACCCAACTCAACAAGACTGACGGGTTGCCAGCAAAGTGCGTACGCATGGACTCTAGAGTTCACCTTGGAAGTGTACAGAGGCGTATGAGAGGGGTCTAAGGTTTGGTATTGTGCATACCGGCCTAGAAGTGGAGATGCCCGCTCCGCTGCTGCCGTAGCCACAATGGTGGTACCCGAGAGTGAAGCTATCTCGCAAAAAGTGGGAACTAAAGGTCTGTGATCACAGAGTCGTTGTGTGTGAGTTGCACTTACCTGTTTCATAAATTGCATCATAAACATTCATTCATAATAGGTCATACGCTTCATAGATCCTTATAATATAAATTAGTATGGCTCTTTTATATGATAAGTTAAATTTCTTGGAAACCGTAACTTATAAATTTGTATGGGCATTTTTATAAGTTAAGGTATGATTTGTGAGGTAGAGTAGTGGTAGCATAGTTTTACCTTCCTGCTCTTACTTTCAATTCTTTACTTACTTTACCATACTGCGTTTTACTTCACTTGTCTTACTTACTTTAGCCTTATACTTTACTTACTGCACTTGTACTTCTTACATAGAATTGCTAGAGTAGAACTACTATTACTCCTCATATACTTGTTAGTATAGTGCCACTACCACCTGTTTACACTTGTTATCACTTGTTGTACTCCTCTTCGTCGTCCCGCACGGTGCCTAGGAGTTGCGGGGCGAGGTGTGGATGAAACAACTTAGTCTTTTTGACTAATGGTCGGTGACCAAACTATTTTTAGGAGCTCGAGGAGATGGAGCACCAGCACGACCGGCAGGACGAGATGACAGGACGTGAGGAGCTGATACCACCACCACCTACTACTACTACCGCAGATTTGCCTCAGGTGGGATGACTTGGTGATGATAGTTATCTTCCGCTGTTTAGAGTTGAGAGAGAGAGATTTTTATATGTTGTACCGGGCATAAGCCCTTTTTACTTCGATATTCATATGAACTGATGTATTTCCTTTTAATATATTTATATATATGTATTGTGACTGTGGACTAGTTGTGGTTTACTTTTACCGCTATACTTCTGTTTCTCATTTTGTCCTATAAGTTATATGATCGTATTAGCCGGCAGAATCGGCATGTTGTGGTGTCGACTAACCCGTGCGTTAGTGTCACCGTAAGACGGAGGTTCTGGGCATAAGGCCGGGCAGCCTCCTTGGTAAGGGGGAGGGGGGTCTTACAAACCGGTATCACTTGACCGAACGATCATATGAGAAAGAAGTCCACAACACTGGACCACCCCGTGCGAGCATTAGTTTGCGGACAAACTATGCAGCGGAAGCAGGGGTGTGCCCATGTGTAAAAAAGTCACATAAAACAGTCCATTAAATACAATGAGTTAGGCCAGTCCTGTTTTAACCTTACCTTTATACAACCTCCACAGGTCGTTGTGCCGCAAAATGTGGTTCCTCCCCCTCCAGCTGCCACACCATTTCTACAGACAGAGATGGGGCAGACTTTGACGGCGATCCTGGAAGCCTTCAAAGCCCAGCAAGTCCCGACACCGCAGCCAAATCTGGGGTCAAGCTAGCTGAATGCCTTCAAGAGCCTGTCCCCACCGATGTACCATGGGATAGAGGATGCTGTGAAGACGGAGTAATGGCTGGAGGCCATACATGAGATATTGGCAGGCATCAGCTGCCCAATCGGCCAGGCAGTACCTCTGAAAGTGCAAGTTAGATCTGATATACTCTAGAGGGGGGTGAATAGAGTATGGTGCTTGCTAAAAACTTGTTACAACTTTTGTTGTATTACTAAGTGAATAGGGAAGCAAATAATATAAAGTAAATCTAAACACAGAATAATCATAGAGCAATCACAATCTACAAAGCAATCTAATCACAGAGCAATCTAGTCACAAACCACAGCCAGAAACAAAAATAAAGTAAGCAACCAGAAGACACAAGGAGCTATAGTGGTTCCCCAATTAATCTGGGTACATCCACACTTCTACCACCCTAGATAGGAATCCACTGCAGGATGAGTTGATCAGGTGTCCTGGGCACCAATGAGCTTTTGATAAGGTGCTCAAAAACCAAACCAGATTTTTTGATCAGGTGTCTTGCCACCAATGAGTGTTGATAAGGTCTCAGAAACCAAACGCAAACTTTTGAAGGGAGTTTGAAAAACCCTTTATAGCAGAGAGAGAGAGAGGGATGAGATGATCTTCTCTGTCAACAGTCAGAGAGAAGATGGTGGATGTTGTCAAAGCTCCCCCTGAGATCTTGAGTTGTTCAGGAAGTGAAGCTTTACAGTAGGGTGATAGGCCTTCAAATGATTTGATCTCCAGCGATAGATGATTTCAGCAGCAACTGAAATGTGTGGTGTCTGGAGTCTTGAGTGATGATGGCCTTTGAACACTTGAATCAACAGGGATCTGAATATTTCAGTTTGTTGATCTCCTTTGGTGATGGTGTTCTTGTATGAATCTTTGAGACTGAGAATATCTGCAACTCTTTCTCTTTCTCTTGTGTAATTGCTGTTGTTATAGTTGTTGCAGAAGTTGTTATTATGTTTTGTTGCAGAGAATGAATATATCTTTTATTCCTTTCATCTGAATAGAAATGATCCACTGTCCAAGATACTCGTTAGCCTGTCAATAAATGACTTCCTTAATTGCAATTTGTCTTCTGGAGGAAAGTCCAACAAAACATTCCTTGAAAATTCCTTGAAACTTGCTCCAGATTAATTGAAAAACGGCTACAAGATCTCTGAATTAAATGCTGACAATAATTCCACAACTGTCTGGATTTGAATCTTGAAAAACATCTAACTCTTCAGAAAAACGTCGAACTGAGCTCCACTATCGTTGAACTGAGCTCAGAGATTGGACTTAGACAGAAACAGAGATCGTCGATCTGAGCTCAACTGTCGTCGAACTGAGCTCAGAGATAGAGAATCAAACTGAAGTCAAGATCGTCGATCTGAGCTCGAAGATCGTCGAATGGAGTTCGACGACTTGTCGAAGTTGAGCTCAGAGATCGTTGAATGGAGTTCGACGATCCATCGAAGTGAGCTAACGATCGTCGAATGGAGTTCGACGATTCGTCGTACTGAGCTCGACGAAATGACTTGGTCTCCAAAACTGAAATCTCTGGTCTTGATGGCAGCTTTCAAACCTAAGCACTAACCCTTAGACTCAATTCTAATTGACCTTTAGATCTATACAATGAGGTCAAAACAGGTTTCCTAAGAGACATAGTGATCCTTGCCCAAATCAGTAATAGGGTGTTCCAACAATCTCCCCCTATTTGGGTTAGGATTACTATTTACGGAAATTTGAGGAAAATTAAAAACAACATACAAAGCAACAATATAACAAACAAGACATTGCAGAATCACAGATATTGTCACAGATAGTTCAGAAATCAAAAATAACTGTCACCTTACAGAATTACTCTTTTTCCTTGCTCTTTATAAGTACTATTTCTCTGTTTGGATTGAGAGCTTCTTTCTTAGATCTCCTGTCATCAGCTGCACCTAAAGAGGTTTGTTGCTTTGGCCTGGGCACTATAGCTTCATGGTGCAGCTTCATGTAGCTTTCTGAATCAAAGAACATACTGGAAGAATATCTTTCAAGTTCCTTCCTCCTTTGATCTGATAAGGTAGTGATACTGGAAGTGTCTTTGCCTTATTCTCTGGCCTTCTTAATCTGATCTTAAGCAACCAATTCCTTCATCCTGGCTGTCCATGAGGTTTGATTATTTTCAGGATCCTCAAAGGGAACTGGAGGCTCATATCTATTTGAAGTATTGTCTGCAGGAGCTCTGGAGGAGACTAAGTCTTTCAACTTGTAAGGAAAGGAACCTGAAGTAGTATCAGTGGAAGCTTGTCCTTCCCTTGAATAAGGGTGTTTCCTGGAATGTCCTTTGGAATAAACTTGAAATTCTCTTTGGTTTCCTCTGTAATTTCCTCTCCTTGACTGGTAGCCTCTGGATTGAATTCCTCTGTATTGAGATCTACCTTGAGGTTGATAAGAGGATTGGCTTCTGGCAGAGGGTTGAACAGCTGAACTACCACCTGCACCTGCATCAGGTGAGGGAGGAGGAGGTGGAGGATGATTGAACTGAGAAGATCCTTTCTCATACTTTCTTTTTTTCTTCATAGCCTTCAGTTGATTTTTGGAGTATTGCATCCAATGTTCTGTGATAGGGAAGTTATGCAGTATGTAGTAAGGAATATCATTTTGTCTTTCACTTTGGCTGGAGGAACCCTTTTCATTGCTTTGCTTCTGGCTTTCCTTTTCCTTGCAATAGTAGCAGAGGAATCATCTGAATCAGTTCTGAACTGATCACTTTCTGAGCTTTGATCATCATATAATGCATCAATCCTTTTGAGGTATTCTTTTTGTTGTTGAGATTGAGCAGGAGAGACAGAAGAAACAGCAATAGTAACAACAGCAGCAGAAAGAGAAGTAGAAATAACACTAGCAGAAGAGGTCATGGCAGCAGCAGTAGATACAGCAGTAGCTGGGGCAGCAGATTCAGATATAATAGTTTCAGCAGTTTCAGATACAATACTTTCAGATACAATAGTTTCCGTAACAGAAATAACATCAGTAGTAACAGCAGGCTCAAATTCAAATGCCTCTGTCTCCATATCCTCAGAAACTAAAACAGTAGCAATAACAGAACTATCAGAAACATTAATGTCAGCAGTAGGAGCAGCAGTATATAGGGAATTTACAAAAGAATAAATTAAGCTAGTGTCACAGCTTGAAATAGGCACAATGGCCTTAGAGAGATCTTCAGATGGCTGGACTGCAGAATGCTCTGGAAGACAGCTGAAATATACAGAGTCAAAATCTGACAACAGTGACCTGAGGTCCACTGTGATAACTGCAACTGGAGGTGTTGAGGCTTGAGCTTGGATTGAAGATACAGCAGCAGCAGGCAATCTTTCCACTTCATGAGGTATCTCCCCCTTCCTAGATTTAGTCAGGACTGGATCAAGGCACCCAGATGAAGGGATTGGCCGAGGAGGAATGAGAGAGGAGAGCCTGGCAGACAGTTCTGCAACTGACTGTAGAAGTGGAGCCAAGGAGGTCTCCAACAAGAGTGATAGCCTGGGAGCTATCAGCTCATAGAGTCTGTCTGCTAGAACTGGAAGATCTACATGCTCACGAGGGACTGGAGCAGGGGTAGAAATTGAAGGTGGAGCAGCTGGAGGTGTGGATGGAGAGCTGGTGAATGGTGGAAATGAAGGTTGAGATATGGGGATTGTGGAAATGGAAGATAATGGAATTGAAATAGAAGGTGTGAAGGATGGTTGTGCAATGATATCTTGAAGTAGTTGTTGATAGATGTGGATGAAGATGGTGGCTCAGCTGGGGATGAGGGAGAATCATCCATAAAGGAATCATCTATAAGGTTGAAAGATGGAATGTGGGATGATGAGTCAATCTCTAGGTGAGGATATTGATGTAGAGGGTGGAAGATTTCTTCTGTTATTGGAGGAATTGGAGATGGAATTGAAGTTGGAGATGGGGTGGAAATGGTGATTGTGGATGTGACTGGTGTAGATGAAACAGGAGGTGGAGGAGGAGGAGAAGAAACAGGCAAGTCTTCTGCAGGGGCAGAAGCTTGAGGGGAAGTGACTGCAGCAGTCCTTGTGCCTGAAGTAGTAGATGCAGAGGGCCTGCTGGGCTTCACTATTTGGCTATCCCATTTGCCAAACAGGGCACAGGTGAGCCTCTTGGAGGCATTGATGTGCATCCCATTTGAAACTAGAAGGGAAGGGCATCTGTTCTGAAGAAACAGCCCTAGTATTCTCCCAAAATTAACAAAGTTTTTGTTGATTTTCTTCTTAATTAGGTCAAAGAAGATTTCTCCCCAATTCAGTTGTTTCGTATCCACAAGAGCACCCATCAAGCAGAGCTGATACCTGGATATGGTATCATGGGCTGAGTGTTTGGCCAACATCACCTTTCCAACCACATCAGCTATGAATCTGTACTCCACAGATAGATTTTTCTTCAGCAGCTTGCTAGGGTTTGCATCTGAATGTCCCATTCTATTAAGCATATCAGAAAAGTCTTCTCCAAACATCTCAGCAGAATCCTCTCCAGAATTTAATTCAAAAATCTCTGTCAGGGCAGCAGGTGTTAGATATACCTGGGTTCCTGAAATTGTTCCAACAACTGTATTCTGATCCTGAGTGTGGGCGGTATACATCCATTCCTTGATTTCATCGGCAGCTAACTTGATCCTGGTAGTCATGATGGTGACTAGCTTTTGCTCCTTGAAAAGGTTCAGAATATCTTGGAAAATTTGATCACTGTTGTTGAACGAATCCATGTCAATGTCAAATCCCGCATCAAATTTCATGGCGGCCAGGACTGCAACTGAGACGACCATTGATTCCTGCAAAAAAATAAACAACCAAACGACCAAGTGTAGAGAAGTTTGGAGGGAAAGAGAAAATTTGCAGAGAGAAGGAAAGCGCAAAAGGAGAACGACGGCCGAAAAATGAATTTTATATTAGGGTTCGACGCAGAAAAGGAAAGATCGTTGAACTCAGTTCGACGATCTGGGCTTCTAAAGGAAACTGAAAGGTCATCAACATCGTCGATCTCCGTTCGACGATATTGGAGAGCTTCGAGATCCATTCGACGATAGTTCAGAGAACAAAATCGTCGAGCGTCGTTCGACGATCGCTGACCTGGAGAGATAGTTGAGCACTATCTGAGAAGCGCTGAATTCTGGTCGACGATTTCGGAAAGCGTCGATCTCCGTTCGACGATCTGGGGGAAAATCGTCGAGCGCAGTTCAGAGATCAGAAACACTCTAGTCACTAGAAAAATAAAGATGTTTGCCTAATCTTGGAAATTTTTAGAGTTTTAAAATCTTGGAACTTTTTTTAGACTTCCTCCATCTAACATTCCTAACTGATTCAGGAAGAAGGTGTGTTTCTTTTCATCCAAGGGTTTGGTGAAAATATCTCCCCTTTGCAAAACAGTTGGGATATATTGAAGTTCAATTTTATTTTTCTCAACATTATCCCTAAGAAAGTGATGCCTAATTTCTATGTGTTTTGTCCTACTATGGAGGACTGGATTTTGGCCTATATAAATAGCACTAGTGTTATCACAAAATATTTTTGACTTCTCTAAGTTGTAGCCATAGTCTAGGAGTTAGTTTTGAATCCACAAGATTTTTGAACAACAACTACCTGTAGCCATATATTCAGCTTCAGCAGTTGAAGTTGACACAGATGTTTGTTTCTTGCAAAACCAGGAGACAAGTCTGTCACCAAGAAACTGACAAGTTCCACTGGTGCTTTTCCTGTCAATTCTGCATCCAGCATAATCAGCATCAGAGAATCCAGTTAAGTCAAATGTTGAATCTTTTGGATACCAGAGACCTAGATTGGGACAACTTTTTACATACCTAAGAATCCTTTTTACTAAGGTTAGGTGTGACTCTCTAGGGTTCACTTGGAATCTAGCACATATGCATGTAACAAACATTATGTCAGGTCTACTAGTTGTAAGGTACAATAAAGAGCCAATCATTGCTCTATATATTGTCTGATTAATAGGTTTCCCATGTTCATCAGCATCTAATACATTATTAGTAGGCATAGGTGTTTTCATGCATGATGCTTCAGACATACCAAATTTCTTAATCAATTCTTTTGCATACTTGGTTTGAGAAATAAATATGCCTTCAGCATGTTGCTTGATTTGCAATCCTAGAAAGAAGGATAGCTCACCCATGCTACTCATTTCAAATTTAGAATGCATTAGGTTGGAGAACCTTCTGCACAAATTTGAATCAGTAGAACCAAAAATAATATAATATACATAGATTTGTACTAGTAGGGTATGGGACTTATGGGTTCTAATAAAAAGAGTTTGATCTACTCTACCCCTTATAAATTCATTTTTCAGAAGAAAGCATGCTAGGGTCTCATACCATGCTCTAGGAGCTTGCTTTAGACCATATAATGCTTTATGCAACTTGAAAACATAATCAGGATGAGTTGGAGAGATAAAACCTGTAGGTTGTCTGACATAGACTTCTTCTTTGATATCTCCATTGAGAAAAGCACTCTTTACATCCATCTGGTATACTTTGAAACCTTTGTGTGCTGTATATGCTAAGAAGATTCTTATAGCCTCCAATCTTGTAACTTGTGCAAAAGTCTGATCATAATCTATTCCTTCTTCTTGTGAGTACCCTTGAGCAACTAGCCTTGCCTTGTTTCTTACAATAACTCCTTGATCATCCATTTTATTTCTGAACACCCACTTTGTTCCAACAATGGAGTGATCCTTAGGCCTTGGTACTAGTTCCCAAACTTTGTTCCTTTCAAATTGATGTAACTCTTCTTGCATTGCAATGATCCAGTGTGGATCTTGCTCAGCATCTTGAATGGATTGAGGTTCAATTTGAGAAAGAAAGCAAGTGTGCATCAGGTTTTGGTTGACCTGATTTCTGGTTTGCACACCAGCTGAGATGTCTCCAATCACTTGGGAGATTGGATGGTCTCTTGATGTTACTAAATCAACAGGAGGTGTTGATTGTTCACCAACTTGTGTTGTTGTTTCCTCTGGTGGTACAACAACTGGCTCTTCAAGAAGTTTCTCTTCAAGATGTTGAATGTCTTCTTCATCTTCACTGCTTTCCTCTTTTTGAATGATTTGTAACCTGTTCAAGTCTTCTGCAAGAGAGTGTACCTGTAAAGGTTCTATGGTAGAAGTATTATTCTCCTTGAAAGACATGTTAGTTTCATCAAAATATATATGAACAGATTCTTCAATTTTGAGAGTTGATTTATTATATACCCTATAAGCCTTACTGATCATGGAGTATCCCAGAAACACTCCTTCATCAGCTTTAGCTTGAAATTTTACTAAGTACTTCTTGTCATTATTGTGTATGTAACAGATACAACCAAAAATTCTAAAATAATCTACTTTAGATTTCTTCCCTTTGAGTAATTCATGGGGAGTTTTGCCATTCAATTTATGTATTAAACTTCTGTTCAGCACATAGTTGGAGGTGTTCACTGCCTCTGCCCAAAAGGATAGAGGAAGGTGAGCATCTGACAACAATGTAGTGGCAGATTCAATAAGGGTTCTATTTTTCCTTTCAGCTACCCCATTTTGTTGAGGAGTTCTAGGAGCTGAGAAAGTGTGCCTGATCCCTTCACTCTGACAAAACTCTTGCATAAGAAGAGAATCAAACTCTGTCCCATGATCACCTCTGATCAGGGCAATGTGAGTATTGAACTCAGTCTATATGCATTTGAGAAACTCTGTCAAACACTTAAAGTTATCAGACTTCTTCCTCAGAAAGAACACTCATGTGAATCTAGAGAAGTCATCTACAACCACTAAAGTGTAAGATTTCCCTCCTAAGCTTTGTACTGTAATGGGTCCAAAAAGATCCATGTGTAACAGATACAAAATCCTAGGTGAATCACTCTTATTAAGTGACTTGAAACTATTTTTGGTTTGCTTACCTAATTGACAAGCCCTGCAGAGTCCTTCCTTCTTGTTGGGGCCAGAAAGTAGTCCTCTAACAAGGTTGTCCTTGGATAGCCTAGTAATGGTTCTAAGGTTTATATTTCCTAGTCTTTTATGCCATAACTCATTAGGTCTACAAATAAAATTAAATAGACAAATATCTACTTCTGTTGAAAAAAAGTCTACTAAATAAATGTTACCTTTTTTTTACCTGTCAACACAGTTGTGTTATCCTGTGATTTGATCTTGCATAAGGATTTGCTGAAAGTCACCTGGTAGCCTTCATCATATAGCTGACTGATGCTGATCAAGTTGTGCTTCAGTCCTTCCACATAGGCTACTTTCTTGAATGTGACTGTGCCAATTTGGACTGTACCATATCCTTTTGTTAATCCAAAGTTTGAATCACCAAATATGACTTTGGGTCCAAGCTTGGCTTTAAAGGATGTGAAATTGTCCTTGCTTCCTGTCATGTGCTTGGATCACCCACTATCCAAATACTATTGCTGGTTTGATGTTGGATAGGTCTTCACCTGCACATAAAATAATTTACTTATTTTTGACCAAGTTTACCTTGGGCCTAGGTTGATAACCTTTAAATTCAGAATTAAATGACATCCCTGGTTGACTCTTATAACCTTTAGGATGATATCTCCTTGAAGGTATTATCCATTTAGTATAAGGGTTAAAGCTTCGGAATGAAGGACCCCTAGGTTTGGATTTTGATTTACCCTTGAAAAGGTTTTCAAATCTCTGATCTCTGCTCGACGATCGTTGAGCTGTGTTCGACGATCTTGGGTCAGATCGTCGAGCTCCGTTCGATGATCGACTGTGTCAGAGTTCAGGGTTTAGAGATCGTCGACCTGAGTTCGACGATTTTGCCTGAGATCATCGATCTGCATTCGACGATCATCTAGCTCCGTTCGACGATTTCTATTGAACCTTGGTTTTCTTGGGTAAGTCAGAATTTTTCCTAGCTACCTCTACAACCCCCTTCCCTTTATCAGAGATAAACTTAATTGGGGTTGTTAGAACTATAGGTTGGCTGGATGAAGCACCCAAGCCCAGTGTACTGTTGAATCTTGAGTTCACTGTGCTTGTGATGTCCATTAGCTTGATACTTCTCCCATTGAGGGATTCTCCAAGCTTCTTGGCCTCTAACAGCTCACTTTTCAGTGAAGCTATCTGCTCCCTACAGCACTCCAACTCCTCAGAGAGTTTGAGGTTTTCTGATTTTAAGGTACTATGTTCAGATAATTGATTTCTGAGAGAAATGATTTCCTTCTCAGATTTTAATAAGTCTAAACATAGTGCTTTAAATTCATACTTAAAGTCCTCAGAATTAAAATCAAAAGAACTTATTACCTGGTCCTATTCAGATTGAGTCTCTGAGTCTGACTCTGACTCTTCTGCATCAGAATTGTGTTGTGAGGCATTGATAGCCATCATGCAGAATTCCTTTTCTTCAGCATCATCATCATCATCACTTGAGCTGGATGAAGCTTCTGATTCCTCTTCAGTCTCACTACAAGATTCAGCAACAAATCCCTTCCTTTTATGTTTGCTCTTGCTGGAGGAGGGTTTCCCATTGCTATTCTTCTAGAAGTCCTTGTCTTTTCTTCTTTCTTTCTTGTCCCTTCTGTCCTTATTTTTATTCTTTGGACAGTCAGGCACAATGTGGCCTGGTTTCCTGCAACCAAAACAGATAATCTCTTTGTTATTTGATTTATCATACATTGGCTTGTCATGCTCTTTGTATGATCTTTTCCTGAAGTCCTTTCTGGCCATTTTGTAAAATCTTTTGGCCAGTAGACTAAGCAGCTCATCATTGCCTGTGACCTTGTCTTCAGGCTGATCTTCAGTGGCTTTGAAAGCTATTGACTTTTCCTTTCTTGTGGCTGGTGAGGCAGCCTTCTGCTCTTCTTCTCTATGTTTGATGAGCAGATCATAAGACTTGAGCTTGCCCAAGAGAGCTTCTATTGTGATTTCATTGAGACTTCTGGCATCCTTGATTGGCCAGATCCTTGAGTCCCAAGTGCTTGGGAAGCATATTAGGATTTTGTCATTTAGCTCAGTCAATGAGATCTCTTTATCCAAAGTTTTCAGCTCATTGACTATCAGACTGAGTCTATTATACATTTCAGCTACTGACTCAGCTTCTCCTTTCTTGAAGTTCTCATATTGGGTTATGAGGTGAGATCTTATGTCTTTTCTCTCATCAGCAGATCCTGAGACTTTTTCAGATAGCTTGTCCCAGATGTCCTTTGCTGAGTTGTATTCAGCTACCTTTTGGAATATCTCATCAGAAATAATCTGGACTAGAATGTTCATAGCATTTGCATCTGCAACTTTCCATTTCTTGATGTCAGCATCTGTTCCTGATGGAGGTGGAACATCACTTGTACTTGTATTCTCTGGAGGTCTTGGACATACTGTCAAAACAGAATTGAAAATGTCCTCATCAATAGAGTTCATGTAGAGTCTAATCCTTGCCTTCCAAAGTGCAAACTTAGACAGATTGCACACTGGAGGTCTGGTGCTGGCATAATCTTTGTTTTGGGCCATGATTTGTGAGGAAATAATTCTAATAACAAATTTAAAACAAGCAGATCTAACTGGAGGGATCTTTGGGTTCAGGTGTTAGCCTGTGCAACCACTGAGATGTGGTATTTTTAACCAACCTGGAAGATGTGGTATGTTTAACCAACCTCCCTCTAATACCAATTGAAAGTGCAAGTTAGATCTGATATACTCTAAGGGGGGTGAATAGAGTATGGTGCTTGCTAAAAACGTTTTACAACTGTTGTTGTATTCCTAAGTGAACAGGGAGGCAAATAATATAAAGTAAATCTAAACACAGAATAATCACAGAGCAATCACAATCTACAAAGAAATCTAATCACAGAGCAATCTAATCACAAACCACAGCCAGAAAAAAAAAATAAAGTAAGCAACCAGAAGACACAAGGAGCTATAGTGGTTCCCCAATCAACCTGGGTACATCCACTCTTCTACCACCCTAGGTAGGAATCCACTGCAGGATGAGTTGATCAGGAGTCCTGGGCACCAATGAGCTTTTGATAAGGTGCTCAAAAACCAAACCAGATTTTTTTGATCAGGTGTCTTGCCACCACTGAGTGTTGATAAGGTCTCAGAAACCAAACACAAACTTTTGAAGGGAGTTTGAAAAACCCTTTACAGTAGAGAGAGAGAGAGAGGGATGAGATGATCTTCTCTATCAACAGTTAGAGAGAAGATGGTGGATGTTGTCAAAGCTCCCCCTGAGATCTTGAGTTGTTCAGGAAGTGAAGCTTTGCAGTAGGGTGATAGGCCTTCAAATGATTTGATCTCCAACAATAGATGATTTCAGCAGCAACTGAAATGTGTGGTGTCTAGAGTCTTGAGTGATGATGGCCTTTGAACACTTGAATCAAAAGAGATCTGAAGATTTCAGTTTGTTGATCTCCTTTGGTGATGGTGTTCTTGTATGAATCTTTGAGACTGAGAATGTCTGCAACTCTTTCTCTTTCTCTTGTGTAATTGTTGTTATTAGAGTTGTTGCAGAAGTTATTATTATGTTTTGTTGCAGTGAATGAATATATATATTTTATTCCTTTCATCTGAATAGAAATGATCCACTATCCAAGATAGTCGTTAGCCTGTCAATAAATGACTTCCTTAATTGCAATTTGTCTTCTGGAGGAAAGTCCAACAAAACATTCCTTGAAAATTCCTTGAAACTTGCTCCAGATTAATTGAAAAACGGCTACAAGATCTCTGAATTAAATGCTGACAATAATTTCACAACTGTTTGGATTTGAATCTTGAAAAACATGTAACTCTTCAGAAAAACGTCGAACTGAGCTCCACTATCGTTGAACTGAGCTCAGAGATTAGACTTAGACAGAAACAGAGATCGTCGATCTGAGCTCAATTGTCGTCGAACTGAGCTCAGAGATAGAGAATCAAACTGGAGTCAAGATCGTCGATCTGAGCTCGAAGATCGTCGAATGGAGTTTGACGACTTGTCGAAGTTGAGATCAGAGATCGTTGAATGGAGTTCGACGATCCATCGAAGTGAGCTCAACGATCGTCGAATGGAGTTCGACGATTCATCGTACTGAGCTCGACGAAATGACTTGGTCTCCAAAACTGAAATCTCTAGTCTTGAGGGCAGCTTTCAAACCTAAGCACTAACCCTTAGACTCAATTCTAATTGACCTTTAGATCTATACAATGAGGTCAAAACAGGTTTCCTAAGAGACATAGTGATCCTTTCCCAAATCAGTAATAGGGTGTTCCAACAACCTCTAGCCACCTCTACATTAGAAGCTCATGCAAAGAGATGGTGGAAGTCCGTACGAGAGTCTACATATGCTGACTAGGAGCTGTCGGACATATCTTGGGAGGAGTTCAGTGAGGTATTTTTGGATCACTTCATATCCAGCATAGATAGAGGTGCATTGGAGGAGAGGTTTTTGAACCTCAGGCAGGGGAGCAGATCAGTGATTGAATACCAGAGGTAGTTTTCCCACCTTGCCAGGTTCACAGGGATACACGATACAAACGACAAGAGATATGCCAAGAGGTTCTAACGGGGCCTCAGGGACAATTTGAGGTAGGCTTTGTTGTTCATTTCTCACGGCACATCAGCCCAGATCATCGAGATGGCAAAGAAGCTGGAGGCTGACCAGCTGATGGTGCAAGGCAGAGGAAAGAGACTGCACGATGGGTCGACATCAGGAGAGAGCAGCAGGGGCTCTCAGAGAGGCAGGACTATTGGATACAAGAGGGGTGGGGGACATTGTCGTCCCAACTTCAGGCAGGAGCAGGGGCCTCCTCCAGCATTAAGTCCCCCACCTCTACAGGTGCATGTTCCGAGGAGACAGGATGACCATGGCCACCAGCCAGTAGTTTGTTATGGATGCCATCAGCCCGAACATATTAGATCGGAGTGTCCGCATCGGTTCCGTCCACCTCCTCCTCCTCCACCTCCAGTGGCCCCTCCAGTACAATAGGGCCGAGGCCGAGGCCGGGGAAATCACGGTCGAGGACGCAACCAGGAGCAGATGTACGCTTTGGACCTCACAGAACAAAGGAACCCCGAAGAAGTGACTACAGGCACTTAAATTATTTTAATTTAGAAATTTCAACCTTAGTAGTGCCTTGAAAACCATAGAAAATAACCTCCATTTTAACTCAAAAAAAAATCTCAGGCATAGTTATGATCAGCGGCAAGCCCGCTCATACCCTCTTCGACACGGGTTCTTCGCACTCATTTGTGTCGGACACTTTTATTGAAGGACTAGAGGGTGTGGAGAGATTCCCTGGCATAGAGATGAGGGTACGTCTTCCTGATGGATCGGAGCTACGGACCACACATAGTTGCAACATGGAGGCCAAGATAGGAGGCAAGGTATTCGAAGCTCCGGCGACGGTCTTGAGATTGCCGGACTTTGATTTGATTTTGGGCATGACCTGGCTTTATTGGAACTATGCCTAGATCGACTGCCCCTCTAAGAGGATCACACTCAGGCATGGAGACTCCTACGTTACTATTGAAGGTATCCAACCTATCCCCCATCTATCATTATCTTTTGTACAGGCTGTCAAGTACTATGAGCAGGGGGAAGATGTGTACCTTATCTGCTTCGAGATGGTGGCAGCAAAGAGTTCTATAGCTGATATTCCGGTGGTTCGGGATCTCTCTGATGTATTCCCGGAGAAATTGCCCGGACTACCACCAGCTCAGGATTTGGATTTCAGTATTCAGTTGGTGTCGTGGGCGAGGCCAGTGTCCCGGGCACCTTACAGGATGGCTCCCAGAGAGTTGGCAGAATTCAGGACTCAACTTCAGGATCTTGTGGAATCGAGATTTGTACGGCCGAGTTCGTCGTCGTGGGGAGCACCAGTTCTTTTTGTGAAGAAGAAAGACGGATCATTGCAGCTGTGCATAGATTACAGGGAGCTGAACCGGTTGACGGTCCGGAATACCCATCCACTACCTCGGATAGATGGGTTATTTGATCAGCTTCAGGGGACCTTCTGGTTCTCTAAGCTGGATTTGAGATCTGGTTACTATCATCTGTGCATCCAAGAGGAAGACATCCCGAAGATGGCTTTCAGCTTACGCTACAGGTTATACGAGTTCACGGTGATGCCTTTTGGGCTCATGAATGCCCCTGCCGCATTCATGAGTCTAATGAACCATATATTCGAGCCCTTCTTGGACCGCTTCGTCATTGAATTCATCGACGATATTCTGATCTATTTCTGGACTCAGGAGGAGCACACAGAGCATTTGACACAGGTTTTGCAGAGGCTGAGGGAGTCCCAAATGTATGTGAAGTTTTATAAGTACCAGTTCTTGCTACAGGAGGTGGCCTTCTTGGGGAATACGATGAGTGGAGCTGGATTGGCGGTGGATCCAGCCAAGATAGAGACAGTGAGAGAGTGTCCACGGCCGAAGACAGCGTCAGACATTCGCAGCTTCTTGGCATTAAGAGGTTACTATCGTAAGTTCATGGAGGGGTTCTCGAGGATAGCACTCCCCCTCATAACCTTGACGAGGAAGGATGCAGAGTTTGCCTGAATAGAGCAGTGCGAGATAGCGTTTCAGGAGTTTAAAGACCAACTTACCTCATCCCCTATCCTTACACTCCCATCTGGGAGTGAGGGATTTCAGATTTACATGGATGCCTCATACGAAGGGATGGGTGTTATGCTGATGCATCACAGATATGTTATCGCTTGTGCTTCAAGACAGTTGAAGAAGCACGAGCATAACTATCTGGTACAAGATTTGGAGCTCGGGGCTGTTGTATTTGCACTAAAGATATGGAGGCACTATCTGTATGGGGTTCATTATGATATTTTCTCATATCACAAGAATCTCAAGTACATCGATACGCAGAAGGACCTAAACCGACGACAGAGGAGATGGCAAGAATTTCTCTGTGACTATGATTACCAGATTCACTACCACTCGGGGAAGGCAAACACAGTAGCAGATGCATTGAGCAGGAGGGCCGGCACCTATGGACTGGAGCCCCGGGTGATGGCTATGGAGCTGATACAGATGATGGAAGACATGCATATTACTATGGTTTCTGAGGCCTAACCAGTAGGATATCGAGAGTGCCAGAGCTCATTGATCAGAGATGATGACATTCGGGAGCGCATTATGGCACATCAGAGGCTGGATGCTACATTGGAGCCGATTTTCAGTGCCCTGGAAAGGGGCAAGGTTGAGGATTACACGCTACAGGATGATCTCCTTCGATTCCGTGGACGCATTTATATACCGGCAGGGGCGGCATTCGGGATGATATACTTAGAGAGGCACATTGCTCCAGATATTCAGTGCATCCCGGCATCACCAAGATGTGGGCATATTTATGGAAGACATGTATTGGCCTGTGATGAAGAGGGAGATCACCCACTTTGTGACACATTGTGAGACGTGCCAGCGCGTTAAGGCGGAATGCAAGATCCCGGGAGGTTTATTACAGCCATTGACAGTCCCATAGTGGAAGTTCGAGGACATTGCTATGGACTTTGTGCACAGACTACCTCGCTCCCACTCTGGGCATGATTCCATCTGGGTCATAGTAGACAGACTGACCAAGGTGGCGCGCTTTATTCCAATCAGGAAGGATGCTCCAGTTGCAGTTTTGGTGAGATTATTAGTGGAGCAGTTTGTCAGATACCATGGCATCCCCGGGACAATTATTTCGGACCGTGATGGTCGGTTCACTTCGAGGTAGTGGAGGGTTGTGCATGCTTACTTGGTCTCTCAGCTTACTTTTAGTACCGCCTTCCACCCGCAGACCGACGGACAGACCGAGCGGACCATCCGGCCCATGGAGGATCTACTCTGCCTATGCATATTAGATACGGGGAAGCCTTGGGAGAGGCTGCTACAATTGATCGAGTTCTCCTACAATAACAGCCACCAGGCTAGCATCAGGATGGCTCCATATGAGGCACTTTACGGGAGGAAGTGTCAGACACCGCTGTCATGGGTTCATGATGTGGATACCAAGGCCCTTGCACTACTACAAAACAGACTTTTGGCCAGGGCAAATTTCTCTGGCAAAAAGTCCAAAACCGTGGCTAAAACGTTTTAGCCACGGTCTAGCCACGGGAAAATTCCGTGGCTAAAGTCGGCGTGGCTAAAACTTTTAAGCCACGAATTGGCCGTGGCAAATAGTATTAGCCATAGTAAAAAAACCGTGGCAAATAAGCCAACTATTAGCCACGGTATGAAACCCTGGCTAAAAGTAAACTCATCATTTTTAAAAAAAAATTATTTGCCACAGTTACAAGTCGTGGCAAATAATAATTTTTGTTTTTTTTAAAAAACACATTCAAAATACTGTAATACAATTGCAAATTATTACAACTGTAAATTAACGAGATACACGTTCAATCGTGACTCACCCAAGCCTGACATCGAGTTGATCAAGACTGAAGTTGGAATAATTGATAAGCAATCTATTTCAGGTTGAATTAAAACTTAGAATGCTTCAATTAAATCATATGCGAAGAAATCATATTCATAATTATATGTCTTTCACCAAATACACAGCCAAGAACAATAATAATGCCATTTATTGAAAGTTTTATGCATGACAAGAATAAAATCAAAATAATTATCAAATTGAAAATCGGGAAAACAAAACAATGACATACATAACCCTACAATGTATCTTTTCAGCATTGCTAAACATAAGCTCGAGGAACTCTTCCAAGCATCAGTTTCATGGTTTGTAACCACGAGTGTTGGAGCTTACTGCTTCTGCCCGACTCCAGACTGTCCCGGGATCTACAAAGTAGTTGTTTTGAAGGATGAAGCAGATGCTGATAGGGATCTACAAGAATAAAATCTTTCAGAAGGAACATAATTCTGTAATTTGAAGTTTCATTGAATAAGAAACACCATCTGATGCGACCATACATTAATACAGGGTTAAAGAGTTTAACCTGCCTGATCTGGTATTGCTGTGTGTCCAGCCTGGTTTGAGTGCCACCTGTAAACAAAACATAAGAGAATTTTTTTTAATGTGATCAAAAGTTAATAAGGTTGAGAAAAAACAAAATTTCTTGGGAAACATCTCGCATGAAAAAGAAAACAAATACCAGTCTTGAATGATGTGCGCGTGGCTGATGATGATACGTTACTTGCATGCTTATTGTTGGGTAGAGCGCCAACTGAGCATCTTCTTGCACTCCAATGTTCCGGAGCTCCTCTCATACCGACTGTAAGAGATTAGAATGAGAATGTTCATGACAGTTTCAGAAATTTTGGCAGTTTATATTTATGGAAAAAGTACTATTTGATTGGCGATTGGGGAGGGAAAAAGTAAATTATTGCCCTTGTTATAAGAATGTGATTGAAAAGGTAGATGGATGCAACCACATCGAGTGTCGGTGTGGACGTCATATTTGCTGGGTGTGCCTCCAGGTGTTCGCCTCCAGCGAAGAGAGCTACTCGCACCTGAGGTCTTCTCATGAAGGCTGATTTTCTGGGCATATCAGGTGTATTAATTATAGATGTGCATATGTAAACATATATATATATGTATATGTATATCTATATATATATGAATAAAGCATAGGGCTGTCCCTGAAGTCTACTTTTGAAACAAATGAAAATCAAGCAGTAACTTACACAAATTAAAAAAAAATAGGGATTCATAAGGCATTATGCAAATTGGACATTTGTATCTATTATTTGTTGAGGTCTCGCTACAACAACTTAATATACAGACAAAGTCAAATAAGTAAAGCAATGAGGAAAAGTAAATGAAAATGCTAATGACAGAGAGCGCTGACCTGCACTGTTTCTTCCATTCAAGAAAGCATAATCAAGAAAAAGAAAGAATTATCAAACTATCAATAAACTGAAGAAAGGAGTCCTCACATACCCTTAATACAGCTGGAATGTAAAAGGAACCTTGAGGAGATGAAACCGTCTGATCATAATATTCTAAAACATCAGCCTGTCAGATTAATTTGAACATAAATGTGAAAAATCTGCTCATATGCAGGTAGATATATTGCAATCTATATTTTTGAGTTATAGGAAAGAGAACTTAGAAATTTCACCATTACGAAAATGCTACAATTAAATCATCAGAGAACTTCATTTTCTCCTGATAACAAACAGATCTATGTCATGAAAACTTGTGCAGCAGCCTAACCTTCTCCATAAACTCCAAACAAATTGCTCGTTTCCAGCAAATAAAATTGACAGGCCTGAAAATTTATGAATAAAATTAGTTCAACATTCAAAAAAATTATAATACCAGAAACTTTTTCACAATGTACAGTAGAAAATTTAAAAACATATTTAAAGGGAACACTGAGAATAGATATAGGTGAAATAAAGTTCAATGTGGTGAAAGAAGTTGACAGGACCTTCAAAAACTGGTACTGATTCTTCATAAGGTATCAAGTAATGTTAAACTTCATAAAACTGGTACCGAAAATGCTTGGATCAAGGGATTTTTGTAGGGAATGGTGTAGTACCTAACTCATTAACTCCTGTCAATGGTAAAAAAGTAGTTCACAATGTACAGATGCAATTCAAATCTTCATGTTTCCCATTTTATGGTTATAAGTGTGATAACAGGGGGGGTGCTGGCCAGTGTCTTGAAGCAGGGAGGGAGGTAACTCAGGGTGCTGGAATGCGGATCTGGAATAATTGATAAGAAATTCTTATTTAGCACTTACTACTCACTTTCGGAAATGAGCAAAAAAAATCCATCTAAAACAACAACAAAATCCACGGGCCTTGATTTTACCATAAAGCTTGAAAAAAATCATGAAGAATGGAAATGCCTGGCCAGCATATTTCATATTCTGGCCATCTTTAGTCCGATCTATAAACAAAGACAACCAGCAAATTAAATAGAAGATCAAAGATTTTGAGATTGAAGACAAAGATATCAGAATTTGAATGCAAAATAAAGCTATCAATACGACATACATAATCAAGATCAGAAGGTGAAACTTTATGTACATTGCCATCAGTTCATAGCAATAGAGAAGTTAATAGGATAAGGAAAGGAAACATCCTTTCCTCCATATCTATTAACAAATCTTGACACCGTCAAGCAATGTCATTAACCCAAATTCCATTCGCAATATGTAATAAGTATATATAAGTGGATGAGAAAAGTTTCGCAACAATGAAGTACTGGTAGAGTAAGCAATAAACCATAAGTAAAATAATAGAATATGGGCACAAGACATGTACATTCCAAGTGCACAAAGTAGAGTTCATATAACTGGAGGGTCACAAGTGCATTCCAAGCCGGATACAAAAGAATAATCAATTTATAACTACTAATCCTCAGATATATCCCTCCATTGACAATTGTAATGGGCCTCATGTATAATAGGAGGGGTACAATCACATCAATCATCCTCGCAGCGGTACATGTTGGGAAAACTCCTTATATGTAACGATATAGGATCGTCATTGTATAGAAAGACTATTCTTTACGTATTTGTTGCAGACAGTGATCAGAAGATGAAGATTTACAAAGCATGAAAAATCATCAAGTGCAGGCTACGTGTGACAAATGGCATTCAAGGATAGCAGTCTATCTCAGAAGCAGATAGTGGAATATAAATCAAAGTATTTGAAGAAGCAAGCAGTAGAAGCCTTTAGTAAACAGTAGTGGATATATTTTTCAATGAACAAGTCTTATTTCATATAATGAAGATAGTAAACAAGTGTTAGTCGAATTCTATTTGAATAATGAAGAAGAAGTGCTAATCAGAAATATAATAGAAGTTGATAATTGAATGCCTTTTGACGTTTATATATGTTCTAAGGAAGCAATTTTTAGAAGGCAGTAGTCAAATTCAATCTGGTAGTTGAGTGGATATTGAAGCATGAACAAGATACTAAAGGAACAGTTATGAAAAGTTGATAGTCTGAGTTTTTTGATTGATGAGTATAAAGTCGAAATAAAGTAGTATCCTGATGCACACAATAGAAGTTGATGGTCAAATGCAATTCGATTTTACGTTAAAACAAGAGAGCATTAACTCTAAAATAATTCGATTTGAAGTTGCTATGATCTAATATATTCTGGCTCATCTAGGGGTGTGAAAGCCACATAAAGCAATGACTAACTTAAGGAACCTAAAATGATGAGACCACAACTTATCATCATAAATCCTAAACAAAAGATCATGAATTTTGATTTTTAGAATTCCAAAGCATACCGTCCTTACAGATCATTCCATCTCCAAAATTTCACAGGTGAGAAACAACACAAATCTTCCATGAAAAAAAACTTTCAACAAAAATCCAATAGAAATATTTACGAAATAGAAGCAGGAAGAAGCAGGGAAACCTTGCCAAGCAATCGATATTAAAAATAGTAATTCAATGTCTAGCATAAAAATTCGTAACTAGATTTTGAAAACCCTAACTTCCATAGAAACAACACGAACCTTCCACGAAAAAAAAACTTTCAACAGAAAACCTACATGAATCTTTACGAAATACAATAAATAAAACTAAGAAACAAGTAAGTGTGATCATAGAAAACAAATTTTGTGAGAGAAGGAAGAGGACCCGCAAGAAAAAGAAAAAAATCTACAGCAGAATGGAGCTCACCGTACGGCCGTCGATGGTATGAGTGTCTTGAAGGACACGATCAACGATGGTTGGATCCGCGAAGACGACAAATCCAAATCCCCTAGGCTTTCCGGTAATTTTATCCCTCATCACCACCGTTTGCAGGACATCTCCATATTTGCCGAAGTAATCGCTCAGCTTTTCTTCCGTTGTCTCCCATGAAATCCCTCCGATAAAAAGCTTCCCATGATCCGAATCCATTCCCCTATTCCTCTTCGATAAAACCTAGCAGGAGAAACTAGGGTTTCGGGACAGATAAGTCAGCGGTTTCGGGATAGATAAGCTGGTGCAGTGGATCATGGAACCCCTTTTAGAATATGATAGGCCAAATATGATTGTTTAAATGTCAAATATTAACCACGTTTTTTTATTTTTCATGGCTAATACAAAGGTATTAGCCATGTTATTTTATAGCCGTGGCTAAAACTTAAATATTAGCCACGGTTTTACGATCATGGCTAATACTAGTGTATTAGCCACGATTTTTGAACCCTGGAAAAAAAACGTGTAGCTAATACTCATTTTTCTAGTAGTGTTGGTTCCGATTATGTGAAGGATACGGAGGCTCAGGTTCATTTGATTAGGGATCGGCTGCTAGAGGCCCAGAGTAGACAGGCGAAGTATTATGATGCTCGGCGCCGGAAGGTGGAGTTCCAGGTTGGAGATAGAGTTTTCTTGAAGATACGTCTGGTACACGGTGTCTCTTGGGTGTGGAGGCACAAGAATCTCAGTCCTCGATATATGGGGCCATACTTGATCCTGGAGCGGATCAGCCCCTTAGTTTACCGACTGCAGGTGCCACCGGAGTTGGGTACCCTACACGACGTCTTCCATGTCTCTTCCTTGCGAAGAGCTCTCTTATGGCCGGAGCAGCACGTTACTACTACAGCCGGTCTGATAGTGCCAGACAGATCCGTTAGATTGGAGTCGATCCGGATTGATGATACAGATGTTTGTGTGTTGAGGAAGAAGAAGGTCCCTCTCGTGAAGGTGTTGTGGTCCAATCTTGGACGGGAGCAGCACACCTGGGAACTGAGGCATCTGATGTTGGAGCAACACCTGGAGCTATTCACTTCAGGTATACTTTAGTTTATGTATTTAAATTTCTTATAACTCTTGCAAGTAAAACCCCGTAGACCCGAACTTGAATTTCTGGGACGAAATTATTTTCTTATTTATTGGGATTTGTAACATCCCTTGTTACTTCTAGACCCCTCAAATTAGATTGGGTTAGGCATGGGGTGGGTGATAGGGAATTTTGCTAGGTTTGACCCTAGGTAGTGGGTTGTAGCCATGTGGGGCCCACTAAGGGGCCAAAGTCAAACTAGGTCAAACTAGCCTGAATATGAACCCTAGCCACACCATGACCCCACCACATTGCCCTAACCCTAAAATAATCTAAGTGGACCCTAGGGCACGTCATTAGGTCAACCCTTTGACCCTAGTTGACCAAAGTCAACCGTGGAGCTAATTTGGTCAAACCTTTACCTATAGGCCCAATTAGCCCAAGTAGGGCACCACATTGACCCAACCCAAGTTGGGTGGTGCCATTAGACCCATGACCACCAAGTGGGGTCAGCCCACTCATCATGGTTGACCAAGTCAACTCAAAGTCAACCTAGTCAACATAATTGACCTAAAGGAGAAAATGAGGGCTAGGCCCACCCTCCTTGGGCCAAGCCCACCAAACTTGGCCCATGGCCAGCTTGGAGAAAGACCAGGCGTACCCCTCTGGTTTTGGAGAGAGGTCACATGCAAGGGGTATTTTGGAGAATTTACCCAAAAGAGGAGAGAGAACATGAGAAAAAGAGGTGGAGGCCACTTGGCCTGGGCTCCATCAGCCCAAAATCTTGTTGGACGGCCACCCAAGGAATTCCAGAGAATTTGGCAGCATGGTGGCCACTTGGCACCAAGGGTGAAGCCTCCAAAGCCCCAAACTGAGCTCACCTTGGTTGTATCTCCCTATACAACCACTTCTAGCTCAAACGGACCACACCATCAGCTTCAGTGAGTGGAATCGAGTGGAGAACGAGTCTTGGAGCAAAGTTTTTGGTGAAGAAACGGGATTTTGAGCAGGATATCGCCGGAGCAGCTCAACCATGGCCAACCGCCGCCAACCTCGACGTCGTGCCGCCATTTGAGTCTGTTTCGCCTCCCCTCTACTTGTACTAGCTTTCTAGATCCTTTAGGAGAGACATCGGGCTCAATTGAGCCCGATACCATGTGAGGAAATGGAGATTTTTCCGAGTTTTGCTTCTTGCTCGGGTTCGCCTGAGGAGCCAATTCCGGCGGCCTCATCGTCGGGAATCGCTAGCCACCACCTCAATGAAGGTAGTGGCGACATCCGCAGGCGGTGGTGGTGGCTCAGCTGGCCAGAAGCAGCCAGCAAAGGTGGCCCAGCAAGAATCGATCCCAGCCATTGGCTGATTGGGGACGATGACCAGATCCCGTCAAATTTACTTCAAGATTTGTGCTCATCACTTAAATTAAATCAAATTTAAAACTATAGTATTGTGTATAATCTTTCACACTTATACAGTCATATTACAAACTATTTGTAGACCTCTTAAATGCATTTCCAAGACATGCACCTTAAAGTAAATTTGTAGCTTAGTGTCTTAACTTTAATTTGGCACCTTAAACATCAAATGTGGTAGAGTATATTGGGCTGTAGGTCAGTTTTCCTAGGACTGGTCCTAGGAAAGGGTAGAATTTCAAATTGATGCCCAAGCCAAACCATTAATCAAAATGACCCCAAGGGTGCATGCATTATTAGGTCATATTTAGCCCTTGCCAAAAATTGAGAATTTTTGGGAATATAGTTTCTATAGGTTTTGCTTAAATATCAAAAAATAAATAAATTAAATATTTGGAGTGTTATGTCTCCAAATGGCCCCAAATTTTGGTGCCATGTCCTTGGGGACTATACATGTGCATGGTAAAAATTGTAGAACATTTGGACCAATGCATGTTGGGTAAACTCACTTGCATGTGTTGATTATACATAGGCTTGGGGTGCAAATAGCCAATTTTGAAATATTGTGTATTATGCCTATTTGGAACATCCAAAAAACATGGTATTGATTTCAGAAGCTCATTAGGGTGAATTATATCCCAAATTGTAATAATGGGATTTTTGGAAGCAAAAATCCCATTATTTGAAATTTTTGGAATAATAGAACTTTTGAAAAATAAATGTAAAAATATGTTCATCATTGAGATAAAATCCCCAATTCTGTTCAAGGTCAATATTATGTTAGATTTAACTCCTGAAAATTTTTATGTCTCTGTTTGAAGAATTTTGATAGGAGGTATGTGGAAATTACCCTTTTACCCTCATTTTACTTAATTAGCAAATTGGTGAAAATACTTAGTAGAAAATTTTGGAAAATTTCTTGATGATGTATCTGAGTATGATTAACCTTGTATAATTTTCTCAGCATTGTTGGATGAATTAGTAATTTTTAAAAACTTATAATGGCATTTTGATATATTATTAAGAATTGAAATTGGTAGGCCATTGCATTATAGAAGTTGATGAAACTATGCCATTAGACTTAAATTAATGATGTATATGCTCTGTAATTTTCCTAGAATTCTTAGTAATGTATTCCCTATACTTCATTTGGAGAATGACAATTGTGTGAATTTTGTATTAATTAAGGAATAAATAGAAATATTCAAAGGAAAATTATAAATTTTGGTAGACAGCTATTTTTTACCAAGATGCAACTCAGGAAACATTCTTTAGGTCAGTGGACTATGATTTGTAATACTTCATGTATTAAATGACCTAGGGGATTAATTAAATGATTTAATTAGAGGCCTTAATGACTTAAGAAAATTATGAAAATCAATAGGCTCACTTCATTAGTACATACCATCCTAGGATAAATAATTAGGGGCAGGTGGCCCAAGGAATTGGAAGTTCCATTTCGGGGTGTTATTAGGTCATGGGTTGCGCAAAATATTAGTAGGTTATACTATAAGGACCACCGGGGGATATATCAACGAATGAGCTAGAGATTTCAATTGGAATATGACCCTGGTGGGTAGAGTTATCTTAGTGATGAGAGTAAAAGTGCAAGCCTTGGATAGCAACTGAAGTGGAGTCCGGCGGATGACCGTCGCCCTTCTGAGAACATCTTAAGACATTAGGATCACTAAAGAGTAATAACGAGAGTTGAGGGTGAATTATGGGTAGTCGTCAACTAAAGTAAATATCCTTAAGAAAGGGAGCTTTGGGCGTAATCCCATTGTAGTTCCTAGTGCCCCCGAGAGCCCTTCACACGGTATACCCTGGGCAGTCCTGGGATTAACCTTAAATCACTAAGTATAACAATCCGTAGACAAGAGTAGTCTAATAGGTTAAGACATTGTGATTCATTCTCGCCCGTGACAGGTTTGAGGGATTTTGAATAAAGGCACTATTATGCGTTCTCACCTGAGATGGGTTGGAGGGATATATGTTGCAGGCTCACCCATAAAGGGTTTGAGGGATTCAGGACAGGTTGGTCCTGCGAGCTGAAGGCTCGGGATGAAATACTTGCATGTGCATAAATTTAGTGGCAGGTCATGCGGTACTGGCCATTCATCACACCGATGGAAGTACGGTGAACCAGGCGGGTGTGAGGGTTTGAGGGGCCAGTGGGTTGTTTTACACTGCGGTCTGGAGGACGATCCCCGATAATGCACACCCGACCCAACAAGACTGATGGGTTATCAGCAAAGTACGTACGCATAGACTCTATAGTGCACCTTGGACGTTTACAGATACGTATGAGAGGGGTCTAAGGTTTGGTAGTGTGCATACAGGCCTAGAGGTGGAGATGCCCGCTCCGTTGCTGCCCTAGCCACAGCGGTGGTACCCGAGAGTGAAGCTATCTCTCAAAAAGTGGGAACTAAAGGTCGTGATCACAGAGTCATTGTGTGTGAGTTGCACTTGCCTGTTGTATAAATTGCATCATAAACATTCATTCATAATAGGTCATACGCTTCATAGATCCTTATCATATAAATAAGTATGGGCTTTTTTATATGATAAGTTAAATTTCCTAGAAACCCTAACTTATAAATTTTGTATGGGCATTTTTATAAGTTAAGGTACGATTTGTGATGGTAGAGTAGTGGTAGCATAGTTTTACCTTCCTGCTCTTACTTTAAGTTCTTTACTTACTTTACCGTACTACGTTTTACTTCACTTGTCTTACTTACTTCAGTCTTATACTTTACTTACTGCACTTGTACTTCTTACATAGAACTGCTAGAGTAGAACTACTATTACTCCTCATATACTTGTTAGTATAGTGCCACTGCCACCTGTTTACACTTGTTACCCCCTTGTTGTCCTCCGCTTCATCCTCTCGTACGGTGCCTAGGAGTTGCGGGGCGAGGTGTGGAGGAAACGACTTAGTCTTTTTGATTAATGGTTAGTGACCAAAATATTTTTAGGTGCTCGAGGAGATGGAGCACCAGCACGACCGGCAGGACGCGATGACAGGATGTGAGGAGCTGATACCACCACCTACTACTACTACTACCGCAGATTTTCCTCAGGTTGGATGACTTGGTGATGAAAGTTATCTTCCTCTGTTTAGAGTTGAGAGAGAGAGAGATTTTGATATGTTGTACCGGGCATAAGCCCTTTTTACTTCTGTATTCATATGAACTGATGTATTTCCTTTTTATATATTCATATATATGTACTGTGACTGTGGACTAGTTGTGGTTTACTTTTACCGCTATACTTTTGTTTCTCATTTTGGCCTACAGGTTATATGATCGTATTAGCTGGCAGAATCAGCGTGTTGCGGTGTCGACTAACCCGTGCGTTAGTGTCACCGTAAGACGGCGGTTCTGGGCATAAGACCGGGTAGCCTCCTTGGTAAGGGGGAGGGGGGTCTTATACGGGCAGGCTAGCTAAGTGGTCGGTGGAACTGAGTGAGTTCGACATCTCCTTCACCCCCCACCTATGGATCAAGGCCCAAGAAATGGCCTACTTTTTGGCTAACTACGTGGTCGAGGCAGCGGAGGAAAACCTCACTCGACCAACTTCGTGGAAGGTAAAGCTAGACGGCGCTTCGGGGAGACATTCCCTAAGGGTGGGGGTAATCTTGGAAAGCCCACAAGGGACGAGAATTGAGCAAACAGTGGTGGTGCACTTCCTCATCACTAACAACTAGGCCAATTATGAGGACGTAATAGCAGGGTTGTGCCTGGCCAGGGAGCTGGGGGTGCTCGATGTGGAGGTCCTCACTGACTCCATGGTGGTAGATTCCCAGATCAATGGGGAGTTCGAGGCGAGAGAGCCTACCCTCCGGCTATACTTAGCAAAAGTGAAGGTGCTCATCGGCATGTTTCAGACCTTCTTCATCTGACACGTGCCCAGAGAGGAGAACGAGCAGGTCGATCAGCTAGCGAAGCACGGTCCTCTGTTGGGGGTACCGTCACTAATCTATTCCGCCCTTCCATCGAAGAGGGGGAGATGATGGAGGTGGATCAACACCCCTCGTGGATGGACCCGTTCACGACGTTCCTCTCCATAGGAGAGTATCCAGAGGGGATGGACAAGAAGATGTTCAGATACAAGTCTGCGTACTATCTCCTCCAGGATGGGCAGTTGTATCGGAAGACTCTCTCGGGGATGCTGGCCCATTGCGTGGCCGAGAGGGAAGTGTAGAGGATCTTGGATGAAAGAAAAGGGAGAGTAATCTCTGTTTAACTCTAGAGGGGGGTGAATAAAGTTAATTAAAAATTCCTTTGCAACTTTTTACCACTATAAAGTTAAGTAATAAAATAGGTGATATAATAATAGCTAAGAGAGGTTAACAAAAGCAAAGAAAAACAACACTAAGCTACCACAACACAAGACAAAAGGAAAACAGCAAATACACAGACAACACAAGAATTTTATAGTGGTTCCCCAACTGGGTACATCCACTCTTCTACCACCCTAGTAGGAATCCACTAAAGGTTTTGATCAGGTGACTGCCACCACAATATCTATTTGAAGGGAGATATTGCAACCCTTTGAGCTTTTGATTAGGTGCACAAAAACCAAACTCAAGTCTTTTGGAAGGTGACTTGTGAACCAGGTTAACTTTTGAAGGGAGTTAAAACCATGTACAGTGGGATGGGAAAGAAATTGATGTTAGTCTTCTCTTTTCTCAAAAACACTTTGAGAAGACTTTGTGTGGATTCCAGATCTTGTCAAAGCTCCCCCTGAGATGTAGAGTTGTTCAGGATTGAGAAGCTTTGTTCAAGAGTATGAAGGTCTTCAGCTTGTGTAAAGTAGATCCAGGAACTTTAGACAGATGGATCTATGTTGTCTTAGCAAATTCCTAGAAGGAGAAGATGAAGAAGACTCTTGATCAGTTTGTGTTGTTCTTCTTCTATCCTCTTGAGAGCAAAGTGAGAGATGTGGATTTAGAGCTGCTGTGAAGTTTCTGCTCTTACTAAGAATATCTCTCTGTAATTTTTCTGCTCTGAAAGAATTATGTTGTTATTCTCAGTCTCTGTCTTCTTTTCAAAATACTATTCTCTCTATATTCCCTTTGACAACCAATCTTCCTTCAAAATTTGAATAACTGTAATTAATGCCTTGCTGGAAAACTGGAATGGAAAACGGCTAGCATATCTGTCATTATTCGTTTCCTTAACTGCCCCGAGAAATATGTCAAATAAATCCTCTGATGAATACCATAATCAATGTTGCCAGGAACGGCTATATTCATAGGGAATATAAGTATTGATTACTCAGGGGATTTATGACTTAAAATAATAATAGAGAGGGAACATATAAGGAAAGAATAAAGAACAGACAACTTACAGAATTTGTCGACCAGAGGATAGATTTCGTCGACCTGCACTAAAAGAACGTCGACCTGAGAAATACTGTTCGTCGACCTGAGCTCTGTGAAGCAAACACTGAATATAAACAACTGATTCTGCGCTCCAAGCGTCGACCTGAGAATCTGTTCTACACTCAAAGATCGTCGAACACAAAACTTGAACATACAGAATTAGTCGAGCTGAGAACTAGTCTGGGAGAAAATAACGACCACAGAATATATCCTTCTAATGGAAATCGTCGACCTGAGCTCTAAGTTCATCGGGCTGAGTTCGACGAACGTCGAACTAATTTCCAGACAACTAAAAATCTTCTAAGTCTTGAATCTGAAGTCCACATCAGGCAGGTCCATGAAGTTTGACACTTGGGGGACTGGCCTAAAATTTAGAAAGAAAAACTAGTGACTCTAACTATACATCATGGGTCAACACAACCTAAGAAGTGAACCTAGCCCAAATCAAAACAGGGGTTCCAATAATCTCCCCCTATTTGGGTGAGGTTACTTCAAAACAAATAGAAACAAAAGCATAACATAAAATATAGAGCTGATAGAATGGAAATGTTATCGGCAAAAGATTAAAGCTATGGTACAGATATTGTTCAAAAAATGAAACATACGGTAGAAAAAAAATATTAAGAGTATTTGGGAGGAGCAGAAGATTTTGAAAAATGAGTGTCCTGTTAGGATCAATTGCTTCTGTGATAGTCATCTTCATGTCTACATCACCAAGAGTCTATTGTTCAACTGCCCTTGGAACAACAGCTTCAGGATGGAGGCGCATGTATTCATCTGCATTGAAAATCATTCCCACCTGATATTTCTCAAGCTCTTTCTTCCTGTAGGAAGACATAGTAGAGAATTGGTAAGTATCCTTACCTTCCTCTCTTGCTTTCCTGATCTGAGATAGAGCAATCAGCTCATTAAGCATAGTCATCCTTATATTAGGATCCATTTCAGGATCATAGTCTATAATAGGAGGGCCTTCAGGACTAATGTCTCTTTTAGGAGATGAAGAGATTCTGGGAGGGCTTGAATGCTTGGCAGGAGGAAGAGCATGAATTCTGGAAGAGTGATGATGTTTTTGTTGGGGATATCTACTTCCAGAAGATTGATGGGGTCTGTCTTGCCTCTAATAGGTTTTAGTAAATGATGAGAGTCTCTGGCTAAGATTTCCAGTTGCACCAGCAGCTAGAGGAGGAGGAGGTGGATCTTTCCTGAATTTCTTCACTAGAGATGATCCATACTTCTTCTTCTTCTTCAGTGCTTTAGCTTTATTTCTAGACAGCTTCATCCACTAAGGAGTTTTTGGAGTGAGGAATATTGTGCAGAATATAATATGGAACATCATTATCAGGACTGGGCTTGGGAGCAGTCTTTGCTGGAGCTTTTCTCTTCTTTGATTTGAATCTCTTGGCATTGTCATATTCAGAATTATCAGAATCGTCAACTGGATCATCTTCAGAAGAACTCTGTGGATTATCATATAAAGCATCTAATTCTTTTATAGTTTCCTGTGAAATTTGCTTGTCTGCTTGAGGAGGTGGTGGAGGTAGAACAGCTTGAGGAGGGACAATAATCTCTAAAAGCATCTGTGAATCATCTGTATCTTTATCAGTCAGAAGAAGATCATTTATCTCAGGATCTTTTTGCATTTGTTCAATCTCTAGTGGAATATCCTGTGCAATTAACTCATCGAGATTTGGTATATGACTATCATCAATAACATAAGTTGGGCCAACAGGTTCCACAACTATGTTAGAAACAAAACTTGCCTGAATGGCCTGAAGAGTTTTTGTACTAACTGGAGCTGTATGGCAAATAATATATGTGCAATACTTGGGAGAAACAAATAAAAGAATGTTCCTATATAAGATATCAAAAGAAACTAGAACTGACTTCAATTCAATTGCTGGAGAAATGGAATAGTCTTCAGAAAGAATATCCAAAGAAGAAACTAAATCAACTGACTCAGAATCGGTGTCCAATAATTCTGTGAGATCTGCATCTGGTATCTCAGTATCAACAAACTGTATCTCTACTGCTGTTGCTGCTGCTGCTGGAGCTACTTCTTCATGGAGTATCTCCCCCTGCCTGGGTTCAGTAAGCACTGAAGCCAGGCCCCTGACTGAATAAGGAGGGACAGAGAAAGCAGAAATTTGTGCAGTAAGAGATGAAATAGAAGAAACAAGAGGTGAAATAGCCTCTGCTATGAGTTATTGTAGGAGAGGTGTGATGGATTGCAGAATGGAAGAAATGGAGGGTGAAACTATGTTCATGAATTCAGCTGGGGTTTGAATAGAGATAGATGGGTTGAGGGTGGATGATGATGGATGGAAGGATGTGGAGTCTGGCATTTGCTCATCTAGTGAAGATGGGGTATGAATGGGTGATGATAGTAGATTGAATGATGGTAAAGATGATAGATTGAGAAGGGGGATGTCAGTAAGATGAGATGGAGGAGGGATAGTGGAAGAGTAGCATGCTCTGGTGTTGTAGCATGTATTGGAGATTGAGTAGGTGAAGGTTGATGATCTGGAGAAAGAGCTGGTGTGGAAATATGAATTGGAGAAACAGGAGGTGTAGGTTGATGTTCTTGGGATGAGAAAGAAAGTTGTATGGATGTGGAGGTAGTCTGATTAAGAGGAGGTGGAGGGGGAGTGGCTGGATCAGCCCCTGTACCCTCAGAAGGTCTAGAAGAGGAAGCCCTGGAGGGCTTAGGGATGTTCCTCTCCCACCTACCAAACAAGGCGCAGGTAAGCCTCTTGGAGGCATTTATGAATATGGTCGGGGGGACCAGTGATTCAGCAGTCTTGGCCTAAAGAAAAATTCCCAAAATCTGTCCAAAACACACTTCCTTCTTTGTGTTTTTCTTCTTAATCAATTCAAACATAATTTTGGCCCATTTCACGACCTTCTTGTTTGCCACTGCACTCATCACAAGGAACTGTTGTCTAGTTATGTAATAATGGGCGGTGTGTTTGCCCAGCAGAACTTTTCCCACAACATCTGCCAGAAACTTATAATCTGCAGATAGATGTTTCTTCAACAATTTGTTAGGGTTGTCACCAGAATAACCCATTCGATTCAACATTTCATCAAACTCAGCAGAATCGATTTCTAAGTCCTGTTCTCCATTCAATGAACTATAAATTTCACTTAAAACATCAGGAGTAAGTGAAACGGCATTACCTGAAATTATTCCAATCAATGTATCAGCATCTAGAGCCGATAGAGTGAAAACCCATTCTCGAATTTCAATCGCCGCAATCTTCATCCTGGTAGTCATCAGATTCTTTAACTGTAGATCTTCAAATAACTTCAGAATATCAAGGAAGATTTGATCTGAGAATTGAAAAGACTCGAAATCGATGTCAAAACCCATGTCGAATTTCATTACTGACAGAGCTCTTGCTGAAATCGCCATGATCACCTGCAACAGAAAAAGAGAGAGATCAAGTGCAAGAGAACTGAAAGCGTAGGATGGAGCTCGAAGAAAACCTGGTTATAAGTTTTTTCAGAATATGAAACTTCAAGCTTCGTCCTGTGAAAAGGAAATTCTTCGATCTCAGGTCGACGAAAAATTTCATGAAGAGATAAATTCGTCGATCTCAGACTGAAGATATGGAGATATTTCGTCGTCCTCAGAAATATTTCTTGAAATAGGATCATCGATCTCAGGTGGACTAAACTGACTTCACATAGAGATTTCATCGATCTCCGGTCAACGAACTCCCAACGATAAGTTTGCAAATCGTCGATCTCAGGTTGATGAATTGTTTCCAGATCGTTTACACTAAGGACAGATTTAAAATTAAGTATTTCCATCTATCATTCCTAACTGATTCAGAAAGAACAAATGTTTAGATTCATCCAAGAGCTTGGTGAGAACATATGCCCTTTGCAAATAAGTGGAGATAAATTCAAGGTTAATTTTTTGTTTGTCCACACAGTCTCTTATGAAATGATGTCTTATATCTATATGTTTTGTCCTACTATGATGCACTGGATTATGTGCAATAGAAATTGCACTGGTACTATCACAAAATATGGTTGAATTATTTAAGTTGTATCCATAATCTAGTAGTTGGTTTTGTATCCACAAAATTTGTGAACAACAACTGCCAGCTGCAATGTATTCAGCCTCTGCAGTTGAAGTGGACACTGATGTTTGCTTCTTACAAAACCAAAACACAAGTCTATCACCAAGGAACTGGCATGTTACTGATGTGCTTTTTCTGTCCACCCTACATCCAGCATAGTCAGCATCAGAAAATCCAGTAAGCTCAAATGCTGACTCTGTTGGATACCAGAGTCCTAGATTTGGACAACCCTTTATATATCTCAAAATTCTTTTAATGAAAATAAGATGAGATTCCTTAGGGCTCACTTGGAACCTAGCATAAAGACATGTAGAAAACATGATGTCTGGTCTACTTTCTATGAGATAGAGTGGGGATCCAACAATAGCCCTATACTTAGTCTGATCAACTAGTTTTCCATGTTCATCAGAGTCAATCACATCATTAGCAGCCATGGGAGTTTTCATAGAGGAGGCATCAGCCATCCCAAATTTCTTAATAAGCTCATTTGCATACTTAGATTGGGATACGAATATGCCTTCGGGGGATTGCTTCACTTATAGGCCAAGGAAGTATGATAGCTCTCCCATACTACTCATCTCAAACGTTGAATGCATTAGATCAGAGAATCTCTTGCATAGTTTGGATTTGTAGAGCCAAAAATTATGTCATCTACATATATTTGTGCTACCAAAATTTTATCATGATGCATCTTAGTAAAAAGGGTCCTATCTACCATGCCTCTAGAGAACTTGTGTTCTAAAAGGAAACTAGCTAAGGTTTCATACCAAGCTCTGGGAGCTTGCTTTAGACCATAAAGAATTTTATGCAATTTAAAAAATATATGAGGAATGAGTAGAAGAGATAAAACCTGGGGGTTGTTCAACATAAGCCTCTTCCTTTAGTTCTCCATTCAAGAAAGCACTCTTGACATCCATCTGGTACACTTTAAACTTCTTAGAAGCTGCATAAGAAAGAAAAATCCTGATTGCTTCTAGCCTTGTAATAGGAGCAAAGGTTTGATCATTGTCAATGCCTTCCTCTTTCCTATAGCCTTGAGCAACAAGCCTAGCCATGTTTCTCATAATTACACCTTGGGCATCAAGTTTGTTTCTGAATACCCACTTGGTTCCAATTATTGGATATCTTATGGGCCTTGGAACCAAGTCCCAAACTCTGCATCTCTCAAATTGATTGAGCTCCTCTTGCATTACAATAATCCAGTGTGGATCTTGCTCTGTATCATTTATGGATTGAGGCTCAACTTGAGAGAGGAAACAGACATGCATCATATCTTGGTTGAGTTGATGCCTTGTCTGTACACCTACTGACATGTCCCCAATAACTTAAGATCTAGGGTGATCCCTAAGTGTGACAAGGTCAATGGGTGGAGTTGGTTCAACAACAGCATTTGGAGTTAATTCATCTTGTGGAGTAATGTCTGTTGTCAAAGTAGGTTTAACCACTTCCAAAAATTCTTCTTCACTGTCTTCATCAGCATGTGGAGGAGGATGTGATATGACCTTTTGTGTAAGGTTTAACTCACCCAATTTCTCACACAAGTGAGGTACCTGCAATAGATCTGAGGTAGAAGAATCTTTCTCCT
The DNA here is from genome assembly GCA_039583875.1 of Platanthera guangdongensis. Taxonomy (NCBI): domain Eukaryota; kingdom Viridiplantae; phylum Streptophyta; class Magnoliopsida; order Asparagales; family Orchidaceae; genus Platanthera; species Platanthera guangdongensis. Next base: position 169,062,318 of record CM077153.1, on the reverse strand, counting down.
TATAATACATGTTAGCTTCATCAAATGAAATATGTACAGATTCTTGCATTTTTAAGGATGATTTATTGAAAACCCTATAAGCCTTGCTAACTTGGGAATATCCAAGAAAAATTCCCTCTGTAGCTTTAGCATCAAATTTTCTAATGTGTTTCTTATTATTGTTATGAATGAAACATCTACACCTAAAAATTCTAAAGTAATCAATTTTAGGTTTCTTCCCTTTAAGTAATTCATAGGGGGTCTTACCCTTAAGTTTGTGTATCAAACTTCTATTCAGCACATATTTTGCTGTGCTCACAGCCTCTGCCCAAAAGCATAGGGGCATGTCTGCATCTGCAAGCAATATTCCTGCAGATTTAATGAGGGTTCTATTTTACCTTTCTGCTAGCCCATTTTGTTGAGGAGTTCTAGGAGCATAGAAACAATGTTTTATACCTTCCTCCTCAGAGAATCTTTGCATAGGAAGAGATTCAAACTCAGTACCATGATCACTTCTGATCAATGAAACTGGAGTAGAATACTCAATCCTTATGCTCTTAAGAAAGTCTGTAAGGACTTCAAAGTTATCTGACTTGTTTCTCAAGAAGAACACCCAAGAGAATCTAGAGAAGTCATCTACAATAACTAGAGTGTAAGACTTCCCTCCTAAGCTTTGTACAGCAATGGGTCCAAAAAGATCCATATATAGCAAGTACAGAATCTTAGGTGAGTCACTTTTATTAATTGACTTAATGCTATTTTTAGTTTGCTTGCCTTTTTGACAAGCCTTGCATAGGCTTTCCTTCTTGTTGGGGCCAGAAGGCAATCCTCAGACAAGGTTGTCCCGAGATAGCTTAGAGATGTTCTTAAGGTTAACATGACCTAGTCTCTTATGCCAAAGAATATTGTTATTACGAACTTGATTGAATAAATATAGTTCTGAACTAGCAGAGTTAAAGTTTACTAGGTATATATTCCCTTGTCTACAACCTGTTAAAACGGTTTGGTTATTTGAAGAAATAATACATTTGGAAATAGTAAAGCAAACCTGATAACCTGCATCACATAACTGACTTATGGATATTAGGTTATGTTTGAGACCATTTACATATGCCACTTTTCTGAAAGTGACAGCTCCACTTTTGAAGTCTCCATAGCCTTCAGTTTATCTAAAGATGGAATCTCCAAAGATCACTCTTGGACCCAGCTTTGCCTTGAAATTGATTTGGTTGTCCTTGCATCCAGTCATGTGCTTTGAGCACCCACTATCCAGATACCACTTATTTTGAGTGATAGGATAGTTCTTCATCTGTAAGGAAACAGGTTAGATGTTCTTGACCCAGGTCACCTTGGGTCCTTGTTTCTTTTCATAAGAAAAAATGGAAATGTAAGAACATTCAGGTTGGCTTTTATACCCTAAGGGGTGAAATCTTCTGGGAGGAATTATTCATTGGGTGAATGGGTTGATATTCTGCCTAGGTTGATTAAGGTGATTATTATATTTCTGTTGGAGTTGAAGTTTCTGTAAGATTGATCTGGGATCGACGAACTCTGGTACGTTTGTCTACCTAAGGTCGACGAATTGGTATAAGATCTTTGATCTCTGCTCGAAGAATGAAAGTATTCATACTTAGAGCAACAATATCGTTGATCTCTGGCCGACGAACCAAACTGGTTTCGTCGATCGTGGATCGAATAATAACTATTATTATAGTTGGCGTTCGGAGTTCGTCGTTCTGAGGTCGACGCATTGTACATATTTCGTCGATCCGAGTTCGACGAAATCTGTTGAACATTGTTGTAGTTATTTTTCTTCTTGTTCTTAGATTTTTGTTTGAGTTCGATTTGTTTTAAGACTTCATTTACTTTGTCTATTTGTTCAGTATTCTTCTTACCCTTATCTAAAATGAAATTTACAGGTTTAGATAAATGATTCTTTTGGACTATTGGTGGTTCACTAGATGATGCACCTAGTCCTAGTTTACTGTTATTTGCCTTGGCATTTAGAGTACTAGTTATGTCTAACAGTTTTAAACTTCTACCATTAAGTGATTCTTATAATTTGTTGGCTTTGCTTAATTCAGTTTTTAAGAAAGCAATTTGATCATTTGATGAGGTATGTTCATCTGTTAGTTTAGCATTTTCAGCAATGTACTTGTCTTGTTCAGTAAATATTTCTCTGAGAAGTTTGATTTTCTTCTCAGATCCTATTAGATCTAAGCACAGATTTTTAAATTCAGTTTTAAATTATTCTGAATCAAAATCATAGGATGCTATTATCTGGTCCTCTACAGATAGAGATCTTTCATCTTCTGAAGCTTCAGCCTCTGACTGACTGTTGGAATTATCTATTGTCATTAGGCAAACTTCCTTTGCCTTCTCTTCTTCTTCATAATCACTGGAGCTGGAGGATGATGACTCTTCCTCAGTATCACTCTATGTTTCTACAACAAACCCTTTCTCCTTCCTCTTGTGTTTGCTGGTAGAGGGCTTGCTATGATGTGTTATTCTGGAATCATTTTCTCTTCTTCTGTCCTTCTTCTGAGTTTCTGGACATTCTGAGATGAAGTGTCCAGGCTTCCTGCATCTAAAACAGACAATTTCCTTAGATAGAGTCTTGTCATACCTTGGCTTATCATCTTGCCTTGATGACTTTCTTCTGAAGTCCTTATTTGCCATCTTGAAGAATCTTTTCGTGAAGAGGCTCATCAGCTCTTCATTGACTGGAGTCCCTTCAGACTCTTCAGCAGCCTTGAATGCAATGTTGTGCTCTTTCCTGATAGGTGTTAGAGTCTTCTGTTGCGGTGCCCTCTCGGCTGGCTGGGCCGCGGGGGCCTTGCCTTTTCTTTGGGCCGCGGTAGACGCATCGCCCGTGGCCTTCACCTTCTTGGGCGGCAGCGGTCGAGGTTGTTCGCGGCTGGATCGCTTCTCAGGGGCAGATGTTTGGGTCACGCGATGTGCAGCGGCTACGACTTCGACGTGGGCGAGCTCGCTAGAAGTGAGCCACGCGCTCTCATAAGGAGGGTGTAGGGGGATGTCGCGCTCTCCTGCAAAAAGAAAGTTAAAATAGAAATTATCAAAGTAGAAAGGATAAGCGCGAGTAGCTTACCTCCCCCGAGCAGGATGGGGGTGAGGTTGTCCAGATTCCGGCACTGGAAGGCGACCTCAAAATTCTTCCCAGCGAAGAACCCGCATAGCTCCGCTTCATGGAACCCCAGACTGGGGGGAGGTAGCTCGCCTCGCTAAGCTGTGCCGATGAGAAGGGGACGTTGTCGAAGTCCCCCCTGACGAACATGAATTTCTTGAGCCAATTATGGCTCTTATTGATGGTCTCCTGCACCTTGATGTGGTCGCTGGAGAAATAGGTGGTCTCGTCCTGTTCGCGCGGAAAGAGAACATCTTGCGGAAGACCGCGAGGCTGAACTTAACCCGCTCTTCTCGCAGGAAGCAGGCGAATCCGACCATGATGGCTACGGAATTTGGAGTCATCTGTCCTGGGATGACCGCAAAATATTTCAGTATCTGGCGAACCTCCGGCTATAGTGGAAGCCGAAGGCCCGCCTTAAAGTGCGCCAATGGGATGGCGAGCTCCCCTCCAGAGAGGTCGTTTATCTTTTCCCCCACTCCAGGTCGGCTCTCCATGAAACCTGGCGGGACGTAGTCGCTTATGGCGTCAAAGAATTAAGGTTTCAGTTTTTTATTCTCCATAAACAATCATTCATCAACATAGTTATTTATAGCCTACACCACTCAATCATCCTCCCATTCAAAATTCAAAATTCAAAAGAACATTATGATGGTTATATGCACCCATCATAATACATGAAATGAAAATACAATGATATAAGGCTTGAAAATTAAAATGCTTAAAAAATAGAAATTACTAAAATAACAATTGGTAAAATATATAATTATAATTATTTAATTTATAATTATATATTTTATTGAATGACGGCGGTGGACGTCGTGCAAAAAATGTAGCGGCGATGGCGGCGGCGTCGTGGTAGAAAATCCCATCCGTGAGCTTGCGGCAATGACCGTCCCAATCCACGAACGCTTTCAAACGGGGATCCATGGCGCCATTAGTAAACCCACTCCTATAACTTAGCCTTTATAAATTAGGCTTACAAATCAGATCTCCAGAGAGATCCTATTGATTTGAAAATGGGTTTTGGTGAAATGAATCTAGAGAAAAATCCCGGAGTCCTCTACCTTGACAGTATTGTAAACAATCCTTCTTCTTCACAATAACAAGAAAATAAATCTTCAGAGCTGAATCAGCTTATGCTAGGTAGAACTTTTGCAGAGTTCTGCTTCTTCTACAAGCTTAAGAAAGTATGTTGTTCTCTGTTGCAGGATTGAAGATGTACAAAAATTAGCTTGAGATCTACTAGCTGACTTTTGCAAAACATAGGGATTTAAGAGACGACAAAAGTTATCCAAAATTTCATGCAAAAAAAGTTGTTGTAAAAGTTGATCTCCATCCATATATAAACCCATGCAGCTGCAACAGCTCTATCTTCCTTTTAGGAAAGCGACTTGGTCGGCTTTAATGGCGAATTCATTCAAGGATATCGCTGCTGGAATAGTACGACAGTCTTTGTCTTTTAAAGCAAGATTTGCGTTGATTTAAATTTAAGGATTATTGGGAATATTGTTCTTCAATGTTCCTTGGTTTTGAAGAGGCATCACCTTTAATGCTAAGTGCATAATGTATTTGATAGACCTTCTACATTACTTATTGTACAGGTTTAAGTTGTTCTAAAAACATGTTTAGAACAGATCTGGACATTGTTGTATTTGTCTCAGCTGTTCTATAGAAATTTCCTAAAAAGACTATCTTGTCTCAGCAGAACCGCTGAGACTCAGCTAATAGACGTTTAGATAGCAGTCTATCCTAGCCCTGCTGTGAAAGTAGTATAGTCTCAGCGGAACCACTAATATGTAGTGAATTTATCGCTAAGATAGAAGCCAGTCTCAGCTAAACTGCTAAGACAATTTTGAATATATCTGTAACGATGGCGTGACCCATTTTTGGAGGAAGGCTAATAAAGCAAAATAGCTTTATCCATTCTTGGCCATGAAAGGTCAAATCAATCCAAGAGCCATTGTATATTGATGGAGCATATATAAAGCATCTTCTAGGTCATGAAAGATAGAGGATCGTGTGCGTGTCAGTGCCAAGTTGTTGTTTCCACTACAAAGTGATGTTGCAAAGTACTAGAAGTGCTGAGAGTGCCAACGACCTTGTGCTTCCAGAAGTTGTTCTTAGATATAAGGAGAATAGGTTGGGTCCATCAAGCATCAGTGATTGATCTTCTTCTTTCTACAAGGATATAGGAGATCAAGAAGGACCTAAGGCACAAGCTAAAGAACAATATTTCAAGCCCTACTCCAGAAAAGCTCTCAGTTGATGTATTTCAACAGAAGACCAAATCTGAAGGTATATATCTTTTATTGCCTTCTTTTGTAATCTAAACATATAATATTGTAAGAACATTTTATTCTGAGCTATAGGGCCTATATGTTGGATCTTGCGACACCATTAGAGGGGGGGTGAATAAGGGTTCTTTTAATTTTTCTCAAAAATTATGAAAACTTTACTACATGAATAACAACAATATAATTGAAGAGTGCAAATGTATACTAGCTAAAAACAATAATAATATATTTCAAAAGAGATAAATTGAATACAAAGTGTCTCTATATAGCTAGAGACAAGGCTCATGAAATAAATAATTTGCTAGTGTTTTCGCCGGTTCTTCTACAAAGAACCGGCAGGATAAAGCCTATCTCTTCCTAGATCTTGCCACTTGCCTCCTCCTAGATCTAACCACGATCTAGATGCTGCACAAAAGGCAACGATCTCTCCCTAAGCCACACAAGGACTTGGACACCACTCACAAGGCGGTAATTCTCTCCTAAGCCACACAAAGACCTAGACGTCATGCACAAGGCGGCAATTTCTCTACCGATTACAATGAGAAAGTAAAAGAAAAGAACAAAAACAAATTGAACACTTTAGGCTAGACACTCCCTTCAAACAATGCGCTGAAGATGCCAACGAATCCTTGCTAGAGATGCTTTGAATGCTTCGCACGTGCCGTCAATCTTTCGCGCTTTTGGCCTTCTTGAAAGTATGGAGTACCTCTGAGTTCTGGAGCTCTCTGAAATGTCAATGCAGTAAAATACACTCCAGGTAATGAAATTCATGATTTCCTCAGAAAAAGAAAGGTTTTTATATTTTGACGCTATCGTCGGGTGATACTGGGTATAGCCATCTGGCGATATCGGTAACCGCTGCCACGTGTCCCACGAACTCCTCATTTTCGCATCGCACAAACATTGAGCTCCAAATCATGCACTATCGCCGAGCGATACCGGTTATCGCCGTCTGGCGATAGCGAAATAACGGAAGCCACGATTTCGTCGAGCGTCGAGCGGAAATGCGTCGAGTGGCGCTGTCGCCTGTTGGCGATACCGAATATCGCCTGGAAATATCGCCCGAGCTCAAGGCTGATCTGATTCAGCATGAAAAAGATATTAGATATTAACCTGTGTTATCTGCACACCAAAAATATCCAAATATCAAGTATAAACAAGATTTGTTATTAGCAAACTAGGAAGCGTGGAATGCATGCTCCAACAATCTCCCCTTTTTGATAATAACAAATCCATTAAGAAAGAAATCATTAATGTTAAAAAGGTCCACCCAATTTGAGTATCAAGACGAAGCATGTGTATGTGCACAAATTGCTCCTGGATGAAACACTCCCCTACATGTGATCTCCCCCTAAATGGAAGCATATGGAAATTCGTGTATTTTAATTACAGATGTGAAAAAAAATTTGCCCAAGTGTGCACAAAAATATATGATCAGACTTCGGTGAATGATTTCTTTTGGAAAGTGTCTCCCCCTTTGGTATTGTCAAAAGATAGGTAAAAGTGCGGCGGAAGTGAAAGAAGAAAAAACACAAAAGAGAGACTCATAGAGTATAGGTGAGCAATAAAGAAGAAATAAAATGAGTAAACAGTAAATGTGGCATTGTTCAACAAACTATATCACAAACACAAACACTAGTGAATAGTTTTTGTGAAACAGTTCTCAGTCCAATTCTCATAAGATGAACGTTTAGAGAGGATAATGTTGTGTACATGTGATGTGTTGTCGGAAATACGTATGCATAGTCTTACAAAAAAATGAACACGAGAATGTTAAAAAACAACATAACATAGAGGTAGACATGCGGAGCTATACTCGTACCCAAGAGTTCAAAGCACACAAGTAAGAAATTATTCATTCAAAAATTGGCACAAGACACTTTACAATTCTTGCCAAGGTGCTCAACCTCACAATTCTTATGAAGACTTATCAGGAGGGTAAGTAGTGCTTGGTGGAGGTTCCTTGTCAGCCGTGTATTATTGGAGTGTTTTCTTTTTCCTTTTGTTATGTGAAACAATCACCAAAGATCTGTACTTTTGGGATGATCTAGTTTTTGTTACTCACATTTTTTAGCTGAACAAAGGAGCCCGAATTCACTTGTGAGAGTATACAGAATAATTTAATATTATGGTGCACTGTACCAAACTCGGATAAAGCATAAGCAGAAAACATGCATCACTAGTGGTTATGGTAAAACATTCACAATTCACATTTTCTAAGATGGATGCATACGAAGATTTGCACAACCGTGAGTGAAATAACATTATCATAACTAAAAGATTTCTCATACTTAGAGGCATGCAAAAACAATTTCACGAGATTAAGAACACTTGTACTGAAATATGTAGAACGGATATAAGAGTGGTGAACTAGAGAACCAAGTTAGTATAAAATTAAAAAAAACATTACACCTAGCCTAAATCTGAGTCAGGAAGACAATTTGAAGAAACAGCAAAAAGTCACTATCATCGGGCGATACCGGGTATCGCCGATCGGCAATAGTGGTAAATGTATAAAAACGGGTTCATTTAGTCAAAGGCATCAAACCAACCCTTTTTCCTGAAGACAAATCGCGGAAGGCGGAGCAGAAGTCGGCGAAACCCTAACACCTAGGTATGAAACTTGGATTTTGGCTTTAATTCTTTTTATTTTTATGGATCTAATTGGTAGGATAGTGTAGCATGTAATCCTAGATGAGAAATTTCCTGGTTTTAAAGTGTTTTGATAGTGTGTGTGGATCATAAGAAACTAGGTTTGTTTAAGTGAAAAATGTGTATAGTTTCTTGAATTTAAGAAGTTGTAAGAGGATTTGGAGTAAAAGAACTTTCAGATCTGGTATTTGGGATGAGGTGGAAACCAGATCTGAAGTTGGAAAGGGAGGAAAAACATTTCCCGTTATCTCCCGGCGACAGTGAGTGTCGCCGGATGGTGATAGCAAAAGAAAAAAAAATTTGTTTTTGAAAAAAAAACAATTTGATATGCAGGAGTGGCTTCCAGTTCCAAAGCACGAAGAAGCACAGGGAGTGACTCATATTCGTCATATCAAACATTTCCTGGAATAGAGAACGCTAACATAGGAATCGAACAGGTGATCGAATTCGACCCGGCCCAACATGCTCATATCCATGATTTGTTAGCAATGGCTGGAATAATGTCGATTATTATTCCAGATACATTCTCCTCCGTACTGATTAGAGAATTTTACAATTATCTCAAAAATCTGCATTTCACGGAATTGAATGGCGGAGTCCGGTCGAAAGTTCAAGGACAGGAGGTAGAAATAACACACTATGACCTGAGAGATGAGTTTAGATTAATCGAGCATGAAAACACTTTAGATGTAGTAGAGAGCTATCAGAAGGATAGGGATTGGACATTATTGAATATGGTTTTGCATGGAAATTCCATCAAAACACTAATCCAATCAATGGCCACCCTTACGGAGGATGCATGACTAGTGCAAGATATACTGAGGTATACAGTCCTACTGAAATCCGGAGATACATGGAAAATAACGGCTCAACTCAGTTATGTGACGTACATGATTTTGGAGCGAGAGTCGTTTGACATGGCAGATTTTGTCCTTTCGATAGTACGTTATGCATTTAGATTGAAGAGTCCTAATTGGAAGAAATTTTACACACTATCACTTGGAGCCGATATCCAATGGATTTTATGTAAGAAATATACGTGGATCGACCCAGAGTTGTACTTCAATGATTGTATCCCATCTATTTATTTGACGAGTGGAACACCTTCCATCGGTCGATCAACACGAGGAGGGTCGTCAAGGAGGAGTGAACCGGTGTCCACTATCCGAAACCCGCCAATTCCTAGAGGTGGATCGTTGCGATAAGGGTTAGATGACTTGCGAGAGTCGTTCGAAGAACACAAGAGGGATGTGAAGAAAAACTTCTTGGGAATTCAGAATTTTTTTTAAATTTCTGACAAAAAGTTTGAAGTTGAAGCCCACTCCAGCAGAGGCAACAGAATGGAAAGATCCGGTCATTGAGCCGCCCCGTACATCGACTCGCCGAGCACGTCGGACGCGGAGCAGCGAGCACAGTTCGGCAGATGACCAAGGAGATATCAGTGCAGGTGATAGCAGAAATTTTTGAAGATTTCAGGATGGCTGGACATTTTGCCGCTATCGCCCGGCGACAGTCACTATCGCCGGCGACAATGAATTTTCTTCAATTTCTTGAAATTTTTTATGCTATAATATTATGTGGGACTTAAATGTGGTATTGTGCTTCTGTAATAACATAAGACTCAGAATGTGATGTTCTCATTTATGATTTATGTAAGTGTATTTTGGTTTAATGTTCATGTTTTTAGCAATTTAATTATTAATTTTATGTTGTTTGTTTTTCGCTTGCGATGGTAATCTATTAATTTGAAAGATCTAGAATTCCTAGTTCTAACCGTAATAATGAAAAACGGGAATCTGGAAGTGGTTTCGTGAAAATATCCGCAAGCTGTGAATTAGTGCTTATAAAATTGACTTTGATCGTATTTTGTTTTATGTAGTCTCTTATGAAATGGTGACGTACATCAATGTGTTTGGACCTAAAATGATGAACTGGATTATATGTTAAGTCAATTACACTATTATTATCACATTTTAATTCAATTGTTTCATGAACTATTCCAAAATCTTCTAAAGTTTGCTTCATCCATAAAGCTTGTGCACAACAACTGCCTAGTGCCATATACTCGGCCTCAGTGGTGGATAAGGCAACAGAATTCTGTTTCCTACTCGACCACGAGATAAGTGATGGTCCAAGAAAGTTACAGGTGCCACTGGTGCTTTTACGATCTAATGAACACCCAACATAATCAGAATCAGAGAAGCCATATAATATAAACGTATCGATATGAGGATACCACAAACCTAATTTAGATGTGCCAATAAGATATCTAAAATGCGTTTAACTGCTTTTAAATGAGACTCTTTGGGATTAGCTTGAAATCTAGCACATAAACATACAGCGAACATAATGTCAGGCCTAGAGGCAGTCAAATACAATAGCGATCCTATCATTCCTCGATAAAGTGTTTGATCTATTGTTATTCCACTTTCATCTTTTCCTAACTTTAATGAAACACTCATGGGGGTATTTGCTTGTTTTAGATTTTCAAACCCAAATCTTTTTAAAATATCATGAATATATTTCGATTGACAAATAAAAATTACATCATGCTTTTGAGTGATTTGAAAACCAAGAAAATTAGTTAGTTCGCCTACCATGCTCATTTCAAATTCATTCTTCATAATTTCAATAACACTATCACATAATTTTTCATTTGTGGATCAAAAAATAATATCATCAACATATATTTGCAAAACGATAAAATCATCATTGATATGTTTAACAAATAAAGTACAATCAGCACTGCCCATTTTGTAATCATTTTTTAGTAAATAAACAGTCAATCTATCATACCATGCTCGGGGTGCTTGTTTCAAACCATAAAGGGCTTTTTCTAATTTAAAAACATGATCAGGAAATCTAACATCAACAAAGCCTGAAGATTGTTCTACATAAACCTCCTCCTTAATATACATGTTAAGAAAAGCAGTTTTAACGTCCATTTGAAATAATTTAAACTTCTTAAAACTAGCAAATGCAAGAAGTATTCTAACTGCTTCTAAATGTGTTACGGGTGCAAAAGTTTCATCAAAATCTATTCCTTCTATTTTTGAATAACCTTTTGCTATGAGTTTAGCTTTGTTCCTAGTGACCCTAGATTCATTATCTAGTTTATTTTTAAAAATCCACTTAACCCCTACAACAGGATGATTTGACGGTCTTTCTACAAACTTCCAAATCTTATTACGTTCAAATTGATTAAGCTCGTCATTCATAGCTAAAAACCAAGAATTATCATTTAAAGCAGCTTCAACGCTTTTAGGTTCTATATCAGAAATAAAGCACATATTTGAAAATAACTCATGTATGGATGAACGAGTACTTACCCCTCTTGATGGTTCTCCAATAACCAAATCTTGGGGATGATCTTTTGAAAATCTTAGTTCGCTTGTAGGCACGTATCCTTGCACTTCTTCTTCTTATTGTTCGACTTCTTTTTCTTCATTTTTGTCACCAAGGTTTTCATCATCATCCAACCTTTGTAGAGGGGAGAGCTCTTCATTTTTACCTGTATAATTAGCTTTTACACAAGGGAAAAACTCATCAAATTTAACATGTATCGATTCTTCAACCATTTTAGTCCTTTTATTGTAAACTCTATAAGTTTTACTTGTAGAAGAATAACCAATAAAAATACCTTCATCACACTTTTCATCAAATTTGCCTAAATTATCCTTAGTGTTCAAAAGAAAACATTTACATGCAAAAACTTTAAAATAAGACACATTTGGTTTCTTTTGAAAATATAACTCATAAGGTGTTAATTTTAAGAGGGGTCGAAGCATAACACGATTAATAACATAACAAGAAGTATTAACAGATTCGGCCCAAAAAGATTGAGGTAATTTGTATTCAGATAACATAGTGCGAGCTAGTTCTTGCAAAGTTCTATTTTTCCTTTCCACCACACCATTTTGTTGAGATGTACGAGGAGTAGAAAATTCATGTTTAATTCCTAACTCATTGCAAAAAGAAACAAATTTTTCATTATCAAATTCACCTCCATGATCTGAATGAATGCATTTTATTTTTAATTCTATTTCATTTTGAACACGTAAACATAATTTGGAAAATTCTAAAAACGCATCAGATTTAGACGATAAGAAAATTATCTAACTAAAGCGAGAAAAATCATCAATCAAAACAAAGGTGTACTTTCTATCACCTATACTTAGTGTATTAATAGGACCAAACAAATCCATATGTATCAATTCTAAAGGCCTAGTGGTGGAAACGACATTTTTGTTTTTAAAAGAAGACTTTGTAAATTTTCCATTTTGACATGGTGAACATAAAGATGATAAATTTTCATGCAAAGAAGGTAAACCTTTAACAAGTTTATTTTGAGACAATTTTATGATTAGTTTGGAACTAGAATGTCCAAGACGTCTATGCCACAAATCTAACTCCTCATTTCTAGAAATAAAACACTTTAATGAAGAATGTGACAAATCATTAAATCTAATCATGTAAACATTTTTAAATCTAGGAGCGGTAATAACAATATCATTTGTTTTAGAGTTAATAATCTTGCATAGGTTTGAAGATGAGTCAAACAAGACGTTTAAGCCAATATCACATAATTGACTTATTGAAATTAAATTATGCTTCAAACCTTTAACATATAAAACATTTGAGATAGTAAATGATTTGTTACCTACTACTCCAATGCCGATGATTTTTCTCTTTCCGTTGTCTTCAAAAGTAACTACTCCTCCTTTCTTCATCTCCAGGCTAAGGAACTTTGATTTATTGCCCGTCATGTGCTTGGAACACCCTGAGTCTAAGTACCACTCGTATTCTTTGTCCTTAGCCTGCCAACGCACCTAGAAAGAGGATGAGAGTAAAGATCCGGCTACCCAAGTGGTTACTCCCATAGAATAGGTGGAAGCCTTAGGCACCCAAATTTGTTTTACTAAGCAGTATCCCGTATTCTTACAAGTATGTGTTGGGTGACCAAACTTATAACATTTGGCACACTTGATGAAAGAAGTTGACGGGTTTTTTAAAGTAAATTTTGACCCTTTGCTAGAAGCTACAGGGACAGGGGGTTTGTTGTTTTTTATCTGAAAATCAGATTTTGACCCTTTCCTGGAAATTTTCCTATCGCCGGCGACAGTGGATGTCATCAGGCAATAGTGCTCAGGAGAGTATCCAAGTCTGAATTTTCTAGAACCATAGTACTGGTTTCCCAAAATTATATTTAGAGATTTTTGGCCAACTCCAAATTTGTTAGTGGCCATTTCTAAATTATGGACTTGTCCGCTTAATACATTATTTTCGGCAACTATGGTGCCACAACGATTAGCTAAGGACTTCCTGCTGCCTTCTACTTGAGATTGAGAAAACTTTAGAGATCTCTCTAAGGCCTCTTTCTCTTTTGTAAGAGTCTCAACCCGAGTCTGAGTCTTAGAAAGATCTTTCTCAAGCTCCATTATCTTTGTCAAGGAGGGACAATCCTCTTGACAAGACGCTTTCTACTTTCCAAGAACTTTTACTTCATTTTTTATTTTTTTATTTTCTTTAACTAACACTTTATTTTTTAGATTTAATCAATTTAATTTCATGTAGTTTTTTGTCTAAATACTCACAAGTTCTCAAAAATTCAGAATATAAATCATCAAAGGTTTCAGGAGTTACCTCAGTGTCGCTGTAGACACTTCTTCCTTCATCATAAGATGAAGCGCTCTTTCCCATCAAGCACATGTTGGCCTCCTCTTCAGTTTCTTACCCTGAACTGCTTGACTCCTTAAAAGTGGATTCATCCCATGTTTCAGCCTTTAGAACTTTCTTCTTATCTTTATTTCTATGCCGCTTCTCCTTCAGCTCTTTCAGATACTTTCGGCACTTGCTCTTTATGTGGCCAATCTTCCTGCAATGATGGCATTCAGGTAATGGTCTATCTTCGTCATCCTCTCCTTCAGCTTGGAACTTTCCTTTCCTATTCCCAGATTCTTGCCTCTTGAAAATCTCTTGAAAGAATTTCTTCTTTCAGGATTTCTCATAAATCTCCTGAATTTCTTCACAAACAAGCACTCTTCATCTTCATCGTCACTTTCATCGGACTCTCTTTCCTTCTCCTTCTTGGACTTCAACTCCAAAGCTTTCTTTCTTGGATCCAAGCTATACTCTTATTGTTGAATCCTCAACTCTACTTCATGAGTTTTCAAGTTGCCTATGAGATTCTTAATTTGGAGAGACTTTAGATCGTGTGAATCCGAGATGGCAATCACTTTAGGATTAAAACTTCGGGCGAAGCGATCTAAGTATTTTCCTTACCAAATCTCCATTTGAGAAATTCTTCCCTAGAATCCGTGAGTCGTTTACTATCTTGCTAAACCTTGTGTACATGGAGTGTACATCTTCATCAACCTCCATTTTGAACTTCTCAAACTCTGATTCTAGCTGGAAAAGCTTTGAGTCCTTTACCTGCGATGTTCCTTCATGAGTAACTTCAAGAAGATTCCAAATATCATATGCAGTATCACATGCACAAACACGGTTAAATTCAGTCCTATCTAACGCGCAAAATAAAGCATTCATTGCCTTAGCGTTATTCTTACATCGAAGCTTATTTGCTTCATCCTATTTATCCTTTGGTTTTTCCATAGAGACACTTCCTACAACAATTATAGGAGCGGTGTAGCATGTTTCTACCATGCCCCAAACATCGATATCTAGTGCTATTAGAAAGCATCGCATTCGAGCTTTCCAATAGTTGTAGTCAGTGCCCGTGAATAAGGGAGGTCTACTAATAGTTTGCCCCTCAGAAAACGCGTGAGTGTTTTGTGCCATTACTCCCGGTGGTGAAACCAATTTTGGAGTAACCTAGCTCTGATACCAAGTGTTGGATCTTGCGGCGCCCTTAGAGGGGGGGTTGAAAAAGGGTTCTTTTAATTTTTCTCAAAAATTAAGCAAACTTTACCAGATGAATAACAACAATATAATTGAAGAGTGCAAATGTATACTAGCTAAAAACAATAATGATATATTTCAAAAGAGATAAATTGAATACAAAGTGTCTCTATAGAGCTAGAGACAAAGACTCATGAAATAAATAATGTGCTAGTGTTTTCGTTGGTTCTTCTACCAAGAACCGGCAGGCTAAAGTATATCGCTTCCTAGATCTTGCCACTAGCCTCCCCTTAGATCTAACCACGATCTAGACGTTGCACACAAGACAACGATTTCTCCCTAAGCCACACAAGGAATTGGATGCCACTCACAAGGCGGCGATTCTCTCCTAAGCCACACAAGGATATAGACGCCATGCACAAGGCGGCGATTTCTCTACCGATTATAATGAGAAAGTAAAAGAAAAGAACAAAAAAATTGAACACTTTAGGCTAGGCACTCCCTTCAAACAATGCGCTGAAGATGCCAACGAATCCTTGCTAGAGATTCTTTGAATGCTTCACACGTGTTGTCAATTTTTCGCGCTTTTGGCCTTCTTGAAAGTATGGAGTATCTCTGAGTTCTGGAGCTCTTTGAAACGTCAATGCAGGAAAATACACTCCAGGTAATGAAATTCGTGATTTCCTCAGAAAAAGAAAGGTTTTTATATTCTGACGCAATCGTCGGGCGATTCTGGGTATCGTCATCTGGTGATATCTTTAACCGCTGCCACGTGTCTCACGAACTCCTCATTTTCATATCGCACAAACGTTGAGCGCCGAATCGTGCACTATCGCCGAGCGATACCGGTTATCGCCGTCTGGCGATAGCGAAATAACGAAAGCCACGATTTCGTTGAGCGTCGAGCGGAAATGCGTCGAGTGGCGCTGTCGCCTGTTGGCGATACCGAATATCGCCTGGCGATATTGCCCGAGCTCAAGGCTGATCTGATTCAGCATGAAAAAGATATTAGATATTAACCTGTGTTATTTGCACACCAAAAACATCCAAATATCAAATACAAACAAGATTTGTTATTAGCAAACTAGGAAGCGTGGAATGCATGCTCCAACACTATATTCCTGAGTGTAGGGCATGTGTGCCTGAATGTAGGGCTGCCCTACCAGCCTGAGTTGTAAGGCTTCTTGACAGGCTTGAGGAAGGTGATATGGAGGGTCACTGAGCTATAGTAGTATAGCTTAATTTGAGTTATAGGGCAGTGGCCTGAGGTAGGGTTTGGAGGAATCCTGAGAGATCATGAGGGATATGTGTTGTAAGCACTTTGAGCTAAATTTGGAGAAGGTTACCTTATCTAATACGCTGTTAGAAAGGTGGTGATGCAAAGTGGATGTACCCAGACCTTGGGAGGCCACTATAAAATTTTTATGTGCTTTTTGTAATGTTTAGTTGAGACTAAATAGTTGAGTAAAAAGAAAAATAATACAAACAACCTATTCACCACCCCCTCTAAGTGATTTAGATTACTATCTAGTTAACTATAAAGTGGTATCAGAGGGAGGTTGGTCAAAAAGAAATTAACAGTCTAACCAGATCCTATAAGGGGAAGTCAAATAAAATTTCAAGATATATGTTGTAGAGCCACATAAGAAGATGAGCTCTATGAAGTTTCCTATATGTAGAAAGGAAACCTTTGGCATATAGAAGCAAAGGGTCAGGCTATTTATGGGAGTCTCAGGCCCTATGATTTATATCACAGTTTAGGAAGGACCTTGTATCCCCCAAAATGCATCCACCATTGCCCAAACCTGAGAGTGCCCAGGACCTATAGTGAAATGACCAGGGATGAAGTAACACTTGCTACTATGGAAAAAGAGCAAAAAAACATCATAGTAAGTGCTATTGATGATTCCACTTTCTAGAACTTGAAGTATTGTGAGACTGCTAAGGAGATGTGGGAGACACTAAGAGTGTACATGGAGGGCACTGAAAAAGTTAGGGATGAGAGGAAATCTTTGCTCAATCAGGAGTATGAGGCCTTTAGACAGAACAACAAGGATATCAAAGTTGAGTGCTATGAAAGGTTTTTCTGGGTGGTAAATGAGTTGAGGACCTTTGGAAGGGTCTTCGACAATTACGAGCTGAATGATAAGTTCCTAAGGTCTCTAACCAGAGATTGGGGCACAAAGATATATGCCATCAAGGAAGTGGCCAAGCTTTCTGAAACTCCTCACACATTATTTGGAATGTTGCTCTCTTATGAGCTGCAGCTATCTGCTAGAAAGGGGTAGGAGACCACCGACAAGTCCCATGCCAAGGATAGGACAATGGCTCTCATGGATGAGAGCTCTAAGATGAGAAAGGAGAGAATTGCCTCTCCCCTAAGAAGGCTAGCTGATTTAGAGAACACTGAGTCCAACACATCTGACAGCAACATATCATATGGGGAGTTTGCTTCCTCCTCATGGCAATACCAGAAGATGATGAAGAGGAAGCCTAGGCATGTCATTGCTGACTGCCCAGTCAAGAGTAAATAAATAGGTGAGAATAAAGGTGAGAAGAAGCACCACCACCACAGGGACAAGAAGTAAAAGACCTTCCTTGCCAAGAATGAGAAGAGCTGGAGTCAAACTGACTCAGCATCTTCTTATTTTGAAGAAGAAGCTCTGAAGAAAAGCAAGTTGCTTGCCAAAATAAAAGATAAGGAGATTGCTTCCATAAGAGAAGATATCTCCTTGCACACTGAGTCAGCCTTATAGGTGAATCAAATGTGCAAGGGGATATCCCAACTTAAGATAATCACTATTATCCAAGTCACAACCATAAATAGTAAAAATTCTATATGAAGGTGATATCAGATATGCTCTGATACTAATAGAAAGTGATGCCTCAGATGTTGATGGATTTGTTGGATCTCTATTTTGGATTTGGGTTAGGTTCACTAATTAGGATGAGTTTGACCCACATTATATAGCAAGGGTCAAGTCTATGAGTCCTAGAGTTTAGGCTAAGACATTAGGTTCAACCTTCATGGACCAGCCAGCAGAGGACTTCAGTAGACTCAGACTTAGAAGAATTCAGAGTTAAAAATTATCATTTCGAAATTCGTCGAACTCAGCTCGACGATCGTCGATCTCAGATCGCTGAACTCAGAGTTATTTCCCTGAGTTGAGCTCGATGATATTCGAGCTCAGGTCGACAATTTCTTCATTCAGACAGATCCTCTGCTCGACGAACTTAGAGCGCAGATTTGGCAAGTTATTTCCAGAATGCAGTTCGCTGAGCTAAGGTCGATGAATATGAATTATCAGCTCGACGAGCTTGGAACTCCAGTCGACGAATTCTGTTTAGAGCTCGACGAATTCTGTATCGAGCCTGACTTAGAAGTTTTCCTTATTTCTGTCATTATTTCTTATATTATTTAGCAGTAATTCTCTGAGTAATTAATAGTCATATTTTCCTGAATATATTCGTTATTGGCAGCATTAATTATGGTCTTCATCAGGGTTAATTACATGCTTATTTTAACGAGATAGTTGGGGAACTCATTAAAGAAGATTTTCCAGCCGTTTCATTCTCAAGAATTGGTCAGCAATTAATGCATGGAATTCAAAATTCAAGAGGAGAATTCGATAGCAGAATATATTAGAAAGAAGTTTCTTTCAGACAAGATAGAATACAAAGAACAAACGTGATACGAGCAATCAAGAAAATCTCTATGCTAAAAATATTCAATTTTCCCCTTATTCTTTCTGAAGACTGAAGAAGAACAACCATCCTATATCAAGAGTCTTCTTCTACTTCTAATCCAGGAATATTCAAGGACAACAACTTTGAATTAGTCAGAAGTTCCTGGATCTCTTCAAGACAAGGCTGAAGACATACACCCTGAGCGAGGCTCCAAGCTTTTTGAACCATTTATTATCTCAGAAGGAGCTTTGACAACAAAAATCCACAAGTCTTCTCTATTACATAGATAAAAGAGAAGACATCATCAACTCTCCCAACCTCCTATAAAAGGGTTTATTAACTCCATTCAAAAGGTTATTCTTATTTTTTGGGCACCTGATCAAAAGCATAAAGGGTTGTGAGATCTCCCTGTAAATAGACCTTGTGGTGGCAGTCACCTGATCAAAAACCTTATAGTGGATTCCTACCAGGGTGGTAGAAGAGTGGATGTACCCAGTTTGGGGAACCACTATAAAATTCTTGTGTTGTCTGTGTGTGATCATTTCTTTTTGTTCTTGTTGTGTTGTGATAGTGTAGTGTAGCTTAGTTTTCATTCCTTTTATACTGCTCTATTATCACTTATTTTACCCTGATAAACTTAAAACAGCCAAAAGTTTTAAATTACTCTATTCACCCCCCCCCCCCCCTTTAGAGTAATCAGATCTATCCCCTATCTTTCAATTGGTATCAGAGAAAGTTTCTTTAGTTTCTCAAGCTAACTCTTGAACCAAAAGATCCTTATTAGATCTAATTTCTTTGTCCTTTTTTTGGTTATTTCATATCATGGCATATAAAAAATATTATGCAAGCACCAAACCTCCAGTTTGTAATCTGAATAAAATTGCTATATGGAAGAGAAGAATTAAACTATATATGAATTCTATTGATGAAGATATTTTTAATGCCATTTTAAAAGGACCACCAATTCCAGGGACTACATCTACTTCTACCTCCAGTACACATATTTTTCCACCACCTGAGTGGACAGATGCTCAAAAGAAGGCCAAGATAGCTAATGCCATGGCCATGAATATTTTGGCTCAAACAATGTTTGATGACATCTTCCAGAAAGTGGCAAAGTGCACATCAGCTAAGATATCTGGGATTCTCTTAACCAGATGGTTGCTGGTTCTGTAGATGAGAGAAAGGATAGGAGATCAAATCTCATCTCACAATATGAGAACTTTAAGAAAGATGAGTCAGAGTCTGTGAGTGACATGTACAACAGACTATGCTAAATCATCAATGAGCTGAAGACTCTACACAAGGAAATCACCCTCATAGAGGTCAATGATAAAATCCTCATGTGCTTCCCATGCTCATGGGATTCCAGAATCTGGCCAATCAAGGAGGCCAGTAGTTTAAATGAGATTTTCACTGAATCTCTTCTTGGAAAGCTCAAGTCCTATGAACAACTAATAAAGATAAGAGAAGCTATAGAGTAGAAGACTCCTTCAGCATAAAGAAATGAGCAAAGCATAACATTCAAGGCATCTGAAAAATCAGAAGCTCCAACAGCTAGTGAAGAACTTCTCAGTCTCTTAGCCAAGAGATTTTACAAAATGGCAAAGAAGGATTTCAGAAGAAAGTCATCTAGGCAAATGACAAGCCAAGGTATTACAAGACCCCAACTAAAGAAGTTGTTTGCTTTATCTGCAGAAAGCCAGGACACTTTATATCAGAGTGTCCAGAGAACCAAAAGAAGGAAAGAAGAAGAGAAAAGGAACCTAGGAAGTAGCACTACAACAAGCGCTCCTCCAGCAAGCATAAATGGAAGGAGAAAAGATTTGTGGCTGAAACATGGAGTGAAACTGAAGATGAATCTTCACCTTCTAGCTCCAGTGAAGATGAAAAAGAGGCTAAGGCAAAGGAGATTTGCTTGATGGCCATTGATGCATCAAGCAGCCTATCTGAAGATAAGCAATTAGTTAGTGAAGAACCTCTATCTGAGGAGGATCAGGTACTGTCTTCCTTTGATTTCAATTTAAAAAATTTTAGAATTGAATTTAAATTTGTATGCATTGATTTAATTAATTCTGAAAAATAGATTAAACAACTTAAAGAAAAATTAACTGAATAAGAAAACTTGCTTTCTGAAAATATCAAATTAAAATATGAATTATCCCTAGCTAATGAACAGATCATCACATTAAAAACTGAATTAGATGAAGCTACACAACTTGAAGAATCCCTAAATGAGAGAAGTATCAAGCTGATGGACATCACAAGCACAGTGAATGCCAGACTTAATGGCAAACTAGACTTGGGTGCTTCATCAAGCCAACCCCCACTAATTCAGAAAAATATTTTAACAACCCTAATAAAATTTGTTTCAGAAAAGGGCAAGGAAAAGATAGATAATAATAATGTCAAACAAAAAGAATTAAAATAAAAGAAATAAAAAAGAGAAAGAATAAGAAAGATCTTAACAATAACAATGTTCAGCAGATTTCGTCGAAATCAGATCGACGAAATGTGTATAGTTCGTCAAACTCAAGTCGATGAACTCAGAACGCAAACTTTCATTATAATTATTCGTTGAACTACAATCGTCGAAACCAGTATGGATCGTCGACCCGAGATCGACGATTTTGGGGCCCAGAGAATGAATACTTTCATACTTTGAGTGGAGTTCGACAAACTCATCCCCATTTGTCGAACTCAGATCGATGAACTTACCAGAATTTGTTAAACCCAGTTCATTATAATAGAAACTTTAATTCCTATAGAACATTTAATCAACCATCGACGAACCGGACCCGTGTCAAATATGACACGGCCGTGACCGAGGCCCGTATCACCCATCGACGAACCGGGCCCAAAGATTGTCGACAAGACCCTACACGCCCGTGTCAAGATGCGACACGGGCGTGTGCGCCTCCACCTGGCCCGACAAGACGTCTCCGGTGAATTTTGATGCAACCCGTCCCTAGATCCACCTGCTGGATACGCCCTACGACATGCCCGTGTCGACAGAGACAGGGGCGTTACTTCCACGTGGACCACCCTGAAGTCAACAAGCATTGAATACTCGACATCACTTCATCAACAGTGCTGTCATGCTCCCCTACACGCCCGTGACCGAGGGCGTGTAATCTGATTTTTTTGGCTATAAAAAAACCCTTGCTGTAAGGTGTGTGGGTTCCGAATTTTGAACCATTTTGGTGTTAAGGGATGCTGCTAGGGGCTGTTTTATTTCTATGTAAGGATAATCTCCCCCCGCCTTTTTAAGTTTATTTAAGCTTTTGTAATCAACTTCTTTGTTAATAAAATCATTAGTTTTTTCATCCTTAAAATTGAAAGATAATAGTTGTTAACCTAAATCACCTAGAGGGGGTGAATAGGTGAGTTGTGTGTCTTTTGCGGAATAAAAAATCTTAGAACACAGCACATATCTATCTACTGATAAATCACAGACGAGACAAGATTTATAGTGGTTCCCCGATCTTGGGTACATCCACTTTCCCTCACCAATCTAGCAATAAACTAGACTCGGCTACTCCACTATCTCGGATTGAAAATCAATCCTACCCTCGGAACGAAGATCCTACAATCTCAATACAATCCAACTGGATCTACAACTCGGAAGGAACACCTTCCTACAAACTCAGAGTGGAAAACTCCTACACTCGGATAAAATTTCTCCTACAGAAATAAAATACAAGTATTGAACAAATACAAACAGTGAAATTCTCTGGTTCAGATCTGAAAATGAAACAGGGACTGGAATCTTCTTCTTGGCATTCGGCTTTATTAGAAAAGTTGAAGAATGATTCTCGGCAATCAATTTATCTGAACTTCTTGCTTCCACGATCGGACAGAAGATGAGTATTGTGAAAATCGATCTCGATCTGGAGAGCTTTTTCTGTCTATTTCCTCTGAAGATCGAAACCCTTACTGGAGAAGAACAGCGGCCCTGGCGGGTTTCGTTCCATGAAGAGAGAGAGGAAATAGCGATTATTTTGGAAAGCGACGGCTGCAAAACGCAGACGGATTTTCTTCTTGAAAGATCTGTTTTTCTGATTAGGGTTTGTCGATTAGACAAGACCTTTTATAGGAGTACTAATAACGGTCATAATTGGTTTTAATGACGGACATGTGGACCAATCATGTCACGGTATTTGAAATTCTGTCAAATCTGGACTTGGAAGAAATTTTCAGAGAAAATGAAGTCATATACACGAGTATGTATAAAACTACTCGAGTAGGTCAAGGACTACTCAAGTAAGCAGAGATAAATTACTCGGGTATACAAATCAAGACTACTCGAGTATGTTGAGGGCAACTACTCAAGTACATATAATCAACTACTCTAGTATCTAGAATATCTACTCGAGTACACAGAAAATTTTCTCGGGAAGGAGTTGATCTACTCGAGTACAAGTTGTACTACTCGAGTAGGCAGAATTGAACTACTCGAGTGGTTAGTAGAACAACTCGAGACAAATACTTAGAAGTATTCTACACACTGAAAAGAATAGCTACTCGAGTAGTTAGGTTTAACTACTCGAGTGAAAAGAAATCTACTCGAGTATATGAAGGACTTACTCGAGTATATCTTAACTACTCGACACAGAGAAGATTGTTACTCGACACAGTGTCGAGACTTACTCGAGTATATAAAGTACCGACTCGAGTAAATATCTTAGAAATATTTGGAACCTGAATCCTGGGAAACTCGAGTAGGAAGAATGATCTACTCGAGTAGTTAAGTAAGCTACTTGAGTATGTCAATGAACTACTCGAGTGTTTTACTTAACTTCACGAGATAAAAAATTTTCTTACTCGAGTATGCAGAAGTTTCACTCGAGTATGTCTCAAGCAATCTACTCGAGTAGTTAAGGACCTACTCGAGAGAAATACTTAGAAAACTTTCTGTCAGCAATTTTCTTCTTCTACTAGAAGGGTATCGACACCAAGTCTTTACACAGTCCTATAGCTTAAATATGAAGTGTATCCCAATAGAGAGACGACACATGATTCAACACTTTGGAACACACAATGAGGGATTACACTGTGTGGTCCTGTGTTTGGTGACCCATTGTAGACTGACATTGGTCTACACTTCCCATTGGAGTCCTGCAAACACACAACTCAAACAAAGCATCAAATACAACCCAATTCATCTTAGTTCCAGGGTGACTTCATCAAATCTGGGTTACTGTGGATATGGTTCCCAACAATCTCCCCCTATTTATTGAAGTCAGAACCCTTTAAACTAAGGTGAATTATAGACATAAAAAGAAGTTAAGTAGAAAATGTGCAAGCAAGCAATAGACTATGATAAAGGATAATAAGAGCAAAAACTTAGAATTATATAAATAAGAATATCCAAAATTTTTATTTCTACAGTCAATCATTCCACCCTCTCAAAGATCCTTGAAGATCAGCCTTTATTCTGTCTGTCCAGTTTCTCTTGTTGTCTTCTCTGGTAGCAGTAGGGTTTGGGATAGTACTTGGGAGGCCTAGGAGGGGCTACAGGGTTGTTCCTCTCATATTCTGTCATAGATTCTTCTTTTTGTCATGGACTTCTCATAGAGTTCCCATTCAGAGGAGCTATAATGAATGTTCCTGCTCTCATGGAAATCCATAACTAGTCTGAGAGTTTCTAAAATCAGGGACTTGGAGGTTGGAGAACAAACTTCATCATGTTCAGTGGCTTTAGTAGGAGCAGTCCTGCTAGTAGAGGGGCCTTCACCATATATCCTTTTCTTCTTGTAGGTTTTGATCTCTGGAGGAGCTTTGAGGAATATATCTATAGGGTCTTCTTCCAAGTCTTAAGCATAGGTGTCTGGAGGGGCAACTGTGTCTCCAGGCCTGGGAGAGAAGGTAGGTTGTAGAGGAACAGCTGGGGCAGAGACATCTATAGCTAGAGGGTTTAAATGATGAGGAATGATGTTGGGGTCAACAACAAGGTCTGGCAGAATCTGATTGTGTATCCAGACAGTAGTGTCATAGTTATGAAATTTGACAATCTGTATCTGGGATATCACATCATCATGAATTATCTTCACATGAGCTTCCCATACATCTGACTTTTGAGCAGCTGACATTTCTACTTGTTCTTTGAGTTCTTTGACCAATCCCTCCCCTTTCTGATTTCAACAGAGAGCTTCTCTATTGTATCTTCTTTGAAAATACCAACTTCTTCACAGATTTTCATTTTGTTAGCTTCATTTATCTTGTCTAGCTCTATCTGATTGTTTGCCAGGGTGACACCTTGTTCCATAACATTTCCAACACTAGTGATAGTGTGGTCTAGGGCTTTGCCGCCAAGTTGAAATAAATATTTAAGCTTGTCAGTATTATGTTGAATTTCAGCAAAGCCTCTGCTCATCTCAGTCTCGAGAGCAGTTACCTTTTCAGTGACAGCCTTTAGAGAAGTATCAAAATAATTTCATTGTTCTTGAAGAAGAAGTGCAATTTGTTGCAGCAAATCTGAGGAGTAAGAGACAGCAGCAGCAGCAGGAGGAGCAACAGAAGGAACGGGAGGAGTTACCCAAGGGGCTATTTCTTCAATGATCACAGAGCTGTGAGCTCTGGTGGTATGAATTACAGCATCCCTTTCTTCTGTATCATGAGGGATGGAGAAATCTAGGTTTCTGAGAGGGGCCTCAGCTGGCTCAGGAGAAGGCTCATCAGAAATAAGAATGGTATCTTGCTGGTCTTTGAGGGTATCTGGAGATTTGGCTGGAGTTCTGGCTGGAGAATGTACCGGAGACTATGCTGGAGTGGAGTCCTTGTGATATTCAGAGGATGGAGCTGGAGGAGATAGAGGAGTAATGGGCATCACTTCTTCAAAGAGCTCTGCAATCATAGCATCTATGGCAGCAGCTGTGGAGAGAAGAGATTCTTGAGGTATCTGATCTGAGGGGGTTGCTAGACTTTGTGGAGTATGAGGTAGGGAAGGAATTGCTGGCTGAGGAGAGGGCTGCCTGACTTGGCTAGAAGGAGCAGGCTCCCCCTCACTTAGTGCACCAGAGGATCTGGCCACATGATGAGGGGAGGGAGATATAGTCCTGTCTTCTAGAGCTGGAACCTCTGAAACTTCTGAAATCTTTGCAGCTTGGGTAGAATTCTTTAGCTTGAGTTCCCATCTCTGAATGGAAGAAATGGAGACCTTCTTCATGTGGTGAAGAGGGGTCCCTTTGGAGAAGTTGAAAACTTGGGGATTTGTTTCACGGAGGATCAGAGAGATTATTCTGGCATAGTTGGGGGATTTTGAACTGTGCTTGATTTTATCCAGAATCAGCATACCAAATTGGAATTTCTTGCGGCAGACAATGGCTTGCATTATGTCAAAGAAATATGATGGAATGTATCTTATGGAGTTGGTCTTGCACAATAAACTTTTCCCAATAACATCAACCAGAAATTTGCCTTCTGCGTTCATGCCTGACCTTTTGAAGTACTGAGCTTCAGCCGAAAGGCCACAGAAGAGGGTTGTTCTGTCAGAGTCTTCAGCATTTAGGTGATCTTCTTCATCTACTATCGACAGTCAGAGAAGTTGAGAGACAGAGGTCTTGTTGAGTTTAATTTTCAAACCTCTCACTTTTGATTTCAGGACATGTCCATGACGCTTGACCTTCAGGTTTGAGAAGAATTCGGCTACTTCTGGGAAGAGAATCTGGCAGGGTTCTTGCAGGATGAAGGAGAGCCCTGCGGTATCTAGAAGATTGAGCAAGTTGTGAAAATCATCGGAAAGCTCGGCAATCCCGGCGGTAACGAGTTCCAATCCTACACTAATCTTGGAGACGACGGCCATGATCCAGGAAATGGGAAGAAATTCTGTCGCGGGGAAGAGGAAGAGTCGCGGCTCTGTAATTTCTCGAGTGGAGATGAAGCGACGGACGGCTACTCGAGTGAATGGAAATGATTTCGTGTAGAGTGATATTTGGAATTTCGAATTTATAAAACCCTAGGTTTAAGTCTAATCATAATTTAAAGTAAAGGCGGCACAGGAAAATTTGAAAGCCAAACGACATATACATGAGAGGTAAAAGAGGTACTCGAGTACATAGGGGGTTACTCGAGTAGGTCTAAAGAAGGTACTCGAGTATATAGAGAGTTACTCGAGTAGATCTGGGACTACTCGAGTCGGTCTGTAGAAGGTACTCGAGTAGATCTAGAGAATCTGAAATGACTCGAGTAGAAGAATGAACTCACTCGATTAGGTGAAGAATACTACACGAGTACTTAATTGCCTTACTCGAGTAAGTCAAAGGACTACTCGAGTAGGTCTGTTGAGTACTCGAGTAGGTACTTTGAGTACTCAAGTAGGTCAGGTTTTACTTGAGTCAGAGATGGAAGAAACCTTTGAACAGCCAGATTTTGACTAACCTTTTAATTTCATTTGCTTCCTTGATATCCAAACTTCTCTAATCTTACTTGTTGAGCATACCAAGTTCAGTTTTGAAGAATGAGAACTTGGTCTCGTCCAGCGGCTTCGTGAAAATGTCTGCAACTTGCCTATCTGTGGAGACATATTGGAGATCTATGTCCCCATGCTCTACATGCTCCCGGATGAAATGATACCTTAGTTCGATATGCTTTGTCCGGCTGTGCGAGACTGGATTGTTGGCTATTGCAATTGAGCTGGAAGAGTAGCAAAACAGAGGGATATTCTTGAACTTCGTGTTGTAATCTTCGAACTGATTCCTTATCCAAAGTAACTGTGCACAGCAACTGCCTGCAGAGATGTACTCTGACTCGGCCGTTGAAATTGCGACACAGTTCTGCTTCTTACTACTCCAGGAGATTAGCCTTCTTCCAAAGAATTGGCAAGTCCCTGAAGTGCTTTTCCTTTCATCTTTGCTACCTGTAAAATCTGCATCTGAAAAATCAATTAGTTCGGTGTCATTACTTCTTGGGTACCATAAGCCAAGATTTGGTGTACCTTTAAGGTATCTCAAGATCCGCTTTGCAGCAACATAGTGAGATTCCTTAGAGTTCACCTGAAATCTAGCACAGACACATGTTGAGAACATTATGTCAGGTCTACTGGCAGTAAGGTAGTGCAAGGATCCAATTATGCTTCTGTACTTATTTTCATCAAAAGGTTTCCCTTTTTAATCCTTGTCCAGAGACATAGTTAAGCCCATTGGAGTCCTCATAGAGGTTGCGTTCTCCATTCCGAATTTCCTAACTAGCTTTTTGGTGAACTTGGTCTGCGAGATGAAAATTCCATCTTCAGATTGTTTCACCTGAAGCCCTAAGAAATACTTCATCTCGCCCATACTGCTCATTTCGAACTTCCCTTGCATAAGTTTTGAGAACATTTTGCAGAGGTTGTCGTTTGTATAGCCAAATATAATGTCGTCGACATAGATTTGCTCTAGCAAAATCTTGCCTTTAATTTCCCTAAGAAATAATGTCTTGTCTATCTTTCCCCTTGAGAACTTGTTCTCAAGTAAAAAGCTAGACAGCGTCTCATACCAAGCTCGAGCAGCTTGTTTCAGACCATATAGAGCCTTGTGTAGGAAATAGACATAATCAGGAAAGTTAGGATCAACGAAACCTGGAGGTTGTTCCACATACACTTCCTCCTTTATGTTATCAGTTAGGAAGGCAGACTTCACGTCCATCTGATAGACGGTGAAGCCTTTGAAAGCAGCATATGCTAGGAATAACCTTATTGCCTCCAGCCTCGCCACTGGAGCATATGTCTGGTCGAAGTCGATTCCTTCTTCTTGACGATAACCTTTAGCGACTAGTCTGGCCTTGTTCTTTATGATAGTTCCATCTTCATCCTTCTTGTTCATGTAGACCCATTTTGTTCCAATGATGTTCTTTCCTTTGGGTCTTGGAACAAGCTTCCATACATTGCAGCGCTTGAACCGATTTAGCTCTTCTTCTATTGCCATTATCCACGATACATCCGAGTTTACTTCCTCAAACTTCTTTGGTTCAACCTGCGAGAGAAAACTTAAATAAAGATTCTCATTAGTTGTACCTCTTCGAGTTCTGACACCGTCCTGGGGA
Organism: Platanthera guangdongensis; assembly: GCA_039583875.1. Taxonomy (NCBI): domain Eukaryota; kingdom Viridiplantae; phylum Streptophyta; class Magnoliopsida; order Asparagales; family Orchidaceae; genus Platanthera; species Platanthera guangdongensis. The sequence goes on along the minus strand of CM077153.1, from coordinate 169,033,680 downwards.
TCTCCTATGATCTTGTCCATGGGGTGATCCTTTAGATGTCTGAGCTCTAAAGTTCTTGTATCTGGATTATCTTCAATCACTGGAGTGATTTCTTCATCTTGGATGACTTCTTCATTTTGATCATCATCCTCTCCAATAGGAGTTGGAGTGGTGATCTTAATGAACTTTTCTCATTTGTCTTCGGACGGTTCATACAAGCTGGTTTCTTTCAGCTTTTCACCTGTATCTTCAATGAGCACACTAGACGGATTGCCTTGCAGCAAGCTCGTCTCATTAAATACAACATGTATCGATTCTTCTACCACCAGGGTTTTCTATTAAATATTCTATATGTCTTACTATGGCTACTATAACCTACAAAAATACCTTCAAAACTCTTTTCGCTGAACTTGGTGGTATGATACTTACCATTGTTGAGTACGAAGCATTTACAGTCAAAGATTCTAAAGTATGAGACTGTTGGTTTCCTGCCTTTCAGAAGTTCGTAAGGTGTCTTATCGTGGTCTTTGTTTATGAGTGCTCGATTTTGCACGTGGCATGCAGTGTTGACGGCTTCAGCCTAGCAGTACTCTGGTAGTGAAGCATCACTCAACATGGTCCTGCAGGCCTCTATAAGCATTCTGTTCCTTCTCTCAGCCAATCCATTCTGTTATGGAGTACGAGGGGAGGCAAACTCATGGAAGATACCTAAGCTTTCACAGAATTCTGTCATGCCCCCAGATTTGAACTCTGTTCCGTTGTCACTTCTGATCTTGACTATGGAGCACTTGTATTCATTTTGGACTTGCCTGACAAAATTAGAAAATATATCGAAGGTATCTGACTTGTGTTTCAGAAAGAACACCCACGCAAAGCGCGAGTAGTCATCAACAATTACCAATGTATAATCCTTACCTCCCAAAATTCTAATTTGTAGTGGATCAAACAAGTCCATGTGCAATAGATGGAGACATCTGTTAGAGTCTTTGCCAATAATGCTTTTAAATGTAGCCCTTGTTTGCTTGCCTTTTACGCATACATGACAAGGTCTATCTTTGACGCACTTGACATTTGGGGCATCACGTACTAAGTTCATTGAAAATAATTTATTAATTGTTTTGAAATTAATATGTGCTAATCTCTTGTGTCATTGGTCACCAAGAGACGCACTATCTTTTGCTAAAAGACACACTAGTGTAGAGGAATCTATACAGATGAAGTTTAAACAAAAAATATTCCTGCTTCGAGTGTCGGATAGAATCATTTCCATGTTGTCAACGGATTTTATCAAACACTTATCAGCATGGAATTCAACTATGTATCCTTTATCGCAGAGTTGGCTTATGCTTATGATATTGTGTTCCAATCCTTCGACATAAGCCACATCCGAGAAGGATACATTGTCGTTAGTAATCATATCATAGCCTCTAGTGATTCCACGGTCTGAACCTCCAAAGATCACCTTTGGTCCGTTCATGACTGGAGTAAAGTTCTGAATGAGGCTTCTAGTTTCGATCATATGCCAAGAGCATCCGCTGTCCAAGTACCAGATAGGCATTTTGTTGGCCTTTGGACATACCTGCAATCATAATCAGTTTGCCTTAGGAACCCAAACACGTTTGGGTCCTTGGTCTCGGGTTAGAGTGCTCCCCCTACGAGTGTTAGCATTATGAGCGGTCTTTCTCACATTACTGACATGAGGGGTTGCAGCATTTCTGGAATTGAACCAGCAATCTATGGCGAAGTGACCAATCTTGCCACAGCACCAACAGTCAAATCTGTTGTACCTTTGCCTCAAGATCTCCTGCTTGACCTTTTGGAATTGTGATCTAGCAGGGGCAGCATTCTTGGAGGAAGATGCCTCATGATGATGGCAATCACATGGCTTCTTCTCCTTTATAGTCTTTTCTACAATAGGCTTCGTCTTTGGTACCTTCTTGAAGTTATGCCCATGATTTAAAGGGCCATAGCTTTGAAGAATAACTTCTTCATAAGGAGCCTTAAAGACACTTTCGCCAAAGTTTCGGGGTCGAGCCCATCCTTGATAGCTGAACTTTGGCTCTACATAGGTAGGCCTAGCAAAGTGCCCGTAGGATGAGTCAAAATCAAACTCATTTGATAGAAAGATAACCTTCTTGAATGTAGTTTGATCTTGAGGGGCTTTCCCCTTCTCTTCATCTAAGGCCTTTTTGGCGGCCTTATTCTTCCGTTGATTCTTGTTTCTCCTAGAGGAATTACTAGGAGCTTCTTCATGGCCTAGTCCAGCTCCCTTAGCCTTTGATGAGAATTCAGCAACGAATGGAAGAACCGTCTTGGGCTTCGAGAAACTTTCAACCAGTTTCTTTTCAGCTGCAAGTTGGGCTTCCAATTCCTTGATGATTTTCTCTTTGAGGTCAAGGTGCTCAAGAGCCTTGTTATATTCTTCAATAGCATTATTGAAGTTTTCTTTGAGGGAGTCAGTCTTTGCGACTTTCTCTCTCAAGATGCTCTCTTCGGCTTTTAGAGATTTGATCTCTTTAGCCTGAGTCTTCACGACTCGACGACATTTGTCGTAAGCCATGATTAACTCCTTATACTGGGCCATTAGCTCTGACTCATCGTTAGAGGAGCTTTCCTCACAATTATGTTCAGAGACTTCAGAGTCTAAAAGAGGGGTATGTGAGTTTACCTTCCCAGTGAACTGGGGCTCTTGATCATCATCTGTTTAAGCCATTAGTCCAAAATAAGCTTCTTCCTCTTCACTTGACTCAGATGAATCGGAGTCACTAAGAGTCTTGCTCTTTTTCGCTATGAGGCTCTGCTCTTTCCTCTTCTTATTGTGTGAGGATTTCTTTTCTTCTCTTTTACCACCCTCCTTCTTCTTATGAGGGCACTCGGCGATGACGTGACCTGGCTTATTACAGCAATAGCAAATGATGTCAGTCAAAACATATTTGTTCTGTTTGGAGGAATACCTGTCATGGCTACTTAATCCTTTTCTTTGTCGATCACCATTGTGTCGTGATCTTCTATAGGAGGCATCCTTGCCTTTCCATTACTTTTTCTTGTTCAAGAATTTCTTGAACTGACGTGAGAGCAGTGAGAACTCTCCTTCTGATAGCTCAGAGCCTGAGGTACTAGGCCCAAAAGTTTCTTCTTCAATAATCTCTAAAGCTGGAGCAGGGGAGGCAGCCTTTGTCTTTCTGGAGGTGTCTGCATTTAGAGCAACAGAATTTTCTTTGAGAGCAGACCTGCTCTTCTCTTCTTCAGCTTTCCTGGTGTTGCGTTGAAGCTCATATGACATAAGCTTCCTGAAGAGATTTTGTGGGTCTGTCTCAGCCAGCTTCCCAAACTCCCTGATGCCATAGACCTTGTTGTCCCATTCTTTGGTTAGGGATCTCAGGAATTTGTCATTCAATTCTCCATTTGTGAATACTCTGCCATAGACCCTTAGGCCATTCACTATCTTGAAAAAGTTCTCAAATGTATCAGCAATGGTATCTTTGCTTCCCTGTCGGAAGGCTTCATACTTCTGATTGAGGAGGGATCTCCGATCATCCATCACTTCTTCTGTTCCCTCCATTAAGGTAACCAAGGACTGTCACATCTCCTTTGCAGATTGGCAGTGGATTAAGTTTTGCAGCATTGAGTCATCAACTGAACTTGCTATAATGTTTTTAGCTTTCTTGTCCAGTGAGACAAGTGCAATCTCGTCTTTGTCCAAATCCATCAGCTTCTTTGGAACTTTCTGTTAAAATTCAACAAACCGCAGACGCCCCCTTGGATACCCTGCTGAAAACTCAACAAACCGAAGGAGAATACGCCCACTTATATGTTGAAAGTTTTCCCGGATCGTGGAGTTAGCAGAGATTATCTCAACAAAGAAGTAACAACCAGCAACACATGCAGCACAAGCTTCTTTATTGATCAAGAGCAAACTTCTTTACAAGGCGAGACATACATGGCGAGACATGCTTCACCAAAACCCAACACCGGGAGAGCAGAGACAGTTACAAAGACAAGAACAAAAAACAAGCCGCGCGGACTCAAACAATCAAGCCGCCGACCTACTGCTGTGGAGTCCGCTCAGTCCGCCAGGTCGCCAGACCGCAACCCAAGCCGCGCGGACTCACCCTTACTCCAATGCTTAGCTCTTCACTGCCGGTCTGCACGCCGCCAGACCGCACAAGCTGCGTCACCGAATGGAACAGTCCGCCTGATGCAGGCGACTTCCTGAACCCCGAACCAAGTCGCCAAAGAGAAGACCGCCTGGTCGCTATCAGCGACCTGCTGTTTACCACCTGTTGCTTAACCGCAGAGTCCGCACTGTCCCTGACCGCAATCAGAGCCAAGTCCTGGCTTTCCAGCGCTATCCGCACAACCTGCACAGCACAACCGGGTCAACTCTTTATCCGCGCGGACACAAAGTCCAGGCCGCAGCAACTTACGCGAGCTCAAAAACTGTTCACTTACTTCGGTCCAGGTTCCCTCTGGGTTTTTTTTTCCTGATGTGACAAGGGTCCTATTTATAGGCACGACGATGAGTATGGTCACCGCCCTTCCCGATAGGATAACCTCCACAACCCGCAGCAAGAACATAGTGTGTCCGCCAGCCCGCGGACACACAATCCAGTCCGCCGCTCCTGTGCAGATAGCCAGTCCGCCCCAGCTTCTCCAAGGCCGGACTCCAATATCCAGTCCGCCTTGCCGCCAGAGACCAAGCCAGGACAACAGCCGGATTCCACAACAGCCGTATCCGCCATTCTGCGGACAAGGCATCCGCCCGCAAAACCCGAGCCCGCAACCGCGCCATCAAGGCACCTGCCGGACTCAGCGGATACCCGGCTATCGTCCGCATATCCCAAGTCCATTACCTCAACTCCAAGGCACCTCCGGACTTAGCGGACACGCCAATCCAGTCTGCTAACAGCAGACCCCAGTCCGCGTATACAGCGAACTCCAGTCCGCTTCCCTGAGTCCATAACCTCATCACAAGGCTCAACCGGACTCAGCGGACTCTGGCTCCAGTCCGCACGCTCCTGCACAAGCAATCCTCCAGTCTGCATATCCCCAAGCTAGCACACAAGGCAACAGCACTTCTACTAAGCTTGGCGGACTGAGAAACCAGCCCGCGCTCCACTGCGCGATCTCCCCGGACTGAGCCATCCTGGACTTGGTTCAATTCCCACCAAGTCCAGTCCGCTGGCCACAAGGGCCAGTCCGCACTTACTGGCGGACACTGGATCTAGCCCGCCATACCGGGCGACCTCCAGTTTCTGTCCGCGCTGACCGGCGGTCTCCGCGGCTTCCACTTGCCGCTTCACTAGAGCAAGACCAAGGCATCTGCCAAACCGGTCTGCCGAGCTCCAGTTCTTCAGTCCGCTTCAAGCCGGACTCCGCGGATAACATTCCTATCCGCCCGGTTACTTCCTGGGAGTAGACCGCCTGCTGAGCATACACTGGCCTGTCAGACCGCCGCTGCTGTCCGCGCAGTCCGCGCGAACAGACCGCCCAGGCCGCCACAAAGCAAACCGCCTGCAACATCCCTGCCGACCTAGCAGTCCGCCAACCCAGTCCGCGTAGTCCGCGCGGATAGGTTTCCCAAGCCTTCCATTCACCCACTTTCACTTCACAGAATTCAACACTCCCCCTTGAAGTGAGAAGTGGTGAATAACTCCAGCAGCTCCCGTAACCTTGCACCTGGTCCTTCCGATAGCATCTACGAAGAGATGTCCAAGACATAGTCCTCGCCCCGCATATCATGGACCATGAGGGAACCCTCCAGCATCTCCCAAAAGGAGCCATGCTTCCCTCTGCCTTCTTCAGCTTCAACCTCCACTCATGCATCACAGGAGTATCACCAACTTCCTTAGACCCAGAAGCCCAAGCCTCGTTGCCTCTGAGAGAAGTCACCTCATCAGACTTGGTGTCAACCACCTCCTTGATTCTAGTGGGGTCATCACAGCCAGAAGTCCCTTGCTCGACCTGAGGGCTAACAAGGAAACACGGGACCAAGTCCGTCGTGTTCCCTTCGCTATATCGAGCTGGTGGCTTACTGATCCTCTTCGATCTCCGAAGAACCTGATCATGGCTAACCACCACCGCTGCTTTTGAACCAGCTCCGTTCCCGGGCAAACCCTGAACAATGCTCCCTTTGTTCCCTGAACAAGATGCCTCCTTACTGGAACCAAGAGCACCTGGAGCAATGCTCCCCCTGCTACCTGAACCAGAAGACTCCCCTCTTGAACATGAACTGCCTAGAACATCGCTCCCCTTGCTTCCTGAACAGGAATCCTCCGTCTTTGAGCCAGAAGGTCCTGGAGCATCGCTCCCCCTTCTTCCCGACTCTGACGCCTTTGCCCCGGAGCTAGAACAACCTGGAGCACCTGGTGACTCAGGCAACTCCACTTCCTTAGCAGCAGCCTCCTTCAGCCCACCATCTGACCTGCTTAACTCTAGCTCCACATAAGAGCTACCCCAATACGGCGTCAACTCATCAAAAACAATGTCTCTCGACACTATGAGTTTCTTCGTCGCAGGATCCATACACCTCCATCTTCTTCTCTGCTCATCATACCCTACAAAGACTAGCTTTGTTTTGAGAGCACCCGGAGAGTGTATATAGCAGGTAGATCCAAACACCCGAAGGTGCTTCAATGAGGGCTTCACTCCGAACATTAGCTCATAAGGAGTCTTCATTATGATCGGACTAAGAGGCATCCGGTTGATGACATGAGTAGCACAGGCTATTCCCTCCGCCCAAAGAGCCTTTGGAACGCCTTTACTCTGAAGCCAACACTTGCAGGTCTCCGTTAACCAACGGATCATCCGAGCTGCAACACTACCCTGTTGTGAAGTATGTCCACAAGAAAGCTCCATCCGGATCCCTTGCTTCCTGCAAAAGCGTGAGAACTCGGTTGAGGCAAACTCACCACCGAAACTTGTCCTCAACACCTTGATCCTCCGGCCAAGCTGGCCTTCGACAAGCTTCTTGAACTCCACAAACAAGCGTACCATGTTGGACTTCGTCTTCATAAAGTATACCCAAGTATACCCAGAATAGTCATCAACCAATATCAGCATGAACATGCTGCCTCCAAGACTGGCCGTGACAGTCGGTCCCACCAGAGCACAATGGACAACCGCCAATGGTGCATTACTCCTGGCTTGTGCTTTGTCGACCATGAAGCGATAGGCTCCACTTTCCTGACATCCCGCACACCCCCGACCATCGCCATAGGATGACAATCTAGGCAAGCCTCTTACGAGTCTTCTTTCCGCCATTGCTTTCAGCTTGTCCATCCCTACATGCCCCAGTCTTTCATGCCAGATAGCAGCACTATCCTTGGCATCCAGCCGATCACATCCAGAACTAGTTGAAGTCCCAACTACATTCTTCTCCTTCCTCCCTACCTGAGCAACGTTCGCAAAGAGCAAGGTAACCTTGCACTCCTTCCGAAGATGACCTTGCTGCTTGCATTTATAGCACCGTGGTCCTTCCTTCCTCTTCCTATCACGTCTAGGAGAAACGCTCCTTTCTTCCTGATATGAAGTAGAGGGACCATCATCCGCAGCAACCTTCACCTTCTTCCTGAACAACCCATCAAGGGAAGTCCAAACCTCCGCAGCTGACCGACATCCACTGATGTGGTCCAAGAGCTCCGATGAGATCACCTGCTTGAGAATAGACTCCGCTTTCGCATTTGCCTCCTTCCAAGCTCTCATCGCCTCAGCATTGCCAGCAGTATCCTCTTGTCTTCCTGCTCCGCATACAACCTCCCAAAGGTCCTCGCCAAGAAGAAAGCTCTTCATACAGGACTTCCACCGTTCACAGTTCGCCTCTGTAAGAAGATCAATACCAAGACAACTTGCATCCTCCACTGCCATGGTTCTACCACTGGTTTCCTCTTCAGAAGAGCAACTACTTCCATTGAGCACTACTTGACCACTCCAACAACCTGGCTCTGATACCATGTTAAAATTCAACAAACCGCAGACGCCCCCTTGGATACCCTGCTGAAAACTCAACAAACCGAAGGAGAATACGCCCACTTATATGTTGAAAGTTTTCCCGGATCGTGGAGTTAGCAGAGATTATCTCAACAAAGCAGTAACAACCAGCAACACATGCAGCACAAGCTTCTTTATTGATCAAGAGCAAACTTCTTTACAAGGCGAGACATACATGGCGAGACATGCTTCACCAAAACCCAACACCGGGAGAGCAGAGACAGTTACAAAGACAAGAACAAAAAACAAGCCGCGCGGACTCAAACAATCAAGCCGCCGACCTACTGCTGTGGAGTCCGCTCAGTCCGCCAGGTCGCCAGACCGCAACCCAAGCCGCGCGGACTCACCCTTACTCCAATGCTTAGCTCTTCACTGCCGGTCTGCACGCCGCCAGACCGCACAAGCTGCGTCACCGAATGGAACAGTCCGCCTGATGCAGGCGACTTCCTGAACCCCGAACCAAGTCGCCAAAGAGAAGACCGCCTGGTCGCTATCAGCGACCTGCTGTTTACCACCTGTTGCTTAACCGTAGAGTCCGCACTGTCCCTGACCGCAATCAGAGCCAAGTCCTGGCTTTCCAGCGCTATCCGCACAACCTGCACAGCACAACCGGGTCAACTCTTTATCCGCGCGGACACAAAGTCCAGGCCGCAGCAACTTACGCGAGCTCAAAAACTGTTCACTTACTTCGGTCCAGGTTCCCTCTGGGTTTTTTTTCCTGATGTGACAAGGGTCCTATTTATAGGCACGACGATGAGTATGGTCACCGCCCTTCCCGATAGGATAACCTCCACAACCCGCAGCAAGAATATAGTGTGTCCGCCAGCCCGCGGACACACAATCCAGTCCGCCGCTCCTGTGCAGATAGCCAGTCCGCCCCAGCTTCTCCAAGGCCGGACTCCAATATCCAGTCCGCCTTGCCGCCAGAGACCAAGCCAGGACAACAGCCGGATTCCACAACAGCCGTATCCGCCATTCTGCGGACAAGGCATCCGCCCGCAAAACCCGAGCCCGCAACCGCGCCATCAAGGCACCTGCCAGACTCAGCGGATACCCGGCTATCGTCCGCATATCCCAAGTCCATTACCTCAACTCCAAGGCACCTCCGGACTTAGCGGACACGCCAATCCAGTCTGCTAACAGCAGACCCCAGTCCGCGTATACAGCGAACTCCAGTCTGCTTCCCTGAGTCCATAACCTCATCACAAGGCTCAACCGGACTCAGCGGACTCTGGCTCCAGTCTGCACGCTCCTGCACAAGCAATCCTCCAGTCTGCATATCCCCAAGCTAGCACACAAGGCAACAGCACTTCTACTAAGCTTGGCGGACTGAGAAACCAGCCCGCGCTCCACTGCGCGATCTCCCCGGACTGAGCCATCCTGGACTTGGTTCAATTCCCACCAAGTCCAGTCCGTTGGCCACAAGGGCCAGTCCGCACTTACTGGCAGACACTGGATCTAGCCCGCCATACCGGGCGACCTCCAGTTTCTGTCCGCGCTGACCGGCGGTCTCCGCGGCTTCCACTTGCCGCTTCACTAGAGCAAGACCAAGGCATCTGCCAAACCGGTCTGCCGAGCTCCAGTTCTTCAGTCCGCTTCAAGCCGGACTCCGCGGATAACATTCCTATCCGCCCGGTTACTTCCTGGGAGTAGACCGCCTGCTGAGCATACACTGGCCTTTCAGACCGCCGCTGCTGTCCGCGCAGTCCGCGCGAACAAACCGCCCAGGCCGCCACAGAGCAAACCTCCTGCAACATCCCTGCCGACCTAGCAGTCCGCCAACCCAGTTCGCGTAGTCCGCGCGGATAGGTTTCCCAAGCCTTCCATTCACCCACTTTCACTTCACAGAATTCAACACTCCCCCTTGAAGTGAGAAGTGGTGAATAACTCCAGCAGCTCCCGTAACCTTGCACCTGGTCCTTCTGATAGCATCTACGAAGAGATGTCCAAGACATAGTCCTCGCCCCGCATATCATGGACCATGAGGGAACCCTCCAGCATCTCCCAAAAGGAGCCATGCTTCCCTCTGCCTTCTTCAGCTTCAACCTCCACTCATGCATCACAGGAGTATCACCAACTTCCTTGGACCCAGAAGCCCAAGCCTCGTTGCCTCTGAGAGAAGTCACCTCATCAGACTTGGTGTCAACCACCTCCTTGATTCTAGTGGGGTCATCACAGCCAGAAGTCCCTTGCTCGACCTGAGGGCTAACAAGGAAACACGGGACCAAGTCCGTCGTGTTCCCTTCGCTATATCGAGCTGGTGGCTTACTGATCCTCTTCGATCTCCGAAGAACCTGATCATGGCTAACCACCTCCGCTGCTTTTGAACCAGCTCCGTTCCCGGGCAAACCCTGAACAATGCTCCCTTTGTTCCCTGAACAAGACGCCTCCTTACTGGAACCAAGAGCACCTGGAGCAATGCTCCCCCTGCTACCTGAACCAGAAGACTCCCCTCTTGAACATGAACTGCCTGGAACATCGCTCCCCTAGCTTCCTGAACAGGAATCCTCCGTCTTTGAGCCAGAAGGTCCTGGAGCATCGCTCCCCCTTCTTCCCGACTCTGACGCCTTTGCCCCGGAGCTAGAACAACCTGGAGCACCTGGTGACTCAGGCAACTCCACTTCCTTAGCAGCAGCCTCCTTCAGCCCACCATCTGACCTGCTTAACTCTAGCTCCACATAAGAGCTACCCCAATACGGCGTCAACTCATCAAAAACAATGTCTCTCGACACTATGAGTTTCTTCGTCGCAGGATCCATACACCTCCATCTTCTTCTCTGCTCATCATACCCTACAAAGACTAGCTTTGTTTTGAGAGCACCCGGAGAGTGTATATAGCAGGTAGATCCAAACACCCGAAGGTGCTTCACTGAGGGCTTCACTCCGAACATTAGCTCATAAGGAGTCTTCATTATGATCGGACTAAGAGGCATCCGGTTGATGACATGAGTAGCACAGGCTATTCCCTCCGCCCAAAGAGCCTTTGGAACGCCTTTACTCCGAAGCCAACACTTGCAGGTCTCCGTTAACCAACGGATCATCCGAGCTGCAACACTACCCTGTTGTGAAGTATGTCCACAAGAAAGCTCCATCCGGATCCCTTGCTTCCTGCAAAAGCGTGAGAACTCGGTTGAGGCAAACTCACCACCGAAACTTGTCCTCAACACCTTGATCCTCCGGCCAAGCTGGCCTTCGACAAGCTTCTTGAACTCCACAAACAAGCATACCATGTTGGACTTCGTCTTCATAAAGTATACCCAAGTATACCCAGAATAGTCATCAACCAATATCAGCATGAACCTGCTGCCTCCAAGACTGGCCGTGACAGTCGGTCCCACCAGAGCACAATGGACAACCGCCAATGGTGCATTACTCCTGGCTTGTGCTTTGTCGACCATGAAGCGATAGGCTCCACTTTCCTGACATCCCGCACACCCCCGACCATCGCCATAGGATGACAATCTAGGCAAGCCTCTTACGAGTCTTCTTTCCGCCATTGCTTTCAGCTTGTCCATCCCTACATGCCCCAGTCTTTCATGCCAGATAGCAGCACTATCCTTGGCATCCAGCCGATCACATCCAGAACTAGTTGAAGTCCCAACTACATTCTTCTCCTTCCTCCCTACCTGAGCAACGTTCGCAAAGAGCAAGGTAACCTTGCACTCCTTCCGAAGATGACCTTGCTGCTTGCATTTATAGCACCGTGGTCCTTCCTTCCTCTTCCTATCACGCCTAGGAGAAACACTCCTTTCTTCCTGATATGAAGTAGAGGGACCATCATCCGCAGCAACCTTCACCTTCTTCCTGAACAACCCATCAAGGGAAGTCCAAACCTCCGCAGCTGACCGACATCCACTGATGTGGTCCAAGAGCTCCGATGAGATCACCTGCTTGAGAATAGACTCCGCTTTCGCATTTGCCTCCTTCCAAGCTCTCATCGCCTCAGCATTGCCAGCAGTATCCTCTTGTCTTCCTGCTCCGCATACAACCTCCCAAAGGTCCTCGCCAAGAAGAAAGCTCTTCATACAGGACTTCCACCGTTCACAGTTCGCCTCTGTAAGAAGATCAATACCAAGACAACTTGCATCCTCCACTGCCATGGTTCTACCACTGGTTTCCTCTTCAGAAGAGCAACTACTTCCATTGAGCACTACTTGACCACTCCAACAACCTGGCTCTGATACCATGTTAAAATTCAACAAACCGCAGACGCCCCCTTGGATACCCTGCTGAAAACTCAACAAACCGAAGGAGAATACGCCCACTTATATGTTGAAAGTTTTCCCGGATCGTGGAGTTAGCAGAGATTATCTCAACAAAGCAGTAACAACCAGCAACACATGCAGCACAAGCTTCTTTATTGATCAAGAGCAAACTTCTTTACAAGGCGAGACATACATGGCGAGACATGCTTCACCAAAACCCAACACCGGGAGAGCAGAGACAGTTACAAAGACAAGAACAAAAAACAAGCCGCGCGGACTCAAACAATCAAGTCGCCGACCTACTGCTGTGGAGTCCGCTCAGTCCGCCAGGTCGCCAGACCGCAACCCAAGCCGCGCGGACTCACCCTTACTCCAATGCTTAGCTCTTCACTGCCGGTCTGCACGCCGCCAGACCGCACAAGCTGCGTCACCGAATGGAACAGTCCGCCTGATGCAGGCGACTTCCTGAACCCCGAACCAAGTCGCCAAAGAGAAGACCGCCTGGTCGCTATCAGCGACCTGCTGTTTACCGCCTGTTGCTTAACCGCAGAGTCCGCACTGTCCCTGACCGCAATCAGAGCCAAGTCCTGGCTTTCCAGCGCTATCTGCACAACCTGCACAGCACAACCGGGTCAACTCTTTATCCGCGCGGACACAAAGTCCAGGCCGCAGCAACTTACGCGAGCTCAAAAACTGTTCACTTACTTCGGTCCAGGTTCCCTCTGGGTTTTTTTTCCTGATGTGACAAGGGTCCTATTTATAGGCACAACGATGAGTATGGTCACCGCCCTTCCCGATAGGATAACCGCCACAACCCGCAGCAAGAACATAGTGTGTCTGCCAGCCCGCGGACACACAATCCAGTCCGCCGCTCCTGTGCAGATAGCCAGTCCGCCCCAGCTTCTCCAAGGCCGGACTCCAATATCCAGTCCGCCTTGCCGCCAGAGACCAAGCCAGGACAACAGCCGGATTCCACAACAGCCGTATCTGCCATTCTGCGGACAAGGCATCAGCCCGCAAAACCCGAGCCCGCAACCGCGCCATCAAGGCACCTGCCGGACTCAGCGGATACCCGGCTATCGTCCGCATATCCCAAGTCCATTACCTCAACTCCAAGGCACCTCCGGACTTAGCGGACACGCCAATCCAGTCCGCTAACAGCAGACCCCAGTCCGCGTATACAGTGAACTCCAGTCCGCTTCCCTGAGTCCATAACCTCATCACAAGGCTCAACCGGACTCAGCGGACTCTGGCTCCAGTCCGCACGCTCCTGCACAAGCAATCCTCCAGTCCGCATATCCCCAAGCTAGCACACAAGTCAACAGCACTTCTACTAAGCTTGGCGGACTGAGAAACCAGCCCGCGCTCCACTGCGCGATCTCCCCGGACTGAGCCATCCTGGACTTGGTTCAATTCCCACCAAGTCCAGTCCGCTGGCCACAAGGGCCAGTCCGCACTTACTGGCGGACACTGGATCTAGCCCGCCATACCGGGCGACCTCCAGTTTCTGTCCGCGCTGACCGGCGGTCTCCGCGGCTTCCACTTGCCGCTTCACTAGAGCAAGACCAAGGCATCTGCCAAACCGGTCTGCCGAGCTCCAGTTCTTCAGTCCGCTTCAAGCCGGACTCCGCGGATAACATTCCTATCCGCCCGGTTACTTCCTGGGAGTAGACCGCCTGCTGAGCATACACTGGCCTGTCAGTCCGCCGCTGCTGTCCGCGCAGTCCGCGCGAACAGACCGCCCAGGCCGCCACAGAGCAAACCGCCTGCAACATCCCTGCCGACCTAGCAGTCCGCCAACCCAGTCCGCGTAGTCCGCGCGGATAGGTTTCCCAAGCCTTCCATTCACCCACTTTCACTTCACAGAATTCAACACTTTCTTGGTAGGATTTATAGTTGAGACAGTCATAGGGACATAAGGACCTTCTTCAACTATCATGAAGATCCTTGGATCCATAGCTTCCATAAAAAATTTGATCCTTTCTTTCCACATGGGAAAGTTGTTCTTGTTGCACAGGGGAAGCTTGGCGAAATCCTTTGCCTTGTCCATGATAGATAGATCTCAATTAACAACTATATGCAGGAATTGATCAAGGTGTTAACCTTTTAATGATCAACCTCGCTTTGATACCAATTGAAAGATAATAGTTGTTAACCTAAATCACCTAGATGGGGGTGAATAGGTGAGTTATGTGTCTTTTGCGGAATAAAAAATCTTAGAACACAGCACAGATCTATCTACTGAAATATCACAGACGAGACAAGATTTATAGTGGTTCCCCGATCTTGGGTACATCCACTTTCCCTCACCGATCTAGCAATAAACTAGACTCGGCTACTCCACTATCTCGGATTGAAAATCAATTCTACCCTCGGAACAAAGTTCCTATAATCTCAATCCAATCCAACTGGATCTACAACTCGGAAGGAACACCTTCCTACAAACTCGGAGTGGAAAACTCCTACACTCGGAGAAAATTTCTCATATAGAAATGAAATACAAGTATTGAACAAATACAAACAGTGAAATTCTCTGGTTCAGATCTGAAAATGAAACAGGGACTGGAATCTTCTTCTTGGCATTCGTCTTTATCAGAAAAGTTGAAGAATGAATCTCGACAATCAGTAGAGCTGAACTTCTTGCTTCCACAATCGGACAGAAGATGAGTATTGTGAAAATCGATCTCGATGTGGACAGCTTTTTCTATATATTTCCTCTGAAGATCGAAACACTTGCCGGAGAAGAACAGCGGCGGCGGCGGCTTTCATTCCGTGAAGAGAGAGAGAGAGGAAATAGCGATTATTTTGGAAAGTAACGGCTGCAAAACTCAGACGGATTTTCTTCTTGAAAGATCTGTTTTTTTTTATTAGGGTTTGTCGATTAGACAAGGCCTTTTATAGGAGTACTAATAACGGTCATAATTGGTTTTAATAACAGACATGTGGACCAATCATGTCACGGTATTTGAAATTCTGTCAAATCTGGACTTAGAAGAAATTTTCAGAGAAAATGAAGTCATATACACGAGTATGTATAAAAGTACTCGAGTAGGTCAAGGACTTCTCGAGTAAGCAGAGATAAAATACTTGGGTATACAAATCAAGACTACTTGAGTATGTTGAGGGCAACTACTCGAGTACATATAATCAACTACTCAAGTATCTAGAAGATCTACTCGAGTACACAAAAAATTTTCTCGGGAAGGAGTTGATCTACTCGAGTACAAGTTGTACTACTCGAGTAGGCAGAATTGAACTACTCGAGTGGTTAGAAGAACTACTCGAGACAAATACTTAGAAGTATTCTGCACACTGAAAAGAATAGCTACTCGAGTAGTTAGGTTTAACTACTCGAGTGAAAAGAAATCTACTCGAGTATATGAAGGACTTACTCGAGTATATCTTAACTACTCGACACAGAGAAGATTGTTACTCGACACAGTGTCGAGACTTACTCGAGTATATAAAGTACCTACTCGAGTAAATGTCTTAGAAAAATTTGGAACCTAAATCCTGGGCAACTCGAGTAGGAAGAATGATCTACTCGAGTAGTTAAGTAAGCTACTCGAGTATGTCAATGAACTACTCGAGTGTTTTACTTAACTTCATGAGATGAAAAATTTTCTTACTCGAGTATGCAGAAGTTTCACTCGAGTATGTCTCAAACAATCTACTCGAGTAGTAAAGGACCTACTCAAGAAAAATACTTAGAAAAATTTTTGTCAGCAATTTTCTTCTTCTACTAGAAGGGAATCGGCACCAAGTCTTTACACAATCCTATAGCTTGAATATGAAGTGTATCCCAATAGAGAGACTACACATGAGTCAACTCTTTGGAACACACAATGAGGGATTACACTGTGTGGTCCTGTGTTTGGTGACCCATTGTAGACTGACATTGGTCTGCACTTCCCATTGGAGTCCTGCAAACACACAACTCAAACAAAGTATCAAATACAACCTAATTCATCTCAGTTCCAGGGTGACTTTATCAAATCTGGGTTACTGTGGACATGGTTCCCAACAACAATACTTTGGAATGTCTCTAAATGCCTCCTTTTCATCAATCTTATGTATCTTTGTTTTCATTTTCGTATCGGGTGCATGCGTGTATGAGTAAGATTTGCGGAATTTATGCTTTAAAATGAAAAATTGCTTTACTTTACTTTAACTTTTCTCAAAATTACTAGTCGTTGTTATAGCCATTTTTCTTATCATACTACTTAGAATGGTTTAGATTTAGGATTTTTATGTTTTTATATTCGTTATTATGAACTTGAAAAATGATTTCAAAAGTGGTTTTCATTACTCTTTAACTTAGATTTTTCTTTTTTAGGTTGTAAAACTTTCGCTTCTTTTTAGCTTTCTTCCACTTTTTAAATCTTTTTACAAAGCTATAACAATGGATTATGTGTTATTTCAATTATTCAACACCTTTGATTTTTGCATTAATTTGAAAACTCCTTTGTTCAAACAATTTTTATTTCTAGTTTTTATGCATTTCTACTACATTCTAGTAGTAAAAATATAGTTTTTTAATTTTTGGATAACTTAGTTTTTTTCATTTTTTTATATGTGTGCGTGCATGTGTGAGATAATTTTTATTGCTTTCTCTCATTTTTGTAGAGTGTGTGTGTGTGTTTTATTTTATGTAAAGTGTGTGTGTGTTCTATTTTATGATTGTGTGTGTGAGTTTTCATTTTCTACAGTGTGTGTACATTTTTATTTCTGTCGATTGTGTGAGTGTGTTTTTATTTTTAGTAGAGTGTGTGCATTTTTTTCATTGCAAGTGTGTGTGCATTTTTTCATTTATGCAAGTGTGTGTGCGTTTTTCATTTCAGCAAGTATGTGTGTGTTTGTTTTCATTTACGCAAGTGCATGCGCGTTTTAATTTCAGCAAGTCTGTGTGTGTGTGTGTTTTTATTTATGTAGATTGTGTGCGTGTGTGCATCTATTTTCTCCTACTCGTTTGAGTAAGACTCGCTTTAATTTTCCGCCTACTCGTTGAGTAGGACTTGTGTGTGTGAGTTTTTAATTTCAGTAGAGTGATGGTGTGAGTTTGTTTGTATTTAAGCTATTAGAGTTTTGTTTATGTCTTTATTGTGCAAATCTTATCCTTTTAGCTTATAAGTCCCCTTCCTCTTGCACTTATTTATGCCACTAATGTTTTGTGCTCTTTTGCAGTTTTTCTCAATTTTCAGCCAAAATGACCTGACACGGCCACCAACACGGTTGTGTCATGGGGAGTGTTGCATGTCCACAAAGAATCAACCACCATAGGAAAGTCCAAAGTTCATCCCAACCAGGACACGGCCTCCCAGATGGTCGTGTCTCTGGCCGTGTCAGTTTCGTCGTGTCAGTCTGGTCGTGTTAACATGAACCATGTTACCAGGAGCCGATGACTTTCCAGACCAGGACACGGCAACCGACATGGCCGTGTCGCCAGGCGTGTCGCCACCTTATCAATGCGTGCAACATGCCATTAATGCACCTCCTGTTGAATCCCATCAACCACAGAGGACACGACCACCAACACGACTGTGTCGTTGGCCGTGTCAACATGGGCATGCCCGCCGATTCGACGTTGCAATGATCATCTCCCGCCAGAACCAGAGCCCGAAGTCAACCAGCACGGGACACGACCACCAACACAGCCGTGTCGTTGGCTGTGTCATCCCCTCTTGAATTTCTATAAATTCAGCCCGTCCCCCTTATTTCAAAGGGAGCACTGGAGTGTGTAAGTAAGTGCTGCCCTTTTGTTTTCTGAAGTTTTTCATGTTTCTTCTCTCTCTCTCTCTTTCTCTTTTTAGTTTAGTTCAATTCAAGTTTAGTTTAATCTTTTGTATTAGCTTTTCTTGCAAATGCTTTAGTTGCTAATTGTAGGGCCATAATAGGATTTCATTTTCATGCAATTGTACTTTTCAATTTCCAAGTGTAGCTCTATTTA
Organism: Platanthera guangdongensis; assembly: GCA_039583875.1. Taxonomy (NCBI): domain Eukaryota; kingdom Viridiplantae; phylum Streptophyta; class Magnoliopsida; order Asparagales; family Orchidaceae; genus Platanthera; species Platanthera guangdongensis. The sequence continues at coordinate 169,015,560 of CM077153.1, read as the reverse complement.
ATATTAATAAAAGTGCTCTTTTCTATTACCTTTCTTACTTTGTGTCTTTATGCTTTACTACTCATCCCCCTCCTCCACTTCATTATGATTAACTAATCCTCCTTGTACTCGATCTTGATGATCCGAGGTTCGAGTGATTAAGTTATGATGCTTTGAATTACCTTTTCTTTTTAGGGTTTAGGCCTTGAATTACTCTTGATTCATCACGGGTTGGAGATATATCATCGATATATATTCTCCACCTTTGCTTTCATTCTTGGCTAGCCGAGAGGCCAATAATTTGAAATGAGCACTCAATAGTAAAGGGAGTTATATGCACCCCTCGAGAGAGGCAGACATCCAAATCTCCCGGATTAGAGTAAAATCCAATAGTGGGGTTCACCTCGTAAGGCGAGTTTTAGGCCTTTAATTTAGGTGAGAGTCGGTCGGACCTTCCTAAACTCAGGTGGACACGTCTTTGAGAGAAGCGTGTTCATGTTTATGGAACCTCCACGGTCAAGGACCTTTACCCTATTAAGCTTAAGTTTATTTATCATGTTTTTAATTGACTCTTGCCGAGGTGATTCTTGATCGAGTGAATTTCCATCTCATCGTTCTAACCTTCTAGTGTAATCGTTTCTTTTATGCTCTCTTTACCTTTTTATGCAAATAGCCCTCTTTCTTATGCAATATTTCATTTAGTGCATTTAGCTTTCTTTTAACCCCAAGTTTTTTATCGATAAAATAATAGTCTTCGTGTGAGTAAGCTTAATCAACAGTTCCCGGAGTTAAATACGACACTTGTGTCCCCTTACTACAGTTCGATAGGTATACTTGCCTAGTTGGATTGCTAGTTCGGCTGCTCTCTTTTATTAAGCGTTGGTCGGGCCATCATCATTTTACTTTCTGCATTGTGTGTGTTTTCATTTTTGTCGAGTATGTGTGTGTGTTTTATTTTCAGTAGAGTGTGTGCTTGTGTGCATTTATTTCCTCCTACTCGTTTGAGTAGGACTCACTTTCATTTACAGCCTACTTGTTTGAGTAGGACTTGCAATTTTCAGCTTTAATTTACCGCCTACTCGTTTGAGTAGGACTTGTAATTTTAATTATGCAATTTTTTCTTTTTTGTAACTTAGTTTTTTTTTTCTTTATTATGCGTTTGGTTGAGTGCGTGTGTCTTCATTTTTTTAATAGCCTTTTTATTTCTAATATTAGGTTATCTTATTCTTTTTCTTATTTTTTTTGTAAACCTTTAGTTCTTAATTTAGAACTCACGACTAACCAAACTCATAAGTCATCCCCATTCCGATGAGTGGCTAATCACTTTTAGCCCTCGGTATCAAAGAGCATTGGGATATAAATTGTTTTAAATAACTAAAGGTCTTATTTTTCTATTTAATTAAATAACTTAAGGTTTACCCCAGGTTAACGATGCGTAGAACCACATATCGATATGTGGGCTCTATTTCCGTTATCCATATGCTAGCTAGCCGAGAGGCCGTGCGTATGGACTGATCACCCCTGGGTAAAGAGAGTTCTGCACTAACCCTTGAGAGAGGAGATGCGCAAACTCTACCGGATTGGTTTCCCCACCCAATAGAGGGGTTCTTAGCATATTCCGGGCATTAAGAGAAATCCTTCGTCGGACGAGAGCCCGGTCGAATAATCTTAATGTTTAGGTGAGCGATATTCCTAGAGATAGGTGAGCTCATTATTTTGGAACCTCCGCAGCCAAGTTTCTACTTTAATTGAATTGAAACCTAAGATCTCTAATTATTCAAATATATTTTAGTCCTAACGTAATTCGATACCGAGTGTTATTTATTCATCGACTTTGTTCTTAATCTATTTTTAGCTTTATCTTAGTTAAAATCTCCAACTTAACTATTTCTGTAAAATAATAGTTCTTTCGGAGCAGTAGGGATAATCAACCCATTCCCGGGAAATTTACGATCTCGATATTCCCCCAAACATCTCGTATTACTTGCGATAGGTGCACTTGCCTATAATTCGCCGCGCGAAATCCGGACCTGCCGCGCTCCCTAGATAATTTAGAGTTGTGCTTCGCGCGCATCAAGTTTTTGACGCCGTTGTCAGGGAGTCTCCGGGTTGTTATTTTGAAATCCGAAGTCTATTACTTTTACCTATTTTCTAAAATTCTAAAAAAACTTAAAAACCTTTTTCTAAAAAAAAAAGAAATCCAAAAAAAAGGTTAAGTATTTCATTTTTATTTTCTGGTGTATGACCCGTGGATAACCTTCGGAGTCCAAAAATTTGGATTTCGATCCTGAGATCGAATGCTCACTTGCGCGTATTCGATCTCAACGCTGAAATCCCTCTTTGGATCCCCAGGAATCCATCGTAGAACCCTCTACCGTTGCTATGGCCGACCCTAATCCGAATATGGCTGTCGAGCGTACAATGTCTTATTATGCCTGGCCGAATTTGGATGATACTGGGTCCAATATTATTCGCCTGACGGTGGTGAACAATAATTTTGAGATCAAATCGAGCGTTATCCAAATGATCCAAAATGTTGTGCAGTTCGATGGACTGCCGGATGAGGACCCGAACGTTCATTTGTCTAGTTTTTTGGAAATCTGCGATACCTTTAAGAATAATGGTGTCACTGATGACGCCATTCGTTTGCACCTTTTTCCATTCTCCTTAAGATTCAAACCTAAGGCATTGTTGAATTTCGTCCCACGAGTATGTATCAATACCTGGGCCGAGCTTGCGGAACGGTTCTTAACGAAGTATTTTCTGCCCGCCAAAATTGCAAAGTTGCGGGAGGACATTTCTTCGTTTGTGCAGAATGATTCTGAGTCTCTATTTGAGACTTGGGAGCGGTTTAAAGAATTCCTCTACAAGTGTCCGCACTACACGCTGCCTGCATGGTTGCAGGTCCAAATCTTCTACAATGGGCTTAACTATCAGACGCATCAAATGATTGATGCGACTGTCGGGGGCACTCTGAATAATAAGACCCCCGAGGCTGCCCAAGCTCTTATTAAAGAGATGGCTATGAATGCCTACCAATATAACGTATCGTGGGGACATCCCAAGCAGGCGGTCGGCCCCTTCGAAGTGGATACCACTGCCCACTTAGCCCTTCAAGTTGACAGGCTGACGAAGTAGGTGGAGGATATGTCTACTGCCTCCTCCACTCCGCCTTGGGCGATTCCCCCTAATGTCAGCATAGTCAATGAGTTCGTAGACTACGTGGGAAATGTTGGGCTCCCTTCCTTTAACCCAAACAACAACCCTTATAGTAATAACTAGGGCTGAGCATATTATTTGAAATTCAAAAGTCGCTCGAAAATCGTTTAAAAATTGAGTCGAATCGGAATCGGTTAAAATTAATTCGACTCAAATTGAGTCGATTCAATTTGACTCTAATCTGATTTCGAGTCGATTTTGGGCCAGCCCTAAATCGCTCGAAATATAATTTGAATCAACTCGAATTAATTAAAAATTTTATGTATTTATTAATATATTCTTATTTTAAGATTTAAAAAAATAAGATTTAAACATAAATAAAAAAAGAATGAAGGTTTTAAGTATTTCATTTGCTAAATTTATAGGTTACCCAATTTAATTTTGTGCAAATTAGGAATAAAACAAAAAATTACTCAATTTCAAGCCGACTTGATTCGATTTCGAGTTGACTCGATTTGATTTCGAGCCGACTCGGAATCGAGTCATTTCGAGTTGAGCCGACTCAACTCAAAATAAATTTCGATTTCGAGTCGATTTTGAGCCGAGTTCTAGTCGAAAATTTCGATTTCGAGTCGAGCCAAAATCGCTCGAACTCGACTCGATATCAGCCCTAGTAATAACTATAATCCAGGTTGGAGGAACCACCCCAACTTCTCATGGAGCAACGCGAATAATGCATAGCGCCCGCCCAATTCCTTTGTGCTAGGATTTCTGCCACCTCCCCCTCTTCCAAAACACTCCCCGATGGAGGAAAATTTTTCTTAATACATAGCTTCCAACGAATCAAATATTCGGAACATCACCGGATCGCTAAAAAACTTGGAACTCCAGGTTGGACAACTAGCGCAAATGATGTCCGAGCGCGCGCTCGGGGCACTGCCGAGAAATACAGAGCCCAATCTATGGGAGAATATCAATGTTATATCCTTCCGTAGCGGAAAGGAGGTGATCGATCCAAAACGGATCGATCCGCAGGTACATATTTCACCTTCGACCCCTCTTACCCCTTCTTCGATTACGCCACCTTTACAAATTTTAAACGAAAAATTTATTAAAACGCCCTTGTCATATCCACATATGCTCGATAGTGAGTGTAAGGACGCGCAGTACGAAAAATTAATTTAATTATTGAAACAAATTCATATTAATGTTTCCTTCTGCAAAGCGATCTCGCAGATGCCTAAGTAATCGAAATATTTAAAACAACTACTTTCTAATAAATAAAAATTAGAAAATATTTCACATATATCTCTGAATGTTGATTGCTCAGCGGCTCTTATAAATAAATTGCCCCTTAAAAGAAATGACCCGGGACGGTTCTCCATCCTGTGCCTTTTTGGCAATATATTAGTAAAATACTCTCATGGAGATTTAGGCGCGAGCATTAATTTTATGTCGTTCTTGCTCTTTCAAAAATTAGGTTTGGGCACTCCGACTCCTACTAAAATGCGTATCCAACTAGCGGATCGCTCGGTTAAGTTTCCCGTAGGGGTAGTGGAGGACGTACTTGTCCGAGTTGATAAGTTTATCTTTCTAGTAGACTTCGTCATCTTAGACATCGAGGAGGACACTGATGTACCAATTATACTCGGTCACCCTTTTCTCGCCACCTCTCGTGCATTAATTAACGTAAGTAATGGTCATCTCCTCCTTCGGATAGGAGATGATGAAGTTACTTTCTCTATTAATCCCTCCATAGGAGACTCGTCATCAAGTGATGACTTTTGTTATAATTTAGATACCTATCTCGGAGATTGTTCTTCCCCTATTTTCGAGTCTACGTTTTTAAACGACGACATTTTTGCGATCGAAAATTTTAACTGTGAAGAGGATAACCCTACTAATTTGTCTTTCGAACATTTTGGATCGAAAGACATTAAAATTAAAACCTCGTTAGAAGAACCGCCCTGCCTTGAACTGAAACCCCTACCTGATTCACTCAAATACGCCTTTTTGGGAAAAGATGATACCCTTCCCGTTATCATTTCTTCGCATTTGAGCGATTCATAGACTTCCGATTTATTGGGAGTTTTACTTAAACATCGCCACGGAATTGCGTGGCAAATTTTTGATCTAAAAGGTATTAACTCTTGTTTTTACACCCATAAGATTTTCCTTCACAATAATTGCCGCAAAACTATTCAGCCGCAGCGCCGTCTTAACCCAAACATGAAAAACATCATTAAAGCCGAAATTATTAAATTATTAGATGCGGGGATTATTTATCTTATATCAGATAGCACGTGGGTTAGTTCCGTTCACGTCGTGCCCAAAAAGGGCGGTCTTACCGTAGTGGAAAATTAGCATAATGAACTCGTCCCAACTCGTACTGTTATGGGTTGGCGGGTGTGCATCGATTATAGAAAACTAAATGATGGCACCCGTAAGGATCATTTCCCACTATCGTTCTTAGACCAAATTCTGGAGCGTTTATCCGGTCATCCGTTTTTTTGTTTTCTTGATGGATTATCGGGGTTTTTCCAAATCCCCATTTCCCCCGATGACCAGGAGAAAACAACTTTTATCTGCTCGTTTGGTACCTTCTCATACTGAAGAATGTCATTTGGCCTCTGCAATGCGCCAGCTACATTCCAAATATGTATGTTGGCAGTCTTTGGAGAGCTGGTAGGAGACATTATGGAAGTCTTTATGGATGACTTCTCTGTTTTTGGATGATCTTTCCTGTCTTGTCTTCGCAATTTAGAGTGTGTCCTTTAGTGATGCGAGGACATGCATCTTGTTTTAAATTGGGAAAAATGTAACTTTATGGTTCGAGAAGGTTTGGTTCTCGTCCATAAGATTTTGTCTAAGGGGATGGAGGTCGATAAGGCTAAAGTTGAAATTATCGAAAAACTTCCCCCGTCTTCTAACGTTAAATCTATTCGGAGTTTCTTAGGCCACAAAGGCTTTTATAAATGTTTCATTCAAGATTTTTCAAAAATAACAAAGCCGCTAACTCGCCTCTTGGAAAAGGAATCAAATTTTGTCTTTGATAGCGAATGCAAGTCTGCATTTAATTTTATAAAATAAAAAGTTATCAATTCACCCATTTTAGTGGCGGCCGATTGGACCCTTCCGTTCGAGATTATGTGCGACGCTAGTGATATTATCGTAGGCATCATTCTTGGCCAACGTGTAAACAAATATTTTCATCCTATTTACTATGCTAGCAAGACGCTCACTTCCGCAAAAGGAAATTACACGACAACGGAAAAGGAACTTTTAGCTGTCATTTTTGCTTTTGATAAGTTTCGCTCGTATATAACGCTATCTAAAGTTATCGTATTTACTGATCACTCCGCCTTAAAATATTTGTTAGCAAAAATGGACACCAAACCACGCCTTCTTCGATGGATCCTCCTCTTGCAAGATTTTTATTTGGAGATCCGGGATAAGAAGGGAGCAGAAAATTTAGTTGTCGATCACCTCTCCGGCTTAGAAAATCCTGATGCGTAAGCGCTCATCGAATCTGACATAAATGACAGATTTCCCGAGGAACGCCTCCTAGCAATAAATACTAGTTCATCTTCCCCATCTTGGTTCACAGACTTTGCGAACTGTTTAGTTGTGCGGGTACTCCCAAAAGACTTTTCGAGCATGCAAAAGAATAAATTATTTTCTGACTTGAAATATTTCTTTTGGGAGGACCCCTTTCTTTTTCATATCTGCGTGGACCAAGCGGTCTGAATATGCGTCGTGGGTGTGGAGTGCACACAAATACTTAGGCACTGCCATGAGGGTCCGGCTGGTGGGCATTATCAAGCTAACCGGACCGCGCGGAAGGCACTGGATGCAGGCTTCTTTTGGCCCACTCTATTCAAAGACACTCACAATTTTGTGGGCTCCTGCGATAGCTGCCAGCAGTTAGGTAACATCTCTCATCGTGACGAGATGCCTAAAAATTTGTTTTTAGAATGCAAAGTCTTCGATTTATGGAGAATCAATTTCGTTGGCCCCCTACCTCCGTCTTTTAAAAATAATTACATTTTAGTGGCGGTCGACTACTTATCAAGGTGGGTGGAAGCGCATGCTCTCCCCACCAATGATGCGCAAGTCATCGATACGTTTCTTAAAAAACTATTTTCTCGCTTCGGCACACCTCGCGCTATTGTAAGCGATAGGGGGACGCATTTCTGCAGCACCCAGATGGCTATGACTTTAGCTAAACACGGCGTCACGCACAAACTTGCCACCCCCTACCACCTGCAAACTAGTGGCCAAGTTGAGGTAGTAAATCGAGAGATTAAGCGAATATTAGAGAAAATCGTTTCACTTAATAGGAAAGATTGGTCCATCAAACTCGACGATGCGTTGTGGGCATATTGTACCGCATATAAAACCGCAATTGATTGTACGTCGTATTGATTAGTCTACGGCAAAGCGTGTCATCTCCCCGTAGAATTAGAACAAAAATATTTTCCAAAAAATTATAAAACAAAAAAATTCCAAAAAATTATAAAATAAAAAAATTCCAAAAAATTTATAAAACAAAAAATTTCAAAAAAATTTATAAAACAAAAATTCCAAAAAAAAATATATTTAGTTTTAGTTTGCAAATATTTATTGTAAATACTTTATGCACATATCTTTTTGTAAATATTTTTGTTCTTTTCTCTTTTTCCGCTCTTCCTTTTCTTTCTCTTCTTTGTAAATAAGTTTTCTCTCTTTTCTTATTTTGTAAATATTTGCCTATAAAAACCAAAAATACAAAAAAAGCAAATAAAAATAGTTCTATATATATATATATATATATCTTATCACTTATTTCATATGCATATAATAACAAAATTAAACACAAAACACAAAAAAAAAGATAATAAGTCAAAAATTCAAGAAAAAAAGAGAAACAAAACAAAAATTCAAAAAAGATAATAATTTAAAAACACAAAAAAAATGATGAAAACTCTAAAAATCCATAAATTTTTTTATAAAACAAATAAATCGAATATTCCATTCTTAAACCTTTTTGCTCTCCAAAAATTTTATTGCGAGTTTATTTATGCGCAAATTTCATTAATTCATTGTTTACTATCCGTTTATTAATTAGAGATTGATAAATTTAAATATCAGTGGTTAAGCTTTAAAGAATTTTTTATGCTTTGCTCTTATGATAAGGGACTTGTTTTAGGCACAACTTCTAATTTATCTAAAATAGAGGCATGTGTATTATGTTAGAAAAACAACTATAGACTTCAATTATTTCTACTTCAAGATTTTTAGAAACACAGGAACGTTCAATTTATAAAGGTTGCTCTCAAAATATTTTTATTAAAATCTAGTTTTATTTTTGAAAAAAAAACATCTCCCCATATTTTATCCTTAAAAGAACCTATGTCAATAGAAATAAGATTTCGTTACGCAAACATAGGCATCCAATATTTGAAAAGATTATATGTTACGGAATAAGCGGATAAAATTCATTACTCATATACATATACATTGGGTTATATGAAGTTGTATAAAAAATTACTATTGCATGTTATGGAAAATAAGACTTCGTTTTCCTAAACATCCATATTCAAAAAATTGTATTCGAGGTTTGAAAAAAAGTATACCTCACCTCCTCCAAAGCCCTCTTCATAAACCAAAACAATCTCCTTAGCCATCTTCATGATTCTAGACATAATATAAAATCTTTTTGAGAGCATAATTTTTAAATTGCATTATTTCCTTTAAACTCTTAAGCTAAATTTCCTATAATTCTAATCTATTTTTGTTAGCCAAAGATTACAATTTTTGCTTGCTATTTGGCTACTTCAAGAAGTCTTTTTGGCCAAAACTTTTCCACTATTTAATTCAATTTCATGATTTAGGAAATAACTCTTATACCCCTGATAATTACTTTTATCTCTCTTTTTATAAATTCAAGCGGTAGCTAAACTTAAGATTTCTTTTAATTCCTTGTAAGTACATCTCCAACTTTTGCTCTGGAAGAGCAAAAGCTTAAGTATGAGTGTATTTGATGAGTTATAAATATACGTATTTTTATATATATTAATTAAGTCGTCTTAGTTCATTTCTTTTATTTTTAGTTAATTTTGTTCAATAAAATGCTCCTTTTTATAAATTTTATTCTAACTTAAGTTTATTTATTTTTTCTGAAATTTTTCAGAAAATGTCAAAATTTGCCAAGTACACGCCCGTGACATGGGCATGTGACTTGGATTCAAATAGAAATCAGCCAAAGTCGAAGAATTACTGGACACGCCCTCGGACACGCCTGTGTCAAATATGATATGGCCGTGGCCGAGGCCTGTGTCACCTGATCGATGAATAGGGCCCAAAGATCATCGAGAAGGCCCGACACGCCCATGTCAAGATACGACATGGGCATGTACGCCTCCACCTGGCCCGACAAGACGTCGCCGGTGACTTTTGACGCAACCCGTCCCTAGATCCACCTGCTGGATACGCCGTCCGACACGCCCCTGTCGACAGAGACACGGGCGTGACTTCCACGTGGACTGCCCCGAAGTCAACAAGCATTGAATGCTTAGCATCACTTCAACAACAGTGTTGACACGCCCCCCCCCCCCCTACATGCCCGTGACTAAGGGCGTGTAATCTTATTTTTTTGGCTATAAATAGACCCTTGATGTAAGGTCTGTGGGTTCCGAATTTTGAACCATTTTGGTGTTAAGGGCTGCTGCTAGGAGCTATTTTAGTGCTATGTAAGAATAATCCCCCCTCCTTTTTAAGTTTGTTTAAGCTTTTGTAATAAACTTCTTTATTAATAAAATTGTTAGTTTTTTCATCCTTATAGTGCTGTGTAATGTCTCTGAATGCCTCCTTTTCACCAATCTTATGTATCTTTGTTTTCATTTTTGCATGGGGTGTGTGTGTGTATGAGTTAGATTTGCGGAATTTATGCTTTAAAATGAAAAATTGTTTTGCTTTACTTTAAATTTTCTCAAAATTATTAGTCATTGTTATAGCCATTTTTCTTATCATACTACTTAGAACGGTTTATATTTAGGATTTTTATGTTTTTATATTCATTCTTATGAACTTGTAAAATGATTTTAAAAGTGGTTTTCATTACACTTTAACTTAGATTTTTCTTTTTTAGGTTGTAAAACTTTCGCTTCTTTTTAACTTTCTTCCACTTTTTAAATCCTTTTACAAAGCTATAAGAATGGATTATTTGTTATTTCAATTTTTCAACACCTTTGATTTTCGCATTAATTTGAAAACTCTTTTGCTCAAATAATTTTTATGTCTACTTTTTATGCATTTCTACCACATTCTAGCAGTAGAAATGTAGTTGTTTTAATTTTTGGATAACTTAGTTTTTTCATTTTTTAGTATGTGTGCGTGCGTGTATGAGATAATTTTTATCACTTTCTCTCATTTTTGTCGAGTGTGTGTGTGCGTTTTATTTTATGTGAAATGTGTTTGTAAGAGTTTTCATTTTCTATAGTGTGTGTCTGTGTTTTCATTTTTGTCGAGTGTGTAAGTGTGTTTTTATTTTTAGTAGAGTATGTGCGTTTTTTCATTTATGCAAGTGTGTATGCGTTTTTTCATTTATGTAAGTATGTGTGCATTTTTCATTTCAGCAAGTGTGAGTGTTTGTTTTCATTTACGCAAGTGTGTGTGCGTTTAAATTTCAGCAAGTGTGTGTGTGTGTTTATTTATGTATAGTGTGTGTGTGTGTGTGCGTGCATCTATTTTCTCCTACTCATTTGAGTAGGACTCGCTTTAATTTTCCGCATACTCGTTTGAGTAGGACTTGTGTGTGAGAGTTTTTAATTTCAGTAGAGTGTGGGTGTCCGTTTTACTTTCTGCAGTGTCTGTGCATTTTCATTTCTATCGAGTATGTGTGTGTGTTTTATTTTTAGTAGAGTGCATGCGTGTGTGCATTTATTTCCTCCTACTCGTTTGAGTAGGACTCACTTTCATTTCCAGCCTATTTGTTTGAGTAGAACTTGCAATTTTCAGCCTTAATTTACCGCATACTCATTTGAGTAGGACTTGTAATTTCAATTATGCAATTTCTACTATCGGGCTTCGCGTGCATCAGTGTACCGGATCCTCCTTGGTATCACTACTGATCAGAGGTTTTTAACTTGTTGGCTATGGGCCTTAGTCCACCATAACACGTATGCTGGGGACATCCTCGCCCATCCCACTCAGAGGTGCTAACCTCATGGCAAACTTGAGCATTTCAGATCGACCCATCACCGTAGTGTAGCAATCCTGGTTTGGCCCGCATCCCCCCATTTGTACTGTCACCCATTTGCTTTGCCACCAAACGATCTCTCACAACACAGGTACAGGTCAGCCTTTTCCCATTGCTCAATTCGTCAATAATACATATCTTGACTCGGGTTAGTCTTCCCTTTCCTGCTCAGCACACAGCGCTTGCAGAGCCGCTTTCCAGTTCAGCACACACAATACAAGGGCTCATCCAGAGCTTTTGAAAGTATTCACAACTCACAGGCATCCACACAATACACGGATTCTTCTCTGATTCACAACATAAACATCACCAATCCAGACTAACTATCTGGATGGGATTCACATAGCATGCCTATGACGTACTACACATTTCTGGCTCTAGATGCAGACTCAACCGGGGATATCAACTATCAACCCACTGGAATCACTTACACTTTCCACCGCTTGGTGGAGGATTCCATGCTCATGCATAATGGAGCACTTTACTTGTCCAAGAAGGAGATCTTTACCCATGACGATCGCTTTGGAGCCATGAAACTCTAGCCGGATGGAAATCACCGCCATGGCCTTGCCTACACAAATCTGAACTCGGCTCTCGATTCGGCATGTTGAAGCTCCTTCGGCAGCCAAATTCCTTCTCCTCTTTCCCTCCTTGCTCTCCTCTCTCCCTATCTCTTTAGAAATAGAAAAGCCAAGATGAATGGAAGTTTATCCTTCCATTCTCGGCTTTATAACAGCAGGGAAAGGTCTGGACCATTAGATCCAAGTTGAAGAAAATGAACGGGCATGATTTGCCCAGAAAAGCATTTTCTTGGGCTGACACGGCTTGTGACACACATGTGTCACAGGTCGTGTTCCTTAACCGGCAAAGGAACCGACTCAATCCGACCAGGACACGGCCATGTGACACGCCCGTGTCACATGCTGTGTGCCCTGACATGGCTTTGGACACGCCCATGTCTAGCCCGTGTTCAAAGCCCTGGCCACAAACAGAGAAGGACGCGGCCTCTGACATGCCCGTGTCATAAGTCGTGTACCCAACTCGACTTGCCTCTCGAGAATCGTCGAGTGCAATTCGTCAAGTGGAGTTCGTCGACCCAGAAGAGGACACAGCCTAGGATACACTCGTGTCGCAGGTCGTGTGCCTCACTCGAGAAACGCTCAAGACCCACTCTAGATCCAATCAAGACCCACTTGAGTCCCACTCGAGTGCACAAAGCAGGACACGTCTTGGGACACGCCCATGTCCCAGGCTGTGTTGCACAGCCTGAACCCAATCTTACGATTTGGGGTGTTACATGGGTTCACATTGTGATGTCGGATTTGATGGTAGGATAGGCGGCTTGTGGTACAGATTAACCTGTGTGCTGATGCTACCATAAGGTGGCTGTTTTGGGCATAAGACTCTCATCGGCCGTGTCGTGTGTTTCGGGAGGGGGAGTCTTACAGGGACTGCCTTAATGATGAAACTTCCATGGGGTCAGGTCTAGTCAAGTTGATCTGGCCATGTTGGTTGGGATACCTTTAGACAAACGTGGTCGAAAGCATTTTTTTGTGTCAATTAGAATATTTTTGAGTGATTTGCATCGATAAAATTACAGTGTCGAGTTTGTTTCTTCGCCCTATATTTTATTTTTCAAGCTCATTTGTTAATCTTATATTTAAAACAACTTGGGTTACGAACTAAAGAAGAAGATTCTGGAGAGACACGCCTTAATTGCGAGAGAGAATGACAACAAAGCCCAGAACACTATCTTCATCAGGTACTGGTGCACAAAAAGATTGGACCTGAAAAGCCCGTTTGGGCCCGGTCTAATGAAAACATGGTTAGGTCTGGGCCCGGGCAAGCCTGGTGCTGGCCCGGGCTAGGCCTATACGGCCTAAGGAGGCCCCCATTTAAGCTCAAAGCCTAACCTGGTGCCTGTCATGGGATAAACCCAGGCTAAGCTAGGGCACCAGGCCTGGCTTGGGCCTGGGGCAAGCCCGACATGGGTATGGCACCCAGGTCCAACACTGTTAGGCAATCCCGCCTGGAGGAAGGATTTCCAAATGAAATCCCGCCTCTAGGCGGGATTTCCAAATGAAATCCCGCCTCTAGGCGGGATTTCCAAATAAAATACTGCCTCCATGCAGAATTTTCAATTGAGAAATCCCGCATGGAGGCTGGATTTTCAATTAAATAGGCGGGATTTCCAATTTTCCCATTGGAAATCCCGCTTATAGCGGGTTTTTCAATTTCATTTACTATTTTTAAATAAAAAATTATTTTAAATTGTTTAATTTAAAAATATTTTAAAAAAATTAATTACTTATAAGCCTAGCCCGGCCTGCAGGGCCTTAACATACCCCCATTTTCATTACAAGATATAGAATATACAACGATGTTTTTATTGCGACATTTTTTAAAGCGTCGCGGTTAATTTTCAATTTAACGACGTTTTTTTTTTCAAAAACGTCACTAGTATAAAATTTTAGCATTGCTCGAGTTTTTCATAAAAACCGTCAACTTAAATGTTTATCATTTGTGACGATTATTTTAAAAATGTCATCAAAACATAAGATCTTCAATCGATATTTGTCATGAAGAAACTTAGAAGATATTTCGTTGAAAGGGATATGAGTGTTATAATGATTATTTATCGTATGATTGAACCTTTTTGCTCAGAGTTTTCATTTCTCATGTCATGGAAATCCTTTTTGCTCTGCTAATTAGCCGTATCTCTCGTTCTAAATTATAAAGGTCCCTTAGTGATAAGTGTTTTTTTAATAATCTAAATTATACTAAAAGGAAAAAAACGCCATTTGATTTAACATTTATTTTCTGATTTTACCCATCTATTTAAAATATTTTAATTTTAAAATTTTATGTGTTCTCTATTATTAAAAAGCACAAATAAACAAATTCTTCTAGCTACAATAAAAAATGTTCTCTCTCTGTCACTCGCAGACACCTATGCATATCTCAAAAATGAGCGATGAGCAGAATTTAACACTCAGGAGTTTATGAGCTGAGGAAGCGATGTCGCTCAAAGAAAATAATGTGGCTAAGATAATGTCACGCGGGTCACGGGATCCCCAATACACTAATGCAATTGAGGTATTGTTCGTCTCGTTTGGCCGTAGGAGCGGAGCCTCGTGCCTCTCACTCATAATATACTAAATAAAAACATTAATAAAGTAATATTTTAATAATAATTAAAAGTTATTCAATATTAGACTCGTTTTGTAGATCTCCACAAGATGATTTTATTAATATATTATATGTTATAATTGAAAAAATATTTTACGAGTGACCAATGTTATAAATTAATATGAAAATTTTATAAAAAAACAATTCAACCATTAAAATAAAAAAAACAAATGTCAGCCGACCGTTTATGCTCTACCATAAAAAAGGACAAATGCAAAAAATCTCTAAGGAAAACGACCATTTAAAATCTCGATCCGCGGCTTAACATATCCACTAATGACATTTTTACATCACACGATTTCTCACGAAACTCTCTTACTCCTCCAGATAAATTTTTAAAAGACTCTTTATTTAAAGATCATCATTATGTCATGTTCTCTAAATATAGAGAATATGGTTCGAGCAATTCCAGCCATGTTCTATATATTTATAAAACATGATGTAAATATGTATTTTATATGTATTCTTTATTTATATGATATGTATATAAGTATATATATATATATATGTATATTTAAATTATATTTATATATTTATATATATAAATATATATATATATAATTTATTATTATAACTTATTATTTTTACTATAATATATTATTTTATTATATGCTATTAGGTTTTTAAAAAATTTTATTTTAAATTTGATTGCATAAAAAAATACAGTAAACATTACATAATTTAAATGAAAATATTATATTTAGAATTAAAACTAAAATTCTGGAAGGTCATCTTGGGTTCGGTACAACTTCCACGCGCGCTTTTCCCGTGTTGTTCTCCTTCATACCATGGTATGTCATAGTCGCTTCCTTCATACTGACTTCCTCCTTGCTGGTCCCCTCCGAACTGAGGTCCTCCGAATTGGCTTCCCCCATACTGACTTTCTCGGTAGTGGCTGTTAACCCAGAAATCGGTGATCCTTCCCAAGGTGGCCAGCTGGCTAGTCGCGACCTTCAGATTCTCCCTGAAGTTCACGGAAAGTCCAAGTGTACGCAAACAGTTTTCTCCGTCCGCCTAAGTCACATAGCAACCGCGTGTCCTGTGGGATGGCGGGATGTTCCCACAGCTCACCCTCGCAGATCGTGCGGTTAGGCTTGCTAACCGCGCAACATTTTTTCCTTGTAGGAGGCAATATAAAGCAGTAGTGAGCGATTTGTGTGATCTATTCCTTCAGTCCGCCAGGTGCACAGCCGGCACCCCCCAACAACCTTGGTGGTTGCCTGACCCCTCAGGCCGCCACCCAGGAGAGGCCTGCTCCTCAGCACCCCCCAGTAGCCTTGGTGGTGGACTGCCACTCCACGCCGCCACCCAGGGGCAGCCTGCTCCTCAGGCCGCCCACCTGCAGCCTTGGTGGAGGCCTGCCCCTTCAAGCCGCCACCTAGGGGAGGCCTGCTCCTCAGGCCACCCAGGAGCCTTGGTGGCGGCCTGCCACTTCAGGCCTCCACCCAGGGGCGGCCGGCTCCTCAGGCCGCCCCCAGCAGCATTGGTGGTCGCCTACCCCTTTAAGGCGCCACGTAGGGGCAGCCTGCTCCTCAGGTCGCCCCCTCAGGAGCCTTGGTGGCGGCCTGCCCCTTCAGGCCGCCAACCAGGGGCGGTCTGCTGCTCAGGCTGCCCCCTCAGGAGCCTTGGTGGCGGCCTGCCACTTCAGGCCGCCACCCAGGGGCAGCCTGCTCCTCAAGCCACCCCTAGGAGCCTTGGTGGCAGCCTACCCCATCAGGCCGCCACCCATGGGCACCCTGCTCTTCCGGCCGCCCCCTCAGGACCCTTGGTGGCGGCCTGTGTAACACCCCCTATCCGTCGCATAGCATATAGCAGTAGGTCCGGCCGGGGCCCGACGCCGTATACCACAGACAGACCGGGTGGTTACTTATGGAAACCATCCAACCAATCTCAACGTCCTACACAGAGCATTCTAGCGGAAGCAGTTTGTATAAGTTGTAAACAAGAACCCAGCATAAGAGCATGAATGTCCACTAACATGATAATAGGAATGTTATTACAAAATACTCAAAAGTCGGCCTTAAGGCCTTACAAAATGGTTCACTTGTCTTTTACATGATTTACAAACCTCGGCTCGCAGGCCGGCCACACATGAATAAAACATAAACCATTTCCACTTGGGCCTTCGAGGGCCAGCTTCGCAAAAAGGGCTTTAGCCCGCTATTGACCGCTTGGTCCAGCTGCACCTGCAAGCAAACAAACCACCGCACGGTGGCAAACAAAGCAACGGTCAGCAATGCTGACCAAATTATAACGATCCCGCCCCCAACTCGGGGCGGCGATGCTCCTTCCCTGCATTTCATTAGCACAAGCGAGCAATGCATATAACCATAGCCATTTCATCACAGACGTTGGCTCGTACGGCCACACGTCCCGTGCACTCAGGGCACATTCTCGGTGAACCGGTCGATGTTACGTCAATTGAAGCCATTAACATTCCGGACTCACCACCGCCACTTAGACGGCCATTCCTATGAGCAATTCGTCTTCATGGTATTGGTCACGTCAATTTAAGCCATCAACCACCGAAGACCCCCATTTATGCCAACGGCGAGTGCCATGTACCTTTAGGTCTCTCTAACCCGAACGACATAAAGCGGGTACGGCTCCATCTAACCCGTGCTCACATCGCAACGGCAATTTAAGCCATATGCGCGGGTCAAACTTTCACCGAGTCCCATTCTATCACAAGTCACATAACCCCGTTATGTTCAAGTTGGCTCTCAGGCCACCAAGTTGGCAAGACCTCGTGTCCGCCCAGTTTTCCGGGTGCACCTTTGGGTTAGTCCCCAAGGCTCCCTGCTGCAATCTACCGCGTAGAAAACCCGAAAAACACCAAATAGCACGGAGTCTTCTCCGGCCTTATGCAATGCAACATCACCGATCCGAACTACATGTCCGGGTAGGCTTCAACCAAAATGCCTATGTCCGTTCTCGCATACGGACGCTAAACAACGGGGACTTTACATATCTACCCGAAGGAACGCCTCCAACTCTTCGCCAACTCGCGAGAGAGGGCTTCCTATGCTAAGAAAGAGAGCTATCATGCTCAAAAGTGAGGATCGTTACCCTTGCGGTCCTCTTTGGCGCCATCGAAAAGTAATCGGATGGAAATCACCGCACTTGCGTTGCCTCCGTGGATCCGGAGTCGGCTTGCGATTCGGAGCTCCGAAGCTCCTCCAATGGCGGATCTAGCTCCTCTTCTTCTTGCCTTAGCTTTTCTTTCTCCAAGGGTTTGGAGAGATAACAAGTGGAAAAAGTGAGGGTTTTCTAAGTCAAAACCCGGGTATATCCCTTCAGTAACAACCCCCAGCCATTGGATCCTCAGTCAAAGAAATGAACGGCTTCGATTCGGGACTGAAATGCCCAATCTGGGCCGAACACGGCCTGGCACACGCCCGTGTCCAGGGCCGTGTGCCTCATTCGCCGTCAAAATCGAATCACCTGGAACCTCACACGGGTCTCGAACACGCCCGTGTTCGAGCTGACACGCCCGTGTTCCATCTGACACGGCCGTGTAGCTGGCCGTGTACCCCATGATTTTCTCCCGTTTTCAACCCGAGCACTGCACGGGTTCTAGGACACGCCCGTGTCCTTGCCCGTGTCACCTTGACACGCCTGGGCTCCAGGCCGTGTACAAGGTCTCGGCACTTCGCGGCTAAGTGTCGACACGGGTCGACACGCCCTGCGACACGCCCGTGTCGCAGGCCGTGTGCCATGTCTCGACACACTGTCGACACCAAAGTGTCGACTTCGCGGAACGAGTGTCGACACGGGTTGACACGCCCTGCGACACGCCCGTGTCGCAGGCCGTGTGCCGTGTCTCGACACAACGTCGAAGCACTGTGTCGACTTCACGGCTAAGTGTCGACACGGGTCGACACGCCCTGCGACACGCCCGTGTCGCAGGCCGTGTGCCCAGTCTCGACACAATGTCGAGACCAAAGTGTCGACTTCACGCCTTAGTGTCGACACAGGCTTGACACGCCCTGGGACACGCCCGTGTCCCAGGCCGTGTGCCTGCAGCCAGAACTCAAACTGGCCCAAATTACTCCCCTATGCTCCTTTGAGTTTCGGGGCGTTACAACTCTACCCCTCTTAAAAGGATTTCGCCCACGAAATTACATAAAGGGAAAAACATGTACAAAACTAAAATTTGTACCTGAGCGGAACAACTCCGGATATTCGTCAAGCATCGTCTGCTCTCGCTCCCAAGAGAGCTCCTCACGACCGCAATTGTCCCACCGGACTTTGACCATCCTGATCTCTTTATTGCGTAGCCGCTTGACCTCCGAGTCCTCAATCCGCACGGGCTTGACTTTTGTCGTTAGCCCACTATCCACCGGCACTTGATTGGCCGCGATCACTTGCGTAGGCTCTTGCACCGCCTTCCGAAGCACCGAAATATGGAATACATCATGTAAACCACTTAGCTCCACTGAAAGCTTCAGCCGATAGGCCGCTTCTCCTACTCGCTCCAGAACCTCGAACGGTCCAAGGTACCTCGGGCTTAGCTTTTTCAATCGCCGCACCCGCGAGACACCCTTGAACGGCTTGATCTTCAAGTATACATAATCGCCCACAGCGAACTCCACGTTCCTGTGCTTGGCATTATAGTACTTTGCTTGTCGGTCCTGAGCGATAAGCAACCTCTCCCGAATGGTTCTCACCAACGAAGTAGCATCCTCCACTTCCGATCGCTTATACAACTTCGACTCGCCCGTTTCTAACCAAGACAACGGCGTGCGACATCGTCTACCATAAAGGGCCTCGAAAGGCGCCATCTGAATACTTGCTTGGTAGCTATTGTTGTATGCGAACTCCACCAAATAAAGGTGGTCCTCCCATTGCTTTCCAAAGTCCAAGACACACATGCGAAGCATGTCTTCCATGGTTCTATTGACCCTCTCGGTCTGCCCATCCGTTTGCGGATGGAAGGCTGTGCTAAACTTCAGCTTTGTTCCCAACATTTGCTGCACCAGCCTCCAATCATTGGACGTGAACCGTCCATCTCGGTCACTCACGATGCTGCGGGGCACACCATGAAGCCGCACTATGTTGTCCACATAAAGTTTTGCCAGCTTCTCCACCGGATCATCCTTCCTATGCGGAATAAAATGCGACACCTTTGTTAATCGATCGACCACCACCCAAATGGCGTCGTTCCCCTTCTGCGACCTTGGCAAACCATGCACAAAGTCCATAGAGATGTCGTCGAATTTCCACTCCGGAATAGGCAAGGACTTAAGAAATCCTCCCGGCTTTTGGCACTCCGCCTTTACCAAGGCGCAGGTTTGGCACTTCGCTACATATAGCGCCACATCCTTTTTCAAACCCGGCCACCAAAATAGCTTCTTTACATCACGGTACATCTTCGTGCTCCCCGGGTGAATCGAGTACTTGGTATGGTGCGCCTCGTACAACAACTCCGCCCGTAAACTGCCCACACTTGGGACGCACAAACGACCGTCTTTCCACAACAATCCGTCCTCCACAACGAATTGGGAATTTGACCCATCCAGAGCCTCTATCATGAACTGCTTCATATGAGCATCCATATCCAAAGCCTGCCGAATCCGATCAGCCAGGTCATATTGGACTTCAGTCCAATTCAGCACTGCTTCAGCACTAGATTGTCTATCCACACAAACAATCTCCAACGCCTCCAGCTCCTGCACCAACCGCTCATCATGCACTGATAGCCAATTCGCTTGAGCTGGGGCTCGGCGACTCAACGCGTCTGCAACCGCATTCCCTTTGCCAGGCACGTAGTGGATCTTAAAAGTATAGTCCCCCAGGAACTCCATCCACCTACGCTGCCGCATATTCAGATCTTTCTGATCAATCAGGTACTTTAGGCTCTTGTGATCGGTGTAGATATTGAAAGATATGGTACCTAAACACCTAGAGGGGGGGTGAATAGGTGACCTAATCCTTTTCTTACTTTTGTTTGGCAGTCAACAGTTTATAACACAGATTTCTGAATAAGTTATCACAGCACACAGCAATTCTCAACACAGTACAATCACAGCACAGAATACACAAGATTTTATAGTGGTTCCCCAATCTTTGGGTACATCCACTTTCCCCCTTCGCCTATCTAGCAGTGTACTAGATTCGGCCAAACTTCTCCACTAACTCAGAACCAAACTAGGTTCCTACCTCAGGCCCAAAGCCTTACACTCAGCCAAAAGGCCTACACTCAGCCACCCAGGCCTACACTCAGCCAATTAAAGGCCTACACTCAGAGTTCTTCAACTCCTACACTCAGGCACCAAGCCCTACCCTCAGCCTTTATAAAATAGGCTTACAATCACTCAGATCCAATGGATCTTACAAGTTTAAAATAGAAATTACAAATGCTAACTCTACAACTCAGAAAGGATGAGAGGAGTTGAGAGTTTCTTGAAGAGTTCTTGGAAGAACTCAGCTTGATCCAAACTGACTTAGCTTTCTTCAAAGCTTCTTGAGTAGAACTGAATTAGTCTGAATCTTCTGCAGTTGATCCTTGATCTCTGCTTCTTGAAATCCAGATGACTCTGAATTGTTCTTCTCAGCCTTAGTTCCAAAGACTGAATCCTTAGTTGGAGCTCTCTCTCTCCAACTACTTAGATCTGCAGTTGGACTGCCTGATCTTCTTGTGTTGATCCTCTATGTATCACTTCTTGATTTAATCTGATCAACTACTTCAGTTATTCTCACAACATGTAATGATAATGAACAACCTTCTTTTTTTTTCTGTAAACTATGGGTGCCTATTTATAGGCTTCCTTCAAGGTAACCGGCTGATCCGGTTTATAACAGACTTTTGACTTCTCTGACAGTTGATGTAGACCGGCTGGATCGGCAGCTGTCTTGTCAACCAGTCACTTCTTGAAATTCCTCTAACTGTCAGTTAGTGTCGAGACTTTCTGTTCTTAAGTGTCGACACTTATAGACCAAGTGTCGACACATGTTGTGTAAGTGTCGACACAAGTCTACAAGGTGTCGACACAATTCCTTGTATGTCTCGACACAGTTTCTTCTGCATGTGTCGACACTGAAATTGAGTGTCGACACAAGTACTTGTACTTCATCCTTTAACTGTATTCTTCTAAGTGTCGACACATCTCCTTTGTGTCGACACATCTTCATGTGTTGAAACTGTCAAGTGTCGACACTGATTCTTGGTGTCGACACAAGTCTTCATTCTTGATTCTTCAGCTGAGTGTCGACACATTCCCTTAGTGTCGACACTTATACTTAGAATATTTTACAAATTTTCTGTTCTTTGCTAAGTGTCGACACAGCTCCTTGTGTCGACACTTTCTTCAAGTGTAGAGTCTTCAACTAAGTGTCGACACATTGTGCTGAGTGTCGACACTTTCTTCAAGTGTTGACTCTTCTGATTGTGTGTCGACACATTGTGTTGAGTGTCGACACATTCTACAAATACTGAGTCTTTAGCTAAGTGTCGACACATTGTGTTGAGTGTCGACACTTACTTCCAGTGCTGAGTCTTCTGCATAGTGTCGACACACTGTGTTGAGTGTCGACACTTGTACTTATAATCTGTAGACTTTTGCTGAGTGTCGACACTTTCTTCAAGTGTCGACACTTTCTGGTGTAGACACAGCTCTTCTGGGTGTCGACACTTCTGCTAAGTGTCGACACAGCTTTTCTGCATTCTTCTACACTGAGTGTCGACACAGCTCCAAGTGTCGACACTTTCTGACTGGTGTCGACACTTCTTCCCAGGTGTCGACACAATGACTCCAAGTGTCGACACTGCATGTCTGGGTGTCGACACAAGCTTTCTCAAGTGTCGACACTTTGCCTCTGGGTGTCGACACATGGACTTAGAAATTTTCAGCTTCAGTCCAGTGTATACCTAACCTGCACAAGTAACTCAAACAAACATCAAATACATTCTGATGTATATCATTGAGTTAGGTGAGGCTTCTTCAAATCAGGTACATTTGACCAATGTACCCAACAATCTCCCCCTATTTGGAGAAGTCATAACCCTTAGTCAATGATATACACCACTCATAATTAACAATTACAAAATGATGTAAAACATATAAATGACAACAGGGTAAACTTGAACATGTAATAAAGCACACATGTATACTTATTAAAACATTGCAGAACAATTAAGAAACACACATATTTCAGAACATTCATACTATATTTAATATACTGTTCCAATAATGTTCCTTATACATTTTCAATGAAGTATTACAATGTTTTTCACTTAACAGATTACAACAAGCATCAAGTTAATTCCTAATCTAGTGCTGATCAGGTTCTTTAATAACAATGCCTTTTCCAGCTTTAACTTGAGCTTTCACAGCAGCAGCAGCAGCAGCAGGCTCAGCTTCAGCAGTCTTCTTCCCTTTAGAGTCCTTCTTCTTCTGTTCTTCAGCCTTGATCTTTTGTCTTTCAAAATAATGATAGGGCTTAGGAAAGTACTTGCTAGGCTCCACAGCTGTTGGAGGTAGCTTTCCTAACTTAGCCTTCCTTCTAAATTGGACAATTGCTTCTTGCCTACTCTCATGCTTTCTCCATTCAGCCTCTGAGAACCACTTGTTCCTCTCATGGGCATTATCCTTGGCAGCTTTCCAGGCTGTAAGAATTATGTTCCTAGAAGTAGGGCTCCACTGTTCAAAATCTGGCTTTTGTTCAGCAAGTTCCCTGAACTTCTTCTTTGACAGCCTAGTTTCTTCTTCTTTGTCCAAAGCCTCTTGCATTGCAGCTGTGATAGGTTGAACAACCTTTTCCAGAATAATATTAGGCTTGCCAGCAGGTGGACTATACATTGTGCTAATATCTGCATGAATCATTTCAAAGTCTGGAGGTGGATAGATTACATCAGCCACTGCTTGTTGCTCACCTCCAAGATATGCTCCTTGAATGCCAGATTCACCTACTTCATTGTCATCACACAGGGGAGGATATCCAAGTGTAGCCCTTATAGAATTTGAAATCCATTTTGCATGCTCAGAACTGGCTTTGACTAACACTCTCTCCCCCTTTATGACTTCTTGTGCTACATGATCTCTCACATCATCTTTCTGGAATCTAATTTGGCTATCCAAATACCTTATGCCCTCTTTAAAGAAAGGTCTAAGCTTTGTAAGCTGTTCTGAAATGACCTTCTGTGAGTCTTTTATTGCAGTCTGTACAGCAGCAATCTCTGCTTGAAATATCTTATCAAAATCAGCTTTGGCAGCAGCAGAGGAAGTTGAAGGTTCATCTGACTTATTCTTGAGTTCTGTGACTATTGCATTGTGAGATGCAGTCAGATTATCATTCATTCTCAACTGATTCTCCAGCACATAGCCTTGCTTGAG
Organism: Platanthera guangdongensis; assembly: GCA_039583875.1. Classification (NCBI taxonomy): domain Eukaryota; kingdom Viridiplantae; phylum Streptophyta; class Magnoliopsida; order Asparagales; family Orchidaceae; genus Platanthera; species Platanthera guangdongensis. The sequence goes on along the minus strand of CM077153.1, from coordinate 168,991,659 downwards.
TGCTATATCATCCACTTTCTCTTTAATTGTTTCTTGATGTTTAGCCAGATATACCACAGCATTAGCACCCTTGGTAAAATTATCAGTCATCTCCTTTTTATTAAGGTTCATTTCAAACCTTATTGACTTCATTTCCTGTCCCAGATCAGATTGGAGAGCTTTGTGTCCTTCATCAACATAAGTTTCCAAAGCCTTCCTTTGTTCATCCATTTTGATTTGCAAGGCAAGCAATAGAGCACTGTAATCAGTGGATGGTGATTGTTGAACTAAGGAATGCTGAGCAACTGTTTGTAGAGCCTTCTTATAGCTCTGGCTCCTTCTCTTGAATACAAAGAACTTCTTTTTCTGAGCTTGCTCAGCTTCATCATCTTCAGATTCAGATGTACTTGCTATATCCACCCTATCCTTAGGGCTGGATGGTTTTTCAGTATGCACATCTTGTGCCTTCTCAGTATCTAGCCTGATAGGCTCTTCTTGAATATCCAAAGTCTCCCCCTCAGCAACAGCATCCTTCACTGCATCAGCAGCAGTCTTTTCCATATCAAAATCTTCTTGATCTAAGTTCAAAAAGAGATCTTCCATTGTATATTCTGCTGGAGACTGTGCAGGAGATGTTCTGGTTTCTTCAACCACTGTATCAGGTATCACAACAGATGTGTCTGGAAGAACAACATCTGGTTCTTGGTTTGCTGGCTGATTTTGCTGATGGACATCAGACAATTCAGAATCTATTACAGAAAAATCTAATGTATTAAGGTCAGAAAGTACCTCTTGGATGATAAGAGTAGCCTGCTCACTATCCAGTGTAGATGGATGTTCTACAGCTGGAGGCTCCCCCTGAATGTCAGCTGCCTCCTGAGGAGCAGGTGTCTTCTCTGCAGCCTCATCTACTGGACTTTCAGGAGTGAAGACCACATGTTCTTCACTGCCTGAGCTGCTTGAGGACTCTTGAGGCACAGCAGCAGTCTTCCTCTTTTTCCTGGGAGGAGAGTCTCTCTTAGAAGCTTGTTTCTCAGGGGTGGTCAATTCCTTTGACACCAGCACCCTTTCCCATCTTGAGAATATCCTGGAGTCCATTCTCCTCATATGATTGATCTTAGATCCTGCAGCAGAGCTCATTACCTCTGGAATTGATCCAGCCAGGTAGAGACTTATTATCCTGCCCAAATTGGGCTTTTTCAGGCTTTCCTTTACTTTCTCATAAACCACCATTGACCAATCTGTCTTCAGAGTGAAGATGATTCTGGTCATGATATTAAACATAGAGGCTGACACCCTGTCATGCCCTCCTGGTTTGCTTAGAAGAACCTTGCCTACAACTTCAGACAGGAATTTGCCTTGATTGTTCATCCCCTTCCTGTTGAAGACTGATCCCACTTTCATCTTTGGATCCAGTCCACACCAAGTAAGAGCTTCCCTGGTCTTAGAAGCAGTTACTTCCTCTTCTTCTTGAATCTTAGGTAGCTGAAGTACCTTTCTTAAAGACTTGGGTGAAATCTTGACCTTGGTGCCATGCACCCTTGACTTAATCCTGAAGCCTGAGTCATCTATGGACGCACCAGAAAGGAATTCAATGACTTCCTTCTTCCAGATTTTCGTTGGTTCTGAAACCAAGAACTCCAATCCTGAATTGGCAATTAGGGTTATCACTGATTTGAATTCCTGATCACTGTCGTCGAAGGCGCCTCGCACGAGCTCATAGCCCTCGTTGACGTTCTCTTCCAGCTTGGGAGCCATTAGGGTTTGAAGATTTAGTCTTGAGATGAGAGAAATGTCGACACAAGAGTTTAGGTCTCGAAACTTTGAAAGCGTGTCGACAATCAAAGACAGAACCCTATTTATACCTTTCTTGTTTGAAGACGAACAGGCGGGATGAATTTCTAATGATGTGTCGACACTGTCAATAAGTGTCGACACAGACTTATAATGTCTCGACACACATGTGTCGACACAAATTTAGTCAACAGATTTTATGTGTCGACACTTGGTTAAGTGTCGACACCACTATACTCGACATGTGTCGAGACTTTACTTAGAAAAATTCTGAGTAAAACTTAAGTGTCGACACATTATTGGATGTGTCGACACCTACTCGACATGTGTCGACACTAACATTCTGAAGTGTCGACACTAACTTCCTAGATGTGTCGACACCATTTTCCTGAAGTGTCGACACTTACTATTCTGTGTCGACATAGACTTGTCTATGTGTCGACACCTTTTTACTTAGCCAATTTCTGTTCTGTATACTTAGTCTAAGTTTATCATACCTAGTTCAATTTTGAACCTATTAAACTTAGCTTCTTCTAAGGGCTTAGTAAACATATCAGCTATCTGATTATCTGTTTTAACATATTCAAGTGCAATATCATTTCTTTCTACATGCTCCCTAAGAAAGTGATATTTAATCTCAATATGTTTAGTTCTACTATGTGATACAGGATTATTAGCTATGGAAATAGCACTAGTAGAATCACAATAAAGTGGAGTTCTACTTACCTGACATCCATAGTCTTCTAGCTGATGTTGAATCCACAGAAGTTGAGCACAGCAACTTCCTGCAGCTACATATTCTGACTCAGCTGTGGAGATGGCCACACTGGTTTGCTTCTTACTACTCCATGAAATGAGTCTTCCACCTAGGAATTGACAGGATCCAGTAGTGCTCTTTCTATCTTCTTTGCATCCTGCAAAGTCTGCATCTGAATAACCTGTTAGATCAAAATCTCCATTCCTAGGGTACCAGAGGCCTAGATAAGGTGTGCCCTTTAGATATCTCAAGATTCTCTTGACTGCAGTCAAGTGAGACTCTTTAGGGCAGGCTTGATACCTGGCACAAACACATGTAGCATACATAATGTCAGGTCTACTTGCAGTCAAGTAAAGTAGGGAGCCAACTATCCCTCTATACAAGGTTTCATCCACAGGTTTCCCTGCATCATCCTTGCTTAGAGACATACTTGACCCCATAGGAGTCTTCATGGTACTGGAGGAATCCATACCATATTTCCTTATGAGTTCTAGGGTGAACTTAGACTGACATATGGATAATCCACTTTCAGTCTGTTTAACTTGGAGACCCAAGAAAAACTTCAGCTCTCCCATACTACTCATTTCAAATTGACTCTGCATAAGCTTTGCAAACTTTTTGCAAAGGCTACTTTCAGTAGACCCAAATATAATGTCATCTACATATATTTGGACAAGTATTACTTTGCCTCTAGATTTCCTAAGGAATAGAGTCTTATCTATTTTCCCCCTTGTGAACTTGTTCTCAATGAGGAAACTAGATAGGGTTTCATACCAAGCTCTAGGAGCTTGCTTTAACCCATACAATGCTTTCCTAAGTCTATAGACATAATGTGGAAGAGTAGGATCAACAAAACCTGAAGGCTGCTCCACATATACTTCTTCTTTTAAATTACCATTAAGGAATGCTGACTTCACATCCATTTGGTATACTTTGAATCCTTGGTAGGTTGCATAGGCCAAGAACATCCTGATGGCTTCCAGTCTGGCTACTGGAGCAAAGGTTTGATCAAAATCAATACCTTCTTCTTGCCTATATCCTTTTGCAACCAATCTTGCCTTATTCTTAATGATGACTCCTTGTTCATCTAACTTGTTTCTGTAGATCCATTTTGTTCCTATCACATTGTGATCTTTAGGCTTAGGAACTAAGTCCCAAACCTTGCACCTCTTGAACTGGTTTAGCTCTTCCTGCATAGCTTCAGTCCACTGTGGATCTTGTATTGCTTCTTCAAATTTCTTTGGTTCTATTTGAGACAGAAAACTTGAATATACTGCAGCATTCTGATTTCTGCTCCTTGTCTGAACACCTTGTCTTGGATCTCCAATGATCAGCTCCACTGGATGATCTCTTAGATGTCTGTTGGCTGGAGGCATCCTTACTTCTGGTTGTACTTCTTCAGCATCTTCATTATGCTGAGTTCCTTGTACTTCTTCAGCTTCTGGTACATGTAGTTCTCCCCCTGGACATGAGCCATCTTCTTCTTCTTGCTGTCTTGCAGCAGGTACATCTTCCATGGTTAGCTTGTCCATCTTCTTAGAAAGACCTGAGGGGCTGCACACACTACTAGACAACTCATTGTTAATTAGTTGTGACTCATCAAAAACTACATGCACAGATTCCTCTACAACTTGTGTAGTCAAGTTGTAGACTCTATAAGACTTACTATTACTGCTGTACCCAACAAACACTCCCTCTTGGGATTTGGCAGCAAACTTAGTTAAGTAAGTCTTCCCATTGTTAAGTATGAAGCATTTACAACCAAAAATCCTGAAATAGGATAGATTTGGTTTCCTGCCTTTCACTACTTCATAAGGGGTCTTGTTTAACCTTTTAGTGATGGTAGCCCTATTTATCACATGGCATGCAGTGTTTACTGCTTCAGCCCAGAAATATTCTGGCAGTGATGAATCACTTAATAGAGTTCTACCAGCCTCTATCAAGGTTCTATTTTTCCTTTCAGCAATGCCATTTTGCTGAGGTGTTCTAGGTGAAGAGAATTCTTGAAATATCCCATAGTCTTCACATAATTTTGTCATGCTTTCAGATTGAAACTCTGTACCATGGTCACTTCTAATTTTGACCACTGTACAGTTCAATTCATTCTGAATTTGCCTAACAAAACTGTGGAAGACACTAGGTGTTTCAGATTTCTGCTTTAAGAAGAACACCCAGGAAAACCTTGAGTAGTCATCAACAACTACAAAGGTGTAGACCTTCCTACCTAAGCTGTGAACTGGCATTGGACCAAATAGATCCATATGCAAGAGGTATAAACACCTCACAGCATCCTTGTTGTCAATGCTTCTAAAGGTGGATTTAGTCTGCTTGCCCTTTTGACAAGCTGAGCAAATGCCATCTTTGACACACTTAACTTGAGGACCATTCCTCACTAACTCTTTACTAAAGAGTTTGCCAATAGTCTTGTAATTAAGATGAGCAAGCCTCTTGTGCCACTTGACACATTGAGAGACTGTCTCATCAGCTACAAGACAAACTGGAGAACTATTGTTCTCAACCATAATGTCTAAACAATAGACATTTCTCTTCCTATAACCTGTCAAAATGATCTTTTGATCACTTGACCTCTTGATATGACAACCATTTTTAACAAATGAGATGTCATACCCTACATCACTTAATTGACTTATACTAATGAGGTTATGTTTCAAACCTTTAACATAAGCCACTTGAGTAATGGTAACAAGGTTAGAAGAAATGTTACCAAACCCTTTGATGATTCCTTTTTCAGAACCACCAAAGGTCACCTTTGGACCATTTTTGATTGGGATGTAGTCCTTCAGTAGTCCCCTAGTTCCAGTCATGTGTCTGGAACATCCACTATCCAAGTACCATGTAGGGGTATGGCCACTTGGATTCTCCTGCAAAACAAATTAATGAACCTTAGAACCCAATGGTTTCTTGGGTCCTTGGTAACTGTTAGCTTGGAACTTAACAAGGCTACCTACAGGCTTTCCATCAGGTATCTTGTTACTACCTTTGGCACTAACATTGTGCCAACAGTCCAAAGCAAAGTGGCCAATTTTGCCACAGCACCAACATTCAAATTTGTTGTACCTTTGCTTAGGTACAGACTTGGCTGTCTTAGTGAATGTTGGGGCTTTGCCCTTGGACTTGGACTGATTCTGAACAGTCCTAGCTGGATTAACAAATCCCAGTCCAGTCTTTCCTTTACGATGAACAAAATCATCAATCAAGGGTAGCACTGATTTAGGTTTTGAATACCTAGCTGCTAGCTCTTTCTCCTTCTGAAGATTAATCTCCAGTTTCTTAATTTGATCATTCTTAAATGTAATAGTACCCATCTGAATCACAGTAATGTGTTTCAGCCTGGCCACTTCATTCAGTTTTTGATCATAATTCTTCTCATAATCTATTGCAGCTGCCTTGAGATCAGCAATTTCCTTGGCCAAATTTTTGGCTAGGGTCTTGCTTTTCTTATAGGCTTGCAATAGTACTTGATATTCATCTAGGAGTTGATGAATATCTCCCTCAGACTCAGATATATTCTCATCACTTGATGAAGAATAATCTGACTCTGAACTAGAACTGAAATCAGAACTTTGAGTTAAACCTTGTACCTGACTGGGTCCTGGCTGCTCCAGGTTTTTGGTACTTTCAGTCAAAGCCATCAGTCCTTGGCTTTGACAGTCTTCTTGCTCATAGATAGATTCCATGATCTGCATAAACTCTTCTTCTTCTTCAGCAAATAGCCCAATATAGGCTTCAGCATCTGTCTCAGTGTCTGAAGAAGACATATCTGAAAGAGTCTTCTCATTCTTTGCAACAAAGGACTTCTCCTTCTTTCCTTTGAAGTGTGTTTTCTTTTTGTCACTGGATTCTTTCCTTCTTTCAGGACAATCTGCAATAACATGGCCCTGTCTATTGCAGCAGTAACAAATTATCTTGGATCCAGTTGCCTTACTAGTCTTGGTCCTCTTCTTGTCCTTCTTTGAAGGCTTCTTTTCCTGATACTGACCCTCTTTCCCTTTGGAAGATGAAGGTCTAGACCTCCACTGTTTCTTCTTAAGGAACTTCTGAAAATGTCTGGTGAATGCAGCAAAGTCTTCATCACTTTCACTGCTTGTAGATTTTGTACTTTCTGACTCTTCAGATTCTGATTCAACTACCTCAGGAGGAGGAGTTGATGACTTGGTCTTGCTCTTTCTGGGTACATCTGACTTAAAGGCAACAGTCTTTTCTCTGTATTCAGTCCTTGTTGACTTTTCTTCTTCTTTTCTCACTGACAATTGCATCTCATAAGATAACAACTTGCCAAAAAGTGTGGGAGGAGGAATTTCTCCCAACTTTGCCATTTCTCTGATGGCACAGATCTTGGTGTCCCAGTCTTTGGTGAGGGACCTTAAGAATTTATCATTCAACTCATAGTTTGTGAACTCTCTTCCATATGACATGAGTTCATTTACAATTCTATAAAATTTCTTGTAGCATTCAGTGATGCTATCTCCTCTTCCTTGCCTAAAGCTCTCATATTCTTGATTAAGCAAGGACTTCCTATCTTGCCTTACTTCTTCAGAACCTTCCATATAGACAATGAGGGTGTCCCACATTTCTTTTGCAGTTTTACAGTGAATAAGGTTCTGGAAGGTGGCATCATCAATTGCACTAACTATTATATTCTGTGCTCTTTTGTCCATGGTTGCTAGGACAATCTCATCCTTGGTCATTTCAGAGAAATCCTTTGGAGTCCTCTGATTTGCATCCAATACTGAAATCTTCATGGGCACATATGGCCCTTCTTTGACTGTGATGTATATCCTAGGGTCAGAGGCTTCCATAAAAAGCCTAACCCTCTCTTTCCAGATCCCAAATATCTCTTTTCTGCATATAGGTAGTTTCATTGAACCCAACTCCTTATGATTCTCTGAAGAACCCATGTTCTTGATTTTCTTGAAACTGTTTCCTATTTCCTGACTTATACTGAATCTGCCAACTGGATCTCCTCAGACAGTTAGTCCTGATTTTGAGCAACCTGGCTCTGATACCACTTGAAAGATATGGTACCTAAACACCTAGAGGGGGGGGGGTGAATAGGTGACCTAATCCTTTTCTTACTTTTGTTTGGCAGTCAACAGTTTATAACACAGATTTCTGAATAAGTTATCACAGCACACAGCAATTCTCAACACAGTACAATCACAGCACAGAATACACAAGATTTTATAGTGGTTCCCCAATCTTTGGGTACATCCACTTTCCCCCTTCTCCTATCTAGCAGTGTACTAGATTCGGCCAAACTTCTCCACTAACTCAGAACCAAACTAGGTTCCTACCTCAGGCCCAAAGCCTTACACTCAGCCAAAAGGCCTACACTCAGCCACCCAGGCCTACACTCAGCCAATTAAAGGCCTACACTCAGAGTTCTTCAACTCCTACACTCAGGCACCAAGCCCTACCCTCAGCCTTTATAAAATAGGCTTACAATCACTCAGATCCAATGGATCTTACAAGTTTAAAATAGAAATTACAAATGCTAACTCTACAACTCAGAAAGGATGAGAGGAGTTGAGAGTTTCTTGAAGAGTTCTTGGAAGAACTCAGCTTGATCCAAACTGACTTAGCTTTCTTCAAAGCTTCTTGAGTAGAACTGAATTAGTCTGAATCTTCTGCAGTTGATCCTTGATCTCTGCTTCTTGAAATCCAGATGACTCTGAATTGTTCTTCTCAGCCTTAGTTCCAAAGACTGAATCCTTGGTTGGAGCTCTCTCTCTCCAACTACTTAGATCTGCAGTTGGACTGCCTGATCTTCTTGTGTTGATCCTCTATGTATCACTTCTTGATTTAATCTGATCAACTACTTCAGTTATTCTCACAACATGTAATGATAATGAACAACCTTCTTTTTTTTTTCTGTAAACTATGGGTGCCTATTTATAGGCTTCCTTCAAGGTAACCGGCTGATCCGGTTTATAACAGACTTTTGACTTCTCTGACAGTTGATGTAGACCGGCTAGATCGGCAGCTGTCTTGTCAACCAGTCACTTCTTGAAATTCCTCTAACTGTCAGTTAGTGTCGAGACTTTCTGTTCTTAAGTGTCGACACTTATAGACCAAGTGTCGACACATGTTGTGTAAGTGTCGACACAAGTCTACAAGGTGTCGACACAATTCCTTGTATGTCTCGACACAGTTTCTTCTGCATGTGTCGACACTGAAATTGAGTGTCGACACAAGTACTTGTACTTCATCCTTTAACTGTATTCTTCTAAGTGTCGACACATCTCCTTTGTGTCGACACATCTTCATGTGTTGAAACTGTCAAGTGTCGACACTGATTCTTGGTGTCGACACAAGTCTTCATTCTTGATTCTTCAGCTGAGTGTCGACACATTCCCTTAGTGTCGACACTTATACTTAGAATATTTTACAAATTTTCTGTTCTTTGCTAAGTGTCGACACAGCTCCTTGTGTCGACACTTTCTTCAAGTGTAGAGTCTTCAACTAAGTGTCGACACATTGTGCTGAGTGTCGACACTTTCTTCAAGTGTTGACTCTTCTGATTGTGTGTCGACACATTGTGCTGAGTGTCGACACATTCTACAAATACTGAGTCTTTAGCTAAGTGTCGACACATTGTGTTGAGTGTCGACACTTACTTCCAGTGTTGAGTCTTCTGCATAGTGTCGACACACTGTGTTGAGTGTCGACACTTGTACTTAGAATCTGTAGACTTTTGCTGAGTGTCGACACTTTCTTCAAGTGTCGACACTTTCTGGTGTAGACACAGCTCTTCTGGGTGTCGACACTTCTGCTAAGTGTCGACACAGCTTTTCTGCATTCTTCTACACTGAGTGTCGACACAGCTCCAAGTGTCGACACTTTCTGACTGGTGTCGACACTTCTTCCCAGGTGTCGACACAATGACTCCAAGTGTCGACACTGCATGTCTGGGTGTCGACACAAGCTTTCTCAAGTGTCGACACTTTGCCTCTGGGTGTCGACACATGGACTTAGAAATTTTCAGCTTCAGTCCAGTGTATACCTAACCTGCACAAGTAACTCAAACAAACATCAAATACATTCTGATGTATATCATTGAGTTAGGTGAGGCTTCTTCAAATCAGGTACATTTGACCAATGTACCCAACAGATATCAATCTTCACACCGTACAAATAGTGTCTCCACAGCTTCAAGGCAAAAATCACGGCCGCCAACTCCAAGTCGTGGACCGGATAATTCCTCTCGTGCACTTTTAGCTGTCTCGAGCCATAAGCTATCACGCTGCCGTGCTGCAGTAGCACGCAACCCAAACCACTGCCCGAAGCATCGCTATATATCTCATAGCCTTCGGTTCCACATGGCGAACTCAACACAGGCGCCGTGGTCAACCGACACTTCAATTCCTCAAAAGCTCGCGCGCACTCCGGCGTCCAAACGAACTTATGCTCCTTCCTCGTCAAAGTAGTGAGAGGTAGCGCTATCCGCGAGAAGTTCTCTACGAAGCGCCTATAATAACCGGCAAGCCCCAAAAAGCTCCGGACTTCTGCTACCGTAGCAAGCTCAGGCCACTCCCGTATCGCAACAATCTTCGCCGGATCCACAGCAATACCCTCTCCACTCACTATATGCCCGAGGAACGCTACTGAGGATAGCCAAAACTCGCACTTCGAGAACTTGGCATATAACTGGTTTCTCCTGAGTGTCTCCAACACCAAATGGAGATGCTTGAAGTGATCCTCCTCACTTTGCGAGTACACCAAAATATCGTCGATGAAGACGATCACGAAATGGTCTAGGTACTCCCTGAACGTCCTGTTCATCAAATCCATAAATACTGACGGCGCATTAGTCAGCCCAAACGGCATGACCGTAAACTCATAATGCCCGTATCTCGTACTAAACGCTGTCTTCGGGATATCACTCTCCCTTATCCGCAGCTGATAGTACCCAGACTTGAGATCTAACTTCGAGTACACCGTCGACCCGACTAACTGATCAAAGAGATCATCAATCCGGGGGATCGGGTACTTGTTCTTCTCAGTCAGCTTGTTTAGCTCCCGATAATCAATACATAATCTCAAGCTTCCGTCCTTCTTCTTAACAAAGAGGACCGGTGCGCTCCAAGGCGAAGAACTCGGGCGCACATACCCTTGCTCCAACAACTCTTGTAGTTGAACTTTCAGCTCCGCCATTTCCTTAGGCGCTAGCCGATACGGAGATCGTGACACAGGCTTTGCACCTGGCACTAGCTCGATCGTAAAATCGATCTCCCGCTGAGGCGGGGCTCCAGGAAGATCTGCGGGGAACACATCAGGGTATTCCGATACCACTGAAATACAATCCATCGCGGGCTTCGGCTTTGCAACCTCCACTAGTGTAAAGAACAGTTCTGCTCCAGCACGAACCGCCTTCACCACCTGAAGAGCAGACATCAACGTCTTGCTCGACCCCTTTAAGCCCGTAAACGTCGTCTCACGACTTGCTCCCAGCTTTACTTCCTTGCTACCGCAATCTATATGGGCCTGCTGCTCCGAGAGCCAGTCCATGCCAAATATGACGTCGAACTCCGCCAACGGAAGTAAAGACGCCTGCAGGTCGAACTCCTGCTCCCCAATACGAACTTTAACGTCGCAGATCCTAACCGCTCGCATCGAACACCCATTTGGCAACAACACATCCAACTTATCCTTCGCCATCGAAGAAGGGACTCCGATGCGTAATATAAATCCTTCGGACAAGAAGGAGTGTGAAGCTCCTGTATCAAAGAGTGCTCGTGCCGGATTTTCACAAATCAACACAAATCCTAAACAAGTAGTGGTAAGGTAACATGTGCATAACAAGCATATAAAGGAATTGACTTGCTATAAATTAAACCGTACCTGTCACCACATCAGCTTGTTTAATGGCCTCCTGTTGGCCAAGATTGTAAACTCTAGGTTGGGCCGGAGCATAGTGAGATGCGGTCGACTCCACCGCCTTTCCCTTCTCTTCGTAGGTAGCTCCTGGCCTCCTTTCGGACTTAGGACGTCCGCTCCAACAATCACGGGCGAAATGCCCCGTCTTGCCACAAGTAAAGCACGCGCCCGGGGTCCGACTCGTAGTCGCCCCAGAAGCACCAGAAGGAGCTGGACCCGAAGTCCTATGCTTCTTGAAAGTCCTCCGATAGCCAGACTTTGAGCTAGTCGGCACTTTAAACTCAGATTTTCTATCAATCAAGCCTTTCTTCGCCTGCACGTTCTTCATGTCCTTCTCCAAGGACCGGGCAGTATTGACCAAGGTTAAGAAACCCTGCGTCATCGGCCCCGACAGTAATAGTCTCAGCTCATCCCTCAAGCCTTCATAAAAACGATTAGTCTTGCGCTCCTCATCCATGATGGTAGAGCTCGCATAACGACTCAACCGCGTAAACTCGTGGATATATTCATCTACGCTCCTCTCACACTGTACCAACCTCAGGAACTCATTCTCCATTGAAATCCTCTGAGTAGAAGGGAGGTATCTTGCTAAGAACAATTCCAAGAACTCTTCCATCGGAACGTCTATCAATTGTCTTCCTCTCAGATGATGCAGCTCCAAGCCTTCCCACCACATCCTTGCTTCACCGTCCAACAGGAACGTAGCAATGGTGGTCATCTGCCACTCCTCCGTCTCCGTCGCTGTCATGACTCTCTTCACCCTAGAGAGCCAGTCTTCAGCCTGAGATGGGGTTCCCAACCCCGAGAATAACGGAGGGTTAAAGCTCATTACATGCTTCAACTGCCTCTCAGTCGCCCTCCTTGGCACTATTGGTTCTACAACCACTTGCTCCATCCTCCTCGGCTCCGCCTCTTGAAGAGGTACTTGCTCCATCACAGGAGCTGGCTGCTGCGCTTGCCTCCCAGGCTGCGCATTTATCACGGCTAGCACCGCTTCAGCCACCAATCTTATATTTTCAGCCGACAAAGGTGTTGCGGGAGCAACTTCTGGTGCACTACTTGCCTCAGAACCTCGGCGTTCGGACGGCCCAACACCACTTCTGGTCACCTATAGTGGTACAAAACACCGTTAAGCGACCAAATAACATTGCAAACAGCAATTATAGGAACACGCAGGTTCCTCAAACACGAGTATTTTCATTCCTAAGTGGACATTCATGGGTTCTTTTTACTGTTATAACGATGACGCACACAATGTGCTCACCACCCCTTAAAAAGAATTCGCCCACGAATTCACTTTAAGCCCGACCAAAACCAGTAGTCTGATACCAAATTGTAACACCCCCTATCCGTCGCATAGCATATAGCAGTAGGTCCGGCCGGGGCCCGACGCCGTATACCACAGACAGACCGGGTGGTTACTTATGGAAACCATCCAACCAATCTCAACGTCCTACACAGAGCATTCTAGCGGAAGCAGTTTGTATAAGTTGTAAACAAGAACCCAGCATAAGAGCATGAATGTCCACTAACATGATAATAGGAATGTTATTACAAAATACTCAAAAGTCGGCCTTAAGGCCTTACAAAATGGTTCACTTGTCTTTTACATGATTTACAAACCTCGGCTCGCAGGCCGGCCACACATGAATAAAACATAAACCATTTCCACTTGGGCCTTCGAGGGCCAGCTTCGCAAAAAGGGCTTTAGCCCGCTATTGACCGCTTGGTCCAGCTGCACCTGCAAGCAAACAAACCACTGCACGGTGGCAAACAAAGCAACGGTCAGCAATGCTGACCAAATTATAACGATCCCGCCCCCAACTCGGGGCGGCGATGCTCCTTCCCTGCATTTCATTAGCACAAGCGAGCAATGCATATAACCATAGCCATTTCATCACAGACGTTGGCTCGTACGGCCACACGTCCCGTGCACTCAGGGCACATTCTCGGTGAACCGGTCGATGTTACGTCAATTGAAGCCATTAACATTCCGGACTCACCACCGCCACTTAGACGGCCATTCCTATGAGCAATTCGTCTTCATGGTATTGGTCACGTCAATTTAAGCCATCGACCACCGAAGACCCCCATTTATGCCAACGGTGAGTGCCATGTACCTTTAGGTCTCTCTAACCCGAACGACATAAAGCGGGTACGGCTCCATCTAACCCGTGCTCACATCGCAACGGCAATTTAAGCCATATGCGCGGGTCAAACTTTCACCGAGTCCCATTCTATCACAAGTCACATAACCCCGTTATGTTCAAGTTGGCTCTCAGGCCACCAAGTTGGCAAGACCTCGTGTCCGCCCAGTTTTCCGGGTGCACCTTTGGGTTAGTCCCCAAGGCTCCCTGCTGCAATCTACCGCGTAGAAAACCCGAAAAAACACCAAATAGCACGGAGTCTTCTCCGGCCTTATGCAATGCAACATCACCGATCCGAACTACATGTCCGGGTAGGCTTCAACCAAAATGCCTATGTCCGTTCTCGCATACGGACGCTAAACAACGGGGACTTTACATATCTACCCGAAGGAACGCCTCCAACTCTTCGCCAACTCGCGAGAGAGGGCTTCCTATGCTAAGAAAGAGAGCTATCATGCTCAAAAGTGAGGATCGTTACCCTTGCGGTCCTCTTTGGCGCCATCGAAAAGTAATCGGATGGAAATCACCGCACTTGCGTTGCCTCCGTGGATCCGGAGTCGGCTTGCGATTCGGAGCTCCGAAGCTCCTCCAATGGCGGATCTAGCTCCTCTTCTTCTTGCCTTAGCTTTTCTTTCTCCAAGGGTTTGGAGAGATAACAAGTGGAAAAAGTGAGGGTTTTCTAAGTCAAAACCCGGGTATATCCCTTCAGGAACAACCCCCAGCCATTGGATCCTCAGTCAAAGAAATGAACGGCTTCGATTCGGGACTGAAATGCCCAATCTGGGCCGAACACGGCCTGGCACACGCCCGTGTCCAGGGCCGTGTGCCTCATTCGCCGTCAAAATCGAATCACCTGGAACCTCACACGGGTCTCGAACACGCCCGTGTTCGAGCTGACACGCCCGTGTTCCATCTGACACGGCCGTGTAGCTGGCCGTGTACCCCATGATTTTCTCCCGTTTTCAACCCGAGCACTGCACGGGTTCTAGGACACGCCCGTGTCCTTGCCCGTGTCACCTTGACACGCCTGGGCTCCAGGCCGTGTACAAGGTCTCGGCACTTCGCGGCTAAGTGTCGACACGGTTCGACACGCCCTGCGACACGCCCGTGTCGCAGGCCGTGTGTCATGTCTCGACACACTGTCGACACCAAAGTGTCGACTTCGCGGAACGAGTGTCGACACGGGTTGACACGCCCTGCGACACGCCCGTGTCGCAGGCCGTGTGCCGTGTCTCGACACAACGTCGAAGCACTGTGTCGACTTCACGGCTAAGTGTCGACACGGGTCGACACGCCCTGCGACACGCCCGTGTCGCAGGCCGTGTGCCCAGTCTCGACACAATGTCGAGACCAAAGTGTCGACTTCACGCCTTAGTGTCGACACAGGCTTGACACGCCCTGGGACACGCCCGTGTCCCAGGCCGTGTGCCTGCAGCCAGAACTCAAACTGGCCCAAATTACTCCCATATGCTCCTTTGAGTTTCGGGGCGTTACAGCCTGCCCCTTCAGGCCGCCACCTAGGGGCGGCCTGCTCCTCAGGCCACCCCCTCAGCAGCCCTGGTGGCGGCCTGCTCCTCAGGCCGCCTTCTCTGCCTACACTAGGGGTGGCCTACTCCTCAGGTCGCCCTCTTCTACTCGCCGAGTCCGCCCAAGCTCCATGATGATGTCACTGGGCCCCGCTTTTAGAAGATCCTTCCTCGGTCCTATAAATAGCCCATGATACCTCTCATTATGGGTGGAGAACGCGCAAGAGGAAAACTGCTGATGCCAGCAAGACCTGCGGACTCAGTTTTTCAGTCCTCTACAGCTTGCCAGCAAGTCCTGCGGACTTAATTTTCCAGTCCTCCACAGCTTGCCAGCAAGCCCTGCAGACTTAGTTTTCCAGTCCTCCACAGCTTGTCAGCAAGCCCTGCGGACTCAGTTTTCCAGTCCTCCACAGCTTGCCATCAAGTTGTGCGGCATGCTAGCAGCCTCTTTTCCTTAGCCTCTGACAACTTCTTCCTTAGCCGCCAGCTTCCCCCATTTTAACCTTTATTACTTTCTCATGTAAAGATACTTTAGCAAGATGTAATCTTGTTTCTTGATTAAAGTAAATCTTGTCACAAGAGTGCCATTTAAGCTGGGTGGGCAAAGTCTGCTGTTGCCGCTGATAGTGGCCCCTCTCTTTAGCTCCTCTGCTCAGCAAGCTTCTCCTCTACTCAACAAGCCTCTTCTCTGCTCAACAAGCTTCTCCTCTGCTCAGCAAGCTTCTTCTCTGCTCAGCAAGCTTCTCCTCTGCTCAACAAGCTTATCCTCTGCTCAGCAAGCTTCTCCTCTGCTGATCAAGCTTCTTCTCTGCGTAGAAGGCTTCTTCTCTGCTCAACAAGCTTCTTCTCTGCTCAGCAAGCTTCTTCTCAACTCAGCAAGCTTCTTCTCTTCTCAGCAAGCTTCTTCTCTACTCAGCAAGATTCTCCTCTGCTAAGCAAGCTTCTTCTCTGCTCAGCAAGCTTCTACTCTGCTCAGCAAGCTTCTTCTCTGCTCAGCAAGCTTCCTCTCTGCTCAGCAAGCTTCTTCGCTGCTCATTAAGCTTCTTCGCTGGCAATCGTCTGCTCGACAGCTCCTGATCAACCTTCCCAACTATCTCTGCACTCGGTTCAACGCCCTTCTCTCCTCTATCCCCGTAACCCTTGAACAAGCATTTGCTCCACTCTCGAGCACTCAGAAGCTTCCTTCTCTCCTTTATCCCTGTAACCTTCTTCAATCACCTTGCCCGTGAGATCGAACACACCACGTTAGCTACTGGTGCCCACGACAACCTTCCCCCTTCCATTTTCGAGCATCAACAGTTGACTTGCGACCTTCAGATCAGAAAAGACGGTGAAAACTGACAGTTAGCCATGTCAGACCATCAACCAGCCGAGAACCTTGCTCCAAGTCCATGTGAAGATCCTCTCTAGGAGGCCTTCGAGCAATCGTGCCGTGAAAATGCTCAGCAGTTCCAAGTAATAAATCAAACTCTTGCTACAATCACACAGCGATTAGACACTCATCCTGCAGCAGCTCCAGTTGCTCTAGCTGCTCCAATCAATCCAGCATCCGAGACTCCTCGAGCTTATCCTCCGGCTTGCCCACCGTTCTATCCTCCTTACACTCCAACCTTTCCACAAGGGCCTGCAGCCCCTTTGCGACCTCAGGATGAAGAGTTTGCAGCTCGTCAAAACTTCTTCCGGGAAGCAGACTGAGGAAGTCCTGCATGATTTCTCAACTTTCACGAAAGTCATCCTTACCCATCAGCTCATGCATTTGCTCCTCCTACAACAGCTGCTCCCTTCTATCCTCCTCCTGCTTCATTTATAGCCACAACCTTTGCTTTCTTCTATCCTTATATTGTAGGAGAGCAGGAAGATCCTTCATCATTTTCAGAGAATGTTCGTCATGAACCTACTCCAGTAAACTTCAGAGAGCCATGATTACCAATATACAGTGGAGAGACTGATCTAGTGAAGCACCTTCAAGCTTTCGAATCTGCCATTGCTCTCAAAACTCTCTCAGATGCAACAAAGTGCAACTCCTTGTCATGACCTTTGATGGACAAGTGAGAGATTGGTTCTACGGTCTTCGCCCTCACTCCATCACTTCCTTTGCTGATCTGCGAAGGGAATTCATGCTCAGATTCTCTACTTCAACAAAGAGAAAGGGCAGTCCAGAAGCCCTCTTTGAGATTAAGTAATGAGAGAATGAAACTTGGTCTCAATTTGTTGATCGATTCCAGAGAGAAATCCTAGACATCGAAATTGTGGGTCAAGAAATGTACCGAGTGGCTCTTATCCACGGTCTCTGTGAAGGGCCTCTCAAGTTTGAATCCAATGTCTATGCTCCAAGAACGTACCAAGAGTTGATTGCCTTAGCCAACTCATATATACGAGGTGAAAAGAGCAACCCCGGCTTCGTCTCCAGGCTTATATAAGAGAAGGATCCTCCTTCTCACAAGCAACCACCGAGATCTCCTCGGAAAGATTTCCCAACCAACTCAAGGAGGGAAAGAAGATTTCAGCATCGTCGATACTCCTTTCGGGATCAAGATCGTCCTTGGGATATATTGTTGCTACCACCAGCTCCATCTTCGCAAACAGCTGCAGTTCATCAGCAGTAAGACGATGACTTGCATGAGTCTGAGCTAGAAGAAGCCATGCAAGAAGTAAGCCAAATCATGAAGGATAGGTCTAACTACAAGAAGCCTTATCGACCAGTTGATCAAAGATTAAAAGACTCAGATCCATATTGCGAATTCCACAAAGAGCCAGGCCACCTGACTGAGAACTGTCGAGCACTCCGCCAACTAGTGCAAAAGATGTTGCGGCAGGGTAAGATGTGTGACCTATTTCCCAAAGATGATCACCCTGATCCAGCAACCTCAAAGGGCAAAGAAGTTGCAGCATTCCTTGCAGCTCAAGAGGGGTGTGCCTAGTTGAAGATCCCCCTCTCCTCATTATTCGCAAAGCCATTGAAACCTTCGATGCTGATGATGAGGGCGTGCTTGGAAGACTATTCTAAGCCGGCAAAGTACTTCATAGTTCTCTACTTTACGGTTATATCGCAACCATGCTAGGTTATCTCTACTCTTACCCTTTCAAACATTTCTTCCCTTACAAAACACTTCTAAGTGTTCATTCTTGTTTTTCAATAAAGCTTTTCCTCAGGGATCTCATACTGACACAGTTCCCTTCTGGTAATGCTTCTTACTCCATTTTTCTCTTTTCCAAAAATATCACTGAACCACTGAGATATCGTCGAGTCTTGCTATAGGCCCCTAGAGATTGGATTCCGGCGTAATGCCACAACGACCACATATCATGGGGAGTGTTCGTATATGTATACTGGGAGCTATCCAACTCTCATGCAGTGGAATACGGGACTTCGGATCCTAGCCGGTATCTAACACAGAGTGTGCACCAGGGAGGCCCCATGTGTTAGCTCTGCTGTGCTCCGTTAGGGATACATTACATTTAAAATGATCTTTGCTTGACAAGTAATAGTGACCAAGCGTAGCCTTGTCTCTTCGATCATCTCACAACTATGATGGCCGAACACTCTATGGTACTCTCAATCCGTGCTTTCGCGGGGCCCACAACTCCACTGATCTTTCTACATACAAGCAATGTTTTAGGCCACTTAGCGCAACTAGTCTCATTGATCAGTGATGTTGTAACCCGAGGTATGAGAGCAGTGTATCTAGCGATCCTCCTCAGGATTTCCAGTGCTTTTCTCTTTTGTGCCCTTCTAAAGCATGCGCGGCTAGCCCGCTCTTAGTAGGACTATACTCACGATGACCTTTCTCAGGTAAGCGATACATAAGGCCCACGAGTGAACTCCTGTGGCAGCATCCAGTCTCTCTTGGTCATCTCTGAGTATAGACCTCTATTTTCAATTGCCTCTTTCACAGGTGAACAGGTTAAATCCAACCTACCAAAAGGATTTGCAACAATCATTTTTGTTTATGCTCATCTTATGCGCGTTGTCTGCATAATCTATATCAGATGATAACTTATAAGCTCTTCACCACTCTTATTACACACAAATGGCATCAAACATTGATCAAAGGATTTAACTCTCCTTGATCATCAAGCCTTGCTATTGGAATCTAGTTAAGATTGGCAGGATTCGTCAAGCTTCTTCTCTACTAATCTGATCATATCCATCCTATCATATCAATAGTCAACACCCCAGTTATTGATCTGGATTTCGGGCTAAAGTTATCGTATGGCAAGAAGATCACTATTCAGGTTTGATCTTCATTCAATTATCGGCAGAGTTCTTTAGACATTTTCTCTGCTATATGATCGCTTCCATCTTATCTCATCAACAGTTAGCATTCGCAAGTTCCGCTCAGGTACTTGCAAGATACTTTCACATATTATGTCTGCTGCTCACTCTTCTCTTTGTAGTGATTAACAGGCACCTGCAAGTCATATCCAGGTACATGCAGCGTAATGTTCTCATCATGTCTGCTCCTAACTCTTCTCTTTGTAGAGATCAGCAGACACTTGCAAGTTTTTCATAGGTACTTGCAAGCTACTTTCACATATTATGTCTGCTGCTCACTCTTCTCTTTGCAAAGATTAGCAGGCACCTGCAAGTCATATCCAGGTACTTGCGGCGTAATGTTTTCATCATGTCTGCTCCTAACTCTTCTTTTTGCAGAGATCAGCAGACACTTGCAAGCTTCTTCACAGGTACTTGCAAACTACTTTTATATATTATGTCTGCTGCTCACTCCTCTTTGCTGTGATTAGCAGGCACCTGCAAGTCATATACATGTACTTGCAGCGTAATTTTTTCATCATGTCTGCTTCTAACAATCATTTTGCAGAGATCAGTGGATGCTTGCAAGCTTCTTCACAGGTACTTGCAAGCTACTTTCATATCCCATATTTTCTTCTAACATCTCTTTTGCAGAAAGCAGCAAACACTTGCAAGCCCCCTTCAGGTACTTGCAACGTGTTTTCCTCTTCACAAATGCTACTTACTCTTCTTTTTTGCAGAGAATAACAGGTGCTTGCAAGCCTCCATCAGGTACTTGCAAGTTATTTGCAGAGATAAGTGGATGCTTGCAAGCTTCTTCACAGGTACTTGCAAGCTACTTTCATATCTCATATTTTCTTATAACATCTCTTTTGCAGAAAGCAGCAAACACTTGCAAGCCCCCTTCAGGTACTTGCAACGTGTTTTCCTCTTCACAAATGCTGCTTACTCTTCGTTTTTTAAAGAGAATAACAGGTGCTTGCAAGCCTCCATTAGGTACTTGCATGTTATTATGCATCCATTTTTCCCCTCACCTTCATTTTGCAGAACTCAGTAGAAGACACATCTTCTTCATTTTGCAAAGACAAAATCAGGTAAGCGTGAAGTGTACCTTCCACACATGCCTACACTAATTTTTCCTTCATAGTAAAAAGACAGGCAGTAGCAACCTTATTAGGAGAGACATCAGGTTCTATCTCCCCTTGTCTCCTCTTCCTTTGGGGTGGATCCCAATTTTCGTGGGTCTCCAACTTTTTCGAAGTTCCCTTCGGAACTTTAAAAAGTGTGGGGATTATGTTAACCTAGAAATCGGCGATCCTTCCCAGTTTAGCCAGCCGACTAGTCGCGACCTTCAGATTCTCCCTGAAGTTCGTGGCAAGTCCAAGTGTAGGCGGACAGTTTTCTCTGTCCGCCCAGGTCACATAGCAACCGCGTGTCCTGCGGGATGGCGGGTTGTTGCCACAACTCACCCTCGCAGATTGTGCGGTTAGGCCTACTAACCGCGCAACATTTTTTCCTTGCAGGAGGCAATCTAAAGCAGCAGTGAGCGATCTATGTGATATATTCCTTCAGTCTGCCTGGTCGCATAGCCGGCGCCACCCAACAGCCTTGGTGGCGGCCTGACCCCTCAGGCCACCACCCAGGGGCGGCCTGCTCCTCAGGCCGCCCCCTTAGTAGCTTTGGTGGTGGCCTGCCCCTTTAAGCCACCAACCAGGGGCGGCCTGCTACTCAGGATACCTCCTAGCAGCCTTAGTGGCAGCCTGCCCCTTCAGGCCGCAACCCAAGGATGGCATGTTCCTCAGGCTGCCCCCTTAGGAGCCTTGGTGAGGGCTGATCCTTCAGGCCGCCGCCTAGGGGTGGCCTGCTCCTCAGGCCGCCCCACCAACAACCTTAGTGGTGGCATGCCCCTTCAGGCCGCCACCCAGGGGTGGCCTGCTCATTAAGTCGCCCCCTCAGGAACCTTGGTGGTGGCCTGCCCCTTCAGGCCGTCACCCTAGGGAGGCCTGCTCCTCAGGACGGCCCCTCAGGAGCCTTAGTGGCGGCCTGCCCCTTCAGGACGCCACCCAGGGGCGGCCTGCTCCTGAGGCCGCCCCTAAGAGCCTTGGTGGCATCCTGCCCCTTCAGGCCACCACCCAAGGGAGGCCTGCTCCTCAGCTCGCCCCCTCAGGAGCCTTGGTGGCGGCCTACCCCTTCAGGCTACCGCCCATGGGCGGCTTACTCCTCAGGCCGCCCCCTCAGCAACCCTGGTGGTGGCCTGCTACTCAGGCCGCCTTCTCTGCCTGCACTAGGGGTGGCCTGCTCCTCAAGTCGCCCTCTTCTACTTTTCGAGTCCACCCAAGCTCCATGATGACGTCACTGGGCCCCGCTTCTAGCAGATCCTTCCCTGGGCCTATAAATAGCCCCTGATACCTCTCATTATGGGGGGAGAACGCGCAAGAGGAAAACTGTCGCTGCCAGCAAGACCTGCAGACTCATTTTTCCAGTCCTCCACAGCTTGCCAGCAAGCCCTGCAGACTCAGTTTTCCAGTCCTCCACAGCTTGCCAGCAAGCCCTACGGACTCAATTTTTTAGTCCTCCACATCTTGCCATCAAGCTGTTCGGCCTGCTAGCAGCCTCTTTTCCTTAGCCTCTGACAACATCTTCCTTAGCCGCCAGCTTCCCCCATTGTACGCTTTATTACTTTCTCATGTAAATATACTTTAGCAAGCTGTAATCTTGTTTCTTGATTAAAGTAAAGCCCGTCACAAGAGTGACATTTAAGCCCCAGCGGGCAAAGTCTGTTATTGCCGCTGATAGCGGCCCCTCTCTCCTCTTCTCAGCAAGCTTCTTCTCTGCTCAGCAAGCTTCCCCTCTGCTCAGCAAGCTTCTTCTCTACTCCGCAAGCTTCTCCTCTACTCAGCAAGCTTCTCCTCTACTCAACAAGCTTATCCTCTACTGATCAAGCTTCTTTTCTGCTCAGCAAGCTTCTCCTTTGCTCGGCAAGCTTCTTCTCTGCTCAGCAAGATTCTTCTCTGCTCAATAAGCTTCTTCTCTGCTCATCAAGTATCTCCTCTGTTCAGCAAGCTTCTTCTCTGCTCAGCAAGCCTCTCCTCTGCTCAGCAAGCTTCTTCTCTGCTCAGCAAGCTTCTTCTCTGCTCAGCAAGCTTCTTCTCTGCTCAGCAAGCTTCTTCGCTGCTCATTAAGCTTCTTCGCTGGCCATCCGTCTAATTGATAGCTCCTGATCAACCTTCCAAACCATCTCTGCACTCGGATCAACGCCCTTCTCTCCTCTATCCCCGCAACCCTTGAACAAGCATTTGCTCCACTCTCGAGCACTCAGAAGCTTCCTTCTCTCCTCTATCCCCACAACCTTCTTCAATAACCTTGCTCGTGAGATCGAACACACCCCGTTAGCTGCTGGTGCCCGCGACAACCTGCCCCCTTCTGTTTCCGAGCATCAACAGTGGCTATCTCGGTACTGGCTTTCTCCGTACTGACTTCCTCCAAATTGAGGTCCACCAAATTGAGTTCCTCCAAATTGAGGCCCTCCAAATTGTGGTCTGTCATGTGGGTCTCCTTCATACTGACTTCCTCTGTAACTTCTACCTCCATATATTCCTCCTCCATATTCAGTTCCTTCGAGTGATGAAGATCCTCCAAATAGTGGTTTGATAATATTTTTATTTATAATATCTTATTTTTTTGTCGAAAATACTGCCGCTCTGGAGTTCCTTTAATGCTATCCAAATCTACAATCATGATATCGTGATCTTGTTTAGCGTTATGAAGCTCCAATCTTCTCCTTTGATTTTTTGCTTTTAACTTCATGATCTCTTGAATCAAAGACCTATCGTTTGCTCGTTGTTCTTGCCCTCTCTTTAAAATCTCTAAGATTTCTTCATTTTTTTTGGTGTGGGCCACAATATCATTACTCTACCACTCAGTTTTCTCCTCTCTTTTTCTTGCTTTCTTTCAGTAGGTCGATTAATAGAAGTTGAGATAGGAGATTCTTCATCACCAGTACTACCATGATTCATTTCATTGCTATTGGCATTTAAGTTTATACTTCTCCGTTGACTGGGAGAGTTCGAACCTAATATTTGTGACATATCAATATTCTGAGAGTTCATATCTTTTGTAGACCCGGGTGTATCTATCCACTTCTCTTTATTTTTTAAGATAGACCAAACATGATAAAAGGCGAAGCCTTTCTTCTCTTTTGGATCGTCACCATATAAAATGTTTGCATGATTGATCTACAAAATTTTTTTTAATAACATATCAAATAATGGATTTAAAATTTGAAATCTAAAAAATATTTACAATATTGAGTTCAGATGCACCGCTGGGATTTCATTGCTCAATCTGTCGAATACATCCTCGAAATTTGCTAGCCTTACTTGTCAAAAAAGACCAACAACAAGAGAGAGAGAGAGAGAGAGAGAGAGAGATTTTGGGGTTCTCTGTCCAATGCAACTTCGAGGTCTTGTGTTGTGAAAAATGGTTGAAACTCTTTCTCATAGGCTGTGCTTTTTTTTGATTACTTTCCATAACCGGGTCTTCTGAGACCTCAAACTAAGCATAACATAGTGTTTGATCTTCTTTAGGGGGAATGTTAGCCAACGGTTGGCAGACATGATGAAAAAAGGGAAGTAGTGAGTGTTTGATTTTGGAGATAGAGTGATGGGTATTTATAGAAGTCTTGAAGATGGAGAAGGAATCTAATGTTGGAGAAGGAATCCAATGCTGGAGAAGGAATCCAATACTGGAGAAGGAATCCAATGCTGGAGAAGGAATCCAATGTTGGAGAAGGAATCCAATGCTGGAGAAGGAATCCAATGCTGGAGAAGGAATCCAATGCTGGAGAAGGAATCCAATGCTGGAGAAGGAATCTAATGCTGGAGAAGGAATCCAATGTTGGAGAAGGAATCCAATGATGGATAAGGAATCCAATGTTGGATAAGGTATCCTATGTTGGAGAAAGAATCCTATGCTGGAGAAGGAATCCAATGTTGGCAATCAATATAAACATCACTTCCGGATAGCTAATAATACTTTCAGAACAATCTATACTTCCCTTGTTACAAAAAATGAACTATGGAGCAAAGTCATCCCATTTGTGATCTTCATCATCTCCAAATGATGAATTATCTGATCAAACACTTCTCAAGTGAGAAAGAAGACCTTAGTGAAAGAGAGAACGAAGATGAAATTTTAACACATATGTATGCCTCCAACAATGCTATAATTACAGCTCAACTTCAAGAGGAAGAACGTCCCCGACGTAGAGGTTCACTATCTGGCCATGTGGTAATCAATCGGGGGAGAATTGAAGGTAACACTAGACTTTGGAATGATTACTTATCTGAGCACCTCACATATGTGGAAACCTTTTTCGACGAAGATTTTGCATGCGAAAAAAATCTTTTTCTTCGCATTGTCCACTACAAGATATGCACTTTACAGTGATGTTTTTTTTGCGACGTTTTGAAAAGCGTCACTGTTTGTTTTCTTTCTAGCGACGTTTTTTTAAAAAAAACGTCGCTACTGCAAAAAATAGTATTAGCCACGTTTTCATGAAAAAACGTCAATATAAATGTTCAGTTTTGGTGACGATTATTTTCAAAATGTCATCAAAACATAAGATTTTTGTAACAAAAAAATTGTTATCAAGAAGTTCAAAATAATTTCCTTACAATCATGTCATTTACTAACCAAGTTAAATTTTTTTTTTTGTAGGGAGAATACGATTACATCAATGAGCTGAGACACTAGGCGATCGAATGCTTCATTATGGTAGGAGGCCAGTTGTGATAGTGACAGTTGACTACGTACATATCGATGAGCAAATTAGTCGACAAAGTCTAAGATACGATATCCCAACCTCAGCTCGTATCAAATCAAATGCCCCTACTAGGAGTGCGTTGTGAGGTTTTTGAGAACTTAATATCGTATGGAATGATCACCATGCACATATTTTTTGAGGTTTCGTTGCAATCTTGTGTCAAATATTCCCTACGAAGAGGTTTTAATTGGGGTTTCTGTTGGAGTTGTGGAACAGTACTTTCCGGTCTTCTTGTTTCTCACACCGGGTAATTCACCCACGTTAGCTAATTAGAGGAATCGAAGTGTGAATCTGATCCCTCGGACAATTGCGCGCGGCAGCGCCAATGACAGCGGGGAGGCGCCAACGACAGCGGGGGTTTATTTGCTTTAGGTGAACCTCTGTAAATCTTGTTGTTTGTGGTTGCTTGGTTTTATTTGTTTTCGTTCGAATCGATCTTCTCGGCGCTCCGATTTTCCAACAAGTTCCACTGATATTGCATTTTAGATGACTTTTTTTTATCTTTACTCATCATTAAAATATATAAAAAAATATATAGGATAAAAATAAAATTTTGGAGGGAAATTAAAATATTTCCCCCCCCCCCAAAAAATTCATTAGGGTTTATTATTTACTCGATCTCTCTCCTCTGCGCTGCGCCTCCCTTTTCTCTCCTCTGCGCTGCGCCCTCGCTCACGCCTGCAGCGATGGTGAAGGAGTTGACGTTGTTTGTGATGGTGAAGGAGTTTCTCCTGCTCGACGCCGTAGATTGATTTGGGTTAGCCGACTAACCTCTGGAAGTAGGTCGGGCCTTCTCTTCTGCCCCGATCTCTCTCGACAACATTTCCGCCGATCTCCCGTTAGGGCTCTCGAGATCTCTGCCAGGCGATGATAACAAGCGATCCTTCCTCCCCCTCTTCGATTTCGACATAGGAGTCTTTGGTTGAGTTCGGCACTGCTTCTACGTTGCTCGACAGAGGCCCGATAACGAGTTTTCTTCTTCTTTTCCCACTGTAAGCTCTTCTTTCCTCTCTCTTTTCTTCTTTTTCGTCTGTCGTGCATATATGGTTTGATTTCTGTGGTGGAGATGTGTCATAATTATGGAAGTTATGGTTTCTCCCTCTCCTTCTCTTCTTCTTCTTCTTCCTCCTCCCTCTTCTTCAATTTTTTGAACTTGGATTTCTCTATAATTTGCTGTTTTCAATTAAGTTGACGTATGGATTTATTTGATATGTTTGCCTGATGTATATAATTGATGTGGGGATTTTGGTTCACTGAATTGGTTTGCATATTAGATATTTTCTTTGTATAGTGTGTGGACAATGTGGCTTTTGTGGTGGTGTATAGTAGTTAAATTTGTGGCCTTGTTATAATTTAATTAGTGTAGAGTGGCTTTATTTATGTTGGGTTTTGAGACACTGTTTGGCTTCCTCTTATAGCCGGCTGATTGGAACTTTATTGTGTGAATTTGGATAACAAGGCCACGAATTTAATTCCATAGAACTAAAAAAAATGAAACTTAAACAAAGGTCAAATTAAAAAAATAATGTATATTAGCACAAGGAACGTATACATTTCAATGACAAACCTTTGGCATCCTTTTTTGGCTATATTGTTGGTTGGGGGCATTACAAACTGTGGTTTCAAATGTCATGAGGGCTACTTATGCCTATAGTGTGTATTGGTTAGTTGCTTTCATTTTGATTCCTGAAGTTACCCAATAGTGTTTTAGTGTTGATTTGTGAACTCAAGTGTTAGATCTTTACATACTTGTTTAGTTGATGTCTTTTATTTAACCTACTGTAGCTTGCTTTTCATTGTGTATTTGAGCTTAAATTATTATTTTTGCTATTAATTTACATGCTAATTTGTCTCATAGACCTTATTTTCTACCAATACATGATTGATTACAAGTTCTATAATCATTAAACACAATTGGAAGCAACACAAAATTCTAGTAAATGAATTGCATGAAATTTATTTTTGAGTGGGAAGTCTTTAAATGGCATGAAACTAAAACATTTAATTAGGAAGTAAAATAAGCCATCTTAATTCCAATAAATTGTATAAAAACACATACAAGAAAACATGATGTATTATATGAGCTATATATGCGAGCTAACTTCCTTCATAAAGAATCTCTAAGGGTCTGTTCGTTTGAAAGACATTGGTCTTCAAAAATTTGCTTCCAATCCAACGTCAATACACGTAGATATTGACATTGAATTAAATATCAATATTGTTGTTAGCTGCCTGATGATTTTCTCACAGGAATTGTGATGCGGAGCAGAGACGAGGAGTTTATTTGAGATATTTTTCCGATAGATTTTTTTTTGTAGTAGGTTGTAAATGTAATATCAGTTATAATTTTGTTTTGATGAATCATGATACTTCATCTAGAGCAAATTTCAGTTTGGCAATTTTATTCAATTAATTAAATTTAGGACTGTAATAAATCCAAATAAATTGTTTAGTAGAAAACTACAAACCTAATCATTCACCTCTATTCAGTGTCTCCTCTTCCTGTAATGATAGTTGGGAAGAAAGTGATTTTTTGCCAAGAAGATTGTCGCTAGCAGTAGATGAAATAACACATTTATTATCACCAACCAATCCCTCAAGTGGCTTTTTTGTTTTATGTTGTATTTTTCATTTTCATTTTATATTCATTTTTATATTAGTATTTTTTAATTCAGATGTGACCAACAATTTTCCTTTGCAAGTAGTAGAGTGATCATTCAATTTTGTAAAACACAATCTTCATATCTGATTTATAATCTTTATTAATTGTGTTATTTTTTTTATATAGGTGTCAATCTGATTTATTATTAACAATGGACAGAACATGGATGAGAGAGTTACGACATTCGAAGACTTATTTAGATGGCGTAAAATATTTGCTAGATTCATACTATTCATATACACCAATTACTGAGAAGTGTCCATGTCCTTGTAAAAAGTGTGTAAATCTAAAGAAGTGGGATAGAGATGTGGTAGAGGGGCATCTTGTATGGAATGGTATTATGGAGAACTACACAGAATGGATATACCATGATGGACGTTTAATTAATAATGGAGTCTTACAAAATAATAATCGTCCTTTAATTATAGGATCTTTGAACCATACTAACAACTCTAGTGATCCGATGAATGAACTTCTGCATGTTGCTATTCCTAATTTAACAAACAATGAGAGTTTGTATGAACAAGAATTACTTTATGATGATATCGGCGTAAACACACATTTTGAGAATCCTCAAGCTCCCATTAATGCAGATGCGGATAATTTATACACCACTCTCTTAGAGGAAAATAAGCCATTATGGGAAGTATGTCAAGAGTACACAAAATTATCCTTCTTATTGAATCTCCTGCATATTAAGACACTTGGAAATTGGAGTAATGTACATTTTGATATGTTGTTGAAAGTTCTAGAAGGAGAGGTGCCAGACAGATATAAATCAGTGCTGGCTAACTATCGCGAGGCCAAGAAAGTCACATCTAAATTGGGCCACAAATATATTAGGATTGATGCATGTGAAAATGATTGTTCATTATTTTGGGACTTACATAAAAATGACAATTTTTGTCATATATGTGGACAATCACGATGGGTTGATGTACAAGACGATCAATTGACTCACCGATCGAGAAAACGTAAGCAACAAGATGTGATCATTGTCAGGAAGACACCCAAAAAAGTTTTATGGTATTTTCCATTGAAAGAATGTTTGGAGCGACTATTTCTTTGCAAGGAAACTGCTGAGATGATGCAGTGGCATGCCAATGATCTTAATCATGACAGTTTAATACATCACCCTAGAGATGGTTTGGCATGGAAAGAATTTGATCAACGCCACAAAAAGTTCTCAAATGATCCTCGAAATATTCGTTTAGGACTTGCTACTGATGGATTCAATCCATTTGGTGATCTTAGCAGCACACATAGTACGTGGCCAATTATGCTAGTGATATACAATGTGCCACCTTAGGAGTGCATGAAGAAAAGATCTATTATCATGTCGGGTTTGATACCCGGGCCAAAGATGTCAGGAAATAATATCGATGTGTATCTACAACCATTAATAAAAGAGTTGAATGAGTTATGGGAAGTGGGGGTAGAAGTGCTTGATGTTTTAGATGGGAAGAAATTTACACTACACGCAGCACTATTATGGACTATTAGCGATTTTCCCGCGCTTGGTAATCTATCGGGATGGAACACACATTCGAAACTTGGATGTCCATCATGCGGGTTGGACACTCAATCATGTTGGCTAAAGAATAGTCAAAAAACTGTTTATCAGGCTCATCGTCGATTCTTGCCAATTGATCATCCATATCGGAAAGCAAGAAAGTTTGGTCGACATGAAATACGTATTTGTAGTAAAAAACCTCCTAATGGACGAAGAGTATCAGAGGAAACCCAACATCTTCATGTTGTGTTTGGTAGAGAAAATAATTCGGGAGGACCTACTAAGTATTGGAAAAAAAGAAGTATATTTTTTGACCTTCCATATGGGAAGACCAATTTACTTCGTCATTGTCTTGATACGATGCATATAGAAAAAAATGTGTGTGATAATATTTTGAACACTATATTGGGTGATCCAATCAAATCCAAGGATAATGTGCGCGCTAGAGGGGATTACAAGGATCATGGGATTCTAAAACATCTATGGATCCAAGAAAGAGATGATGACACCGAGATTATTCCTCCAGCTTGCTTCACCATGAGTAAGATGGAGAAAGATATCTTTTAGGAATGATAAAGTCATTACGAGTTCCTGATGGATATGCCTCCAATATATCACGTTGTGTTAAACTGAAGCAAAGCAAAATAAAAGGCTTAAAGAGCCATGATAATCACATTATAATGCAGCAATTGTTGTCGATTGGTTTACGATCAGTGTTACCAAGGCATATAGTGACACCATTGATGGAGGTTTCCATGTTCTTTAGAGAATTATGTTCCAAAAAACTAAATGTTTCTGATTTGCTGAAGATTGAAGATCGCATTATAGTGGCTTTATGTCAACTCGAAATAATTTTCCCCCCTTCATTCTTCACTGTGATGATTCATCTCATGGTTCATCTTTCACAAGAAGCTATTTTGGGTGGCCCAGTACAATTTAGATGGATGTATCCCATCGAGAGGGAACTTGGACATTATAAAAAATATGTACGAAATAGAGCAAAACCAGAAGGATCTATAGCAGAGGGTTATATAGCGGAAGAGACTTTGACATTTTGTTCTCGGTTCTTAGAAGGGATAGAGACTCGATTTAATCGACCAAGTCGTAATAGTGCAAATTCTACGTCTCCTACTCTAGCATTTAGGATGCTTCCACAAGTTGGGAGTGCAACAAGGGGCGCTGTCTTGAAGGCACTAGATCCAATTATCCTTATGCAAGCTCATCGATATATTTTGTTCAACTGTGCAGAGCTTGAAATTTTTCGAAGGTAAGTTTTAATAAACTTTAAAACCATGATAAAGATTATTTATTCTTGAAATGTGCATTAATTAATATTGTTTTAATAGCGAACTTCGAGAGGAATTGAAGAATCGCCACCAACCCCTATGTATTGATGTGGATCGCTTGGAGAATCTACTTCATAAAGAATTCTCAGAATGGTTTAATCAAAGAGTAAGAATCATCATATGCATGTACATTAATTTGCGCATGTTTGTGCTCGTACCTAGATCTACAAATGAATTATGTTTCCATTTTATCATAACAGGTTAATCGTGATGGTGCAATTATTGATGACGCTCAATTACGACAATTAGCCCTCGGACCAAACTCTATTGTTCGTAGCTACAAAGGATATAATATAAATGGGTTTTCTTTTTGAATTGTAGGCAGTGAGATTCACAAGAGGACCCAAAATAGTGGAGTTGAAGTTATGTCTAATCATGTTGTGCTTCAAGAGGATATCAATTATTTTGGTAGAATAAATGAGATCATAGAGCTAGATTACTTTGACTTTGCTAAAGTGATGCTTTTTAAATGTGATTGGGTTAATCCTGCAAAGAATGTGGGTGTGAAGAAAGATTTATATGGGTTTACATTGGTTAATTTCACAAATTTGATACATACAGGAGCAACACTTGAACATGACCCATATATATTTCCTTCTCAAGCAAGAATGGTTTATTATATTCGTGATCCTAAACAATCAAATTGGGAATTGGTCATGAGGATGTTACCACGAGATGAGTATGAAATGGGAGAATTTGATGCTGGAAGTGTTGATGATCATGGAAACTTCATTCAATGTGTTAATGATGACATACACAATATTCAAAATTTATATCAAGATGATGATGAAGACACCGAGATGATTAGAACAGATGTTCAGCCTACAGTTGTGCAAAGAGAAGCCAATTTATAATCACCAAGTGGGTTGATTATGCCCATTCCATGACTACCAACATAATAAACCTCTTTTGCATCCTCTTGTCATTGTTGGAGATTTATCCTATCAAGGTAATTTCTTATTTTTCAATTATATGTTGCTATTATGATTGATTTGTGCATCTTTTGTGCATCTATTATTTTAATTTCAATCTTAAAAAATTTTGAGTGATTTTTCATTTTGATCTACCTGAGGATTAAGTTTTCTATATTAACAGTATTACTAGTGTATAACAATGGACAAATCATGTTATCTTGCAAATATTTGATTTTGTTATGATGTAGATATTTGATGGCTCCTAAGAGAACATTTGCTCCAAGAAAATTATTTGTTTCAAGGGATAACTCTCTAGCTAAAGATCAACACAAAGGTGTTAGCGGTGGCCCTTATGTGAGCACTTCAAATGCCCACAAGGAACCACTACATGATCCAATAACTACACATTATTTTTCAACAGATGAAAGCTCTGATGAGAATCAACATAGTGATCAAGAAGCTGTCAATCTTAGTAATGAAGTTCTTGAGACCCCAGGTAAATAATACATGTTTTTCTTTATATGATTTGCAATAAATGCAAGTAGAATAATCAAAGTTTTTGTATATGTAGGTACAAATAGAAGTAAAAAGTTACGAGGAGTAACAACATGTAAGGATATTCATCTTATGCCATCTGATAAAGTTATCTTATTGGAGAGAAACAAACATGGGCAATTTGTTGGAAGTGGCGCACCTCAACTTTCATCATTCTTAGGGACTCTTGCATGAAATACATCATTATTTCCAATGACCCCTCTATCTTGGACGCATGTGTCCCAGTATAGCAAGGAAACTGCATGGAGTATGGTTAAGGTAAGTGTGTGCACATAAGCAAAAAAACATGATTTCATTGAATGTAACAATAACTGTATAAGTTTAATGTTTTATTCATGCAGCAAAGATTTCTCGTATTTGAGACAGATCGAAAACTTATCATGGAAATTATAAGAGAAAGTTTTAGGAATTGGAAGTCAACTTTTAAAAAGCAATATTATGATCCATTGGGTACTCCGGAAGCACTTATTGCAAGAGGTGGTCCTACAGATATGCCGGAGAGCCAATTTGTTGACATTGTGAAATATTGGTATTCTGCAAAAGAAGGGTATTATAACTTTATTTTTTTATTCTTCCAACTGTTTGTATAAATTTCCAACATATTAAAAGTTTGAGAGTATAACTTTTTTGATGTCGCAGATTATAAGTGAAAAAAATAAAGTATGTCGCCAAAAAAATACTGGTGCACATACTCTTGGACGGATGACCCTAGCTAATCGAAAGAAAGACTTGGTATACATATATAATATATATAATATATATCTTTTTTGTTTCTTACTTTATTGTATAAAGCTAAATAGTTTATTTTTATAAGGAAATTGAATTGGGCAGAGAGCCAACTCGCATTGAATTATTCTTAGATAGTCGCACAAGCAAGAAAAATGGGAAAACTTTGGTGAATGATGATGCAATATCAAAAAAAGTACGTGTTTCATTCTTTAGCTTAATTATTTAAACATTTAAATAATATCCAATTTGTTTAATGAAGATTTCATTTGTGTATTTTTTCTAGGTTGCCTTGGACAAGGCTATAGAGGAACAAATATCGCAGCATCCTCCCGACACACCAATAAATGAAATTCATGAAGGTGCTTTTAGGTAAAAAAAACATAACACTTTATTTCAATTTAGAGTATTGTACAATAAGTTTTTATTTCTCTTTTAGATCTACATTTGGACCAGAATATTATGTTCGATGTCGTGGTATGGGAATGGGTGTCACTGCGATTCAGGTATACCCTGATTTATCACGCCGCGCAAGAACAACTAGCTTGAAACATACAAATCCAGAAGAGTTGCGGGAGATTGAACAATTGAAATTACAAATGTCTATCATGCAAAAGACCATAGATCGTCTTATGGATGACAGGTCACAGCAAAATTCTAGGGATGATTCATCTGGAACATAAGTGGGGCAAGGGATACATCTATCACCAGACCAAGTAATAATTGTGTTTAAATCAAGTTAATAATGCTTGGATTAATTAGAATTTTTTTATAAATATTTATTATGTGTGCAGTTCTTGCAAATGATGGCTTCTATTCAAAGATCAAATATAAATGAGACTACCCCTAACAACACCTCAACACCATCTCCTACTACAAATATCAATTCGAATCAAGGTTTGGTTTCTCGCTTCTTCTATTTATTTTTGAGATTCAATTGAATGAAAAATGATTATGATATTCAATTTTACCCTTTGTAATGACTTTACATTGAAAGGTGTAACAATCATGAAATTTTTATTGGGTCTCTTAAATAAGCCTGTGCATACCTAATCTCATTAATAATTCGCAATTGTCGTTATTTGCCATAAGTTATTTTATGCACACTTTGCATGTGGAACTATTTAAGTACGTTAAGATTCAAATCGCAAGTGCAACAGAAATTCCCTCTTGAAACTTCGTTAATAACTTTAAGACAGTAATTTGCTGAGAGATTGTGAGTGTAATGAACTGCACACATAATAACTTCATCGTCGCCACTGAGTTTGAGAATTTAGATTACATCAAACCTTTCTTTATTTTCAAATGGATAATGGGCCTGCCCATAAGGCATAGATCCACTTTCAAACCAGCAATCAAATACATCTTCAATTCTCCTCATCATTGATTTACCGGTTGGATCAGAAGGATTTTTGTGAGTTAAGTGATCGATGTAGGTCCTATGTAAATCAATTATTTTTACTCCAAAATCTTCTTCTAATTCTTGTATTGAACTATACACATCAATTCTAGGATAGGCTGGATCATCTGATTTCCATATTGGTAAAGGTGTGCCCCAAAATCTATTGCGGCTAATTGATCAATCTTTAGAATTTTCTAACCATTTACCAAATAAATTATCTTTCACATGGAAAGGGATCCAATTAATTTGCTGATTAAGTTCAACCATCATATCTTTAAATTGGGTGACCTATACATACAAGGAAGGTACAGCCTTATAGATAAGAGGAGTATCTATCCGCCAAAAATGGGGATAATTATGAATCAGTATAAAGATGCTCTAGAAGCAATTAATGAATTTATTGATCGATATTCTAAAGATGATCGTGCTTACCATCGTAAAGGTGCTATACTCTCCAAGCTGAGTCCGTATAAAGAGGCTCTGGAAGCCTATGTTAACATTTTGCATAGCACACTCCAAGATGATAAGGCTCTACAAACTTGCAAGGATATTATTAAGCAGTTAATATCAAGGAAATAGTGCAAGTATCTCTGATACCAAGTTATCACAGACCATGCATAGGATTGGGAGAATCTCGGTGTTGGCACAAGTGGGAGAGGTGCTCGACTCTGATGGGCTGCTGCCGTGCTTGGGATGAAGGGGGGAAAGAGTGGGAGCCCTAGACCTCAATGAATCAAGAACTGAAATTATTATTACAAGCCCGATCTCAACGAGAGCCCAAATATAAATACAAAGTCCAATGTAAATCAAGTGTGTGCGGTTCATACCAACCCGTGCTGTAAATAGATGCAGATTAATTAAATTGACAAAAAGTAACAAATAAAATCAATGAAAAAAAGATAGAATTGCAACATGGTCAAGCTCCGTCGACCCGGCCTCTTCTTGCATCTGATGAACGTTCATGACACCCATAAGGATTCACAAGGACCCAATTTCAGATTTAAGTGTCGATTTCACACAACCTTTTCTTCATGCTGGCGAAGTGGGTTAGCTGACCTCTCGGAAACCATAGATTTACCTGGCATGAAACTCATGAAAACAATCAATCATTAATATTTCTCGTCTTGAGACTTGAGTATCCAGCAAAAGCTTTCACCATCCGCTTAAAGCTATCCAATGGATAAGCATTGGATAACATCCCAACTTGATATTGACACACACAAAAGCAAGCACTCACTCACGCACACACACACACACACACACACACACACATTTGACTTCCTGGCACAAACTGCTGGACCGGCCAGCAGTTTGGCACATGCCAAAATGCTGGCAGCAGTTTGTGCCAAACTGCTGGTAGCAGTTTGTGCCAAACTGCTGCCAGCAGTTTGTGCCAAACTGCTGCCAGCAGTTTGGCAAACTGCTGGCAGCCGGAGAGAAGAAGAGGTCTACGCAATGCTTCGGGGGCAAGCGGTCGAATCCGGACATTTTGAATGAAAGAAGCTTTGCTCTTCTCTATGTGATCTTCGCTTCGTGCTGCTGACGTGTCTTTTGCTTGGGATGAGTGCATGGTGGGCCTTCTTTTTTGAACCCCCACCACTTTTGATGCAACCTGTGGCTTCGTGTTCCACAGACTACGCATAGGAGCTCAAAAAGGATGAACGTTGTTTGTCCATGACGAAGTCTAGGGTATCCATGCGTTCCCAAAAGGGGAATTCACGATAGAATCAAACTGCTTAACACCGTCCTTTGGAAAGACGCTCCTGCTGGAGGAGCTTTCTTTCAATCAAGCAAGCGGAGGAGCCGGAGCGCGCTCTTTGCTTTCCGTTTTCTCGCTTCTCATACTCCAAAACCAATAGTCGCCGGAGTCTAAGATCCAGCAAGTATCCAAAAAAAGTGGGTGGGGGGGGGAAAGTCAGCAAGCAGAAGAGAAGAGTAGAGTAAACCCACGGGGCGGTAAGGAAGAGTAGGCGAACCTGTAGTAGAGAAAACAGTGGAGAGACCAGAAAGAGCTCGACTCTCAGTCAAGCCAGGTCCCATTTCTAGGTAGTTGAGGAAAGATCAGGGAAGGAGAGGTAAAGGGTAGCTGAAACCGAACGGAAGCGGTTCAAAGGGGTGCTTTCAACTTTCAAGTAGTATTCTACAATAAGGATTGCATATTGACTCGCTGAAACAAAAGTGAACGGACAGTGGAAAAGGATGTGCGGCTTTGGAAAAAAGCAGAATGAGTTTTTCCGTCACTATCTTTTGAGTTTCGTCCCCACGGAGCGGTGCTGCTAGAGAGTGAAGGCCATATGAAGATAGTGAAAATGCACAAGAGAGAGTGAATGGTTGAAGTACTGTCGGATGAGAATGCTGAACTCCTGAGTTAGGGAGGGATCTTTGACACATTCTAAGTACTCCAATCTCCGCGGTACGTGTACGGGTTGGAAGTGGTTCAGACTATGTTTGAAATATGTGAGGGGTTGTCTAAAGTGGTCTTCCCGGTTTCGGTTGTGAAATCAGAGCAGTAAGAAGGTCAGAGATTTGTCTGACACTGCTCTGATTATTTGGATTTCCCGTGAGAATCTCAATCACTCACTGGTAGGAGAGCGAGGTACGTCTTCGACTCGCGCCGCCTTTGATTCTATTCTCTTTTCTCTTCTCTGTTATCTTTTCTAGCGGGGCAGATAATGTTGATTTAGTATTGATTATTGAAAACTCACTTGGATCTTTCCTGTGAGAAGCATAGGCCCACGGATGACGAAGGAGTGGAAATGTCCTCGTGCTAAGATAGCCTTCTGCCAACAGGGAAGAAAATAGCAGGTACTTTTCTTTACTCAAGGCTTCGACTTAGGGTTATTGATTGGGTATATTTCTGAGAGGAAAGATGTTGAAAGGAAGAATAATTGAATACATAATAGAGAGGCTAAAGTCTGGCATTACCATCACATTTTGGCTTTAGCTGGTTCGATTGAGAAGCATTAATGAACTTAAGCTTAAGGCTATAGATAGGATGACCTTTCATAATTTCTATTTCTTAAGAATTTCAGCATGGAAAGGTCATCACTCCACCTCGTTGGAGGCGTGTCGATTGGAAAACTGCTGGACCAGCAGTTTGTGGCAAACTGC
This sequence comes from Platanthera guangdongensis, assembly GCA_039583875.1. Taxonomy (NCBI): domain Eukaryota; kingdom Viridiplantae; phylum Streptophyta; class Magnoliopsida; order Asparagales; family Orchidaceae; genus Platanthera; species Platanthera guangdongensis. The sequence goes on along the minus strand of CM077153.1, from coordinate 168,954,250 downwards.
TGCCAGCAGTTTGTGGCAAACTGCTGCCAGCAGTTTGGCAAACTGCTGCCAGCAGTTTGGCAAACTGCTGCCAGCAGTTTGTGCAAACTGCTGGGCAGCAGTTTGTGCAAACTGCTGGGCAGCAGTTTGTGCAAACTGCTGGGCAGCAGTTTGTGCAAACTGCTGGGCAGCAGTTTGTGCAAACTGTGCGGCAGCAGTTTGTGCAAACTGTGCGGCAGCAATTTGTGCAAACTGTGCGGCAGCAGTTTGGCGGGGGGGGGGGGTATCTATCCAACTTGAAAATGTAATTACCATATCTACGATCAAAGCGAGTCCTCAACTTGATAGTTGTGGTGCTTAAATTGTCTTGAATAACATCAAATTAGTTTTTCTTTAAATTGCATCTACCTTTTATTTATGATTTGAAGATATTTTGATGCAAACATAAGCTTTGATACCAAATCAGCTTTAGAACAGGATAAGATTTTGGCTATCTAGTGGAGATCTAACATGCCTTGAAGAAAAATTGTAATAATCATGAATATCTTAGGAAAACAGCTATCATTCAATGACACGAAAGTAGTCATTCAATGACACAAAAGTAGTCATCCACTGACAGTACCAACAACGAACATGATTCCTCTACCACTATACATGTCATTGTAGCTTTTCGAGACCGTGGAGTGTCTTGTGACTTTAATCTTTCTCTTTTAATGTTGTGATGGCCTAGGTGCCATAGAGTTTTGATTTTGGATGCATTGGATGGAAACATCAATCATTTATATTTCTTGTCTTGAGACTTGAGTATCTAGCAAAAGCTTTCATCATCCGCTTAAAGCTATCCAATGGGTAAGCATTGGATAACATCCCAGCTTGGTATTGACACATACAAAAGCAAGCACTCACTCACGCGCGCACACACACACACACAATTTGACTTGCTGGCACAAACTGCTGGACCAGCAGTTTGGCACAAACTGCTGGACCAGCAGTTTGGCACCAACTGCTGGACCAGCAGTTTGGCACCAACTGCTGCCAGCAGTTTAGCACCAACTGCTGCCAGCAGTTGGCACAAACTGCTGGCTGCAGTTTGTGCCTAGTTTGGCACAAACTACTGTCAGCTGGCGATGTTGCCACAAATTTAGTTAAAACTACTGCTAGCATTTTATGGATACATATTGCGGGCTCTTTATATTTTCTTTTTCACATTATTATAATATTTTTTTCAAGTTATTTATGTTAACCTTACATGCAACTATAATAAATATTTAATCTTGTGTTTCAATTTTGTTTGTTATGCAGGCAATTGATCAATTATATTTGTTATGCTTACAGTTTGAAAAGATGATGTGGGAGATGGTGTACAAATGAAGTTGAATGCTCATCATTCTTGTTTCAATGTCAATGAAGCTAACGATGAAAAAAATTTTGAAGGCTCATAGTCCTTGTTTTGTTTCAGTTATTTTTTTGTATTGAAAACAATGTATATATTGAATGATTATGTTTTTTTGCAAGTTATGCTACTTGGAACAAGTTTGTTTATCATTAATATGATCTTTTGCATGTTTATACAATTCAATAATAATGATGAATTGGACAACATGTTGCAAATCTTTTTCAATATATTTTAGTATTACTCTCAAAAATATTTAAAATATGAAAAATAATATATTAAAAATAATATTTTAAATTTTAATTAACATTTTAGATGCTAAATTAATTTTTAGAGTTTAAATTATCATAAATTTCTATTTTTTTAATTTTTTTTTTTAAAAATTTAAAAATGTTATAATAGATTTTTAATTGCGTCGACGTTTTGTAAAACAAAATCGTGGTAGAATTTTTATTTTTTGACGTTTTTTGAAAGTGTCACGATAGAACAATCAATCATGACGTTTTTTTGAAAAAGTGTCGCGATAGAACAACTGTCAATTATGACGTTTTTTTGGAAAAATGTCACTATAGGGCAATTGCCAAGCATGACGTTTTTCGGAAAAAAACGTCACGATATAGTTCATTCCAATCACGACGTTTTTTTTTGAAAGCGTCACAATGAGCTACGGTGACGGCCGCAATCGTGACGATTTAGTGACGTTTTTATAAACGTCACGAAAACTATCGTGACGCTTTAAAATCGTCACAAAAGTTATAAAAAAACGTCGTCATATAGCGACTTTGTTGTAGTGATCACCACAGTGCAGGAGCACGATAATTTCTTCGTTCAAAAGAAGGATGGTGTTGGTAAGCTTGGATTATCAACAATACAAAAAATACAGTAACATTTTGTGTGTTGGCATATGGAATAGCTGCTAATAATTGTAATGAATACATTCGAATTGAGGAGTCAACTCTGATTCAATGCTTGAAAAGATTTTACATGACGATTGTACAATTATACAAAGATGAATATTTTAGATATTTCAATGTAAATGATGTAACATGATTACTACAGAAAGGGGAAGAACGAGGGTTTTGTTGGATACATTGGAAAATGTGTACCAGATTTGAAGAAGCCTCACCCTACTCAATGATATGCATCAGGGTGTATTTGATGTGTTTTCAGTTTATTTGTGCTGGTTAAGTAATCGCAGGAAATGAAGAAAATTTCAAAGTCCATGTGTCGACACCTAGAGAAGCAGTGTCGACACTTATGAAGGATTGTGTCGACACTAGAGAAAAGCTGTGTCGACACTTGGAGTAAATTGTGTCGACACCAGGAAAGGCAGAGTCGACACTACAAGAAATGTGTCGACACATACAGGCAGTGTCGACACGCTGTAAAGAATAGTCGACAGAATCAGTGTCGACACCAAGAGGCAGTGTCGACACACAGGAATGCTTAGTCGACATCAACTGTGTCTACACAAAGAGGTTGTGTCGACACACAGAAGTATCTGTCAAACATCAACTGTGTCGACACACAGGACTTGCGTCGGCACACATCAAGTTTCAACACAGTTAAAGTAATGATGTACTTGTGTCGACACAAAGGAGATGTGTCGATACACAACAGAATTCAACTAAGTGTTAAAGAAGAAGTATTTGTGTCGACACACAAAATCAGTGTCGACACATTCTGAAGAAGCAGTGTCGAGAAGCTGTTACAACAACAAAAGAAGTTGTGTCGACACCACCAAGGCATGTGTCAACACTTAATCTACTTGTGTCGACACTTAGTCTAATTGTGTCGACACATGAAGATCAGTCTCGACACTTTCAGACAGATAGTATTTTCAAGAAGTGACTGGATGACTTGACAGCTGCCATTCTAATTGTCAACTGCTACTGTCAAAGCTGTCAGAAGGTTGTTAGAAACCGGATCAGCTGGTTACTATGGAGGAAGGCTATATAAAGGCTTTCTCCTTCAACAGAAAGAAATGAAAAATCAGTGAAGAATACAGATTCTGAGCAATTCAGATAGAAGTAATTATATAGAAGATTTTCGACAGAAGATCTAGAAGAAGCTGGAGAGAGAGAGCTCCATCTAAGAAGAGCAGTTGCTGAACCAGGCTGCAAAGAAATATTCAGATTAAGATCTGAATCAAGTCAGAAGCTGATTGAAGATCAACTTCACAGAAGATTCAACCCTACTGAGTTCAGATTCAAGAAGCTTTGAAGAAAGCTAAGGGAGGTTGATCTCTTCCATCAAGTTCTTCCAAGAACAGATCAAGAAGCCATCCATCACTTCTCTCTTTTCAGGGTGGTGGTTATATACTTTGTTTAATCAAATTTCTGTAAGATCTATTATAGATCTGAGCTGTATGCCTATTTTATAAAGGCTGAGTGTAATAGATATAGATCTCTGAGTGTAGGTCTTGTTGAAGACTGAGTGGTAGGGCTTTGTGCCTGAGTTGTAGGAGACTATGTTCTCTGAGTGTAGGTCTTGGTGAAGGCTGAGGTAGGGCTGTTTTTCTGAGTTGTAGGAGTGGGGACACTCTGAGTTATAGAACGTAGTTGGGGTTTTGAGCTGTAAGATCTAAGGATCTGAGGTGAAGTGCAGAAGTTAGGTCGAATCTAGTACACTGCTAGATAGGCGAAGGGGGAAAGTGGATGTACCCAGACCTTGGGGAACCACTATAAACACTGTGTGCACTCTGTTATTGATTGTTATTGTGATTGATATGTTGTGTTAGTAATAGAATTTGCAAATTCTTATTAAAGAACCGAACAGATTTTCTGCCTTAAAAATAAAAAGAAAAAGTACACATATTCACCCCCCTGTAGGTGATTAGGCACTAATTCTTTCAAGTGGTATCAGAGGGAGGTTTCTCAAAGAAGGACTTAACAGTCAGAGTGAGATACTTAAGGCAGATTTAAGAATCAAGAAAAAATCAAGAAAATGGGTTCAGGTGAAAATCACAAGGAACTAGGTTCAATGACACTACTAATATGCAGAAAGGAAATATTTGGTATCTGGAAAGAAAGGGTCAAACTGTTTATGGAGGCCTCTGATCCAAGGATATATATTACAGTCAAAGAAGGCCCATATGTGCCAATGAATATATCCATTGTGGATGCTAATCAGAAAACTCCCAAGGACTTTTCTGAAATGACTAAAGATGAAATCATCCTAGCCACTATAGATAAGAGAGCCCAGAATATAATTGTTATTGTCATTGATGATTCAACAATTCAGAACTTAATTCATTGTAAAACCTCTAAAGAAATGTGGGACACATTAATAGTCTATATGGAGGGATCAGAGGAAGTAAGACAAGATATGAAGTCAATGTTAAATCAGGAATATGAAAGCTTCAGATAAGGAAAGTCTGATAGCATTACAGAATGTTACAAGAAGTTCTATAGGATTGTTAATGAGTTGATGTCCTATGGAAGAGTCTTCAGCAACTATGAGCTGAATGACAAGTTCTTAAGATCCCTGACTAAGGACTGGGACACTAAGATTTGTGCCATTAGGAAAGTGGCCAAACTTGCTGATATACCTCCTCCAACTTTATTTGGAAAACTACTATCTTATGAGATACAGTTAATGGCTAGAAAGGAGGAAGAGAAGAATACTAGAGTGGAGCACAAGAAAAAGTCTGTGGCCTTCAAGACTGAAGCCACTAAGAAGTATAGAAGCAAATCTCCATCTCCACCTAAAATAATTGTTGAGGCTGTCACAGATAATTCAGTGTGCAAGAGTTCTGATAGCAGTGAAAGTGATGAAGACTTTGCTGCTTTTACTAGGCACTTTCAAAGATTTCTAAAGAAGAGGCAGTGGAGGTCTAAGCCTTCCACTTCTCAGTCAAAAGATGACTACTATCAGAAGAGAAAGTCATCCAGGAATGACAGAAGCAGGTCCAAGCCAAGAAATCTACATCTTCAAAGATTGTGTGCTATTGCTGCAATAGACAGGGACATGTAGTGGCTGATTGTCCTGAAAAGAGGAAGGAGTCAGCTGACAAAAAGAAGACTCGGTTAAGAGCAAAAAGGAAAAGTCCTTTGTTGCTAAGAAAGACAAGAGTCTGACAGACCAGTCATCTTCAGAAATAGAATCAGAAGCTGAAGCCTACATTGGATTATTTACTGAAGAGGAAGAAGATGAGTTCATGCAGCTAATGAACTCAATTTATGAGCATGAAGACCATAAGTTCAAGGGACTGATGGCTATATCTGTAGGAGATAAGAGTCAGGATCATCCTGGACCAAGTGAGGTACAAAGTTGTTCTTCTAGTTCAATTTATAGTACTGAGTCAGAGTCAGATACATCTGCATCAAGTGATGTGGGTGGGTCTGAATCTGAAGGAGATATTCATCAGTTGATAGATGAATATAGAGAGTTATTGCAGGCACTAAAGAAGAGCAAAAAACTGGTCAAATCACTGAATAAGGAAATTGCTGATCTTAAGATGGCTGCATCTGATTCAGAAAAATTGTTGGATCAAAAACTGAATGAGATTGCCATATTGAAAAACATAACTGTTATTCAAATGGGCACAATCACATTTAAGAATGATCAGATTAGAAATCTGGAGGTTAGACTTCAGAAGGAGAAAGAGATAGTGGCAAGACTCTCTAGATGCTGAAGAACACCAAGAGGTGCAGCTTAATGAAGAAGCTGGAGATGTTCAACCTGAAGATAGACTACCTCCAGCTAATAGACACTTAAAGGATCATCCACCAAATCAGATAATTGGTGATTCAAGACAAGGAGTGGAAACAAGAAGCAGGAATCTGAGTACAGTTCTTTACTCCAGTTTCCTATGATAAGTGGAACCAAAGAAATTTGAAGAAGCAGTTCTAGACCCACATTGGATTGATGTCATGCAAGAGAAGTTGAATCAGTTCAAAAGATGCAAGGTCTGGAAGCTTGTTCCTAAACCAAAAGACCACAACATCATTGGAACAAAGTGGATCTTTAGGAACAAATTGGATGAGAATGGAATCATTGAGAAGAATAAAGCAAGACTTGTTGCAAAAGGGTATAGGCAGGAAGAAGATATTGATTTTGATCAAACCTTTGCTCCAGTAGCAAGACTGGAGGCAAATAGAATGTTCCTAGCTTATGCAACATATCAAGGCTTTAAGGTATTCCAAATGGATGTAAAGTCAGCATTCCTGAATGGAAACCTAAAGGAAGAAGTCTATGTAGAGCAGCCATCAGGTTTTGTTGATCCTCTAAAACCTAATTATGTTTATAGACTTAGGAAAGAATTGTATGGGTTAAAACAAGCCCCAAGAGCTTGGTATGAAACTCTGTCTAGTTTCCTCATTGAGAACAAATTCTCAAGGGGGAAAATAGACAAGACTCTATTACTTAGGGAATCTAAAGGAAAGATAATCCTAGTCCAAATATATGTTGATGACATAATATTTGGGTCTACTGAAAGTAATCTTTGAAAAACATTTGCAAAACTTATGCAAGGAAAATTTGAAATGAGCAGTATGGGGGAACTTAAGTTCTTCTTGGGTCTCCAAGTAAGACAGACTGAAGATGGATTATCCATATCTTATTCTAAGTTCACCCTAGAGTTAATAAAGAAGTATGGTATGAGATCATCCACTACCATAAGAACTCCTATGAGGTCAAGTATGTCTCTCAGCAAAGATGATGCAGGGAAACCTGAAGGTGAAACTTTGTATAGAGGGATAGTTGGCTCCCTTCTGTATTTGACTGCAAGTAGACCAGATATCATGTATGCTACATGTGTCTGTGCTAGGTACCAAGCATGCCCTAAAGAATCTCATCTGACTGCAGTCAAAAGGATTTTGAGATATCTTAAGGGTACACCTTATCTAGGCCTTTGGTACCCTAGGAATGGAGAGTTTCTACTGACAGACTATTCAGATGCAGATTTTGCAGGTTGCAAAGAAAATATGAAGAGTACTACAGGAACCTGTCAATTTCTAGGTGGAAGACTGGTGTCTTGGAGTAGTAAGAAGCAGACCAGTGTGGCAATATCCATAGCAGAGTTAGAATATGTTGCTGCAGGAAGCTGCTGTGCACAATTTTTATGGATTCAACATCAGCTAGTAGACTATGGTATTCAAGTAAGTAGAACACCTTTGCTTTGTGATTCTACAAGTGCAATTTTTATAGCTAATAATCCTGTCTCACATAGTAGGACTAAGCATATAGAAATTAAATACCATTTTCTTAGAGAACATGTTGAGAAAAAGGACATTTCCCTAGAATTTGTTAAAACTGATAATTAGATTGCTGATATGTTTACTAAGCCTCTTGATGAAACTAAATTCAATAAGTTTAAAATTGAATTAGGAATGTTGAACTTAGATTAGTTTGATAAAATTGACTAAGTAAAATGGTGTCGACACAAGGAGTTGTCTGTGTCGACACATAGAAGTTGTGTCGACATTCCAGAGAAATGATGTCGACACATCTAGAAAGTTTGTGTCGACACTTCAGAAAAATAGTGTCGACACATCCAGAGTAGGTGTCGACACATCCAGAAGTGGTGTCGACACTTAAGTTCAATATAGATTTCGTCGAGTAGAGTTTCGACTAATAGTCGAGCGCAGATATATAAGTGTCGACACATATATTCTGTCGACTATATTTGTGTCGACACATAGTTGTCAAGACATTAGAAGTAAGTGTCGACACTTTTCAACAGTGTCGACACATTTAGAGTATTTTGACGCGCCTTTTCACCTTCGTTTTTAGAAAGGTATAAATAGGTCTTCAACATTGTTTGTCGACACGCTCTTCATTGTTTCGAGACAAAAACTTTGTGTCGACAACTCTCTCTTCTAAATTCAAGATTTCTCTAAACCCGAATGGTGCCTAAGCTCGAGGAGAACGTCAATGAGGGATATGAGCTAGTACACAATGCATCTAACCATGTGGAACCAGAAATTCAAGGTGTTGTAACCCTAGTTGCTGAGACTGGGTTGGAGTATCTAGTTTCTGAGCCCATCAAGATTTGGAAGAAGGAAGTACTCGAATTCTTTGGTGCAGTTACCCTTGATGAAACTGGACTCAAGATTAAATCCATTGTCCATGGAGAAAAAGTAAAACTCACCCAGTAGAGTCTAAGAAAAGTTCTACATCTACCAAGAACTAAAGAAGAAGAAGATGTACCTACATCTAAGATAAGGGAGGCACTGAAATGGTGTGGACTAGATTCAAACATGAAGATTGGATCAGTTTCTAATAGGAAAGGCATGAACATGCAAGGAAAGTTCTTGTCTGAAGTAGTAGGAAAGGTGATTCTGTGCAAGCTAGTTGTGCATGATGGGATATCAACTCACATGTTCAGTTTAATGTCAAGGATCATTTTCAAACTAAAAACTGATTGGTCAGTAGTGATGTTTGAGAAGATTAAGGAAAGTCTGAGGAAGCCCAATCCGGGTAGGATTATGAGTTTGTACTTAGCTGGAACTATTCCAGAAGTGATGAACCAAGCTGCAGGTTCTAAGATAAATCACATGAGGAGAATGGATGTTAGGATTATCTCAAGGTGGGATAGGGTGTTAACAAAGGACATGCCTACTCTAGAGAAGGAAGTTCCTCCACATAAGAAGAAGAAAGCCATAGTGGCTCCTGAATCCTCCAGTAGTTCAGAGGAGCAAGCAGTCTTCAGTTCAAATGAGGAAGAACCTGATAATATTGGAAGGTCACCAATAAGGAATGAAGATGCACAGAGGCAGGGGGAGCAACCATCTGCTAGCCCCATTCACCTGGATCCACTCCAGGGGGAGCCTCAACATGAGGAAGAGCCAACACACTTAGATAGTGAAATGGCAACTCAAACAATCCTTGAGGTAATACATGAAGTTAATCAATCAATTTTTCATATTGAGGATGAAGTATTAACTGAGTCTTTAATTGATGTTGATCAGCAAACTGAGTTAAATAATCAACCACAAGATGTTGTCATGGAAGATACATCAGTTGCTGATAATGCTCCTGAAATAAGAAACTCTCCTGTCCCTACTCAACAGGAGTTTACTCTAGAAGAGCTGTTTCCTGATATTGAGGGGGAGCATGCTGGTTTTGAGGGGGGGGGAAAGCTGTTTTTGTGGGGGAGCAAGTAGGAGCTCCGGGAGAGAATACAATAACTGAAACTGAGAAGCAAAGGACTCAGGGGGAGCTACCAAGACCTGAGAAGGAATTGCCTCCAAATCCTAAGTAAAGGGTTGACATATCTAGTACTTCAGATTCTAAGGATGAAGAAGCTGCTAGATCTAAGAAGAGGAAGCTTATGGTCTTCAAAAGAAGAAGCCAAAGCTACAAGAAGGCTTTGCAAACTATTGCTCCACAACCTGCCCCTACAGCAGACTACAGCTCATTGTTGGTGGCCTTGCTGATCAAAATGGATGAGCAAAGAAAAGCTATGCAAACATATATGGATGAGCACCATAAGGATTTACAATTTTCCTTGGCTCAAGATATAAAATCTATAAGATTTGAAGTAAATCTAAATAAAAAGGAAATGACTGACTGTTTCCACAAAGGGGGCAATGCAGTGGTTTACCTAGCCACTCACCAAGAGAAAATCAAGGCACAAGTGGATGATATAGCAGTTAAGCGGGGCTATGTCTTAGAAAATCAAATAAGGATGAATGAAAACTCGACTGAATCACATAATGTGATTGTCACTAAAATGCAAAATATTACTACTGCACAGACTACAACAAGAGCTACACCCAAAGCAGAATTTGATAAGCAATTACAAGAAGGAATAGCTACTGTAAAGACTGCTCTTGAGGATTCTCAAAAGAATATTACTGCACAGCTACAAAAACTAAAGCCTTTCTATAAAGATGGTGTTAATTATCTTAATGGCCAAATCAGATTTCAGAAAGAAGATCTCAGCGATCATATTGAAAGAGAAGTCATAAAGGGGGAGAGGGTATTAGTCAAAGCTGGATCTGACCATGCTAAATGGATTTCTAATAGCATCAGAGCCACACTTGGATACCCCCCCTTGTGTGATGATGAAAATGTAGCTGAATCTGGTATAAATCCTGCATATTTTGGAGGAGAACAAGCTGAAGTTGCACAGGTGATCTATCCTCCTGCAGATTTTGAAATGATACATCAAGAGGTACAATCAATGTACAGCCCTCCTGAAGGTAATAAGAATATTATTCTAGAAAAAGTAGACAAGCCTGTGCCAGAGGCAGTATTGAAAGAGCAAGAAGCTCTATTGTCAAAGAAGAGGTTCAGAGAACAGGCTGAGTTAAAGCCAGATTTTGAACAGTGGAGCCCAACTTCTAGGAATATTATACTGACTGCTTGGAAAGCTACAAAGGACAATATCCTAGAAAGGAGCAAATGGTACTCTGACTAAGAATGGAGAAAGCATGAAGCCAGGCAAGAGGCTATTGTACAGTATAGAAGGAAGGCTAAACTTGGGAAGCTACCTCCTAATGCACAGGAGCCTAGCAAATATTTCCCAAATCCTTATCATTATTTTGAAAGATAAAAGATAAGGGCTGAAGAGCTAAAGAAAAAAGATCTTAAGGGAAAGAAGCCTGCTGATGACACTGATGCTCGAGTTCAAGCCAAGATTCAATCAGGCAAGGGCATTGTCATCAAGGAGCCAGAGCAGCCTTAGAATAAAATTTCTTAAGTTTACATCTTTGTAATCTTTTGTAAAATCCATGTAAATATTTGGTTAAAGATAGTATTGGAAGTTGAAACAAAACTATAATGATGCTCATTGTGTTAGCATACTTATTCTGTGATGTTTTGTGTTACATATTTTGTTTAGTATTTACCCTGTCATATAATGTTGTTATACATCATATTGTGTATTTGTTATATATGGTGTATATCATTGACTAAGGGTTATGACTTCTCCAAATAGGGGGAGATTGTTAGGTATATTGGAAAATGTGTACCAGATTTGAAGAAGCCTCACCCTACTCAATGTTATGCATCAAGGTGTATTTGATGTGTTTTGAGTTTATATGTGCAGGTTAAGTAATTGCAGGAAATGAAGAAAATTTCTAAGTCCATGTGTCGACACCTACAAAAGCTGTGTCGACACTTATGAAGGCTTGTGTCGACACTGGAGAAAAGTTGTGTTGACACTTGGAGTAAATTGTGTCGACACCAGGAAAGGCAGAGTCGACACTAGAAGAAATGTGTCGACACATGCAGGCAGTGTCGACATACTATGAAGAATAGTCGACAGAATCAGTGTCGACACCAAGAGGCAGTGTCGACACACAAGAATGCTTAGTCGACATTAACTGTGTCGACACCAAGAGGCTGTGTCGACACACAGAAGTATCTGTCAAACATCAACTGTGTCGACACACAGGACTTGTGTCGACACATAGCAAGTTTCAACACAGTTAAAGTAACAAAGTACTTGTATCGACACAAAGGAGATGTGTTGACACACAGCAGAATTCAACTAAGTGTTAAAGAAGAAGTATTTGTGTCGACACATAGAATCAATGTCAACACATTCTGAAGAAGCAGTGTCGATAAGTTGTTACAACAACAAACGAAGTTGTGTCGGCACCACCAAGGCATGTGTCGGCACTTAATCTACTTGTGTCGACACTTAGTCTAATTGTGTCGACACATAATGAAGATCAGTCTCGACACTTTCAGACAGACAGTATTTTCAAGAAGTGACTGGATTACTTGGCAGCTGCCATTCTAATCGGTCAACTGCTACTGTCAAAGCTTTCAGAAGGTTGTTAGAAACCGGATCAGCCGGTTACTATGGAGGAAGTCTATATAAAGGCTTTCTCCTTCAACAGAAAGAAATGAAAAATCAGTGAAGAATATAGATTCTGAGCAATTCAGATAGAAGTAATTATACAGAAGATTTTCACAGAAGATCTAGAAGAAGCTGGAGAGAGAGAGCTTCATATAAGAAGAGCAGTTGTTGAACCAGGCTGGAAAGAAAGATTCAGATTAAGATCTGAATCTTAAGTCAGAAGTCGATTGAACATCAACTTCACAGAAGATTCAACCCTACTGAGTTCAGATTCAAGAAGCTTTGAAGAAAGCTAAGGGAGGTTGATCTCTGGCATCAAGTTCTTCCAAGAACAGATCAAGAAGCCATCCATCCCTTCTCTCTTTTTAGGGTGGTGGTTATATACTTTGTTTAATCAAATTTCTGTAAGATCTATTATAGATCTAAGATGTAAGCCTATTTTATAAAGGCTGAGTATAAGAGATATAGATCTCTGAGTGTAGGTCTTGTTGAAGACTGAGTGGTAAGGCTTTGTGCCTGAGTTGTAGGAGACTGTGTTCTCTGAGTGTAGGCCTTGGTGAAGGCTGAGGTAGGGTTGTTTGCCTGAGTTGTAGGAGTGGAGACACTCTGAGTTGTAGGAACCTAGTTGGAGTTCTGAGTTGTAAGATCTGAGGATATGAGGTGAAGTGCAGAAGTTAGGCCGAATCTAGTACACTACTAGATAGGCGAAGGGGGAAAGTGGATGTACCCAGACCTTGGGGAACCACTATAAACACTATATGCACTCTATGATTGATTGTTGATGTGATTGCCGTGCTATGTTAGTAATAGAATTTGCAAATTCTGATTAAAGAATAGAACAGATTTTCTGCCTTAAAAATAAAAAGAAAAAGTACACCTATTCACCCCCCCTCTAGGTGATTAGGCACTAATTCTTTCAGGTTTCCAGGGATGTTGGGTGTAACGTCCCGATTTGCGCTAGGCCCCCCGTGCGTGCTTTTGAGTCAGAAGAGCTGATTTGGGATCAGGGAAGTGCTGGCAGCTAGGCTTACACTTGTGTAGTGGAGGTGAAGTTAGGCCAGAGAAGGATACGGGTAGAGACACGGGCGTGTCTCTACCCATGTGTGTCCACCCAGTACTCGAGTCGACGACTCGAGTTATTCCAAAGAAGGACACGGGTAGTGACACGGGCGTATCACTACCTGTGTGTATGAGGACACGGTAGAGACACGGCATGTCCCTACCCATGTGTGTCGAGTAGGGCTCAATGAAGTGTGTCCCGAGCAGGACACGGGTAGAGACATGGGTGTGTCCCTACCCGTGTACGTCAAGTGGAACCCGATGAAGTGTGCCCCGAGCAGGACACGGGCAAGAAACATGATCGTGTCACTTGGACACGGGTAGAGACACGGGCGTGTCCCTACCCGTGTTTGTGTATCGAAATGGCAGTCGAACCATCGATGATGCTTCGCCAGAGCAGGACACGGGTAAGGACACGGGCGTGTCCCGATCTGTGTCATTTCCACATATAAGGGGGAAATGAAACCCTAGCCATTTTCATTCTTCATTACAAGCCTTTTCTCTAGAAAAACTACTAGAGAGGAGGAAGAAGGTTTTGTAGCAAATCTTCATCACGTGAAGAACCGCCGCCGCTGAGGAGAAGAACATGACGCCAAGAAAAGTGACAAGATCCTTGGCCAGAAATGGTGGAAGTGCCGGAAACGAGGTGAGCTTCCTCCCCTCTCCGTTGTTGTTATACCTTTAGTTATTTCCTAGGAGAGACGTCGACTCAAGAGAGTCTAGATTTGAGAGGAGAAGTTTCCTAGGAAAGGCCATGCTAGGACTTGTGTTCTAGGGTTTAGAAGTCTTCAACCTCTTCCTCCTTCTATGTGATAATGGAGGATGGTTTCGTGGAGAAAAGTGGCCTTTTGAGGGTGAATAAGGGAGGAGGAAGTCTGGAAGTGATTTGGGGGAAGACGGCTTGAGGAGGAAGATGAACCGATGTCTTTCATTCCGTCTTAAGATGCATGCAGAAATCTATGTTCTGCACGCAGCGATATTCTTGGCCATTTTTGAGTGTGATATGACCAGAATTGGGCTTTTGACTAAACACGAAAGTCGAAGCCCTTGAAATACCTTTCTAACGAGTGGTTGCACGACTTCAGGCGAAGATTGTAGCCACGGGAAAGTCTGAACAAATTTGACGGCTAACAAACTAAGCGTGCAGAAATTGTGTTCTGTACGTAGCGGACTATAAAGCCGATTTCAAGTGGGTTACTATCGGATCTTGGTTGTTGTCTGAACATGAAAGTTGTAACCCATGGAAATACCTTTCCAACGAGCAGTTATATGCCTTCACCGGATTCCTGTATCTTCGGGAATCTCCGGTCGAAGTTGCTATCCTGAAGGTGTCCTGCACCTAAAATTCTGGGGTTGCTGTAGAACCAGGTTTGGACTTGGTTGAGACAATGTAGCAAATTGACATTGAGATTGGGTGAACTCTTTTATGTTAACCATCATAATTCAATGAATGATGAAGATTGATCAATGGATCCCACATAAATGATTTGTGAAGTGAAGCATACTTAAAAGAAACTATTCGGTAGAAATTGGTGAACCAATAAAAATGCGCATCATGTTAACAATGTGTTGAAGTCATTTGGAAATGAAGTGTAGGATGCTAATTTATGATCATGTGAATAATAATTTAACGAAACGAGTTTAGTAGTCTAATGCTTGGAGTGGTGTCTCCCTACGGGTAGCATGGTGAAAGGGTGTAAGTGCGGGTGTTTGACCGCAGTGGTTTGGATAGTGTTGAGAAGAGTCATAAATGGACGGTCCGGCTTGGTCCTCTATCTTCATTCTCGAGGCTCCTTCCGTGCCATGATCATGTGAATTGGAAAGTGGTGTGAGTCGACACGTGATGTCGTAATCCCGGGTTAACGATAGTGTGGCAGGTCTACAGGCTCGCTAGTCGTCACACCGACGGGAGTCGACAGCTAGACCTTGGGCAGTTGGGCTTGGTCCTCAGTGCTCATTTCCCGGGGCTCTGTACCAAGTGAATGGTTGTGCTTGGTCCGCATGATTTTTCCAAGGCTCCTTCCGAGTCACAACATAGGCCAGTTCGGGGCTTGGTGCTTGGTGCCCATCTACCCGAGACTCCCACTGAGCCGTAGTACGCATGTGAGCTCCGCTGTTGTTTCTTAGTGTTGAGGGGTACAGAGGCCTAATCGAGGTAGTGTGGATGCCCGCCTAGTAGTAGAGAATCCCTCTCTACTGTCACCGCCTAGCCACGATGGTTGATGCCTGAGAGGTTAGCAACCTGCTCGAAAAGTGGGAACTACAAGTCTGTGTCGACATAGCAATTACATGTGCGTAATCATGGGTGTGTTATTGCATTGCATACATACCATTACAATACATTGCATATCAAAATCCTCATCGTATAAGTTTGTATGGGCACTCCTATATGATGAGTTTCTTTATGTTAAATCGATCCTTAATTTATAAGCTTGTATGGGCATCCTTATAAGTTAAGTTACTTTCCTGTTGTAGAACTCTATAATAGATGGATTGTTATAGCTCGTGTAGAATTGATAGAATAGAATGATGATAATGATGTTATACCTATCATCTATTGCAACTCACGACATTTGTACTTATTCCACATTCTTTTACCTGCTTGTATTACTTATTATATATTGTATCCTGATTCCTTTCTCCGCCCGATGCCGAGGAGTCGTCGGGGGAGCGGATGTGAAAGCCACTTAGTCATTTTGACTAACGGTTGCTACATCTTCCTTTTTAGGAGGAAACCCCGCAGGTAGAGCAGCCACAAACTATGCAGCAGGATAGCCAGGCCAGGACGACAAGGCCTGAAGGGACGGTACTGTCGCTACCGTCAGTTACCGATGTGAGTTTTGAGAGATCTTGATGTATCCCTTTGGGCATATTTAGCGGTACTCTGATACTTTAGAAGCTTGTTGTAGCTTCTTTTATTGTTGTACTTTTGGACTTATATTACTTATGTGTGGATTGGCTTCTGTTATGTTTTGGTTGGGTTGGCATTTGTGTTGGGTACATTTAAAACTGTGTACCTGATTTGGAGAAGTCTCACTTAACTCAATGATATGCATCATTATGCATTTGATGGGTTGTTGAGTTTCAATGTGCAGGATAAAGAAATGCAGTAAAATTTTCTAAGTACAAGTGTCGACACTTGAGAAGGAGATATGTCGACACTAGAAGCAGATTGTGTCAACACACGGGACTTGTATCGACACACAAAAATTCAGTATACAGCAACTGTGTCAACACACAGGAATTGTGTCGACACACTCAAGAATTCTGTCGACACCAACTATATCAAGATTGGAAGCAAATTGTGTCGACACACAGAATTTATGTCAACATCTTCTTCAGAAGCTGTGTCAAGAAAGTAATGAAGAGCTGTGTCAACATTCCTTGTGCTATGTCAACAGCATCAAGAATTGTGTCGACACATTTTCCATTTGTGTCGACATATATGAAGTTTTATCTCGACACTTCCTGCTGAGATAAAAGTGGCAAAGGGTTCAAATGTCAAGAGTGAAGACATGACAGGTGTCGTACCTGACAAAGCAGTCATATCTGTCAGAAGGTAGTTATAAACCGGATCAGCTGGTAACCTCAGATGGGATCTATATAAAGACATGTTCTATCAAAGAAAGTACAGCAGTTTTCATCCTGAAATCAACAAGTCTCTATTACAGTAAGGGCAGATCCTGAACAAGTCTGCAACAAGAATTCAGAGCTACATCTGAAAGAAGAGGAAGCTGGATTGAGGATCATCTCCAACTTCACAAGAATATCAACCTTACTTTGTTCAGATTCAATAAGCTTTGAAGAAGCTAAGACAAGTTGGATCTTAAGTAGTCAGATCAATCAAGATCTGATCAAGAATCCTTCACCCATTTCTCTCTCTAACTGGGTGAAGGATTTATCACTTTTATAATCAATTTTTCTGTAAGATCTTTTATAGATCTGAGTGTAAGAGAGTTATCTTTCTGAGTTGTAAGCCTAAGTTTATAAAGGCTGAGGTAGGAGATTGATTTCTCTGAGTTATAAGACTGGTGGAAGAGGCTGAGGTAGGGCTTGATTGCCTGAGTGGTAGGAGTGTGGACTCACTATGAGATAGGATTCTCTGATAGAATCTGAGTTGTAGTACTTTCTGAAGTCTGAGCTGTAGGAACCATTCTGGGTTCTGAGTTGTAAGATCTGAGGATCTGAGAAGGAAGAAGGGAGTTAGGCTGAATCTAGTATATTGCTAGATAGGTGAATGGGGAAACTGGATGTACCCATATCTTGGGGAACCACTATAAATCTGCGTGTATGTTGTGATTGGTTGTGTTTCCATTAATCTGTGTTGTGATAGTAATTACATAGGTTATCTACTAGTGACATATATTATCTGCCTTAATAAAAAGGAATTGAAACTATTCACCCCCCCCCCCCCTCTAGGTGTTTAGGATATCTTGAAACCAATTCTTTCAAGTGGTATCAGAGTCAGGTTGCTGAAGAATAGACTTAACAGTCTGAGTTGATCTCCAAGGCAGTTATCAGTTCGATAAAATGGGTCTGGTTGAAAATCACAAGGAACTTGGATCCATGAAACTACCTATATGTTGAAAGAAAATCTTTGGCATATGGAAAGAGAGAGTCAGATTATTCATGAAAACTTCTGACCCAAGAATATACATCACAGTTAAAGAAGGGTCATTCATTCCTATGAACATCTCAGTTCTTGATGCCAACCTCAGAACTCCAAAAAGTTACTCTTAAATGGCAAAAGATGAGATCATCTTAGCCACTATGGATAAGAAAGCACAGAACATAATAGTTAGTGTTATAGATGACTCAACTTTCCAAAACTTGGTTCGCTACAAAATCTCCAAGGAGATGTGGGACACTTTGATTGTGATGTAGGGGTGACCGTGATACGAGCTCGAATACGCTAACGGAAAGTATTGTCAGAAGACATAAAACTAAAGGGGAGGGCTCCGACCAAAAGCGAGCGAAAAGGGGTCGGGTTTGCTCCCAAATCCGAAAGAGAAAATTGTCGGACTCGATACAACGTCCTTAAGACCTACCTCTCCAACAAGCACACAACTCACCGCAAGCCGGACTCGATACAACGTCCTTAAGACCTACCTCTCCAACAAGCACAGACCTTACCGCACATACACAAGCATCTATTGTACCAACTTGAGCCATTTCAATGCAGCAATAATTTATTTTCGGAGCGGCGGAAAACTTCACTAGGCGGTCGAGTTCGAGTTGAGATTAACTCCCTTGTTAACACCAAAATGTGCCAATCTTGGAGGGCAAGTCAAGGCTATGCCAAGCCTCGCTCTCGCAATGGATCTACCCAATCTGGATCACAAGAGGTTCAATAACAACGAAATCGAAATCGGAATTTGCAAGCGACGTATTTAAAAATCACGGACGAAACGGTTTGCAAAAACCTCCACAAAATCTAAAGCAAGAATCTCTAAAGGGGAAGGAGTTACCCAACCAAGAACAATAATAACACAAGATAAGGTGGGAGAATCACTCTCTCCACGGATCCACCGGCTTCACACCGAATGGGCTGCAACCTTCTTCCTTGGAGTCGCACCGAAAGGAAGCCACACCCGTCGCACCGTAGTAGTGGGAGGAAGCAAGGGGGGCTGCGGCTTCACACCTTGGCCGGCGGCTATGGAGGATACCCTCTTGGCCGAACTCTCTCAATGAGGGTTAGGGTTGAGTTTTTAATTCTCTCTAACTTCATTCTCAAAAGGATCTCCTTATATAGGAGTTACAACACACATCTAGCCATCCAACATGGAGATGAAATCTCATCCATCCGGAAGGCTAAATACACACCAAAATGTATGCAGGAAATAAATAAAGATTACAAGTCTCAAATGAATATAAAATTATTAACCAAGATTGGAATAATTTTATATTCGCAGATAAAATAATAAAGCATGAGAAATTAATTAAAATAGTCTTCAAGTGAGGGTAGCACGCCGCGGGCGGAGGTTGTAGCGGCGTCGTCCGTTAGCATCATCACGGCTCCGAAGGTCTTTATGATGTAGGGCCTCGGCAACTGGATTGTCATCAAGTAGTGGTGGAGGGGCAGCGGCATCAATCCTCCCCCACTCAAAATCACGTATCTCCGATGCGTGGTCCGAGAGATAGCGGCGGAGAAGCTCGGTATCCAAATGTTGAAGCGCTGTCGCAAGTACCCATGAATCATCTGAAGGGGGGCGGTCACGCCAACGGATGAGGAAGCGGTAGGTAGCACCATCAGGAGTGGTAAGTGGCTCAGCAGCAAGTATCATATCTGGAGTGAGAAATGTCTTCGGAAACCTGGGAAACATGTCAGCAGTAGGGAAAAAAGAAGGCAACGTACCATCCGATGTTATACCTGCGGGGACCGAAAGAGAGAGATCATCTGAACTACCACTCCCCAACCCAGTAGAAATTTTAGTGGAGGGAGAAGACGACAAAGAATTCAACTCAGGTGGAGGAGAAACAAACGGCGTCAAACCCGAGACATTAAAAATAGGGGAGATACCCCAATCAGCTGGCAAATCCAACACGAAAGCGTTGTCACCTGGTTTCTTTATAATTCGAAAAGGGCTGGCGCGCTTTGGTGCCAACTTTTTAACGGTGCCAGATGGCAAGCGTTCGGGAACTAACCGGACTAGGACCAAATCGCCGACGTTGAAGTGTGACACCCTCCTATATAGATTAGCGTGCGTCTGATAAGACTCGTATTGAGCAGTCAAGGTTGCTCGTATACGTGCATGTAGGTCATGAATATGTTGGGCGAAGGATTGTGCAAATTGACTTGTCTTGTATGTTGGGGGCAAAGGAACCAAGTCAAGAGGCACATGGGCCTTGTACCCGTGAACAATCTCATTTGGAGACAGACCAGTAGACCGGTTTTTGGAATTATTATAGGCCAACTGGGCGTGGGGAAGAAGAAGATCCCACGTACCTTTGTGATCGCTCACTAGGCATCTAAGAAGGCTTCCTAGGCTCCGATTGACTACCTCTGTTTGCCCATCGGCCTGAGGGTGATAGGCTGAGGAAAACAATAACTTGGTACCCATCAAGACCCAAAGTGTTTTCCAAAAATAGCTCGTATACTTAACATCTCTATCCGAGACTATTGTCTTCGGCACTCCCCGGTGACTAACTACTTCCTTAAAATATAATTTGGCAATGTGAGATGCGTCGTTGGTTCTAGCGCAGGGAATAAAATATGACATTTTAGAGAATCTATCCACCACTACAAAAATAGAATCGTGACGGCGTAAGGTGGTGGGTAGGCCTAGAACAAAATCCATACTCACGTCTTCCCATGGCGTGGAAGGGACAGGCAGGGGCGTATATAATCCTACGTTGGTCTTGGTGCCCTTAGATACCTGACAGGTACGACAACTACTAACTACCCTTCCCACCATCGCCTTAAGTTTTGGCCAATAGAATTTCTCCTCAACTAACGTAATGGTCTTATCCCTACCGAAATGACCACTCAACCCTCCACTATGCAATTCCCAGATGATATGAAGGCATAATGTTGACTGCGGGATATATAACTTCCCGTGTCTAAATAGGTAGCCATCCTTAATGACGAACGCAGATATAATCGTGGGGGAGCTATCTTGGGCAGACAAATATGCATCCTGAAAGTCAGGGCATGTGGCGTACTCGTCCTTGATTCACTCGAATCCTACCACATTAACCTCCATAGTGGTGAGTAACAGGGTCAGGCGACTAAGAGCATCCGCGACTCGATTGTCATCTCCTTTAAGGTGTTTGAGATTAAAAGTGTAACCCTGTAGGAAAGATACCCACTTAGCATGTCGCGGGCTGATTTTATGTTGGCCATTGATGAACCGTAGTGCCTCGTGATCGGAGAGGATCATAAACTCCTTAGAGAGGAGATAGTGCCTCCAATGGTGCAGACATCTAATGACGGCATAAAACTCCCTATCGTAATTCGAGTAATTCAATTTGGCGCCTGCTAACTTCTCACTAAAATAACTCACAGGGTGCCCTTCCTGACTCAAGACACCTCCTATTCCTACGCCAGAAGCGTCACACGTAAGCTCAAAGACCTTATTGAAGTCAGGTAGATGTAGGACAGGTGCCTCAGTCATAAGTTCCTTAATGCGTTGGAAAGCAGTAGCGGCGGACCTTGTCCAGGTGAACTCGCCTTTCTTCATGCAATCACTAATGGGGGCCATAATGCTACTAAAGTCTCTAATAAAATGGATGTAAAAAGTAGCTAACCCATGGAAACTTCGCACCTCTCGTAATGTGGTCGGTTCGGGCCAATCCCTAATGACTTTAACCTTATTAGGGTCAACTCTAATGCCTTCCGAACCGACTATATAGCCTAAGAATTCCACTTCAGTGACATGGAATGTGCATTTCTTGAGATTAAGGAATAAGGTTTCCTTCCGCAGGGTGGAAAGAACCGACCTCATGTGGGAGACGTGCTCAGCAATGGTGGTACTAAAGACTAAAATGTCATTAAAATAGATGACCACAAACTTCCCCATGTAAGGCTGAAAGACATGGGTCATCATCCGGGAGAAGGTACTGGGGGCGTTAGATAGCCCAAAGGGCATCACAAGCCACTCGTATAACCCATCCTTGGACTTAAATGTTGTCTTCCACTCGTCCCCCTAACGGATCCTGATCTGGTGATAGCAACTCCGCAAATCTAACTTTGAGAAAATGGTGGCGCCAGATAAGACATTTAGGAGGTCATCTAATCGCGGAATAGGAAATCTATATTTGATGGTAATCTTGTTGATGGCGCGGCTATCAACACACATTCTCCACGTACCATCCTTCTTGGGGGCAAGAAGGGCAGGTACCGCACATGGACTCATACTAGTCCTAATGAACCCCTTTTTCATCAAATCCTCGATCTGGGTCTGTAACTCCTTATGGGCGGCGGGGTGAAGCCTATAGTGGGGCTTGTTCGGTAAGGAGGAACCGGGGATAAGGTCTATAGCATGTTGTATATTCCTAAGCAGTGGTAATACCGAAGGCAGCTCATCCGGGTACACGTCCTTATACTCATCCAAAAATTCCCGTAACTCTCTAGGCAAATCATCCAATGCTCTCGTATCCCATTTCACACTCATAAGAACTAGAGCGTACATCATCCCGTCAAGAAAGGGATCCTTCACAAATTCTTTTCTTCCCACGAGACTCAACGTTTTCCTCTCGACTGGAACAGTGGTGTCCTTAGCCAAAGCTACTGGCTCTTTCGGGACGGTCGGTCTCAACGTAATGACCTTGCCATTGAATTTAAACTCATATGTGTTGTCCCTTCCAAAGTGTGTCACATCACGGTCGTAAATCCAAGGGCGGCCCAATAACACGTGACAAGCGTCCATTGGAAGGACATCGCACCACACCTCGTCAGTATAGGATTTGATCAAGAGAGGTACAAGGCAACGCTTGGTGACCGGGACGGTAACCTTATTAATCCAAGCTACCTGATAGGGAGCCGGGTGGGGCTGCGTAGTCAAGGACATACGTGTAACGGCATTCTCACAGATGACGTTTACACAACTGCCACTATCAATGATCAACTTGCACAACTTCTCGCCACTCTTAAAGATCAGGGAAAATATACTAGTCCTTTTCCAGTCATCTAACGGACGAGGGGTGGTCAAGATACAATGCATCACCATAACGGGGTGCTCGTCCTCTAAATCGCTTGGGACCCCTTCTGGGTCACTCTCCTCAGCAGCCTCATAAACGAAATCAGCAAGGTCGGTAGTGGACTCTAGTAGGGCTGTGGCTTTAGTCTTCGTTGGGCATTCAAAGGCATAGTGGCCTTGAATGCCGCAAGAGTAACAAGTGGTGTTAGCCTTGCTAACCTTCCCTATAGGGACACGCTCACTCGCAGGATTCTTGGCGTTCCTAGCAGTAATCAAGATAAACTTTGACTCGGCAGACCGAAACTTCCCTTTATCCTGATATGTGGAGGAAGAGGCTTCAGCTGTGGACTTTCCCTTCGCATGGGAATACCGGGAGTGAGCCTTAGAGGCTAAGTGCTTTTCGATGTCAAGGGCGGCATTAAATGTCGTGTTCAGATCCGTATGACCATATCATAAGAGCTTCCGCTGAATATCGGGATGAAGCCCCTTACGAAATCTGGATAGGGTGACCTCGGGGATCTCCCTCAGATCACAACGCACCATACGGTCTTTCAGTACTCCCATATACTCAGCTACCGAATTGGAGCCCTGCCGTAGAGTGGCAAGCACGTCGAACATCTGTGTCCGATGGTACGCGTAAACGTACTGATCGGTCAACAGGTTCTTCATCACGGCCCATCCAATAAGTGGGACCCTGTTCCCGGTTCCTAGCCTACGCTCTTCATTCAGCCAATAAGTTTTGGCACGCCCCGTTAGCTTCATCCTGGCAACTTGGACCTTTTGATGGTCCGTAAGGGTGTGCCAATCGAAGTAGCACTCCATATCCACCACCCAAGTAAGGAAGATCTGGGGATCTCCCATGCCATCATAAGTGGGGGCGTCGATCTTAATGGCCCTAGTGATATCGTAAGCACGATCGTGGCGGTGTTCTCGAGGGGGCACTCGGGGAGAGTCCTCATCGGAATCCGACTCAGGAGTTTGTTGGCGCCGGTTGGGCTGCTCAACATTAATGGGTGGCGGGGATGGCCTTGCTTGATTTTGCAGGATCTGCGCCAACATGTTTCTAAGCTCTGTCATTTCGTTACGTAGCCCTGCTATGGCCTCGGTGTTGGGATCCCCATGCTCGTTCGCAGCCATCCTAGACGTAGACGGTGTCGCGTACTCCGATCCGTGCCTAGTGCGCATTCAGGTCTAGAAAATTTTGGAAAGGTGATTTTTCCTAGGGCTGTAGCTATACTGAAAATAAGATATTTTTATAGTTTCCCGATGTGAGGAACACGTGGATCGTTAAAAAAATTGTTTTTTGAAATTTTGCTGAAAAATAAAGATTTCATCCCGCTATTGGCAGACCACAGGAAATAATTTTTTTTATTTTTTTAAGATCCGATCGGCCAACAAGAAACGTAGAGAGGATGTTTGCAACGTGGGAGTTGAAACAACCGCCTCTGATGCCAAATTGATGTAGGGGTGACCGTGATACGAGCTCGAATACGCTAACGGAAAGTATTGTCACAAGACATAAAACTAAAGGGGAGGGCTCCGACCAAAAGCGAGCGAAAAGGGGTCGGGTTTGCTCCCAAATCCGAAAGAGAAAATTGTCGGACTCGATACAACGTCCTTAAGACCTACCTCTCCAACAAGCACACAACTCACTGCAAGCCGGACTCGATACAACGTCCTTAAGACCTACCTCTCCAACAAGCACACAACTCACCGCACCTACACAAGCATCTATTGTACCAACTTGAGCCGTTTCAACGCAGCAATAATTTATTTTCGGAGTGGCGGAAAACTTCAATAGGCGGTCGAGTTCGAGTTGAGATTAACTCCCTTTTTAACACCAAAATGTGCCAATCTTGGAGGGCAAGTCAAGGCTAGGCCAAGCCTCGCTCTCGCAACAGATCTACCCAATCCGGATCACAAGAGGTTCAATAACAACGAAATCGAAATCGGAATTTGTAAGCGACGTATTTAAAAATCACGGATGAAACGGTTTGCAAAAACCTCCACAAAATCTAAAGCAAGAATCTCTAAAGGGGAAGGAGTTACCCAACCAAAAACAACAATCACACAAGATAAGGTGGGAGAATCACTCTCTCCACGGATCCACCGGCTTCACACCGAATGGGCTGCAACCTTCTTCCTTGGAGTCGCACCGAAAGGAAGCCACGCCGGCGTCGCACCGTAGTAGGGGGAGGAAGCAAGGGGGGCTGCGGCTTCACACCTTGGCCGGCGGCTATGGAGGATACCCTCTTGGCCGAACTCTCTCAATGAGGGTTAGGGTTGATTTTTTAATTCTCTCTAACTTCATTCTCAAAAGGATCTCCTTATATAGGAGTTACAACACACATCTAGCCATCCAACATGGAGATGAAATCTCATCCATCCGGAAGGCTAAATACACACCAAAATGTTTGCAGGAAATAAATAAAGATTACAAGTCCCAAATGAATATAAAATTATTAACCAAGATTGGAATAATTTTATATTCGCACATAAAATAATAAAGCATGAGAAATTAATTAAAATAGTCTTCAAGTGAGGGTAGCACGCCGCGGGCGGAGGTTGTAGCGGCGTCGTCCGTTAGCATCATCACGGCTCCGAAGGTCTTTATGTTGTAGGGCCTCGGCAACTAGATCGTCATCAAGTAGTGGCGGAGGGGCAGCGGCATCAGATTGTCTACATGGAGGGATCAGAAGAAGTAAGAGAGGACAAAAAGTCTATGCTAAATCAAGAATATGAAAGTTTTAGACAAACCAAAACAGACAACATAACTGAGTGCTACAAGAAGTTTTTCAGAATAGTTAATGAGCTAATGTCATGTGGAAGAGTCTTTAGCACATATGAGCTAAATGATAAGTTTCTCAGATCACTAACCAAGGACTGGGATACCAAGATATGTGTCATTAGGAAAGTGTCCAGACTTACAGACACCTCTCCTCCAACCCTATTTGGAAAACTGTTATCATATGAGATACAGCTTATGGCCAGAAAGGAGGAGGAGAAAAGCAATAGGTCTGAGTACAAAGAGAAATCTGTGGCCTTCATGGTTGAAGCCACAAATAAGGACAGGAGGATGTCTCCATCTCCTCCTAGGAAAGCTACTGAATTTATCTCAGATAATTCTGACGACAACACATCAGACAGGCCTAATTCTGATGAAAACTTTGTTGTCTTCACAAGGCAATTCCAAAGATTTATGAAAAAAAATAGTGAAGAACCATGACATCCTCCTCATAGTCCAAGGATGACTATTATCAGAAAAAGAAATCTTCTAAGAAAGACAGGTATGACACTATAACTAGCAAAATAACTTCTTATAAGATTGTTTGGTATTGTTGCAACAGGTCTGCACATGTTGTAGCTGACTGCCCTGATAAAAGAAAGTAATATAATGATAAGAAGAAGCATTAAAATAAGAGCAAGAAGGAGAGATTCTTTGTTGCAAAGAAGCAAAAAAGTTGGATTGACTCCTCATCATCAGGTTCAGGAGAAGAGGCTGAAGCTGAAGCCTATATTGGATTGTTCACTACTGAAGAGGATTAAGTAAAATCTGAATTCTTGCAAATGCTGGACTCTATAAATGGGATTGAAGATCATTATTTCAGAGGGCTGATGTCTTTGTCTGAGGAAGATCAGTGTCAGGATCAGCCTGGTCCCAGTAAGGTAAATAATCTATCTTCAGTTTCTGATTATTATACTGGATCAGAATCAGAAGCATCTGCATCAAGAGATGAGGGTGGTTCTAAATCTGAAGGGGATGTTCATCAACTAATTGATGAGTATGGTGATCTGTTGCAAGCTCTTAAGAGAAGCAGAATCCTTATCAAAAAACAAGCTAAGGAAATTGTATCTCTTAAATTGGTTGCATCAGGTTCAACAAAAATACTGGATTTGAAGTTGAATGAAGTTGCCAAACTGAAAAACATAATTGTTATTCAGATGGGTACAATTACCTTCAAAATGAACACATCAAGAGTCTGAAAGTCAGACTTCAAAGAGAGAAGTATCTTGTGGCTAAATTCTCAAAGCCAAAGTCTGTCTTACCCTTAATTGATAACTTCAATCTCCAAAAGGGTAAGATAGGATTAGGATTCAAGGGAAGAACAAGGGCAGCTAATTCCAAAAGAAAATGCAAAGCCCCAGTTCAGCCACTAGCCTCCAAATCCCCTATTTCTTTCAGGAAAGTGATGCAGCCTACTAACAGGTATGACCATGACATCACACATGGTCACTGTTGTTGGGTACATTGGAATATATGTACCTGATTTGAAGAAATCTCACCCTACTCAATGATATACATCAAGGTATATTTGATGTGCTTTGAGTTTATTTGTGCAGGTTAAGTAACTGCAGGTTTGCAAGAAAAGTTTCTAAGACCATGTGTCGACACCTAAAAGAAAAGTGTCGACACTTAAGAAGGCTTGTGTCGACACCTAGAGGAGCTGTGTCGACACTTGGAGTAATTGTGTCGACACCAGGAAGGCAGAGTCGACACCAGAAGAAAAGTGTCGACACATACAGGCTATGTCGACACACAATGAAGAAATGTCTACATAATCAGTGTCGACACTTCGAAGCTGTGTCGACACCCAGAGAAACATTGTCGACAGCAAAAGTGTCGACACTAGGAGGCTGTGTCGACACTCAGCAAACTTCAACAAAGTTCAAGTACATGTGTCGACACTAGGAGGCTGTATCGACACTCAGCAAACTTCAACAAAGTTTAAGTACAAGTGTCGACACAAAGGAGATGTGTCGACACTTAGCAAAGTCTCAACACATGAAGAATGTGTCGACACTCAGGAAATGTTTCAACACAGAAGGCATGTGTCGACACAAAGAAGATGTGTCGACACTTAGCAAGCTTCAACACAAAGAAGATGTGTCGACACTTAGCAAGTTTCCACACAAGAAGATGTGTCGACACAAAGGATTTGTGTCGACACTTAGCAGAAATCAACTAAGTATTGAAGGAGAAGGACTTGTGTCGACACACAGGATCAGTGTCGACACATTCTGAAGAAGCAGTATCGAGAATCTATTACGACAACATAAGGAGTTGTGTCGACACCATGAAGGCTAGTGTCGACACTTAGTCTACTTGTGTCGACACTTAGTCTATTTGTGTCGACACATAAACACTATCTGTCTCGATACTTTCAGACAGTGACAGAGATTTCAAGAAGTGACTGGATGACTTGACAGCTTCCATTTCAACCGGTCAACTGCTACTGTCAGAGCTGTCAGAAGGTTGTTAGAAACCGGATCAGCCGGTCACCGTGAAGAAAGCTCATATAAAGGCTTATTCCTTCAACAGAGGTGGATAGATTGCCTCCAGTGATAAGACATCTAAGGGATCATCCAGCACACCAAATTATTGGTGATCCAAGACATGGTGTTTTGACCAGAAGCAAGAGCTTGAACACAGTTTTATGCTCAAGTTTCCTGTCCCAGATGGAACCCAAGAAATTTGATGAGGCCATACAATACCCAAATTGGATTGATGACATGCAGGAAGAGCTGAATCAATTCAGAAGATGTAAAGTCCGGCAGTTGGTTCTTAAACCAAAGAATAATAATTTCATAGGGACTAAGTGGATCTACAGGAACAAGTTAGATGAAAATGGCATTATAGTCAAGAACAAAGAATGACTGGTAGCAAAAGGCTACATGCAGGAAGAAGGAATAGACTTTGACAAGACATTTACCCCAGTAGCAAGGTTGGAAGCAATAAAGCTGTTCCTTGCCTATGCAGCCTACCAAGGGTTCAAGGTATTTCAGATGGATGTAAAGTCAGCATTTTTGAATGGTGACTCAAAAGAGGAAGTTTATGTTGAACAACCCTCAGGTTTTGTAGATCCTCTTTATTCTAACTATGTTTATAGGCTTAAGAAAGCACTATATGGATTGAAACAAGCCCCTAGGGCTTGGTATGAAACAATGTCTACTTTTCTCATTGAGAACAAATTTTCAAGGGGGAAATAGACAAAACTCTATTCCTAAGAGAAACAAGGCATGATCATCATAGTCCAGATATATGTTGATGACATTATCTTTGGATCAACTGAAAATAACCTTTGTAGAAAGTTTGCTAAACTTATGCAAGGGAAGTTTGAAATGAGCAGCATGGGTGAGCTGAAATTCTTCTTAGGACTCCAAGTTAGACAGACTGATGATGGCTTGTCCATATCCCAGTCTAAGTTCACCAAGGAGATAATCAAGAAATATGGCATGGAGTCCCTCCACCATGAGAACTCCAATGGGGTCAAGTATGCCTATAGGCAAAGATGATGCAGGAAAACCTATAGATGAGTCTTTGTATAGAGGGATAATTGGCTCCCTTCTTTACTTAACTGCTAGTAGACCAGACATCATGTATGCTACATGTGTCTGTGCTAGGTATCAAGCTTGCCCAAAAGAATCTCATTATACTGTTGTCAAAATAAAATTCAGATATCTTAACGGAACACCAAATCTTGGTCGTTGGTACCCTAAGAATAGAGATTTTCTATTAACAGTTTATTCAGATGCAGACTTTGCAGGATGCAAAGAAGATAGGAAAAGCACAACTGGTACATGTCAATTCCTCGGTGGAAGATTGGTATCATGGAGCAGCAACAAGCAGACAAGTGTGGCTATATCCACTGTTGAGTCAGAATATGTAGCTGCAGGCAGTTGCTGTGCATAACTGTTATGGATACAACATTAACTTGAAGACTATGACATCAAGGTAAGTAGAACTCCATTATATTGTGATTCTACAAGTGCCATATCCATTGCTAGAAATCCTGTTTCACATAGCAGAACTAAGCACATAGAAATCAGGTTTCATTTCATCAGAGATCATGTTGAAAAAGAATACATAAGTTTAGAATTTGTCAACATTAATAATCAACTTGTTGAAATGTTCATCAAACCACTGGATGAAACTAAATTCAATTACTTTAAAATTGAATTAGGCATGCTAAACTTGGAATAGAATGGTAAATATGACTAAGTAATTCTGAGTCAACACATAAAGAAATCTGTGTCGACACTTAGTAGTTGGTGTCGACACATACGAAAAATTCTGTCGACACATCAAGAAGATTGTGTCGACACTCAGAATTTGGTGTCAACACATAGCTCTCCTGATATTTAGATATTGGTGTCGACACATACAGTCGTCTGTGTCGACCCACAGAAATTAGTGTAGACTCTTAAGGTTGTCTGTGTCGACATATCGCAATTGGTGTCGGCACATAGTATTGTAATACCTTTAAATTCTCTGTTGAGACTTTAGTAGTCTGTGTCGACATGATCCCAACTGTGTCGACACAATAAGCAAAATTCCGCCCATCTTTTGTCCTTCTTTGTTTATAGATGTATAATAGGTGGCAACAAGACCATGTTGACTACGCTCTCAGAATTCTCGATACCAAACCATTTGTGTCGACAAGACCTTCATCTTTCTTCTCCTCAATCTCTCTCTCTCTCTCTCATCTCTAATGGTGTCAAAGATGGAAGAGAACATCAACGAGGGATATGAACTGATTTGCAATGCGTTTGAGACTTCCACACAAGAAATCCAAGCTGTGATTACCCTAATCTCCGATAATGGATTGGGTTACTTAGTCTCAGAACCTACCATGATATAGAAGAAGGAGGTTCTTGAATTCTACTCATCGGCATCAATGGATTCAAAGGGCATGAAAATTAAATCATCTGTCCAAAGAACTAAGGTAAAACTCACACAGAAGAGTTTAAGTAAGACACTTCAGCTTCCCATGATTAAGGAAGAAGATGACATAGCATCTTCCATGACAAAAGATGCTCTCCAATGGTGTGTGTAACACCCCCATCCGCCGCATGGCATATAACAGAAGGTCCAGCTGGAACCCGACGCCATATACCACAGACTGTCAGAAGGGTTACCAAATGAATATTCAAACTAACTAATTAAGACTACTCGTCCTACACAGAGCATTCTAGCGGAAGTTTTTAAAGTTGAAAGAACTCAAATCTTAAATCCAATATATATGAATGTCCATGACCACAACCACAGGAATGAACCCAAATACACTGAAACGGTACATGACCTTATGGCCTTACAAATGTTCACTTAATAAAACATGTCTTACATACATCGGCTCGTAGGCCGGCCACACATGATAAAAGTAAAAAACAACTATTCTACGGCCTTCTAGGGCCAGCACAGCAACAAGTGCTCCAGCCCGCTATTTGGCACTCGGCTCCGCAGCACCTGCAAGCACATTCCACCACACGGTGGCAAACAAAGCAACGGTCAGCTAAAAGCCGACCAAATTATAACGACCCCGCCCCTAACTCGGGACTGCGGTGCTCTTTCCTTGCATATCATTAGCCCAATAAAATTATAAAGCGCAACTATACTACGCCACAGGTGTAAGCTCGCACGGCCAAACACCCCGTGCACTCAGGGCACATTAACGGTGAGTCCTGACATATCAGTATCTTCACCACCATCCCAAAGATGGAAACCAAGTGAGCATTTTAGCCTTTTCGACCTTGTCTAGTCTAAGGTTCCCGACTATGCCAACGGCCAGTCCCCTTTTCGGGTCTCTCGCACCGAACCACATAGCCTAGGTCCAATTCCACTTTCTCGTTGCTCAACCACGTAGTTCACATTAAGACGTACGCACGAGCCAAGCTTCTCTCGGATTCCAACATTTCCAAACAATCTCATAACCCAGTTATGATCAAGGCCGGTTCCCAGACCGCCAAGTTAGCAGAACACATTTCCGCTCAATTTTCTGGGTGCGCCTTGAAGCTATCCTCCAAGGATCCCTGTTGCAATCTACCGCGTATAAACCTGAAAAACCGAAAGCACGAAGTCTTCTCCAGCAAAACATATCAAATGCAACATCACCGATCCAGACAATATGTAACACCCCCTATCCGCCGTATAGCATATAGCAGTAGGTCCGGCCGGGGCCCGACGTCGTATGCTACAGACAGACCGGGTGGTTACTCATGGGAACCATCCAACCAATCATAACGTCCTACACAGAGCATTCTAGCGGAAGCAGTTTATAAAAGTTGCAATAAAGAACCCAGCACTAAAGCATGAATGTCCACTAATACCAAATAGGAATGTTGTACATACACAAGTATGGGCAAGGCCTTACAAAAATGTTCACTTCATATTACATATTTTACAAACCACGGCACGCAGGCCGGTCATACATGAATAAAAGCAGTAAACACTCCAATTAGGCCTTCGAGGGCCGGCTTTGCATTCTGGGCTTTAGCTCGCTATTGACCGCTTGTCCCAGTAGCACCTGCAAGCAACAAAACCACCGCATGGTGGCAAACAAAGGCAACGGTCAGCAATGCTGACCAAATTATAACGAACCCGCCCCCAACTCGGGGCGGCGATGCTCCTTCCCTGCATTTCATTAGCATAAGCGAGCAATATAACAACTCATTGCATCACAGGTGTTGGCACGCATGACCACACACCCCGTGCTCTCAGGGCACATTCTCGGTGATCGCAGTCTAAGCCGCTAACTCACCACCATCTCCAGGACGGCAATATCTCGTGAGAAAATTGGTATTTTAGGCAGATGTTACGACACTTTAATGTCATCAACAGCCTATGTCACGACACTTTAATGTCATCGATGACAAGACCTGACCTCTATGCCCTCGGCATAAAGCAGGAACGGTTCCCACTCAACCCGTTGCTCACTTTCCACGACACTTAAATATCATCGGCTCGAGTTAAGTTTCCCCGAAGCCCGTGAATCGAACGTACAATATTACATAACCCAGTTATGTACAAGTTGGCTCCTAGGCCCACAAGTTGGCAAGACCATGCATCCGCCCAGTTTTCCGGGTGCACCTTTTGGTTAATCCCCAAGGCTCCCTGTTGCAATCTACCACGTAGAAAACCCGAAAACAACCAATCGCGCGGAGTCTTCTCCGGCATTTATGCAATGCAACATCACCGATCCAGACCAACATGTCCGGGTAGGCTTCACACATCATGCCTATGTCCGTTCTCGCTTACGGACTCTAAACAATGGGGTCCTCACATATCTACCCGAAGGAACGCCTCCAACTCACCGCAAACTCGCGAGAGTGGGCTTCCTATGCAAATAAGGAGAGCTACACATGCTCAAGATGAGGATCGTTACCCTTGCGTTCTTCTTTGGCGCCCTGGAAAAGTAAGCGGATGAAAAGCACCGCACTAGCTTTGCCTCCGTGGATCCGGAGTCAGCTCGCGATTTGGAGCTTCGAAGCTCCTCCAATGGCCGGATCTAGCTTCTTCTTCCTTCCTTGGCTCTCCTCTCTCTCTAAGCTTTAGAAAGATAACCACTCATGAAAAGTGAGGGTTTCTAAGGCCCAATCCCAGGTATATCCCATCAGGAACAACCCCCAGTCGTTGGATCATCAACTAAAGAAACGAACGGCTTTGATTCGGGACTGAAATGTCCAATCTGGGCCGCACATGGACTGGCACACGCCCGTGTCCAGGGTCGTGTGCCTCATTCGCCGTCAAAATCGACTCGCCTGGAACAACACACGGGCATCGAGCACGCCCGTGTTCGACCTGACACACCCGTGTTCCACCTGACACGGCCGTGTGGCCGGCTGTGTACCCCCATCGATTTATCCCGAAAATAACCCGAGAACTACACGGGTTCTAGGACATGCCCGTGTCCTTGCCCGTGTCTAACTCAACACACCTGGGCTCCATGCTTTGTACACGGTCTCGACACTCGACACTTCGTCGAGCGAAGATTGTCGACCTGACGACACGACCTTGGACACGCCCGTGTCCTAGGCTGTGTGCCTTGTCTCAACACAGCGTCGAGCAAATTTCGTCGA
Source organism: Platanthera guangdongensis (assembly GCA_039583875.1). Classification (NCBI taxonomy): domain Eukaryota; kingdom Viridiplantae; phylum Streptophyta; class Magnoliopsida; order Asparagales; family Orchidaceae; genus Platanthera; species Platanthera guangdongensis. Next base: position 168,920,571 of record CM077153.1, on the reverse strand, counting down.
CTCCCCGGGACGAGTGTCGACACGGGCCGACACGCCCTGCGACACGCCCGTGTCGCAGGCCATGTGCCATGTCTGGACACTTCGTCGAGCACAGAGTGTCGACTCCGCGGGCTGAGTGTCGACACGGGTCGACACGCCCTGTGACACGCCCGTATCGCAGGCCGTGTGCCCAGTCTCGACACAGTGTCGAGAGCAAAATGTCGACTTCGCCGGCTGAGTGTCGACACAAGTTTGACATGCCCGGGGACACGCCCGTGTCCCAGGCCGTGTGCCTTCTGCTAGAACCCAAAACTGGCCCAAAATGTCCGCGGTCGCTCTTTTGAGTTTCGGGGCGTTACAACTCTCCCGCTCTTAAAAGAATTTTGTCCACGAAATTATATAAAGGAAAGACATGTACAAAACCAAAATTTGTACCTGAGCGGAACAACTCCGGATATTCGTCATGCATAGTCTGCTCTCGTTCCCAAGAGAGCTCCTCACGACCGCAATTGTCCCACCGGACCTTGACCATCCTGATCTCTTTATTGCGTAGCCGCTTGACCTCCGAGTCCTCAATCCGCATGGGCTTGACCTTTGTCATCAACCCACTATCCACCGGCACTTGATCAACCGCGATCACTTGCGTAGGCTCTTGCACTGCCTTCCGAAGCACCGAAATATGGAATACATCGTGTAATCCACCAAGCTCCACTGAAAGCTTCAACCGATAGGCCGCTTCACCAACTCCCTCCAGAACCTCAAACGGCCCAAGGTACCTCGGGCTTAGCTTTTTCAATCACCGCACCCGCGAGACACCCTTGAACGGCTTGATCTTTAAGTACACATAGTCGCCCACAGCGAACTTCACGTTCCTGTGCTTGACATTATAGTACTTCCCTTGCCGGTCCTGAGCGATAAGCAACCTCTCCCAAATGGTTCTCACCAAAGAAGTAGCATCCTCCACTTCCAATCGCTTATACAACTTTGACTCACCCGTTTCTAACCAAGACAACGGCGTGCGACATTTTTTACCATATAGGGCCTCGAAGGGTGCCATTTGAATACTCGCTTGGTAGTTGTTGTTGTATGCGAACTCCACCAAATAAAGGTGGTCTTCCCATTGCTTCCCAAAATCCAAGACACAGATGCGGAGCATGTCTTCCATAGTTCTATTAACCCTCTCGGTCTGCCCATCCGTTTGCGGATGGAAGGTTGTGCTGAATTTCAACTTTGTCCCCAACATTTGTGAAAAATATAGTACCTAAACACCTAGAGGGGGGGGGGGTGAATAGGTGACCTAATCCTTTTCTAACTTTATTGGCAGCAATCAGTTATATCACAACAATCTAACTAGTTTATCACAGCAAACACAGCATACACAGCAACAATTTCAGCACAGTACAACACACAGTGATTTATAGTGGTTCCCCAAGATATGAGTACATCCACTTTCCCCCTTCGCCTATCTAGCAGTGTACTAGATTCGGCCAAACTCCTGCACTGTCTCAGAACCCAAATTGGTTCCTACACCTCAGGCCCAAAGCCTTACAACTCAGCTTTATCCCAAAGTCTACACTCAGCCAATCAAGGCCTACACTCAGCCAATCCAAGGCCTACACTCAGAGATCACAATCTTCTACACTCAGGCTAACAAGCCCTACCCTCAGCGTTTATAATTATAGGCTTACAAATCACTCAGATCCAAAGGATCCTACAAGTTAAAAAGATATTACAAATTATAACTCTACAACTCAGAAAGATAAGAGGGGAGTTGAGAGATTCTTGATGAGTTCTTGGAAGAACTCAGCTGGATCCAATCTGACTTAGCTTTCTTCAAAGCTTCTTGAGTAGAACTGAATAAGACTGAATCCTCTGCAGTTGTTCCTTGACCTCTGCTTCTTAAGAATCAGAATTGAATCTGAATCCTTCTTCTCAGCCTAGTTCCAGAGGCTGATTTCTTGGATGGAGCCCTCTCTCTCCAACTTCTTAGAACTGTACTTGGACTGCAAGATCTTCTTGTGTTGATACTCAGTATATCACTTTTCTAATTACTTGAATAATCTATACCACTTGTTAATCACTTGATAAACTCTTTCAACAACAGTTTCTGTAAACTGTGGGTGCCTATTTATAGGCCTTCTTCATGGTAACCGGCTGGTCCGGTTCATAACTGACTTCTGACATCTCTGACAGTTGCTGTAGACCGGCTGGAACGGCAGCTGTCATGTCATCCAGTCACTTCTTGAAAATCTCTAACAGTCAGTAAGTGTCGAGACTTTCTGTCTTAAAGTGTCGACACTTATAGTCCAAGTGTCGACACATGTTGTGTAAGTGTCGACACAAGTCTACAAGATGTCGACACAATTCTTTGTATGTCTCGACACAGATTCTTCTGCATGTGTCGACACAGAAATTGAGTGTCGACACAAGTACTTGTTCTTCTAGCTTTTGCTGAATTCTTCTATGTGTCGACACATCTCCTTTGTGTCGACACATCTTCTTGTGTTGAATCTGTCAAGTGTCGACACTGCTTCTTGGTGTCGACACATAGTCTTCTATGTTGAATCTTGCTGAGTGTCGACACATTCCCTTAGTGTCGACACTTGTACTTAGAATAATTTGTTGTTCTTTCTGTTCTTTGCTAAGTGTCGACACAGCTCCATGTGTCGACACTTTCTTCAAGTGTTGTGTCTTCAGCTGTGTGTCGACACATTGTTCTGGGTGTCGACACATACTTCAAATGTTGACTCTTCTGTTGAGTGTCGACACATTGTGTTGAGTCTTCAGTTGTGTGTCGACACACTATTCTGGGTGTCGACACATACTTCAAATGTTGACTCTTCTGCTTAGTGTCGACACATTGTGTTGAGTGTCGACACTTGTACTTAGACTCTGCAGACTTTTGCTGAGTGTCGACACAGCTCCAAGTGTCGACACTTTCTGATGTAGACACAGCTTCACTGGGTGTCGACACAGCTCCTTGTGTCGACACTTTCTGTCTGCACTTTTCTTCACTGAGTGTCGACACAGCTCCAAGTGTCGACACTTTCTGTCTGGTGTCGACTCTGCATCCCAGGTGTCGACACAATGACTCCAAGTGTCGACACATCTTGTCTGGGTGTCGACACAAGTCTTCTTAAGTGTCGACACTTTCCCTCTGGGTGTCGACACATGGACTTAGAAACTTTTTGCTTCAGTCCAGTACTTTCTTAACCTGCACAAGTAACTCAAACATACATCAAATACATTATGATGTATATCATTGAGTTGGGTGAGGCTTCTTCAAATCAGGTACATTTGACCAATGTACCCAACAATCTCCCCCTATTTGGAGAAGTCATAACCCTTAGTCAATGATATACACCATCCATAATTAAAATTACAAAATGATGTACAGCAGATTATATTCAGCAGGGTAAACATAAACATGTAGAAATACACACATGTATACACATTCATCATTTCAGAACAATCAAGAAATAGACACATTTACAGAACAATCATGAAATATATTTATCATATATTGTTCTAACATTTTTCTTATACATCTTCATTGTTTTACAAAAATGTTTTACATTAAAAAGGATTGCAACATAATCTTCAAGTAAAATCCTAATCTATTTCTGATCAGGTTCCTTGATAACAATTCCATTTCCAGCTTGGACTTGAGCTTTGACAGGGGCTTCAACAGTTGCAGCATCAGCAAGCTTCTTTCCTTTTAAGTCCTTCTTCAGCTCTTCTGCTTTGATTTTCTGTCTCTCAAAATAGTGGTATGGCTTGGGGAAGTACTTGCTAGGCTCCACAGCAGTAGGAGGTAGCTTTCCCATCTTAGCCTTCATTCTGAATTGTACTATAGGCTCCTGCCTGATCTCATGCTTTCTCCATTCTGCCTCAGAGAACCATTTGTACCTGTCATTCATGTTGTCTTTGGCAGCTTTTCAGGCAGTTAGAATTATATTTCTAGAGGTAGGGCTCCATTGTTCAAAATCTGGCTTTTATTCTGCTTGTTCCCTAAACCTCTTTTTAGACAACCTAGTCTCTTCTTCTTTCTCTAATGCCTCTTGCATAGCTGCAGAAATAGGTTGAACAACCTTTTCCAGAACAACATTTGACTTCCCTGCAGTTGGGCTATACATTGTGCTTACATCTGCATGAACCATGTCAAAATCTGGAGGTGGATATATCACTTGAGCTACTTCTGCTTGCTCACCTCCAAGATAGGCATTTTGAATCCCTGATTCAGCAACATTATCATCATCACAGAGTGGAGGATAGCCCAGTGTAGCTCTGATGGAGTTAGATATCCATTTGGCATGGTCAGAGCTAGCTTTGACTAATACTCTCTCCCCCTTTATGACTTCTCTGGCCATATGGTCTCTGACATCATCCTTTTGAAATCTAATCTGACTATCCAAGTACCTGATTCCCTCTTTAAAGTAAGGTCTGAGCTTAGTGAGTTGTTCAGAGATGGCCTTCTGGGAATCTTGAATTGCAGTCTTGACAGCAGTAATCTCAGCTTAAAATACCTTATCAAAGTCAGCCTTAGCAGCAGCAGTAGATGTTGAAGGTTCAGCAGTCTTATTCTTCAACTCAGTGACTATAGCATTATGGGAGGCAGTTAAATTATCATTCATTCTTAACTGATTCTCCAGCACATATCCTTGCTTTAATGCTATATCATCTACCTGAGCCTTGATCTTCTCCTGGTGAGTTGCCAAATAGACTACTGCATTCCCACCCTTGTGGAAGCAGTCAGTCATCTCCTTCTTGTTCAGGTTCATTTCAAACCTTATAGATTTTATATCTTGTGCAAGATCAAACTATAGGGACTTGTGTCCTTCATCCACATAAGCCTCTATTGCCTTCCTTTGCTCATCCAACTTGATCTGCATGGCAATCATCAAAGCACTATAATCAACTGTTGGAGCTTGTTGAACTATAGGCTGTGGGGCAATGGATTGCAAGGCCTTTTTATAACTCTGGCTTCTCCTTTTGAAGACATAGAGTTTCTTCTTCTTGTCCCTAGCACTCTCCTCATCTTCAGAGGCAGAAGTGCTGGCAATATCAACCCTGTCCTTAGGGCTTTGAGGCTTCTCAGGTTGCACATCAGGTGCTTGCTCAGTTTTTAGCCTAATAGGCTCTTCCAGAACTGTCAGTTGCTCCCCCTCAGCAGCAGCTGTAAGACCCCTCCTCCCGGATCCCAAAACACGGCACGAAGAGGGAGTCTTATGCCCGGAACAGCCGCCTTGCGGTAGCATTAGCACACGGGCTAACCTGTACCACAAGACGCCTATCCCGCCGGCTACAACAACATCAATAAATCATGCCAACCCAACCAAATAAATAAACATGAGAAGTCAAATCCACACTAAGTTATAATGTCCAAAACATCAATAATGAGAAGCTAAAACATGCTTCTACAATATATCAGAGTACAGCTAGTCATTGCCCAAACGGGCTACATCAGAGTAAGCAAAACACTAACATCAGTAACAGACGGTATCGACGGCACCGTCACATCAGGCCCTGTCGTCCTGGCCTGGCTGTCCTGCGGCGTAGTCTGCGGCTGCTCTACCTGCGGCGTGACCTCCTAAAAAGGAAGACGTAGCAACCGTTAGTCGAAACGACTAAGTGGTTTCACATCCGCTCCCCCGGCGACTCCTCGGCACCGGGCGGAGAAAAGGAACAAGAGTATAGTATATGTAACAAGTAAGCAAGTAAAGGAAGTGCAAACAGGTGGCAGTAGTGTAAGAGAAACAGTATCATAATCAGCATTTATATAAGAGCTACAACTAGACTAGCAAGTATAAGAGCTACAACAGGAAAGTAACTTAACTTATAAGAATGCACATACAAACTTATAAGTTAAGGATCGGGTTACATAAAAGTAACTCATCGTATAAGAGTGCCCATACAAACTTATACGATGAGGATCTTGTTGTGCAATGATATGAAATGCTATGAATGCTATGCAATGACTCACCCATGCAATTGCTATGTCGACACAGACTATAGTTCCCACTTTTCGAGCAGGTAGCTAACCTCTCAGGCATCAGCCGCCGTGGCCAGGCGGTGACAGTAGAACGGGCACTTCTACTACTAGGCGGGTATCACACTACTTCACCTAGGCCTCCGTACGCCTCAACGCTAAGAACACAATAGCGGAGCCCATGCGTACTATGGCCCAGCGGGGTCTTGGGTAGATGTGCACCAAGAACACAGCCCGAACTGGCCTTGTATGACCCGGAAGGGGCCTCGGAAGAAAGCACGAGGACACAGCCCAACCGTCCACATGGTCGGAGGGGCCTCGGGAAGTGAACACTGAGGACACAGCCCAAACCGACCAAGTCTAACTGCCAACTCCCGTCGGTGTGACGACTGGCGAGCCCGTAGACCTGCCACACTATCCTTAACCCGGGATTACGACACCGCGTGTCGACTCACACCACATGCAATCTCACACCAACATCACATGGAAGGGGCCTCGGAAGCAAGCACGAGGGCACCGCCCAACCATCCATCCACACCTCATCTCAACACAACCAAAACAAGTGGCGGTCAACACCGCACTCACAAACTTACACAATACTACCCATAGGGAGATGACTCTCTAAGTATTGGACTACCAAATTCAATCCACTAATCAACATACACATGGCCATAGTTTAATCTTCTATATGTCATTCCATATGAACTCTACATAAGACTTATATGATGCGCATATGTTATAGTTTAACAACATCTTATCAATTCGATTCGATTAAACATAAAGGAAACCTTCCAAACCTCAAGACATCTTGCGATAAGAAATCAGTTGTATGCATTCCAAATAATAAACACCATCATTCACAGTTCTTCGGTGAGTAGCACAAATTATTTAATCTTGACAGAATTCCACCGACTCTAATTGCACTTTATATAAAACCAGAATTCTAAGTGTATCACTAATCTGGACAGCAAATTCAACTGGAGTTTCCTGAAGTTACAGGAGTCCAGTAGAGGCGTGTAACCCCTCGTTGGAAAGATCTTTTCATGATCTACAACTTTCATATTCAGGTCACAACCCAGATCTGATAATAACTTACTCGAAATCGGCTTCGAAGTTCGCTGCGCACAGAACACGATTTCTGTGTACAGGAAATTGCCGGACAGCAAACTCGATTAGGTTTTCCCGGGGCCACAGACATCACCTGAAGTCGTGCAACCACTCGTTGGAAAGGTATTTCCAAGGGCTACAACTTTCGTGTTTAGTCGAAAGCCCAGATCTGCCATTATCCTACATAAAAAGGGCCTAGAAGATCGCTGCGCGCAGAATACAGATTCTGCGCGCATCTTAAAGAAAATGAACGGCATCGGTTCGTCTTCCTCGTCAAGGCGATCGTTCCTAAATTTTCCAGAATTATTCTCCTCCCTTATTCAACCTCAAAGGCCATAAACTCCTCACGAGACCATCCACCCATCGTCATATTGAAGAAAAGGGGAAGGGTTGAAGAGATCTAAAATCTAGGATTCAAATCCTAGCATGGCCTAACCTAGAAATCTTCTCCTCACCATCAAGTTCTCTTGAACCGATGTCTCTCCTAATTATCTAAGATATAGCACCAAGGGAGAGGGTAGGAAACTCACATTGGCTCCAGCGGTACCACCATTTCCGGCCATGGATCGCGTAGTTCTCCTTGGCGGCATCTTCTCTTTCGCGGCGATGGCGGATCTCCTTCGGTAAAACTTGCTCCTGCAGTTTTTCTCTCACCAGGAAGTCTCACAGGAAATAGGGGAAGGAAAAGAGAATGAAAAACGGCTAGGGTTTCTCTGCCCCTTATAAGCAAAATGTGACACGGGTAGGGACACGGCCGTGTCCGTACCCGTGTCCTGCTTCCGCGAAACGGCCGTGGCGGTTTCCATGTCGGTTCACTGTTTGACACGGGTAGGGACACGGCCGTGTCCCAACCCGTGTTCACATGACACGGCCGTGTGCCTGGCCGTGTCATTGGCCGTGTGCATCTTCAGTTACATCTCGCCACTTCTCGTCGAGCCCAACTCGGCGCACACGGGTAGGGACACGGCCGTGTCACTACCCGTGTTCCCCACTCGACGATTCTCGACGACTCTCGACGATTTCGACACGGCTCGTCGAGCTCAACTCGATGCACACGGGTAGGGACACGGCCGTGTCACTACCCGTGTTCCCCACTCGACGATTCTCGACGACTCTCGACGATCTCGACACGGCTCGTCGAGCTCAACTCGACGCACACGGGTAGGGACACGGCCGTGTCACTACCCGTGTCATCTCTTCTCAGGACTTGAGTCAACCCTCCTGACTCAAAACACACACACTAGGGGCCTAGAGCGATTCGGGACGTTACAAATCCTATAAACAAAATAAAAGATTTCGTCCCCGAAATCAGGCTTAGGCTGTGTGGAGAAAAGCTTAACAGGAAGTTTATTATATGTTTTTAAATAAGATTACCTTGGGCAAACATCTCCGGGTAGCGTTGCTGCATCAAATCCATTGGCTCCCAGGTGTACTCCTCCTTCCCATGATTCATCCATTGCACCTTCACTAAGGGTACACTTTTGCGGCGCAAAGTCCTTGTCTCGCTATCAACAATCCGCACCGGCTGTAGTCGCACAGACCTATCTGATGCTACTACACCATCAGTAGTTGGAATAAATTGGTCGGGCCGCAACAGTGCTTTTCGAAGCGACGACACATGGAACACGTCGTGGAGATTTTCTAGTTCTGGCGGTAACTCCAACCGATAGGCCAACGGGCCGATCCTTTCCAATATAGTATAAGGCCCAACATACCTTGGGCTGAGCTTTTTCACTCCACGCACCCGCGACACTCCATGCATCGGCCGAATCTTAAGGAACACTTTTTCGCCCACCTGGAACTCCACCATCCGATGCTTTTTATTATAATATTTCACCTGTCGACTTTGAGCCTCCAACATGCGATCCCGTATCAATCTGACCGCCGCATCAGTATCATCTATGTATTCGTTTCCCAATGCCTTCGGATCTTCATCTTGCACCCAAGACAAGGGAGTCCTGCACCTTCTTCCGTAAAGGGCTTCATGGGGCGCCATACCGATGCTTGCTTGATGACTATTGTTGTAGGAGAATTCCACCAGGGGCAAGAGTCTTTCCCATGGCTCTCCTCTGTCCAACACACATAGCCTCAACAAATCCTCCAGCGTTCTGATTGTCCGCTCTGACTGTCCGTCAGTCTGAGGACGAAAAGCGGTACTAAAGGTTAGGCGTGAGCCCAAATACGCCTGCACCGCCTTCCACTCATTTGATGTAAACCGACCATCCCTATCCGAAACAATCGTCTTGGGCACGCCATGATACCGTACAAATTGCTCCACAAAAAGGCGTACCAAAACATCCACGTGTGCTTCCTTCTTCATTGGAATGAACCGGGCCACCTTTGTCAGTCGATCCACAATAACCCACACCGAATCATTCCCGGAGCGGGAACGAGGTAACCCATGAACAAAGTCCATGGAGATATCCTCGAACTTCCATTCGGGGATGGGCAGCGACTGCAACAAACCACCGGGACTCCTGCATTCAGCCTTCACTCTTTGACACGCTTCGCAATGTGTAACATAGTAGCGAACATCCTTCTTCATTCCCGGCCAACACATGGTCTTCCGCAGTCCGGCGTACATCTTAGCAATACCCGGATGCACTGAATATTGAGAGGAATGCGCCTCTCTCAATATATCTTCCCGAATTTTGCCGCCCTTGGGAATATAAAGTCGGCCACGAAAATAAACGAGGCCGTCTTTGAGTGTGTACTCATCGGTGGTCCTATCTTCAATTGCCTTGATTGCCGGGGCCAAGGACGCATCCATTCCTTGCTCCACCCGAATCCGATCTCGGATATCACAAATTATGCTCATGTTGGCCAAATACTCCGCATACTCTGCTGAGGGATCCTTGAATACTAGAGTAATTTCCATCTCCTCGATCATCCGAGCCAACTCCATACTCTTCAGTCGCGACTCTGGGCTAGAGCCTGGCACTTTTCTACCCAAGGCATCGGCTACCGAGTTCGCTTTCCCGGGGTGGTAGTTCATGGTGAACTCATAGTCGCATAGAAATTCCAACCACCGCCGTTGTCTCAGGTTCAACTCCTTCTGAGTGTGAACATACTTCAAGTTTTTGTGATCGGAAAAGATCTCGCAGTGGACGCCATATAAATAATGCCTCCAGGCCTTCAAGGCGAACACCACTGCTCCCAACTCCAAATCATGAACCGGGTAATTGATTTCATGTTTCTTTAACTGCCTTGAAGCATAAGCGATCACATGCCCGTGCTGCATCAGCACCGCACCCATCCCTTGATATGATGCGTCCGTGTAAACCTGAAATCCTTCCTTCCCCGACGGAAGTGCAAGGATGGGGGCGGAGGTAAGTCTATCCTTCAACTCTTGAAATGCTGCTTCACATTGAGGTGTCCACTCAAATGGCGCACCCTTCTTCGTCAAGGAGGTAAGAGGAAGGGCAATCTTGGAAAATCCTTTCACAAACTTGCGATAGTAGCCAGCAAGTCCAAGAAAGCTTCGTACATCGGCCGCCGACTTCAACGGCGACCACTCCTTCACGGCCCGCACCTTAGCTGGATCCACAGCTAATCCTGCTCCACTAATCACATGCCCCAAGAAGGCTACCTCCTTAAGCCAGAATTCACACTTGCTAAACTTGGTATACAAGGCATGCTCCTTCAATTTCTTCAAAACCAAGGTCAGGTGTTCGACATGCTCCTCCTCCGTCTTTGAGTAGACCAAGATGTCGTCGATGAAAACAATAACGAAGATGTCCAGATATGGTTCAAACACCTTGTTCATCAGGCTCATGAAGGCCGAAGGTGCATTTGTGAGCCCAAACGACATCACTGTGAACTCATACAAACCATATCTCGAACTGAAGGCTGTTTTCTGAATATCCCCCTCTTGTATCCTCAACTGATAGTATCCAGAGCGCAAGTCTAGTTTAGAGAACCAGTGTGCTCCCACTAATTGATCGAACAACTCGTCGATCCGAGGTAGCGGATAAGTGTTCCGCACCGTTAATCGATTGAGTTCCCGATAATCTATGCACAATCGCAGGGTTCCATCCTTCTTCTTCACGAACAGCACAGGGGCACCCCATGGTGATGAACTGGGGCGAACGAACCCTGAATCTACTAGTTCTTGCAATTGAACTCTAAACTCCGCGAGTTCTTTCGGGGCCATTCTGTACGGAGCCTTAGATACAGGCTTGGCACCTGGTACTAGATTAATGTGGAAATCGACCTCTCTATGCGGTGGTAATCCTGGTAGCTTCTCAGGAAATACCTCGGGAAAATCCCGCACAACCCGTACATCCTTTAATTCCAACGCTTCCTCCTTCAACTCGAACCAGATCATGAAGACCTCGTCCCCCTTCATATGAGCTTTTATAACCTGGACGGAAGATAACATCATGCGGGGCGCGAAGCCAATACCTTGAAAGATGACGTCAGAGTCTCCATGCCTCAAATAGATCCGCTTCTCCGCATAGTCGATCCTCGCGAAGTGCCAATCCAGCCATGCCATGCCCAAAATGATGTCAAACTCCGGCATTCTCAGAACCGTGGCCGGCGTATCAAAGGCTTTCCCATCAATAAATAACTCCAATTCGCACTTGGCAGTCGCGATCATCTCCGAGCCGTCCGGAAGGCGTACTCGTCGGGCTATTCCCGTGAAGTACTGAACATCCCCCACGTCTTTTATAAAATCCTCGGACACAAAAGAGTGTGAGGCACCGGTATCGAACAGCGCATAGGCCGTCTTCCCGCCAATAATCACGGTGCCTAAGTGCCAACGACCAAAACTTATTGCTAGTGTCTAATAAGTTCTAAGCAATTCATGTTAAACCATGCAAGTATGTAAACTAATTAAATCATACCTGCAATCACATCTTGTGGGTTCCGTTCCTGCGCCATATCAAGCGCGTACACTTGATCCCGGACCGGTCCGGGGTTTCCTCTTGGCGGTCCTCGTCCTCGACCACGCATATATCCCCGTCCTCGTGGAGCTGGTGGAGGGAGAGCAGGAGGGAGAGCAGGAGGGACGTTCCCATATAGCTGTGGGCAAAAACGTCGGATGTGGCCCGGCTGGTTGCATTCGAAGCACACCAGACCACGACGCCCTTCAGGTTGTTGAAATCGCTGAGGCTGTGGGGGTGGAGGCAATGCAGGCGGCTGCGGAACTGGATGCTCCACCCTATAGTTTCGGTGGACACGCCCTCCACCTCTTTGATAACCTCTTCCTCCTCTGAAGTCCCGTCTCCTTCTATTACTTGGGCTGGCTTCCATCACGTCCTCCGCAGGCCTCTTACTACATCCCATGTGGTCCGCCTCCAATCTTTTCGCCATATCAATGATCTCCGCCAAGCTACCATCCGCTATAAACAAAAGGGACTGCCTTAGGGGATCTCGCAGCCCTTTATAGAAGCGCTTGGCATAACCTCTGTCATCCAACTCATAAGAGTCCGCAAACCTTGCGAGATGCTGGAATTCCCGCTGGTATTCTGTAACCGACTTTGATCCCTGCTTTAGTAGAAGGAACCTCTGCTCAAGCTCATCTCGGGCCGATGTAGGGATAAAGTGCTCCAAGAAAACCTCCGAGAATTCACTCCAACTTATCTCTGTGTAGATCCGGCCTTGGAAGGTAGAGCCCATGAGGGACTTCCACCACCTCTTTGCATGTAAGTCCAAGACAGACACTGCCAATGTTACTGCCATGTTGGCCGGGCAACGGATACCAGCCAACAACTCTTGTATCGTGTTTAGCCATTCCTCTGTACGTACGGCTGACTCCGTCCCAAGGTAGACGGGAGGGGAGAGAGCCCGAAAGGTGCTCAGCCAGTTGGAGCTCGGGGCCTGTTGTTGCACCGGAGCCTGCTGTGCCTTAAAAGCATCAAGAATGGCGGTGAGTGTTTGCCCCAACTCAGACTGTTGGAACTGAGTGGGTATGGGAGGGGTAGGAGTACCCCTCATCGGCTCAACATGCAGTGGAACCTACACGTACACGACAAATTTGTGGTCAGGTTGGCTAATCGTAGGGTCAAAGTTGGACAAACTTAATGTGAATTACATATGGGCACACCACTGCTTCCGCTAAGTCAGTTTGTCCCCAAACTGACTAACCAAACGGGGGTGGCACCATTGTTGAATGACTTCGTAGTTGAGGATCGTGGCAAATCTGATACCATTTGTAAGACCCCTCCTCCCGGATCCCAAAACACGGCACGAAGAGGGAGTCTTATGCCCGGAACAGCCGCCTTGCGGTAGCATTAGCACACGGGCTAACCTGTACCACAAGACGCCTATCCCGCCGGCTACAACAACATCAATAAATCATGCCAACCCAACCAAATAAATAAACATGAGAAGTCAAATCCACACTAAGTTATAATGTCCAAAACATCAATAATGAGAAGCTAAAACATGCTTCTACAATATATCAGAGTACAGCTAGTCATTGCCCAAACGGGCTACATCAGAGTAAGCAAAACACTAACATCAGTAACAGACGGTATCGACGGCACCGTCACATCAGGCCCTGTCGTCCTGGCCTGGCTGTCCTGCGGCGTAGTCTGCGGCTGCTCTACCTGCGGCGTGACCTCCTAAAAAGGAAGACGTAGCAACCGTTAGTCGAAACGACTAAGTGGTTTCACATCCGCTCCCCCGGCGACTCCTCGGCACCGGGCGGAGAAAAGGAACAAGAGTATAGTATATGTAACAAGTAAGCAAGTAAAGGAAGTGCAAACAGGTGGCAGTAGTGTAAGAGAAACAGTATCATAATCAGCATTTATATAAGAGCTACAACTAGACTAGCAAGTATAAGAGCTACAACAGGAAAGTAACTTAACTTATAAGAATGCCCATACAAACTTATAAGTTAAGGATCGGGTTACATAAAAGTAACTCATCGTATAAGAGTGCCCATACAAACTTATACGATGAGGATCTTGTTGTGCAATGATATGAAATGCTATGAATGCTATGCAATGACTCACCCATGCAATTGCTATGTCGACACAGACTATAGTTCCCACTTTTCGAGCAGGTAGCTAACCTCTCAGGCATCAGCCGCCGTGGCCAGGCGGTGACAGTAGAACGGGCACTTCTACTACTAGGCAGGTATCACACTACTTCACCTAGGCCTCCGTACGCCTCAACGCTAAGAACACAATAGTGGAGCCCATGCGTACTATGGCCCAGCGGGGTCTTGGGTAGATGTGCACCAAGAACACAGCCCGAACTGGCCTTGTATGACCCGGAAGGGGCCTCGGAAGAAAGCACGAGGACACAGCCCAACCGTCCACATGGTCGGAGGGGCCTCGGGAAGTGAACACCGAGGACACAGCCCAAACCGACCAAGTCTAACTGCCAACTCCCGTCGGTGTGACGACTGGCGAGCCCGTAGACCTGCCACACTATCCTTAACCCGGGATTACGACACCGCGTGTCGACTCACACCACATGCAATCTCACACCAACATCACATGGAAGGGGCCTCGGAAGCAAGCACGAGGGCACCGCCCAACCATCCATCCACACCTCATCTCAACACAACCAAAACAAGTGGCGGTCAACACCGCACTCACAAACTTACACAATACTACCCATAGGGAGATGACTCTCTAAGTATTGGACTACCAAATTCAATCCACTAATCAACATACACATGGCCATAGTTTAATCTTCTATATGTCATTCCATATGAACTCTACATAAGACTTATATGATGCGCATATGTTATAGTTTAACAACATCTTATCAATTCGATTCGATTAAACATAAAGGAAACCTTCCAAACCTCAAGACATCTTGCGATAAGAAATCAGTTGTATGCATTCCAAATAATAAACACCATCATTCACAGTTCTTCGGTGAGTAGCACAAATTATTTAATCTTGACAGAATTCCACCGACTCTAATTGCACTTTATATAAAACCAGAATTCTAAGTGTATCACTAATCTGGACAGCAAATTCAACTGGAGTTTCCTGAAGTTACAGGAGTCCAGTAGAGGCGTGTAACCCCTCGTTGGAAAGATCTTTTCATGATCTACAACTTTCATATTCAGGTCACAACCCAGATCTGATAATAACTTACTCGAAATCGGCTTCGAAGTTCGCTGCGCACAGAACACGATTTCTGTGTACAGGAAATTGCCGGACAGCAAACTCGATTAGGTTTTCCCGGGGCCACAGACATCACCTGAAGTCGTACAACCACTCGTTGGAAAGGTATTTCCAAGGGCTACAACTTTCGTGTTTAGTCGAAAGCCCAGATCTGCCATTATCCTACATAAAAAGGGCCTAGAAGATCGCTGCACGCAGAATACAGATTCTGCGCGCATCTTAAAGAAAATGAACGGCATCGGTTCGTCTTCCTCGTCAAGGCGATCGTTCCTAAATTTTCCAGAATTATTCTCCTCCCTTATTCAACCTCAAAGGCCATAAACTCCTCACGAGACCATCCACCCATCGTCATATTGAAGAAAAGGGGAAGGGTTGAAGAGATCTAAAATCTAGGATTCAAATCCTAGCATGGCCTAACCTAGAAATCTTCTCCTCACCATCAAGTTCTCTTGAACCGATGTCTCTCCTAATTATCTAAGATATAGCACCAAGGGAGAGGGTAGGAAACTCACATTGGCTCCAGCGGTACCACCATTTCCGGCCATGGATCGCGTAGTTCTCCTTGGCGGCATCTTCTCTTTCGCGGCGATGGCGGATCTCCTTCGGTAAAACTTGCTCCTGCAGTTTTTCTCTCACCAGGAAGTCTCACAGGAAATAGGGGAAGGAAAAGAGAATGAAAAACGGCTAGGGTTTCTCTGCCCCTTATAAGCAAAATGTGACACGGGTAGGGACACGGCCGTGTCCGTACCCGTGTCCTGCTTCCGCGAAACGGCCGTGGCGGTTTCCATGTCGGTTCACTGTTTGACACGGGTAGGGACACGGCCGTGTCCCAACCCGTGTTCACATGACACGGCCGTGTGCCTGGCCGTGTCATTGGCCGTGTGCATCTTCAGTTACATCTCGCCACTTCTCGTCGAGCCCAACTCGGCGCACACGGGTAGGGACACGGCCGTGTCACTACCCGTGTTCCCCACTCGACGATTCTCGACGACTCTCGACGATTTCGACACGGCTCGTCGAGCTCAACTCGATGCACACGGGTAGGGACACGGCCGTGTCACTACCCGTGTTCCCCACTCGACGATTCTCGACGACTCTCGACGATCTCGACACGGCTCGTCGAGCTCAACTCGACGCACACGGGTAGGGACACGGCCGTGTCACTACCCGTGTCATCTCTTCTCAGGACTTGAGTCAACCCTCCTGACTCAAAACACACACACTAGGGGCCTAGAGCGATTCGGGACGTTACAGCAGTACTCTTATCTTCAGCAGCAGCATCCTTGTCCATATCAAAATCTTCTTGATCTAGATTTAGGAATAAATCCTCCATTGTATATTCAGGTGGAGATGGAGCTGGAGACAGTCTTTGCTCTTCAACCACTGACTCAGGTACCACTTCTTGTTCAACAGATTTGTCTTCTAAAACAACATCTGGAACTTGACTGTCTAGCTGAGTTTGCTGATGGACATCAGACAAATTAGCATCTTCTATAATATAGTCTAAAGTTTTTAGGTCAGTGAGTACCTCTTGGATAATGATGGTGGCTTGCTCACTGTCCAGAGTAGATGGTTCTTCTACTACTAGAGGCTCCCCCTGGATCTCAGCATTATCTGCAGCAGTAGGGGTCTTCTCTGCAGCCACATCCTCTTGGTCATCAGGAGTGAAGACAACATGTTCTTCACTATCAGAACTGCTGGAGGACTCTTGTGCCACAGCAGCAGTTTTTCTCTTCTTCTTAGGAGGAATCTCCTTCTCAGTAACTGGCTTCTCTGGGGTTGCCACTTCCTTGGACAACACCCTGTCCCATCTGGAAAATATCCTTTGGTCCATCTTCCTCATGTGGTTGATCTTGCTTCCAGCAGCATTGCTCATTACCTCTGGTATTGTACCAGCTAGGTAGAGACTTATAATTCTGCCCAGATTGGGCTTCTTCAAGCTCTCCTTGATCTTGTCAAAAACCACTAGAGACCAGTCTGTTCTTAGAGTAAAGATTATTCTGGTCATAATTTCAAACATAGAGGCAGACACCCTGTCATGCCCTCCTGGCTTACTGAGAATAACCTTGCCCACAATTTCAGACATGAATTTTCCTTGACTGTTCATGCCTTTCCTGTTGAATACCGATCCTATCTTCATCTTGGGATCAAGACCACACCAGGTAAGAGCTTCCCTGGTCTTTGAAGCAGTTACTTCCTCTTCATCTTGAGTTTTAGGTAGCTGGAGTACCTTCCTCAGATTCTTTGCTGAAACCTTGACCTTAGTTCCATGAACTCTGGATTTGATCCTGTATCCAGATTCATCTACAGCAGCTCCATTAAGGAATTCAAGAACTTCCTTCTTCCAAATCTTTGTTGGTTCTGAAACCAAGTAGTCTAGTCCAGAATTGGCGACTAGGGTTATCACCGATTGGATTTCTTGATCTGCGTCGTCGAATGCGCCGCGCACCATCTCATAGCCCTCGTTCACGTTCTCCTCAAGCTTCGGAGCCATTAGGGTTTGGAGAATTTGTCTTTAGAAAAGAGAAGTGTCGACACAATAGTTTTGGTCTCGAAACTTTGAAAGCGTGTCGACAAACAAAGACAGAACCCTATTTATACCTTTCTGATTTTGAAGATGAACAGGCGGGACAGCTAACTCAACATGTGTCGACACTGGCAATAAGTGTCGACACTGACTTATAATGTCTTGACACACATGTGTCGACACAAGTTTAGTTAACAGATATTATGTGTCGACACTTGGTTAGGTGTCGACACAACATAACTCGACACATCGTCGAGACTTTACTTAGAAAATTCTGAGTAAAACATAAGTGTCGACACCATATTGAATGTGTCGACACCTACTTGACATGTGTCAACACTAACATTCTGAAGTGTCGACACCACATTCCTAGATGTGTCGACACCATATTCTTGAAGTGTCGACACCACTATTCTGTGTCGACATAGACTTGTCTATGTGTCGACACCTTTTTACTTAGACAATTTTCTATTCTGTAAACTTAGTCTAAGTTTATCATTCCTAGTTCAATTTTGAATCTATTGAACTTAGCTTCTTCTAGGGGCTTAGTAAACATGTCAGCTATCTGATTATCAGTTTTAACATATTCAAGTGAAATATCTTCTCTTTCTACATGTTCTCTAAGAAAGTGATATTTAATCTCAATATGTTTTGTCCTACTATGAGATACAGGGTTATTAGCTATTGAAATAGCACTTGTAGAATCACAGTAAAGTGGAGTTCTACTTACCTGAAATCCATAGTCCTCTAGCTGATGTTGAATCCATAGAAGTTGAGCACAGCAACTTCCTGCAGCCACATACTCTGACTCAGCTGTGGAGATAGCCACACTAGTCTGCTTTTTGCTGCTCCATGAAATTAGTCTTCCACCTAGGAATTGGCAGGTTCCAGTAGTGCTCTTTCTATCCTCTTTGCATCCTGCAAAGTCTGCATCTGAATAACCTGTTAGATCAAAGTCTCCATTCCTAGGGTACCAGAGGCCTAGATAGGGAGTGCCCTTTAGATATCTCAAAATTCTCTTGACAGCAGTCAAGTGAGACTCTTTAGGGCAGGCTTGATACCTTGCACAAACACATGTAGCATACATGATGTCTGGTCTACTAGCAGTCAAGTATAATAGGGAGCCAACTATCCCTCTATACAAGGTTTCATCTACAGGTTTCCCTGCATCATCCTTGCTAAGAGACATACTTGACCCCATAGGAGTCTTCATGGTACTGGATGAATCCATACCATACTTCCTTATGAGTTCTAGGGTGAACTTTGACTGATAAATGGATAAACCATTTTCAGTCTGTTTAACTTGGAGACCCAAGAAAAACTTCAGCTCTCCCATACTACTCATTTCAAACTGACCTTGCATAAGTTTTGCAAACTTTTTGCAAAGGCTGCTTTCAGTAGACCCAAATATAATGTCATCTACATATATTTGGACTAGTATGACTTTGCCTCTAGATTCCCTAAGGAATAGAATCTTATCTATTTTCCCCCTTGAGAACTTGTTCTCAATGAGGAAACTAGATAGGGTTTCATACCAAGCCCTAGGGGCTTGCTTTAACCCATATAAAGCTTTCCTAAGTCTATAGACATAATGAGGTAGAGTTGGATCAACAAAACCTGAAGGCTGCTCCACATAGACTTCTTCTTTCAAATTACCATTTAGGAATGCTGACTTGACATCCATTTGGTATACCTTGAATCCTTGATAGGTTGCATAGGCCAAGAACATTCTTATGGCTTCCAGTCTGGCTACTGGAGCAAAGGTTTGATCAAAATCAATACCTTCTTCTTGCATATATCCTTTAGCAACCAGTCTAGCTTTATTCTTAATGATGACACCTTGTTCATCCATCTTATTCCTGTAGATCCACTTAACTCCTATTGCATTGTGGTCTTTAGGTTTAGGAACAAGTTCCCAAACCTTGCACCTCTTGAACTGATTAAGCTCTTCTTGCATTGCTTCAGTCCATTGTGGATCTATTATTGCTTCTTCAAATCTTTTAGGTTCAACTTGAGACAAAAAGCTGGAATAGATTGCAGCATTCATGTTTCTACTCCTGGTTTGTACTCCTTGTCTTGGATCTCCAATAATCAGCTCTACTGGATGATCTCTAAGATGCCTGTGGGCTGGAGGCATCCTCACTTCAGGTTGAACCACTTCAGCATCTGCATCATGTTGTATTCCTTGGATTTCTTCAGCAATTGGCATATGTAGTTCTCCCCCTGGACAGCAGCTACTCTCCTCTCCTTGCTGTCTTGCAGCAGGCACTTCTTCTATAGTCAGCTTGTCCATTGTCTTTGTCAAACCTATGGGGCTGCATACATTGCTAGACAACTCATTATTAATTAGTTTAGTCTCATCAAAAACTACATGCACTGATTCTTCTACAACTTGTGTAATCAAGTTGTAGATTCTATAAGCCTTACTATTATTGCTGTACCCAACAAAAATTCCCTCTTGGGACTTGGCAGCAAACTTAGTTATGTAAGACTTCCCATTGTTAAGTATGTAGCATTTACAACCAAAGATCCTAAAATAGGATAGGTTTGGTTTCCTGCCTTTCACTACTTCATAGGGGGTCTTGTTTAGCCCTTTAGTGATGGTAGCCCTATTTATAACATGGCATGCAGTGTTAACTGCTTCAGCCCAGAAATACTCAGGCAGTGATGTATCACTTAGTAGGGTTCTACCAGCTTCTATCAAGGTCCTATTTTTCCTCTCAGCAATGTCATTTTGCTGAGGTGTTCTAGGTGAAGAGAATTCTTGAAATATCCCAAAGTCTTCACATAGTTATGTCATGCTTTCAGATTGAAACTCAGTACCATGGTCACTTCTAATTTTGACCACAGTACTATTAAGTTCATTATGAATTTGCTTGACAAAGCTGTAGAAGACACTAGGTGTTTCAGATTTTTGTCTTAAGAAGAACACCCAGGAAAACCTTGAGTAGTCATCTACAACTACAAGGGTATAGACCTTCCTACCTAAGCTGTGAACTGGCATTGGACCAAAGAGATCCAAATGCAAGAGGTACAAACACCTCACAGCATCTTTGTTATCTATGCTTCTAAATGTGGATTTAGTCTGCTTGCCCTTTTAACAAGCTGAGCAAATGCCATCTTTAACACACTTAACTTGAGGATCATTCCTCACTAACTCTTTACTAAAGAGTTTGCTAATTGTCTTGTAGTTAAGATGGGCCAGCCTCTTGTGTCATTTGACACAATGAGAGACTGTCTCATCAGCTACAAGACAAACTGGAGAACCATTGTTCTCAATCATAATGTCTAGGCAGTAGACATTTCTCTTCCTATAACCTGTCAAGATGATCTCTTGATCACTTGACCTCTTGATATGACAACCATTTTTAATAAATGAGATATCATACCCTACATCACTTAACTGACTTATACTTATTAGGTTGTGTTTCAATCCTTTAACATAAGCCACTTGAGTAATGGTAACTAAGTTTGAAGAAATGTTACCAAACCCTTTGATGATTCTTTTTTCAGAACCACCAAAGGTCACTTTAGGACCATTTTTGATTGGAATGTAGTCCTTCAGTAGTCCCCTAGTTCCAGTCATATGTTTGGAACATCCACTGTCCAAGTACCATGTAGGGGTATGGCCACTTGGACTCACCTGCAAAACAGATTAATGGACCTTAGAACCCAAAGCAATCTTGGGTCCTTGGTACTTGTTAGTCTGTAACTTGACAAAGCTACCTACTGGCTTTCCACCAGGTAGCTTGCTACTCACCTTGGCATTCACATTATGCCAACAGTCCACTGCAAAATGGCCAACTTTGCCACAGCACCAGCATTCAAACTTATTGTACCTTTTCTTAGGTACTGCCTTAGCTGTCTTGACTACAGCAGGCTTGTTGAATGTTGGGCTTTGCCCTTGGACTTATACTTGGACTGCTCAGTCCCTGCAAGTCTAACAAAGCCCAGTCCAGCCTTGCCTTTATGATGAACAAATTCATCAATTAAAGGTAGCACTGATTTAGGTTTTGAAAACCTAGCAACAAGCTCTCTTTCTTTCTGAAGATTGATCTCCAGTCTCTTAATTTGATCATTCTTATAGGTGATAGTTCCCATCTGAATCACAGTAATGTGTTTCAGCCTGGCTACCTCATTCAGTTTTTGATCAAATTGTTTCTCAAAATCTGTTGCAACAGCCTTGAGATCTGCAATCTCCTTTGCCTAACTTTTGGCTAGGGTCTTGCTTTTCTTGTAGGTTTGCAACAGTACCTTATATTCATCTATGAGCTGATGAATATCTTCCTCAGACTCAGATATATTCTCATCACTTGATGAAGAAAAATCTGATTCTGAACTAGAACAAGAAACTGAATTTAAACTTGAACTTTGTACCTGACTGGGTCCTGGCTGCTCCAGGATTTTGGCACTCTCTGTCAAAGCCATTAGCCCTTGGCAATGACTGTCTTCTTGTTCATAAATTGATTCCAAGATCTGCATGAATTCTTCCTCTTCTTCTTCAGCAAACAGCCCTATGTAGGCTTCAGCCTCAGACTCAGTTTCTGAAGAAGAGATATCTGATAGAGTCTTCTCCTTCTTAGCAACAAAAGACTTTTCTTTCTTCCCTTTGAAGTAAGTCTTTTTCCTGTCACCAGATTCCTTTCTCTTCTCTGGACAATCTGCAATAACATGGCCCTGTCTATTGCAGCAATAGCAAACAATCTTTGAACCAGTTGCCTTGCTTGATTTTGTCCTTTTCTTGTCATTCTTTGAAGACCTCTTTTTCTGATAAGAGTTTTCCTTTCCTTGTGATGTAGAAGGCCTTGACCTCCACTGTTTCTTTTTCAAAAACTTCTGAAAGTGTCTAGTGAAAGCAGTAAAGTCCTCATCACTTTCACTGCTCTTAGACTTTGTGCTGATATACTCATCAGACTCTGATTCAACTACCTCTGGAGGTGGAGTTGAAGACTTATTCCTGCACTTTCTAGGAACTTCTGTCTTGAAAGCAACAGTTCTTTCTTTGTGCTCAGTCCTTGTTGATTTCTCCTCCTCTTTTCTCACTGTTAACTGCATTTCATAAGACAATAGCTTGCCAAACAGTGTGGGAGGAGGAATTTCCCCCAACTTAGCCATTTCTCTTATGGCACAGATCTTGGTGTCCCAATCTTTGGTTAGGGACCTTAAGAACTTGTCATTTAGTTCATAGTTAGTGAACTCTCTTCCATAAGACATGAGTTCATTAACTATTCTGTAAAATTTCTTATAGCACTCAGTGATGCTATCACCCTTTCCTTGCCTAAAGCTTTCATACTCCTGATTTAGCAAGGACTTCCTATCTTGCTTAACTTCTTCAGAACCTTCCATATAGACAATGAGGGTATCCCACATTTCTTTTGTTGTTTTACAGTGAATTAAGTTCTGAAAAGTTGCATCATCAATGGCACTCACTATTATGTTTTGTGCCCTCTTGTCCATGGTGGCCAAGACAATTTCATCCTTAGTCATCTCAGAGAAATCCTTTAGAGTTCTCTGATTTGCATCCAAAACTGAAATCTTCATTGGTACATAAGGCCCTTCCTTTACTGTGATGTAGATTCTAGGGTCAGAGGCTTCCATAAATAGCCTTACCCTTTCTTTCCAGATCCCAAAGATCTCCTTCCTGCATATGGGTAATTTCATGGAACCCAATTCCTTGTGATTCTCATAGGAACCCATGTTTCTTGATTTTCTTGAATTTCTTGAATCTATGTTTTCCCTTACACTGAATCTGCCAAACAGGATCTCCTCAGACTGTTAGTGCTTGTTTTGAGTAACCTCGCTCTGATACCACTTGAAAAATATGGTACCTAAATACCTATAGGGGGGGTGAATAGGTGACCTAATCCTTTTCTAACTTTATTGGCAGCAATTAGTTATATCACAACAATCTAACTAGTTTATCACAGCAAACACAGCATACACAGCAACAATTTCAGCACAGTACAGTACACAGTGATTTATAGTGGTTCCCCAAGATATGGGTACATCCACTTTCCCCCTTCGCCTATCTAGCGGTGTACTAGATTCGGCCAAACTCCTGCACTGTCTCAGAACCCAAATTGGTTCCTACACCTCAGGCCCAAAGCCTTACAACTCAGCTTTATCCCAAAGCCTACACTCAGCCAATCAAGGCCTACACTCAGCCAATCCAAGGCCTACACTCAGAGATCACAATCTCCTACACTCAGGCTAACAAGCCCTACCCTCAGCCTTTATAATTATAGGCTTACAAATCACTCAGATCCAAAGGATCCTACAAGTTAAAAAGATATTACAAATTATAACTCTACAACTCAGAAAGATAAGAGGGGAGTTGAGAGATTCTTGATGAGTTCTTGGAAGAACTCAGCTGGATCCAATCTGACTTAGCTTTCTTCAAAGCTTCTTGAGTAGAACTGAATAAGACTGAATCCTCTGCAGTTGTTCCTTGACCTCTGCTTCTTAAGAATCAGAATTGAATCTGAATCCTTCTTCTCAGCCTAGTTCCAGAGGCTGATTTCTTGGATGGAGCCCTCTCTCTCCAACTTCTTAGATCTGTACTTGGACTGCAAGATCTTCTTGTGTTGATACTCAGTATATCACTTTTCTGATTACTTGAATAATCTGTACCACTTGTTAATCACTTGATCAACTCTTTCAACAACAGTTTCTGTAAACTGTGGGTGCCTATTTATAGGCCTTCTTCATGGTAACCAGCTGGTCCGGTTCATAACTGACTTCTGACATCTCTGACAGTTGCTGTAGACCGGCTGGAACGGCAGCTGTCATGTCATCCAGTCACTTCTTGAAAATCTCTAACAGTCAGTAAGTGTCGAGACTTTCTGTCTTAAAGTGTCGACACTTATAGTCCAAGTGTCGACACATGTTGTGTAAGTGTCGACACAAGTCTACAAGGTGTCGACACAATTCTTTGTATGTCTCGACACAGATTCTTCTGCATGTGTCGACACAGAAATTGAGTGTCGACACAAGTACTTGTTCTTCTAGCTTTTGCTGAATTCTTCTATGTGTCGACACATCTCCTTTGTGTCGACACATCTTCTTGTGTTGAATCTGTCAAGTGTCGACACTGCTTCTTGGTGTCGACACATAGTCTTCTATGTTGAATCTTGCTGAGTGTCGACACAGCTCCTTGTGTCGACACTTGTACTTAGAATAATTTGTTGT
Source organism: Platanthera guangdongensis (assembly GCA_039583875.1). Taxonomy (NCBI): domain Eukaryota; kingdom Viridiplantae; phylum Streptophyta; class Magnoliopsida; order Asparagales; family Orchidaceae; genus Platanthera; species Platanthera guangdongensis. Next base: position 168,895,688 of record CM077153.1, on the reverse strand, counting down.
TATTTCTGTTCTTTGCTAAGTGTCGACACAGCTCCATGTGTCGACACTTTCTTCAAGTGTTGAGTCTTCAGCTGTGTGTTGACACATTGTTCTAAGTGTCGACACATACTTCAAATGTTGACTCTTCTGTTGAGTGTCGACACATTGTGTTGAGTCTTCAGCTGTGTGTCGACACATTGTTCTGGGTGTCGACACATACGTCAAATGTTGACTCTTCTGCTTAGTGTCGACACATTGTGTTGAGTGTCGACACTTGTACTTAGACTCTGCAGACTTTTGCTGAGTGTCGACACAGCTCCAAGTGTCGACACTTTTTGATGTAGACACAGCTTCACTGGGTGTCGACACAGCTCCTTGTGTCGACACTTTCTGTCTGCACTTTTCTTCACTGAGTGTCGACACAGCTCCAAGTGTCGACACTTTCTGTCTGGTGTCGACTCTGCATCCCAGGTGTCGACACAATGACTCCAAGTGTCGACACATCTTGTCTGGGTGTCGACACAAGTCTTCTTAAGTGTCGACACTTTCCCTCTGGGTGTCGACACATGGACTTAGAAACTTTTTGCTTCAGTCCAGTACTTTCTTAACCTGCACAAGTAACTCAAACATACATCAAATACATTATGATGTATATCATTGAGTTGGGTGAGGCTTCTTCAAATCAGGTACATTTGACCAATGTACCCAACAATTTGTTGCACTAGCCTCCAATCATTAGACGTGAACCGCCCATCTCGGTCACTCACGATGCTGCGGGGAACACCATGAAGCTGTATTATGTTATCCACATAACGTTTTGCCAACTTCTCCACCGGATCATCCTTCCTATGCGGAATAAAATGTGACACCTTCGTTAGCCGATCAACAACCACCCAAATGGCGTCGTTCCCCTTTTACGACCTTGGCAAACCGTGCACAATGTCCATAGAGATGTCGTCGAATTTCCACTCCGGAATTGGCAAGGACTTAAGAAATCCTCCCGACTTTTAACATTCCGCCTTCACGAAGGCACAAGTTTGGCAGTTTGCTACGTAGAGCGCCACATCCTTTTTCAAACCCGGCCACCAAAACAGTTTCTTCACATCGCGGTACACCCGGGTGAATCGAGTACTTGGTATGGTATGCCTCGTACAACAATTCCACCCACAAATTACCCACACTTGGGACGTACAGACGACCGTATTTCCAAAGTAATCCGTCCTCCACGACGAATTGAGAATTTGACCCATCCAGAGCCTCTACCATGAACTGCTTCATATGAGCATCCATATCCAAAGCCTGCCGAATACGATCAGCCAGGTCATATTGGACTTCAGTCCAATTCAGAACTGCTTCAGCAGTTGATTTCCTATCCACACAAACAATCTCCAACACCTCCAACTCCCGCACCAACCGCTCATCATGCACCGATAGCCAATTGGCTTGAGCTAGGGCTCAGCGACTCAACGTGTCCGCAACCACATTCCCTTTACTAGGCACGTAGTGGATCTTGAATATATAGTCCCCCAGGAACTCCATCCATCTACGCTGCCGCATATTCAGATCCTTCTGATCAATCAGATACTTCAGGCTCTTGTGATCGGTGTAGATATCAATCTTCACACCGTACAAATAGTGTCTCCACAGCTTTAAGGAAAAAATCACGGCCGCTAACTCCAAGTCATGGACCGGATAGTTCCTTTCATGCACTTTCAGCTGTCTCGAGCCATAAGCTATTACACTTTCGTGTTGTTGTAGCACGCAACCCAAACCGCTGCCCGAAGCATCACTGTAAATCTCATAGCCTTCGGTCCCACATGGCGAACTCAGCATAGGCGCCGTGGTCAACCGACACTTCAACTCCTCAAAAGCTCGCGCGCACTCCGGCGTCCAAACGAACTTCTGCTCCTTCCTCGTCAAAGTAGTGAGAGGTAACGCTATCCGCGAGAAGTTCTCTACGAAGCGCCTATATAGCCGAGAAGCCCCAGAAAGCTCCGGACTTCCGCTACCATAGCAAGCTCAGGCCACTCCCGTATCGCATCAATCTTCACCGAATCCACAGCAATACCCTCTCCACTCACTATATGACCGAGGAACGCCACTGAGGACAACCAAACTCGCACTTCGAGAACTTGACATACTGTTGATTTCTCCTTAGCGTCTCCAAAACCAAATGAAGATGCTTGAAGTGATCTTCCTCACTTTGCGAGTACACCAATATATCGTCGATTAAGACGATCACTAAATGGTCCAAGTACTCCCTGAAAGTCCTGTTCATCAAATCCATGAACACTGACGGCGCAATAGTCAGCCCAAACGGCATGACCGTAAACTCATAATGCCCGTATCTCGTACTAAACGTTGTCTTCGGGATATCACTCTCCCTTATTCGCAGCTGATAGTACCCAGCCTTGAGATCCAACTTCGAGTACACCGTCGACCCGACCAACTGATCAAAAATATCATCGATCCGGGGGATCGGGTACTTGTTCTTCTCCGTCAACTTGTTGAGCTCCCGATAATCAATACATAGCCTCAAGCTTCCGTCCTTCTTCTTAACAAAGAGGACCGGCGCGCTCCAAGGCGAAGAACTCGGGCGCACATACCCTTGCTCCAGCAACTCTTGCAGTTGAACTTTCAGCTCTGTCATTTCCTTAGGCGCTAGCCGATAAGGAGATCGTGACACAGGCTTTGCACCTGGCACTAGCTCAATCGTAAAATCTATCTCCCGTTGAGGCGGGGCTCCAGGAAGGTCTGTGGGGAACACATCAGGGTATTCCGATACCACTGAAATACCATCCAAGGCGGGATTCGGCTTTGCAACCTCCACTAAAGTAAAGAACAGTTCTGCACCGGCAGGAATTGCCTTCACCACCTGAAGAGCAGACATCAACGTCTTGCTCGACCCCTTTAAGCCCGTAAAAGTCGTTTCACGACTTGCTCCTAGCTTGACTTCCTTGCGACCGCAGTCAATATAGGCCTGCTGCTCCGAGAGCCAGTCCATGCCAAATATAACGTCGAACTCCACCAACGGAAGTAACGATGCCTGCAGATCGAACTCCTGATTCCCAATACGAATCTTAACATTGCAGATCCTATCCGCGCGCATCGAACACCCATTGGGCAACAACACATCCAACTTATCCTTCGCCATCGAAGAAGGGACTCCGATGCGTGATATAAATCCCTTGGACAAGAAGGAGTGTGAAGCTCCCGTATCGAAGAGTGCTCTTGCCGGATTTTCACAAATCAAAACAAATCCTAAACAAGCAGTGGTAAGGTAACATGTGCATAACAAGTATTTAAAGAAATTGACTTGCTATAAAGTAAACCATACCTATCACCACATTAGCCTGTTTGATGGCCTCCTGTTGGCCAAGATTATAGACCCTTGGTTGGGCCGGAGCATAGTGGGACGCGGTTGACTCCACCGCCTTGCCCTTCTCTTCGTAAGCAGCTCCCGGCTTCCTTTCGGACTTGGTACGTCCGCTCCGGCACTCACGGGCATAATGCCCCAACTTCCCACAGTTGTAACATGCGCCCGGGGTCCGACTCATAGTAGCCCCAGAAGCACCAGCAGAGAGGGCTAGACCCGAAGTCTTAGCTTTCTTGTTCCACTTTCGGAACACGGATTTTGAGGTGTTCGGCCCTCTGAACTCCGACCTCTTCTCTCCCAAGCATTTCTTTGCCTGCACATTCTTCATGTCCTTCTCCAAGGACCGGGCCATGTTGACCAAGGTCAAGAAACCCTGCCTCATCGGCCCCGAGAGTAGTAACCTCAACTCATCTCTCAAGCCTTCGTAGAATCGATTCGTCTTGCGCTCCTCATCCACAATGGTGGAGCTAGCATATCGACTCAGACGGGTAAACTCGTGGAGATATTCATCCATGGTACTGTCTCCTTGTACCAACTTCAGGAACTCATTGTCCAACGCTATCCTCTGCGCCGAAGGGAGGTATCTAGCCAAGAACAATCTCGAGAACTCCTCCATCAAGACATTAACAAGTTTTCTACCTCTCAATAGGTGCAGCTCCATTCCTTCCCACCACATTCTTGCTTCACCGTCCAAAATGAACGTAGCGATGGTGGTCATTTACCACTCCTCCGTCTTCGTTGCTGTCATGACTCTCTTCACCCTAGAGAGCTAGTCTTCAGCTTGAGATGGGGTTCCCAACCCTGAGAATACCGGAGGACTAAAGCTCATGACATGCTTGAGCTGTCTCTCGGCTGCCCTCCTTCGTACCACCGGCTCCACTACCACCTGTTCCACTCTCCTCGGCTCAACCTCTAGAAGAGGTTCCTGCTCCATCGCAGGAGCGGGTTGCTGCGTTTGCCTTGCAGGCTGCGCATTTATCACGGCCAACACTACTTCGGACACCAATCGTATGTTCTCAGCCGATAGAGGTGTTGTAGGAGCAACATCTGGTGCAATGCTAGCCTCAGAAACTCGACGTTCCGATGGCACAACACCACTTCTGGTCACTTATAGTGGTACAAAACACCATTAAGCGACCAAATAAAATTGCAAACAGCAATTATAGGAACACGCAGGTTCCTCAAACACGTTTATTTTCATTCCTAAGTGGACATTCATGGGTTCTTTTACTGTTATAACGATGACGAACACAATGTGCTCACCACCCCTTAAAAAGAATTCGCCCACGAATTCATTTTAAGCCCGACCAAAACCAGTTGTCTGATACCAAATTGTAACACCCCCTATCCGCCGCATAACATATAGCAGTAGGTCCGGCCGGGGCCCGATGCCGTATGCCACAGATAGACCGGGTGGTTACTCATGGGAACCATCCAACCAATCATAACGTCCTACATAGAGCATTCTAGTGGAAGCAGTTTATAAAAGTTGCAATAAAGAACCCAGCACTAAAGCATGAATGTCCACTAATACCAAATAGGAATGTTGTGCATACACAAGTACGAGCCTTAAGGCCTTACAAAAATGTTCACTTCATATTACATATTTTACAAATCATGGCACGCAGGTCGGTCATACATGAATAAAAGCAGTAAACACTCCAATTAGGCCTTCGAGTGCCGGCTTCGCATTTTGGGCTTTAGCCCGCTATTGTCTGCTTGTCCCAACAGCACCTGCAAGCAACAAAACCACCGCACGGTGGCAAACAAAGGCAACGGTCAGCAATGCTGACCAAATTATAAAGATCCCTCTCCCAACTCGGGGCGGCGATGCTCCTTCCCTGCATTTCATTAGCATAAGCGAGCAATATAACAACTTATTACATCATATGCGTTGGCACGCATGGCCACACGCCACGTGCTCTCAGGGCACATTCTCGGTGATCGCAGTCTAAGCCGCTAACTCACCACCATCTCCAGGACGACAATATCTCGTGAGCAAATTGGTCTTTTAGGCAGATGTTACGACACTTTAATGTCATCAACAGCCAATGTCACGACACTTTAATGTCATCGACAGCAAGACCCGACCTCTATTCCCTCTGCATAAAGCAGGAACGGTTCCCACTCAACCCGTTGCTCACTTGCCATGACACTTAAATATCATCGGCTCGAGTTAAGTTTCCCCGAAGCCCGTGAATCGAACGTACAATATTACATAACCCAGTTATGTACAAGTTGGCTCCTATGCCCACAACTTGGCAAGACCACGCATCCGCCGAGTTTTCCGGGTGCACCTTTGGGTTAATCCCCAAGGCTCCCTATTGTAATCTACCACGTAGAAAACCCGAAAATCAACCAATCGTGCGGAGTCTTCTCCGGCATTTATGCAATGCAACATCACCGATCCAGACCAACATGTCCGGGTAGGCTTCACACATCATGCCTATGTCCGTTCTTTCTTACGGACTCTAAACAACGGGTACTTCACATATCTACCCGAAGGAATGCCTCCAACTCACCACAAACTCGCGAGAGCGGGCTTCCTATGTAAAGAAGGAGAGCTACACATGCTCAAGATGAGGATCGTTACCCTTGCATTCTTCTTTGGCGCCATGGAAAAGTAAGCGGATGAAAAGCACCACACTAGCTTTGCCTCCGTGGATCCGGAGTCGGCTCGCGATTTGGAGCTTCGAAGCTCCTCCAATGGCCGGATCTAGCTTCTTCTTCCTTCCTTGGCTCTCCTCTCTCTCTAAGCTTTAGAAAGATAACCACTCATGAAAAGTGAGGGTTTCTAAGGCCCAATCCCGGGTATATCCCATCAGGAACAACCCCCAGCCGTTGGATCATCAATTAAAGAAACGAACGGCTTTGATTCAGGACTGAAATGTCCAATCTGGACCGCACACGGCCTGGCACACGCCCGTGTCCAGGGCCGTGTGCCTCATTCGCCGTCAAAATCGACTCGCCTGGAACAACACACGGGCATCGAACACTCCCGTTTTTGACCTGACACGCCTGTGTTCCACCTGACACGGCCGTGTGGCCGGCCGTGTACCCCCATCGATTTATCCCGAAAACAACCCGAGAACTGCACGGGTTCTAGGACACGCCCGTGTCCTTGCACGTGTCTACCACAAGACGCCTGGGCTCCATCCCGTGTACACGATCTCGACACTCGACACTTCGTCGAGCGAAGATCGTCGACCTGACGACACGGCCTTGGACACGCTCATGTCCTAGGCCGTGTGCCTTGTCTCGACACATCGTCGAGCAAAATTCATCGACTCCCCGGGACGAGTGTCGACACGGGTCGACACGCCCTGCGACACGCACGTGTTGCAGGCTGTGTGCTATGTCTCGACACTTCGTCGAGTGCAGAGTGTCGACTCCGCGGGCTGAGTGTCAACACGGGTCGACACGCCCTGCGACACGCCCGTGTCACAGGCCGTGTGCCCAGTCTCGACATAATGTCGAGAGCAAAATGTCGACTTCGCCGGCTGAGTGTCGACACAAGCTTGACACGCCCTGGGACACGCCCGTGTCCCAGGCCGTGTGTCTTTTGCCAGAACCCAAAACTGGCCCAAAACGTCCCCCGTCGCTCTTTTGAATTTCGGGGCGTTACACAATACACGTCCGGGTAGGCTTCACACACAATGTCTATGCCCGTACTTACGATTCCGGACTCTATATGCAATACAAGGGGGACTATTCACATCAACCCCAAGGAACACCACGCACTCACCGCACACTCGCGGGAGCGGGAACCCCCTATGTAGAAAGAAGGAGATTCACATGCTCAACTAGAGAATCGTTACCCTAGTAGTCTTTTTTGGCGTCATGGAAAAACTACATGGATAGAAGTCTTCGCAACGAACTTTCCTCCACGGATCCGCTCTCAGATTTTGAAACGGTGCTCCGATGCTCCGCCGGCGGCCGGAAACCACCTTCTTCTTCCTCTTCTCTCTAACACCTTAGAAAGAGAATGCCTTGGAGAGAAATGAGGGATTAACTCCCCTATTCCCGGACTTAACAGATCAAGAAACCTGTTGGATCCCTAGTTGATTTGGGCTAGGTTCACTAACTTAGGATGTGACCCATCATGTATAGTCTGGGTCAAGTTTTTGTCTTAGAGTCTAGGACAGTCCTCTTTCTCAACTTCAGATGGACCAGCCTTCTTCAAGACCATCAGGAACTCCAGATCTATCAGTTTTTCAGACTTAGTGAAATGAGTTCGACGTTCGTCGAACTCAGCTCGACGAAGGGAGTTCTGCGCTCGACGATCGTGAGACAATTCGCAGTGCTGAGCTCGACGAACTATGTTCTTTACTCGACGAACACCGGGATTCTACATCAAGCTTTTCAGGACTACTTCAGAATTTCTCTAAGTCCAGCTTCATACTTCGGTCGATGAATTATATTCTGAGCTCGATGAACTTGGACATCAAGTTCACAGCTTCTCAGGTCGACGAATGCTAATCTCTACTCGACGATCTTTGTACTCAGAGAATCTGTGTCGACACTTAGGGTTTGTGTCGACACCAGACAATTTGTGTCGACACCAGGATTTCAGTCTACACCAGCTTATGTCGACACCAGAGGATTTGTGTCGACACCAAGATCAATCTGTCGACAACAAGTTGTGTCGACACAGCATTTCAGCAGATGCAGAGTATTTCGTCCAAGTCCAGAACTTTTCTCAGTTCAACGAATTTTATTCTCAACTCGACGAATTTGGTTCTCTGCTCAATGAATAATGTTTGTCTGATATTGAAGATTGTTTGTTCAACGAATGAAGACTGTCAGCTCGACGAACTCAGCTCAGCTCGACGAACTCAGCTTAGCTCGACGAACTCAGCTTAGCTCGACGAACTCAGGCTCAGCTCGACGAACTCAAAACTCAGCTCGATGAATTATGTTCTTCAGTCGACGATTCAAGACTAGGTCTTCTTCCGTTCCCGTCTCATTCCATGGCACTGATTCCTGAACATTTAATGGCAGTTCTTCACAGTATACTACCGTTAGAATGCACAGCTAATCCAGGATTATTACATGTCATTTTCCCATGGAAACAGTTGGGGAAATAATTAATTGCTGCTTCCTTTCCAGGCCGTCTGCTATTACTGCTCGATATTCAAAATTCGAGTGTTTCTTATGAGACAGAGGTATATGCAGAAATAGTCAGTAATACAGACATACAACAGCATACATCATACAACATACAACAAAACAAAAAGGCAGACAGTGATTCAGACAATACAGAAAAAGGAATTCATTCTTGGCCCAGAGAAAAACTGATCAAGAAGAAGAAGAAGAAGAAGAACACTACATCAATATCAAGAGTCTACTTCATCTGAATTTACTCAGGATAACTTCAAAGGCAATACATTCATATCAGTCACAAGAAGTTCCTGGAGACTTTCTCTGGACCTGGAATTCTAGGTCTTTGAAGACCTATCACCCTGAAGCATTGCTCCAGCATTCTTCCTGATTCATTCTACATCTCAGGGGGAGCAAAGCTGCTAAACAACAATCCACAAGTCTTCTCATTTGACTTGAGAAAGAGAAGATCTCATCACCCTTTCACTCCACCTCTGTACAGGGTTTTAATTCCCTTCAAAATTATTCTGGTTGCAAGTCTCCCACCAAAAGACTTGAGGGTTTTGTTTTTGGGAACCTGATCAAAACCCCATTGGTGCCAGGACACCTGATCAACCCTTTCCTGCAGTGGATTCCTACCAGGGTGGTAGAAGAGTGGACTACCCAGATTTGGGGAACCACTATAAAAATCTTGTGTCGTCTGGTTGCTTTCTTTTCTTTTTGTTTTCTGCCCTTGCTCTGTGAATGTGATGTGATTAGATAATTGCTGCATCTTGGTTATTTTATTTGCTTCCCTGCACACACACACCTAAAATACAATAGCAGTTATAAAAGTTTTAAAATCACCATATACTCTATTCACCCCCCCCCCCCCCTCTAGAGTATATCAGATCTAGATGCACTTTCAATTGGTATCAAAGCGAGGTTGGTTAATAATACCACATCTTCCAGGTTGGTTAAATTACCATACCTGATTGGTTGTACAGGCTAACACCTGAACCCAAAGATCCCTTAGTTAGATCTGTTTGTTTTTATTCTGTTATTGGACTTATCCTTCTCACAGACGTGGCCCAAAACAAGGATTATACAAGCATCAGACCTCCAGTGTGCAATCTTAATAAGTTTGCCATATGGAAGATAAGAATTAGATTATATATGTGTAACGCCCCGAATTTTGTGTGCGAGTCGGTCGCGGAAAAAGAGTTTTGGTGCCTGTAGGGGTACACGGCCTAGGACACGGGCGTGTCCAAGGCCGTGTCTGGCTGGTGATTTTTTTGGCCGTTTCCAACCCGAGAAGGACACGGCCAGAAACACGGCCGGATGACACGGGCGTGTCATCCGACACGGGCGTGTGCCAACCCGTGTCCAGACCCGTGTCCTGAGGGGTCGTGTCCGTTGCCGTGGCGGTTATGCGTGACACGCCCTCGAACACGGGCGTGTCGAGGAACCCGACACGGGCGTGTCAGGTCAGACACGGGCGTGTCTTGGCCCGTGTGCGTTGCTCAGTTCGACGATCGTGCCTGGATCGAGGCACACGGCCTTGGACACGGCCGTGTGCCAAGACGTGTGCGGCCCAGGTCAGGGGAATTTTGTGCAGATCCGAGCCATTCGTTTTCTTTAATTAGGATCCAATGGCCCAAATGAGATCCTGCTCTGTTAAGGCCGGGAATAGGAAGTTATTCCCTCATTTTCTCTCCAAAGTTCTTCCCTTCCAAAGTGAGAGAGGAGAGGAAGAAGAAGGAGGTTTCCGGCCGCCGGCGGAGCATCGGAGCGCCATTTCGAAATCGGAGAGCGGATCCGTGGAGGGAAGGTCATTGCGAAGAGTTCTAACCGCGTAGTTTTTCCATGGCGCCAAAACGGACTACAAGGGTAACGATTCTCAACTCGAGCGCTTGAATCTCTTTCTTTCTGCATAGGGAATCCCGCTCCCGCGAGTATGCGGTGAGTGCGTGGTGTTCCTTGGGGTTGACGGGAATAGTCCCCCTTGTGTTGCATGTAGAGCCCGGAATCGTAAGTACGGGCATAGGCATTGTGTGTGAAGCCTACCCGGACGTGTTTTGTCTGGATCGGTGATGTTGCATTTGATGTGGTTTTGCCGGAGAAGACTCCGTGCTTTGGATTTTTCGGGTTTCTACGCGGTAGATTGCAGCAGGGATCCTTGAAGGTTAGCTTCAAGGCGCACCCGGAAAATTGAGCGGAAACGTGTTCTGCTAACTTGGCGGTCTGGGAACCGGCCTTGATCATAACTGGGTTATGAGACTGTTTTGGAAAATTTGGGATCCGAGAGAAGCTTGGCCCGCGCAAAGTTCCTTAAATTGGACATGCGGCGTGAGCAACGGGCAAGTGGAATTGGACCTAGGCTATGTGGTTCGGTGCGAGAGACCCGAAGACGGGGACTGGCCGTTGGCATAGTCAGAGCCTTAGACGGTGGTCAGAAAGGCTAAATGCTCACATGTTGTTGCCATCCTGGGGGTGGTGGTGGATGCACTGATGGGTCAGGGTCCACCATGAATGTGCCCTGAGTGCACGGGGTGTTTGGCCGTGCGAGCCTACACCTGTGGCGAATTATAATTGCGCTATATATATATTGTTGGCTAATGCTTTGCAGGGAAAGAGCACCGCCGTCCCGAGTAAGGGGCGGGGTCGTTATAATTTGGTCGGCTTTTAGCTGACCGTTGCTTTATTTGCCACCGTGCGGTGGTATGTGCTTGCAGGTGCTGCGGAGCCGAGCGCCAAATAGCGGGCTGGAGCCCATGTTGCTGTGCTGGCCCTAGAAGGCCGTAGAATAGCTGTTTTATATATTTCATGTGTGGCCAGCCTGCGAGCCGATGTATGTAAAACACTATTTATGAAGTGAACATTTGTAAGGCCTTAAGGCCATGTACCCGTTTCTGTGTATTTGAGTTTTCATTCCTATTGTTGTAGCTGTGGACATTCATATTGATGGATTTATTTTTGGGTTCTTTCAACTTTAAAAATCTTCCGCTAGAATGCTCTGTGATTAGGACGAGTAGTCTTAATTAGATGGTTTGATTTATTCATGTAGTAACCCTTCCGACTGTCTGTGGTATATGGCGTCGGGTTCCAGCTGGACCTTCTGTTATATGCCATGCGACGGATGGGGGTGTTACAATTTGGTATCAGACTTCTGGTTACGGTCAAGCTTAAATGAATTCGTGGGCGAATTCTTTTAAGGGGTGGTGAGCACATGTGTGCGTCATCGTTATAACATTAAAAAGAACCCATGAATGTCCACTTAGGAATGAAAATACACTTGTTTTGTGGAACCTGAGTGTTCCAATGATTGCTTTTAGCAATTTGTTTGTTGTCTAATCGTGTGTCTTTGCTATTATAGGCAGCTAGGAGCGGTGCTGGTCAGTCAGAGCGTCCGCAATCAGCGGAAAGTAGTGCACCAAGGGACGTGCCTGCTACACCTCCTTCAGCGGAAACCATCAGGATGGTGGCTGAAGCCGTGTTCGCAATGATAAATGCCCAACCTGCGGGGCAAATGCATCGCGCACCTCCTGCGGATGAGCAAGAACCGGTTAGGGCGGCAGAGCCGAGAGTGGTGGAACGCGCAGCAGTTGAGTTAGTAGAGCCGAGGAGAACTACGGAGCGACAGCTAAAGCACGTGATGGGCTTTAATCCTCCGAGGTTTAATGGGGTTGGAACGCCAACTCAGGCTGAGGACTGGCTCTCTTCCATAAAGAGGGTGTTGATGGCCACAATGACTGAGGAGTGGCAGAAGACCACCATAGCGACTTTTCTTTTGGAAGGTGAGGCGAGGCTGTGGTGGGACGAGTTGGAGTTTCATCTTCTAGTGGGAAGGCAACTTGCGGATGTGCCGATAGAAGAATTTTCAAGACTGTTCCTAGCCAGATTTGTACCTTCTGCTCAGAGGTTGGAGATGGAGAATCAATTTCTTGGGTTGACGCAGGGATCCAGAAGCGTGGACGAATATCTGCATGAGTTCACACGGTTGGGTCGTTATGCTGGTGCTATGTTTTCAGAAGAAGAGAGGAAGACCAACCGATTCTATGAGGGTCTTCGTGGCGATTTACAGTTACTCCTTGCTGGGCCTAAGGCGCAGGGCTTCCTAGCCTTGGTCAATTCGGCCCGATCGTTGGAAAAGGTTGCGAAGAAAGTTCAAGAGAAGAGGGACCCAGGAGAAAGGAAGACCGAGTTCAAGGTGCCAAGTCACAAGACAGGTTTCCGCAGATGGAACAAGAAGCGGAGGACTTCAAACTCAGCCCCTTCGGCTGATGCATCGGGGGCAACTACAAGTCGAGTCCCCGGAGCTTGCTACAACTGCGGGAAGATGGGGCATTTTGCTCGGGAGTGTTGGAGCGGACGTCCAAAGTCCGAGAGGAGACCTGGAGCGACTTATGAGGAGAAAGGGAAGGCGGTGGAGTCAACCGCATCCCATCATGCTCCAGCCCAGCCTAGAGTCTACAACCTTGGTCTACAGGAGGCCATTAAGCAAGCAGACGTGGTGACAGGTATGAATTAAATTACAGTGGTTTAACTTTTATAGTTGTTACCTTCGTATTTGTTAGCTTACGTTTGTTAATGCTAGGCTTTGTGTTAATCTTTGGGTTTCCGGCGAGAGCCCTTTTCGATACGGGGGCATCACATTCCTTCTTGTCTGAAAAGTTTATATCGCGCATCGGAGTTCCGTTCTCGATGGCAGAAAACAAGTTGGATGTGTTGTTGCCTAATGGGTGCTCAATGCGTGCGGATAGGATTTGTGTTGTGAAGATTCAGATTGGAGACCGGGAGTTTGATTTGCGGGCGTTGGTCCTACCATTAGTGGAGTTCGACGTAATTTTCGGTATGGATTGGCTCTCGGAGCAGAGGGCATGTATTGATTGCAACCGTAAAGAAGTCAAGTTGGGTCTGGACACTGGTGTAGAGGCTACTTTTGCGGGCATGAAGGGGTCAGGGAAAGTTCTGATATCGGCCCTTCAGGCGTTTAAGGCAGTTCGGTCTGGGGCAGAACTGTATGTCACTCTAGTGCAGACTTCGACGCCTAAACCTAGTGTGGGCAACATCCCAGTTGTGTCCGAGTATCCTGATGTGTTTCCAGATGATCTCCCAGGAGCCCCTCCTCAGCGGGAGATAGACTTTACTATAGAGCTGGTACCGGGTGCCAAACCGGTATCACGCTCCCCCTATCGGATAGCCCCAAGAGAAATGGCGGAGTTGAAGGTGCAACTGCAGGAGTTGCTAGAGCAAGGTTATGTGCGTCCAAGTTCGTCGCCTTGGAGCGCACCAGTTCTCTTTGTTAAGAAGAAAGATGGGAGCTTGCGGCTTTGTATCGATTATCGGGAATTGAACAAACTTACGGAGAAGAACAAATATCCAATCCCGAGGATTGACGATCTATTTGATCAGTTGGTTGGGTCAACTGTATATTCGAAGTTAGATTTGAAGTCCGGTTATTATCAGTTGAGGATAAGGGAGAGCGACATTCCAAAGACAGCATTCAGTACGCGGTTTGGGCATTTTGAGTTCACAGTCATGCCGTTTGGGTTGACGAATGCTCCATCCGTGTTTATGGATCTGATGAATAGGACGTTCAGAGAATACTTGGATCAGTTTGTGATAGTATTCATCGATGATATCCTGGTGTATTCGCGGTGCGAGGAGGATCATTACAAGCATTTACACATGGTGTTGGAGACATTGAGGAAAAGTCAGTTGTATGCAAAGTTCTCCAAGTGTGAGTTCTGGTTATCCTCGATAGCGTTCCTTGGTCATGTTGTCAGTGGAGAAGGAATAGCTGTGGATCCGGCGAAGATAGTGGCGATACGGGAGTGGCCTACTTTGACTACAGTGGCAGAGGTCCGGAGTTTTCTGGGGCTTGCTGGCTACTACAGGCGCTTCGTAGAGAACTTCTCGCGGATAGCACTACCACTCACGACGTTGACAAGGAAGGATCAGAAGTTTGTGTGGTCTTCGGAGTGCGAATAGGCTTTTGTAGAGTTGAAGAGGCGGTTAACCACGGCGCCTATTTTATGTTCGCCAAGTGGTACCGAAGGGTTCGAGATTTATAGTGATGCTTCAGGCAGTGGTTTGGGCTGTGTTCTGCTACAGCATGGGAGAGTGATAGCTTATGGTTCACGACAATTGAAGGTTCACGAGAGGAATTATCCGGTCCACGACTTAGAGTTAGCGGCCGTGATTTTTGCTCTAAAGCTTTGGAGGCACTATCTGTACGGTGTGAAGGTAGATATTTACACCGATCATAAGAGTTTGAAGTACCTATTGGATCAAAAAGATCTGAACATGAGGCAGAGGAGGTGGATGGAGTTCTTAGGGGACTACACCTTCAAGATACACTATGTGCCTGGGAAGGGAAATGTAGTGGCGGATGCGTTGAGTCGTAAGATTCCCGCACAAGCCAACTGGTTATCAGTGCATGATAAGAGATTGGTCCAAGAGTTGGAGGCATTGGAGATATCTTGCGTTGACAAGCAGTCTAGTGCCGAGGCGAAACTGTTTTGGACAGAGGTGCAGTGTGACCTAGCGGACAGAGTTCGGCGGGCTTCGGTTCAGGATAGCAGCATGAAGCAAATCCTAGATGGATCTTTGGATGGGTCAAATTCCCAGTTTGTAGTTGAAGATGGGTTGCTAAGGAAGGACGGTCGTCTATGCGTTCCTAGTGCGGATAATATTCGGGAGGAGTTGATGTATGAGGCTCATCATACCAAATACTCAATCCACCCGGGAAGCACGAAGATGTATAGAGACATGAAGAAATTATTCTGGTGGCCGGGTTTGAAGAAGGATGTGGCGCTTTATGTGGCCAAGTGCCGTACTTGTGCATTAGTGAAGGCGGAATGCCAGAAGCCCGGAGGTTTCTTGAAATCACTTCCTATCCCAGAATGGAAGTTTGACGACATAACTATGGATTTTGTGCACGGTTTGCCGAAGTCGCAGAAAGGAAATGACGCCATTTGGGTGGTCGTTGATAGATTGACAAAGGTGTCGCACTTTATCCCAGTGAGAAAGGAGGATCCAGTGGAAAAGTTAGCCAAACTCTACGTGGATAATATTGTACGACTGCATGGTGTGCCTCGCAGTATTGTTAGTGATCGTGATGGACGCTTCACGTCAAATGACTGGAGGTTGGTGCATGGTCTGTTGGGTACTAAGCTAAAGTTCAGCACAGCCTTTCACCCGCAGACAGATGGCCAAACCGAGAGAGTCAACAGAACTATGGAGGACATGCTTCGCATGTGCGTCCTAGATTTCGGGAAGCATTGGGAGGATCACCTGTACATGGTGGAGTTTGCGTACAACAATAGCTTTCAGGCAAGCATTGGAATGGCGCCTTTTGAAGCTTTGTATGGGAGGAAGTGTCGTACGCCGTTGTCTTGGTTGGAGGCAGGCGAATCAAAGTTGTATAAACGTCAAGCGGTGGAAGATGCCACTTCAATGATACGGACAATTCAGGAAAGGCTGAAGATTGCTCAGGATAGACAGTCAAAGTACTACAATGCCAAACATAGAAATGTAGAGTTCAACGTTGGCGACATGGTGTATTTAAAAATCAAGCCGTTCAAGGGTGTATCGCGGGTTCGACGCTTGAAGAAGCTGAGTCCGAGATACCTTGGACCATTTGAAATCCTGGAACGTGTTGGCGAGGCGGCGTATAGATTAAAGCTGTCGACGGAGTTGAGTGGGCTGCATGATGTATTCCACGTATCAGTGTTGCGTAAGGCAGTTCAGGAGGCTTCGCAGATCATTGCAGACGATCAGGTACCGGTTGATTATGAGTTAACAACAAGGGTCAGACCAGTACGAATTGAAGATGTTGCAGTCAAACGACTCCGCAACAAGGAGGTCAGAATGGTTAAAGTCCGTTGGGATAATTGCGGACGTGAGGAGCTTTCTTGGGAGCGAGAGCAAGCTATGTTGAAGGAATACCCCGAGTTATTCCACTCAGGTATCATTTAGCTTTTGTGTACCTTTGCTTAATTTCGGGACGAAATTCCTTAAGTGGGGGAGATTTGTAACGCCCCGAATTTTGTGTGCGAGTCGGTCGCGGAAAAAGAGTTTTGGTGCCTGTAGGGGTACACGGCCTAGGACACGGGCGTGTCCAAGGCCGTGTCTGGCTGGTGATTTTTTTGGCCGTTTCCAACCCGAGAAGGACACGGCCAGAAACACGGCCGGATGACACGGGCGTGTCATCCGACACGGGCGTGTGCCAACCCGTGTCCAGACCCGTGTCCTGAGGGGTCGTGTCCGTTGCCGTGGCGGTTATGCGTGACACGCCCTCGAACACGGGCGTGTCGAGGAACCCGACACGGGCGTGTCAGGTCAGACACGGGCGTGTCTTGGCCCGTGTGCGTTGCTCAGTTCGACGATCGTGCCTGGATCGAGGCACACGGCCTTGGACACGGCCGTGTGCCAAGCCGTGTGCGGCCCAGGTCAGGAGAATTTTGTGCAGATCCGAGCCATTCGTTTTCTTTAATTAGGATCCAATGGCCCAAATGAGATCCTGCTCTGTTAAGGCCGGGAATAGGAAGTTATTCCCTCATTTTCTCTCCAAAGTTCTTCCCTTCCAAAGTGAGAGAGGAGAGGAAGAAGAAGGAGGTTTCCGGCCGCCGGCGGAGCATCGGAGCGCCATTTCGAAATCGGAGAGCGGATCCGTGGAGGGAAGGTCATTGCGAAGAGTTCTAACCGCGTAGTTTTTCCATGGCGCCAAAACGGACTACAAGGGTAACGATTCTCAACTCGAGCGCTTGAATCTCTTTCTTTCTGCATAGGGAATCCCGCTCCCGCGAGTATGCGGTGAGTGCGTGGTGTTCCTTGGGGTTGACGGGAATAGTCCCCCTTGTGTTGCATGTAGAGCCCGGAATCGTAAGTACGGGCATAGGCATTGTGTGTGAAGCCTACCCGGACGTGTTTTGTCTGGATCGGTGATGTTGCATTTGATGTGGTTTTGCCGGAGAAGACTCCGTGCTTTGGATTTTTCGGGTTTCTACGCGGTAGATTGCAGCAGGGATCCTTGAAGGTTAGCTTCAAGGCGCACCCGGAAAATTGAGCGGAAACGTGTTCTGCTAACTTGGCGGTCTGGGAACCGGCCTTGATCATAACTGGGTTATGAGACTGTTTTGGAAAATTTGGGATCCGAGAGAAGCTTGGCCCGCGCAAAGTTCCTTAAATTGGACATGCGGCGTGAGCAACGGGCAAGTGGAATTGGACCTAGGCTATGTGGTTCGGTGCGAGAGACCCGAAGACGGGGACTGGCCGTTGGCATAGTCAGAGCCTTAGACGGTGGTCAGAAAGGCTAAATGCTCACATGTTGTTGCCATCCTGGGGGTGGTGGTGGATGCACTGATGGGTCAGGGTCCACCATGAATGTGCCCTGAGTGCACGGGGTGTTTGGCCGTGCGAGCCTACACCTGTGGCGAATTATAATTGCGCTATATATATATTGTTGGCTAATGCTTTGCAGGGAAAGAGCACCGCCGTCCCGAGTAAGGGGCGGGGTCGTTATAATTTGGTCGGCTTTTAGCTGACCGTTGCTTTATTTGCCACCGTGCGGTGGTATGTGCTTGCAGGTGCTGCGGAGCCGAGCGCCAAATAGCGGGCTGGAGCCCATGTTGCTGTGCTGGCCCTAGAAGGCCGTAGAATAGCTGTTTTATATATTTCATGTGTGGCCGGCCTGCGAGCCGATGTATGTAAAACACTATTTATGAAGTGAACATTTGTAAGGCCTTAAGGCCATGTACCCGTTTCTGTGTATTTGAGTTTTCATTCCTATTGTTGTAGCTGTGGACATTCATATTGATGGATTTATTTTTGGGTTCTTTCAACTTTAAAAATCTTCCGCTAGAATGCTCTGTGATTAGGACGAGTAGTCTTAATTAGATGGTTTGATTTATTCATGTAGTAACCCTTCCGACTGTCTGTGGTATATGGCGTCGGGTTCCAGCTGGACCTTCTGTTATATGCCATGCGACGGATGGGGGTGTTACAATATGAACTCTATTGATGAGGACATTTTTCTATCATTTCAACAGGTGTTCCTCCAGCTCCTGCAACTTTTTCCAGCACATCAACTAATTTGAGTGCAGTACCACCTCCAGACAATACTGAAGCCTATAAGAAAGCCAAGATGGCTGATGCAAAGGCTATGAATATTCTGGCCCAAACAATGTCAGATGACATATTTCAGAAGGTGGCTGAGTGCACCTCAGCCAAGGCCATTTGGGACTCTCTCAATCAAATGGTAGCAGGCTCAGCTGATGAAAGAAAGGATAGGAGATCCAGTCTCATTTCTCTCTATGAGAATTTCAAAAAGGATGAGACAGAATCTGTGGCTGAGATGTACAATAGATTAAGTTCAATCATCAGTGAACTCAAGACTCTTGACAAGGACATCACTTAACTGAGGTAAATGACAAAATACTGATGTGTTTCCCCAGTTCATGGGACTCCAAAATCTGGCCAATCAAAGAAGCCAGAAGCCTCAATGAGATTTCAACAGAATCTCTGTTAGGCTAGCTGAAGTTATATGAGCAGCTTGTCAAATCAAGAGAGGCATCAAAACAGAAGGCAACTACCCCAGTTAGGAAGGAGCATAGCTTGGCCCTCAAAGCTTCTGAAGACAATGAAACATCTACATCCAATGAGGAGTTAATGAGTCTTTTTGCCAAAAGATTCTACAAAATAGCAAGAAAGGACTTTAGAAGAAAATCATCCAGGCAGGATGATAAGCCCAAATATGACAAGACACCAACTAAGGAGGTTGTGTGTTTTGGATGCAGAAAGCCTGGGCACTATATTTCAGAATGCCCAGAGAATCAGAAAAAGGACAAGGGCAGGGACAAGGATTCTAGAAGAAAACAAAGCAGCAGACCCTCCTCCAACAAGTATAAAAGGAAAGACAAAGGATTTGTTGCTGAGTCCTGGAGTGACACAGAAGAGGAAACATCCTCCTCCAGCTCCAGTGAAGAAGAGAAAGAAGCCAGATCCAAGGAGGTGTGCCTAATGGCAATAGATGCCTCCAGAAGCAACTGTGGATCAGAAGAGGATTCTGAAGATGAAGGTGCCTCAGACTCAGAGGCTGATCAGGTGATTTCTAGTTTTGATTTCAATTCTGACTTATTTAAAGTAAAATTTAAAACTATGTGCATGGATCTAATAAACTCAGAGAAAGAAATAAAAACCTTGAGGACTAGACTAGAAAACCTTGAATCTGTCAGCACAGAAAATAGGAAACTAACTGACCAATTGACACTAGCTAATGAACAGATAATCAAGTTAAAATCTGAATTATGTGAGGCAAAACAACTTGAGCAATCTCTCAATGGGAGAAGCCTCAAGCTGATGGATACACAAGCACAGTAAATGCCAGATTAAATGGCAGGCTGGGCTTGGGTGCTTCATCAGGTTTACCCCCCATAGTAAAGAAGAATATACTTTCTACTCCCATAAAGTTTATCACTGCTAAGGGTAAAGAGAAACTAACTGAAAAACCCAGGTCAGAAAACAAGTCAAATCCCTAGACAATAGAAACAGAAAACAGAAGAAAGCTGTTAAAAACCAAGTTCAGCAGAATTCGTCGAACTTAGATCGACGAAATCCTGCAAGATCGTCGAACCCCGATCGACGAACGCTGAACGCAAACTTCAGAAATAATTATTCGTCCTACTGCAATCGACGAACCGTGTATGGTTCGCCGAGCAGAGGTCGACGAACGTGGGACGCAGAAAATGCCCATGGTTATTCTCTGAGTGGATGTCGACGATCTCATCCCCATTCGTCGAACTCTGGTCGACGAACTTACAATAATTCGTCGATCTCAGAACGACCAAATATAAATCATTTCTCCTATAGAAATTTTAAAACAGCTAACAAGACATTTAATCCAGTAGCTGATTGGATAATCCCACCTAGGAGATAACACCCTCTAGGGTATAAGTCTCAACCTGCCTTATCAGTCATTTATAGTTTTACTTTTCAGCCAAACTAAGGACCCAAGGTAACCTGGGTCAAGAACAATTGAGCTTTATTTTTTGATGCAGGTACAGGTGAAGAGCTGTCCAAGGCTAAGTCAGACCTGGTACCTGGACAGTGGCTGCTCCAAGCACATGACTGACAGCAAAGCAAATCTCTCCAGCTATAAGTCCAAGCTAGGACCAAAGGTGATATTTGGAGACTCAAAGAGTGGTCAGTCAGAAGGGTATGGAAGAGTAAGCATTGGAGCAGTGACCTTCAAAAAGTTTTTTGCAGGTTTCACCAATGTGTGAGTCAATGGATGGACTAAACCTTACCCAAGAGGTTCCAACTCATCCCACTCCACAGGCTGCTGAAGATGGTGAAGAAGAAGTCCAAGAGGAAGTAACTGAACATCCATCAACAGCCAGTACCATTCCTCAAGCGAAATTATTTACAGAAGTTGTTGCTCAACCAACTCCACAAACTGATCTTGTCATACTTAGAGATCACCCCAGATCTCAAGTGATTGGAGACATTTCAGTTGGTGCACAGACAAGACATCAGCTCAATCAAGACTTGATGCATGCCTATTTTCTCTCTCAAATTGAACCTCTCACCATCCATGAAGCTGAGCAAGATCCCCACTGGATTCTTACAATGCAAGAGGAACTAAATCAATTTGAGAGATGTAGAGTTTGGGATTTGGTTCCAAGACCCCATAATGACCCAGTTATTGGAACCAAATGGGTCTATAGGAACAAATTGGATGCACAAGGGAACATAGTAAGGAACAAGGCTAGACTGGTTGCCCAAGGCTATAGACAAGATGAAGGAATAGACTATGACCAAACCTTTGCCCCTGTTGCAAGGTTGGATGTTAGAATATTCCTAGCCTATGCAGCATACAAAAAGTTCTATTCCAGAATGTTAACAGTGCCTTTCTGAATGGTGTACTTCAAGAAGAGGTTTATGTAGAACAATCTCCAGGTTTTATCTCTCTAACTAAACCCTCTTATGTTTACAAATTGCATAATGCTCTCTATGGTTTAAAGCAAGCTCCAAGAGCTTGGTGTTAAAATTCAACAAACCGCAGACGCCCCCTTGGATACCCTGTTGAAAACTCAACAACCCGAAGGAGAATACGCCAACTTATAATGTTGAAAGTTTTCCCGGATCGTGGAGTTAGCAGGGGTTATCTCAACAAAGCAGTAACAACCAGCAACACATGCAGGACAAGCTTCTTTATTGATCAAGAGCAAACTTCTTTATACAACGAGACATACATGGCGAGACATGCTTCACCAAAACCCAACACCGGGAGAGCAGAAACAGTTACAAAGACAAGAACAAAAAACAAGCCGCGCGGACTCAATCAACAAGCCGCCGACATACTGCTGTGGAGTCCGCTCAGTCCGCCTGGTCACCAGACCGCACCCAAGCCGCGCGGACTCACCCCTCCAATGCTAGCTCTTCACCGCCGATCTGCAGGCCGCCTGACCGCGAGGTCGCCTAGCCGCCAGACCGCACAAGCTGCGCCACCGAATAGAACAGTCCGCCAGAAACCGGCGACTTCCTGAACCCCGAACCAAGTTGCCAAAGAGAAGACCGCCTGGTCGCTATCCGCGACCTACTGTTTACCGCCTGTTGCTTAACCGCAGAGTCCGCACTGTCCCTGACCGCAATCAGAGCCAAGTCCTGGCTTTCCAGCGCTATCCGCACAACCTGCACAGCACAACCGGGTCAACTCTCTATCCGCGCGGACACAAAGTCCAGACCGCAGCAACTTACGCGAGCTCAATTACTGTTCACTTACTTCGGTTAGGTTCCTTAATTCCTGATGTGACATGGGTCCTATTTATAGGCACGACGATGAAAATGGTCACCACCCTAGTCGATAGGATCACCGCCACATCCCGCAGCAAGAACTTATGTGTCCGCCAGCCCGCGGACACATGCCAGTTCGCCGCTCCCGTGCAGATAGTCAGTCCGCCCCAGCTTCTCGAAGGCCGGACTCTGATATCCAGTCCGCCTTGCCGCCAGAGGCCAAGCCAGGACCACCACAGCCGGACTCCACAAAAGCCGTGTCCGCCAATCTGCGGACAAGGCAACAGCCCGCAAACCCCGAGCCCGCAGCTTCGCCATCAAGGCACCTGCCGGACTCAGCGGACACCCGGCTTCCGTCCGCATATCCCAAGTCCATTACCTCATTGCCAAGGCACCTCCGGACTTAGCGGACACGTCGATCCAGTCCGCTAACAGCAGACTCCAGTCCGCAACTCCTGAGTCCATAACCTCATCACAAGGCTCAACCGGACTCAGCGGACACCAGCTCCAGTCCGCACGCTCCTGCACAAGCAATCCTCCAGTCCGCATATCCCCAAGCTAGCAAACAAGGCAACAGCACTTCTACTAAGCTTGGCGGACTGAGAAACCAGCCCGCGCTCCACTGCGCGATCTCCCCGGACTGAGCCATCCTGGACTTGGTTCAATTCCCACCAAGTCCAGCCCACTGGCCGCAAGGGCCAGTCCGCACTTACTGGCAGACACTGGATCTAGCCCGCCATACCGGGCGACCTCCAGTTGCTGTCCGCGCTGACCGACGGTCTCCGCGACTTCTACTTGCCGCTCCACTGGAGCAAGACCAAGGCAACTGCCAAACCGGTCTGCCGAGCTCTAGTTCTTCAGTCTGCCTTATGCCGGACTCCGCGGATAGCATTCCTATCCGCCCGGTTACTTCCTGGGAGTCAACCGCCTGCTGAGTATGCACAGGCCTATCAGATCGCCACTGCTGTCCGCGTAGTCCGCGCGAACAGAACGCCCAGGCCGCCACAGAGCAAACCGCCTGCAACATCCCTGCCGACCTAGCAGTCCGCCAACCCAGTCCGCGTAGTCCGCGCGGATAGGTTTCCCAAGCCTTCCATTCACCCACTTTCACTTCACAGAATTCAACACTCCCCCTTGAAGTGAGAAGTGGTGAATAACTCCAGCAGCTCCCGTAACCTTGCACCTGGTCCTTCCGATAGCATCTACGAAGAGATGTCCAAGACATAGTCCTCGCCCCGCATATCATGGACCAAGAGGGAGCCCTCCAGCATCTCCTAAAAGGAGCCATGCTTCCCTATGCCTTCTTCAGCTTCAACCTCCACTCATGCATCACAGGAGTATCACCAACTTCCTTGGACACTGAAGTCCAAGCCGTGTTACCTCTGAGAGAAATCACCTCTTCAGCCTTGGTGTTAACCACCTCCTTGATTCTAGTGGGGTCATCACAGCCAGAAGAACCTTACTCGACCTGAGGGCTAGCAAAGAGACATGGGACCAAGTCCTCCATGTTTCCTTCGCTATATCGAGCTGGTGGCTTACTGATCCTCTTCGATATCCGAAGAACCTGATCATGGCTAACCACCTCCGCTGCTTTTGAATCAGCTCCGTTCCCGGGCAAACCCGGAACAATGCTCCCTTTGCTTCCTGAACAAGACGCCTCCTTACTGGAACCAAGAGCACCTGGAGCAACGCTCCCCTTGCTACCTGAGCCAGAAGACTCCCCTCTTGAACAAGAACTGTCCGGAACATCGCTCCCCTTGCTTCCTGAACCGGAAGCCTCCTCCTTCGAGCCAGAAGAACCTGGAGCATCGCTCCCCCTACTTCCCGACTCTGACGCCTTTGCCCCGGAGCTAGAACAACCTGGAACACCTGGTGACTCAGGTAACTCCACTTCCTTAGCAGCAGCCTCCTTCAGCCCACCATCTAACCTGCTTACCTCTAGCTCCACATAAGATCTACCCCAATACGGCGTCAACTCATCAAAAACAATGTCTCTCGACACTATGAGTTTCTTCGTCGCAGGATCCATACACCTCCATCTTCTTCTCTGCTCATCATACCCAACAAAGACTAGCTTTGTTTTGAGAGCACCCGGAGAGTGTATATAGCAGGTAGATCCAAACACCCGAAGGTGCTTCACTGAGGGCTTCACTCCGAACATCAGCTCATAAGGAGTCTTCATTATGATCGGACTAAGAGGCATCCGGTTGATGACATGAGCAGCACAGGCTATTCCCTCCGCCCAAAGAGCCTTCGGAACGCCTTTACTCTGAAGCCAACACTTGCAGGTCTCCGTTAACCAACGGATCATCCGAGCTGCAATACTACCCTGTTGTGAAGTATGTCCACAAGAAAGCTCCATCCGGATCCCTTGCTTCCTGCAAAAGCGTGAGAACTTGGTTGAGCCAAACTCACCACTGATACTTGTTCTCAACACCTTGATCCTCCGGCCAAGCTGGCCTTCCACAAGCTTCTTGAACTCCACAAACAAGCGTACCATGTTGAACTTCTTCTTCATAAAGTATACCCAAGTATACCTAGAATAGTCATCAACCAATATCAGCATGAACCTGCTGCCTCCAAGACTGGCCGTGACGGTCGGTCCCACCAGAGCACAATGGACAACCGCCAATGGTGCATTACATCTGGATTGTGCTTTGTCAACCATGAAGCGATAGGCTCCACTTTCCTGACATCCCGCACACCCCCGACCATCGCCATAGGATGATAATCTAGGCAAGCCTCTTACGAGTCTTCTTTCCGCCATTGCTTTCAGCTTGTCCATCCCTACATGCCCCAGTCTTTCATGCCAGATAGCTGCACTATCACTGGCATTCCTCCGATCAACTCCAGAACTAGTTGAAATCCCAACTACGTTCTTCTCCTTCCTCCCTACATGAGCTACGTTCGCCGAGAGCAAGACAACCTTGCACTCCTTTTGAAGATGACCTTGCTGCTTGCATTTATAGCACCTTGGTCCTTCCTTCCTCTTCCTATCACGCCTAGGAGAAACACTCCTTTCTTCCTGATATGAAGTAGAGGGACCATCTTCAGCAGCATCCTTCACCTTCTTCCTGAACAACCCATCAAGGGAAGTCCAAACCTCCGCAGCTGACCGACATCCACTGATGTGGTCCAAGAGCTCCGATGAGATCACCTGCTTGAGAATAGACTCCGCTTTCGCATTTTCCTCCTTCCAAGCTCTCATCGCCTCAGCATTGCCAGCAGTAACCTCTTGTCTTCCTGCTCCACATACAACCTCCCAAAGGTCCTCGCCAAGAAGAAAGCTCTTCATACAGGACTTCCACCGTTCACAGTTCGTCTCTATAAGAAGATCAATTCCAAGACAACTTGCATCCTCCACTGCCATGGTTCTACCACTGGTTTCCTCTACAGAAGAGCAACTACTTCCATTGAGCACTACTTGACCACTCCAACAACCTGCCTCTGATACCATGTTAAAATTCAACAAACCGCAGACGCCCCCTTGGATACCCTGTTGAAAACTCAACAACCCGAAGGAGAATACGTCCACTTATAATGTTGAAAGTTTTCCCGGATCGTGGAGTTAGCAGGGGTTATCTCAACAAAGCAGTAACAACCATCAACACATGCAGCACAAGCTTCTTTATTGATCAAGAGCAAACTTCTTTATACAGCGAGACATACATGGCGAGACATGCTTCACCAAAACCCAACACCGGGAGAGCAGAAACAGTTACAAAGACAAGAACAAAAAACAAGCCGCGCGGACTCAATCAACAAGCCGCCGACCTACTGCTGTGGAGTCCGCTCAGTCCGCCTGGTCGCCAGACCGCACCCAAGCCGCGCGGACTCACCCCTCCAATGCTAGCTCTTCACCGCCGATCTGCAGGCCGCCTGACCGCGAGGTCGCCTAGCCGCCAGACCGCACAAGCTGCGCCACCGAATAGAACAGTCCGCCAGAAACCGGCGACTTCCTGAACCCCGAACCAAGTTGCCAAAGAGAAGACCGCCTGGTCGCTATCCGCGACCTGCTGTTTACCGCCTGTTGCTTAACCGCAGAGTCCGCACTGTCCCTGACCGCAATCAGAGCCAAGTCCTGGCTTTCCAGCGCTATCCGCACAACCTGCACAGCACAACCGGGTCAACTCTCTATCCGCGCGGACACAAAGTCCAGACCGCAGCAACTTCCGCGAGCTCAATTACTGTTCACTTACTTCGGTTAGGTTCCTTAATTCCTGATGTGACATGGGTCCTATTTATAGGCACGACGATGAGTATGGTCACCGCCCTAGTCGATAGGATCACCGCCACATCCCGCAGCAAGAACTTATGTGTCCGCTAGCCCGCGGACACATGCCAGTTCGCCGCTCCCGTGCAGATAGCCAGTCCGCCCCAGCTTCTCGAAGGCCGGACTCCGATATCCAGTCCGCCTTGCCGCCAGAGGCCAAGCCAGGACCACCACAGCCGGACTCCACAAAAGCCGTGTACGCCAATCTGCGGACAAGGCAACAACCCGCAAACCCCGAGCCCGCAGCTTCGCCATCAAGGCACCTGCCGGACTCAGCGGACACTCGGCTTCCGTCCGCATATCCCAAGTCCATTACCTCATTGCCAAGGCACCTCCAGACTTAGCGGACACGTCGATCCAGTCCGCTAACAGCAGACTCCAGTCCGCAACTCCTAAGTCCATAACCTCATCACAAGGCTCAACCGGACTCAGCGGACACCAGCTCCAGTCCGCACGCTCCTGCACAAGCAATCCTCCAGTCCGCATATCCCCAAGCTAGCAAACAAGGCAACAGCACTTCTACTAAGCTTGGCGGACTGAGAAACCAGCCCGCGCTCCACTGCGCGATCTCCCCGGACTGAGCCATCCTGGACTTGGTTCAATTCCCACCAAGTCCAGCCCACTGGCCTCAAGGGCCAGTCCGCACTTACTGGCGGACACTGGATCTAGCCCGCCATACTGGGCGACCTCCAGTTGCTGTCCGCGCTGACCGGCGGTCTCCGCGACTTCTACTTGCCGCTCCACTGGAGCAAGACCAAGGCAACTGCCAAACCGGTCTGCCGAGCTCCAGTTCTTCAGTCCGCCTTATGCCGGACTCCGCGGATAGCATTCCTATCCGCCCGGTTACTTCCTGGGAGTCAACCGCCTGCTGAGCATACACAGGCCTGTCAGACCGCCACTGCTGTCTGCGTAGTCCGCGCGAACAGACCGCCCAGGCCGCCACAGAGCAAACCGCCTACAACATCCCTGCCGACCTAGCAGTCCACCAACCCAGTCCGCGTAGTCCGCGCGGATAGGTTTCCCAAGCCTTCCATTCACCCACTTTCACTTCACAGAATTCAACACTTGGTATGAGACCCTAGCTAGCTTTCTTTTACAGCATAAATTTACAAGAGGAACCATAGATAAAACCCTTTTCACTAGACATCATAAGGACCAAATATTATTGGTACAAATATATGTGGATGAAATTATTTTTGGGTCTACTGATCCCAAATTGTGCAAGAGGTTTGCTGACCTCATGCATTCCAAATTTGAGATGAGTAGCATGGATGAGCTTTCCTACTTCCTTGGTCTCCAAGTGAAGCAGCTCCCTGATGGTATCTTCCTCTCCCAATCTAAGTATGCTAAAGAGCTTATTAAGTAGTTTGGGATGGGTGATGCCTCAGGAATGAAAACACCTATGGCTACCAATGCTGTTGTGGATTCTGATGCAGCAGGGAAACCTGTAGATTAGAAACATTATAGGGCAATTGTTGGATACCTATTATACTTAACAGCTAGCAGGCCTGACATAATGTTTGCCACATGCCTTTGTGCTAGATTCCAAGTGAATCCTAAAGAATCTCATCTTATTTTTCTAAAAAAGATTTTGAGATATATAAAGAGTTGTCCTAGTTTAGGACTCTGGTATCCTGCAGATTCAGAATTTGAGTTAACTAGATACTCAGATGCTGACTATGCTGGATGTAGAGTGGACAGGAAAAGTACCTCTAGAACTTGCCAGTTCCTGGGTATGAGACTTGTCTATTGGTTTTGCAAAAAGCAGACATCTGTGTCTACATCAACTGCTGAGGCAGAGTATATGGCTGCTGGCAGCTACTGTTCACAGATGCTATGGATACAAAACCAACTCCTAGATTATGGTATCAACTTAAATAATTCAACCTTATTTTGTGATAATACAAGTGCTATTTCTATAGCTCAGAATCCAGTTCATCATTCTAGGACTAAACATATTGAAATAAGACATCATTTCATTAGAGACAATGTGGACAAAAAGAAAATTAACTTGATCCACATTCCTACTGATCTACAGAGAGCAGATATCTTCACCAAGCTTTTGGATGAGAAAACCCATCTGTTCTTTATAAATCAACTGGGAATGATTGATGGAGAAGAGTTAAATTAATTTCTGCCTGCATTCGATGAATTTTCCAGAGTTCGTCGAACGGAGTTCGACGAATTAGGGAAGGTTTGAGAGATTCTCGTCGAACGGAGATCGACGAATTCTCTGTGTGGAAATAATTTTCGTCGACCGGAGATCGACGAACCTTGCTTCAGAAACCATTTCGTCGAACGGAGTTCGACGAACTGTTTTCAATTCTTCTAAATGAGTTCGATGAACTACTCACCTCCAACTTATTTCGTCGATCTCAGTTCGAAGATCTGTCTCTTTTCGTGGAACGGAGCTTGTCGATTCATATTCTGAAAATCTTATATCTAGGTTTTCTTCGACCTCCGTCCCGCGCTTTCAGTTCCTTTGCTCTTGATCGCCGTTTTCTCTGTGATTTTCTTTGCAGGTCATCAATGGCGATTCCTCCAGGAGCACTTGCGGCGATGAAGTTTGATGCAGCATTCTCCATGGACTTTGAGTCCTTCCAACATTCAGATCCAATTTTTCTTTATATCCTAGAATTACTTGAAGAATTGCATCTCAAGGATTTCATGACACGCAACATCAAGCTACACTCAACTGAGATAAGAGAATGGGTGTACACTGCCACAGTTTCTGAAGATGGAAATCTAACAGGACATATTGGAACCACAGCTGTTTCCCTATCTCCAGCCGTACTTTCTGAAATTTTTGGACTGCTCAATGGTGAAGACAACTTGGAAATGGACGCTAAGGAATATGCTGATATGTTGAAAGTAATGGGTTTCTCCGGCAGCAACCCTAATAAGCTTCTGAAGAAGCAACTGTCAGCCGCCTATCAATTCTTGGCCGACATTGTAGGAAAAATTCTGATGGGCAAGCACTCGGCACATGACTATATCACACGCCATCAGTTCCCGATTATGTGCGCAGTGCTCAACAAACGTCAGGTCGACTGGGGCATGGTCTTGTTTGACCTAATCAAGAAGAAAACAAGCAAGAAGG
Organism: Platanthera guangdongensis; assembly: GCA_039583875.1. Lineage (NCBI taxonomy): Eukaryota > Viridiplantae > Streptophyta > Magnoliopsida > Asparagales > Orchidaceae > Platanthera > Platanthera guangdongensis. The sequence continues at coordinate 168,866,081 of CM077153.1, read as the reverse complement.
AAGTCTGCTACGACAGAATCCTGGGGATTTTCCTCCAGGAAAAGGCCAGTGAACGTTTGGTCTCCCCGACCACATTCATCAATGTCAGCAAGCGCCTCACCTGCGCCTTGTTTGGCCGATGGGAGAGGACAATCACTAAACCCTCCAAGGGCTCCTCCTCCTCCATCAATGCTTCTGAGAGCAACAGGACTGTCAAGGTCACTCCCCACCCTGACACTGAAGAGGCCATTCCTCCTCCCAAATCTCTTCCCACTCCTCCTGCACCTAAATTGGCTCCACCCCAACATCAATCTCCATCGCTTGATCTTGCACATATCCCTACACCTGTAGTTTCCCCCACTGACACACATATTCCCTCACCTCCTCAATCCCCTCTTCCCCCACACCTATCCACTATTCTATCCTACACAATACCCACTGAACCACAACTGGTTCTCCCTCCATTATCCCCTCCACATATTCTTCATTCCTCCTCTGCTTCTATCCCCTCCACCACTCCTTCTCCACTTCTGGACTCCTCCACCATTCCCTCCATCATCTCTCTTCTGACTCCTCTCATTCAAGCACTCATCACAGAGGCCATTACACCTCTGGTAAATTCCATTAATTCTTTATCTGTACAAATCACAGCCCTTTCTGCTGCCCCCTCTTCATTCAGGGGCCTGGCTCCAGGTTCTCCTGAACACAGGCAGGGGGAGATGCTCCATGATGAAGCTGGTGCAGCAGCTGCAGAAGTTGATACAGTTGATACAGATACAGATACTACAGATACAGTTTTTGTTAATACAGATACAGTTGATTCAGTGCTTGATAATGTAGTTGCAGTTACAGATACAACAATTGATTTTATTCACTTCATGGACACTGACAGTAGCTTTGATGAGTCAGTAGATTCAATAACAACTGCTGGTGATTTCCTTATAAATCCCACAGTTAATTTATCTGAGATACTTCATATCTTTGATCCTGTATATATGAAGCTTCCTTCAGTAGAGGTTGCTAAGCCATATTTGGCTATTGTCCAGTATACCTCTCCAGCTAGTCCAGCAGTTGCCAAGCAACTTTGTGACACCTTTGCTGCTCCTACTGCTGTTCCAATTCCTATGTCTATTCCAGAAATCTGCCCTGTCCCTGATTTTGTCATGGATGATTCTCCCATGCCTGATCTGGATGAGCTCATTCTGGCAGACATAGAAGAAGAGAAGAAGGCAGCAGCTGCAAGCTCTGTCTCTACTGCTGTTGAACCCTCACCCTCTGAACCTTCTATCCTCCCTCAATAAAAACCTATTATCATTCCTGATGCCACTCTGAGGAAGTTGAATGCTCTATATGACAACCCTCAGAGTTCAGATTCTGTTGTTGATGATGATGATGAATCAGATGAGGAGGCTGCCAAAAAGAAAAAGAAGTTGCTCTCTAAGAAAAGGAAGGCTCCTCCTCCTCCTGCTCCCAAGCCTAATCCCACTGCAGACACTCCATACTATATTCTGCACAATGTTGCTCCTTACAAAGGGATGTCTGCATGGATGTGGCTATCAAAGAATCAGCAAAAAGAGAGGAAGAGGAGTAGGAGATACTCTCCTCCCCCAGTTCATAGATACATAAAGGATCCTCCTCCTCCTCCTCCAGCAGCAGGTGCCTCTGGCTCTGTCTCTCAGAGATCTGCTCCTATTCAAACTTATCAGAGACAAACAGGGAGATCCTCTGGTGGTAGTCAGCCAAGGCCACCATCTTCAGGCAGTCAGCACCCTCAACAACAGCAGCAGCAGCACCAGGGATCCAAGGAACATGAAGCCGAAAGGCCCTATTCTCCTCCTGAAGATCCAGAAACAGCCAACACAGCCAGAATGGCAAGGTTCCAAGAGATCATTGGCTTATCTCTAATCAACAAAGCTAAAGCTGAAGGCAAGGACACAACAGGCTTAACTACTATGTCTCAGTACAGGAGAGATGAGCTAAAGAGATTTGGGAAAGCAAACAAGCTACTCAATGTTGATGAGTACATGCATCTTCACCCAGAAGCAATTGTCCCCAGAGCCACTTCACTGAACATCATAGGGGCAGCTGATATGACTATGACCAAGGCTCAAGCTTCAGATCCCAATAGGGAAATCATTTTCAAGAAGCCAGGAGATAAAGCACCAGAAGCCAAGCCAAAAAAGAAGAAGACAGAGAAGTAATTTTGTGGTTATTTCATTTTTTGCTTCTATTTCAGACTGTTTCTTGCATTAAAACAAAGCCTGTATGTATATATATATATCTGATGCATGTGTTGTAAATTCTCTGCCAGATATATTTCTTAATTTTGCTTTGTTTTTCTGTTTATTCTTTGCTTGCAGTCTTTGTTAGTGACCTCACCCAAATAGGGGGAGATTGTTGGATCCCTAGTTGATTTGGGCTAGGTTCACTGACTTAGGATGTGACCCATCATGTATAGTCTGTGTCAAGTTTTTGTCTTAGAGTATAGGACAGTCCTCTTTCTCAACTCCAGATGGACCAGCCTTCTTCAAGACCATCAGGAACTCCAGATCTATCAGTTTTTCAGACTTAGTGAAATGAGTTCGACGTTCGTCGAACTCAGCTCGACGAAGGGAGTTCTGCGCTCGACGATAATGAGACAATTCGCAGTGCTGAGCTCGACGAACTATGTTCTTTACTCGATGAACACCGGGATTATACATCAAGCTTTTCAGGACTACTTCAGAATTTCTCTAAGTCCAGCTTCATGCTTCGGTCGATGAATTATATTCTGAGCTCGACAAACTTGTACCTCAAGTTCACAGCTTCTCAGGTCGACGAATGCTAATCTCTACTCGACGATCTTTGTACTCAGAGAATCTGTGTCGACACTTAGGGTTTGTGTCGACACCAGACGATTTGTGTCGACACCAGGATTTCAGTCGACACCAGCTTATGTCGACACTAGAGGATTTGTGTCGACACCAAGATCAATCTGTCGACAGCAAGTTGTGTCGACACAGCATTTCAGCAGATGCAGAGTATTTCGTCCAAGTCCAGAACTTTTCTCAGTTCAACGAATTTTATTCTCAGCTCGACGAATTTGGTTCTCTGCTCAACGAATAATGTTTGTCTGATATTGAAGATGGTTTGTTCAACGAATGAAGACTGTCAGCTCGATGAACTCAGCTCAGCTCGACGAACTCAACTCAGCTCGACGAACTCAGTTTAGCTCGACGAACTCAGGCTCATCTCGACGAACTCAAAACTCAGCTCGACGAATTATGTTCTTCAGTCGACGACTCAAGACTAGGTCTTCTTCCATTCCCGTCTCATTCTATGGCGCTGATTCCTGAACATTTAATGGCAGTTCTTCACAGTATACTATCGTTAGAATGCGCAGCTAATCCTGGATTATTACATGCCATTTTCCCATGGAAACAGTTGGGGAAATAATTAATTGTTGCTTCCTTTCCAGGCCGTCTGCCATTACTGCTCGATATTCAAAATTCGAATGTTTCTTATGAGACAGAGATATATACAGAAATAGTCAGTAATACAGACATACAACAGCATACATCATACCACATACAACAAAACAAAAAGACAAACAGTGATTCAGACAATACAGAAAAATTAATTCATTCTTGGCCCAGAGAAAAACTGATCAAGAAGAAGAAGAAGAAGAACACTACATCAATATCAAGAGTCTTCTTCATCTGAATTTACTCAGGATAACTTCAAATACAATACATTCATATCAGTCACAAGAAGTTCCTGGAGACTTTCTCTGGACCTGGAATTCTAGGTCTTTGAAGACCTATCACCCTGAAGTACGGCTCTAGCATTCTTCCTGATTCATTCTACATCTCAGGGGGAGCAAAGCTGCTAAACAACAATCCACAAGTCTTCTCATTTGACTTGAGAAAGAGAAGATCTCATCACCCTTTCACTCCACCTCTGTACATGGTTTTAATTCCCTTCAAAATTATTCTGGTTGCAAGTCTCCCACCAAAAGACTTGAGGGTTTGGTTTTTGGGAACCTGATCAAAACCCCATTGGTGCCAGGACACCTGATCAACTCCTTCCTGTAGTGGATTCCTACCAGGGTGGTAGAAGAGTGGACTACCCAGATTTGGGGAACCAATATAAAATTCTTGTATCGTCTGGTTGCTTTCTTTTCTTTTTGTTTTCTGGCCTTGCTCTGTGAATGTGCTGTGATTAGATAATTGCTGCATCTTGGTTATTGTATTTGCTTCCCTGCACACACACACCTAAAATACAACAGCAGTTGTAAAAGTTTTAAAATCACCATATACTCTATTCACCCCCCCCCCCCTCTAGAGTATATCAGATTTAGCTACACTTTCAAAACCATCTAGGCCGTTGGACCTTAATTAAAGAAAACGAACGACTCAGATCTGTTCAGAAATCTCTAGACCTGGGCCGAACATGGCTTGGCACACGGTCGTGTCCCAGACCGTTTGCCTCAATCCAGGCACGATCGTCGAATGGAGGAAAGGCACACAGGCAAAGACACGCCCGTGTCTCACCTGACACGCCCGTGTCGGGTCCCTCGACACGCCCATGTCCGGGGGCATGTCACGCATAACCGCCATGCCAACCGACACGACCCAACTGCACATGGGTACTGACATGGATAGGCACAAGCCCGTGTCCGAGGACACACCCGTGTCATGAAACTGTGTTCCTGGCCGTGTCCTTCTCGGGATGAAAACAGCCAAAAATCACCAACCAGACACGGCCTTGGACACGCCCGTGTCCGAGGCCGTGTACAAATCTAAATGATACAATTTTGCGACCGACTCAAATACAATTTTCGGGGCGTTACAAATCTCCCCACTTAAGGAATTTCGTCCCGAAATTAAGTAAAGGTACACAAATCTAAATGATACCTGAGTGGAATAACTCGGGGTATTCCTCCAACATAGCTTGCTCTCGCTCCCAAGATAGCTCCTCACGCCCGCAGTTATCCCATCAGACTTTAACCATATGGATATCCTCATTACAGAGTCGCTTGACTGCAACATCTTCAATACGTACTGGCTTGACCCTTGTGGTCAACTCATAATCAACTGGTACTTGATTATCCGCAATGACCTGCGAAGGCTCTTGCACCACCTTACGCAACACCGACATGTGGAACATATCATGTAGCCCAATCAACTCCACCGACAGCTTCAATCTATATGCCGCCTCGCCAATACACTCCAGGATTTCAAATGGTCCAAGGTATCTCGGACTCAGCTTCTTCAAGCATCGAACCCGCGATACACCCTTGAACGGCTTGATTTTTAGATACACCATGTCGCCAACACCGAACTCCACATTCCTATGCTTGGCATTGTAATACTTTGTCTGCCTATCCTGAGCGATCTTCAATCTTTCCTGAATTGTTCGTATCACTGAGTTGGCATCTTCCACCGCTTCACGTTTATACAACTTCGATTCGCCTGCCTCCAACCAAGACAACGGCGTACGACACTTCCTCCCGTACAAGGCTTCGAAAGGCGACATACCAATGCTTGCTTGAAAGCTGTTATTATACGCAAACTCCACCATATACAGGTGATCCTCCCAATGCTTTCCAAAATCTAGGACGCACATACGAAGCATGTCCTCCATAGTCCTGTTGACCCTCTCGGTCTGACCATCCGTCTGTGGATGAAAGGCTGTGCTGAAACTCAGCTTAGTTCCCAACATACTATGCACCAACCTCCAGTCCTTCGACGTAAAGCGTCCATCCCGGTCACTAACAATATTGCGGGGCACACCATGCAATCGCACAATATTATCCACGTAGAGTTTGGCTAACTTTTCCACCGGATCTGCCGTCCTGTTCGGAATAAAGTGCGACACCTTTGTCAACCTATCTACGACCACCCATATGGCATCATTTCCCTTCTGCGACTTCGGCAAGCCATGCACAAAATCCATAGATATGTTGCAAATTTCCATTTGGGATAGGAAGGGACTTCAAGAAACCTCCGGACTTCTGGCATTCCGCCTTCACCAATGGGCAAGTACAACACTTGGCCACATAAAGTACTACATTCTTCTTCAAACCCGGCCACCAGAACAAGTTCTTCATGTCTCTATACATCTTCGTGCTTCCAGGGTGGATTGAGTATTTGGTATGATGAGCCTCATACATCAATTCCTCCCGAAGATTATCCGCACTAGGAATGCATAGGCGACCATCCTTCCTTAGCAACCCATCCTCAACAGCAAACTGGGAATTTGACCCATCCAATGATTCATCCAAGGTCTGCTTCATGCTATTATCCTGAACCAAAGCTCGTCGAACTCTATCTGCTAGGTTACACTGCACCTCTGTCCAAAATAGTTTCGCCTCGGCACTAAACTGTTTGTCGACGCACGATATCTCCAAAGCCTCCAACTCATGGACCAATCTCTCATCATGTACTGATAACCAGTTGGCCTGCGCTGAAGTCCTGCGACTCAGCGCATCCGCCACTGCATTTACCTTCCCAGGCACATAATGTATCTTGAAGGTGTAGTCCCCCAAGAACTCCATCCACCTACACTGCCTCATGTTCATGTCCTTTTGATCCAACAGGTACCTCAAGCTCTTATGATCGCTGTAAATATCGATCTTCACACCGTACAAGTAGTGCCTCCAAAGCTTTAGAGCAAATATCACGGCCTCTAACTCAAAGTCGTGGACCGGATAATTCCTCTCATGGACCTTCAGTTGTCGTGAACCATATGCTATCACTCTCAGATGCTGTAACAGAACATAGCCCAAACCATTACCCGAAGCATCACTATAGATCTCGAACCCTTCAGTTCCACTTGGTGAACATAAAATAGGCGTCATGGTCAACCGCCTCTTCAATTCTTCAAAAGCCTGTTCGCACTACAGAGACCACACAAACTTATGATCCTTCCTAGTCAACGTTGTGAGTGGTGGCACTATCCGTGAGAAGTTCTCTACGAAGCGCCTGTAGTAGCCAGTAAGCCCCAGAAAACTTCGGACCTCTGCCACTGTAATCAAAGCAAGTCACTCCTGTATCGCCACTATCTTCGCCGGATCCACAGCTATCCCTTCTCCACTGATAACACGACCAAGGAATGCTATCGAGGATAACCAGAATTCACACTTGGAGAACTTAGCATACAACTGATTCCTCCTCAATGTTTCCAACACCATGTGTAGATGATTGTAGTGATCCTCTTCGCACTGCGAGTACACCAGGATATCATCTATAAACACTATCACGAAACGATCCAGGTACTCTCTGAACGTCCTATTCATCAGATCCATAAACACGGATGGCGCATTGGTCAAACCAAACGGCATGACCGTGAACTCTTAATGCCCAAAACGCGTACTGAATGCTGTCTTTGGGATATCGCTCTCCCTTATCCTCAACTGATAGTAACCGGACTTCAGATCCCACTTCGAATATACTGTTGACCCAACCAACTGATCAAACAGATCGTCAATCCTCGGAATCGGATACTTATTCTTTTCCGTAAGCTTGTTCAATTCCCGGTAGTCGATACAAAGCCGCAAGCTCCGATCTTTCTTCTTAACAAAGAGAACTGGTGCGCTCCAAGGCGACGAACATGGACGCACATAACCTTGCTCTAGCAACTCTTGCAGTTGCACCTTCAACTCTGCCATCTCTCTTGGCGCTATCCGATATGGAGAGCGTGACACCGGTTTGGCGCCCGGTACCAGCTCAATGGTAAAGTATATCTCCCGCTGAGGAGGGGCTCCTTGGAGATCATCTGGGATCACATCAGGATACTCAGACACAATTGGGATACTGTCCAAACTAGGCTTAGGCATTGAAGTCTGCACTAGAGTGACAAACAGCTCTACACCAGACCAAACTGCCTTGATCACCTGAAGTACCGACATCAAAACTTTCCCTGACCCCTTCATGCCCGCAAAAGTAGTCTCCCGATCAGTGTCCAGACCCAACTTGACTTCCTTACAGTTGCAATCACTGCATGCACCCTACTCCGAGAGCCAATCCATACCGAATATTACGTCGAACTCCACTAACGGTAGAACCAATGCCCTCAAATCAAACTCCCGGTCTCCAATCCGAATCTTCACTACGCAGATCCTATCCATACGCATTGAGCACTCATTGGACAACAACACATCCAACTTGTTTTCTGCCATCGAGGACGGAACTCCGATGCGCGATATAAATTTTCGGATAAGAAGGAATGCGATGCTCCGTATCAAACAGGGCTCTCACCGGAAACTCAAAGATCAACACAAAGTCTAGCACCAACAAAAGTAAGCTAACAAACAAAAGAGGTAACAACTATGAAAGTTAAACCACTACAATTTAACTCATACCTGTCACCATGTCTGCTTGCTTCATGGCCTCTTGCAGACCAAGGTTGTAGACTCTAGGCTGGGCTGGAGCATGATGGGACGCGGTTTACTCCACCGCCTTCCCTTTCTCCTCATAGGTCGCTCCAGGTTTCCTTTAGGACTTTGCACGTCCACTCCGACACTCACGAGCAAAATGCCCCGTCTTCCCGCAGTTGTAACAAGCACCTGAGACTCGACTTGTAGTTGCCCCCGACGCATCAGCCAAAGGGGCTGAGTTTGAAGTCCTCCGCTTCTTTTTCCACCTGCGGAATTCTGACTTAGAGCTAGGCACTTTGAACTCGGACTTCTTTTCTCCTGGGACTTTCTTCTCTTGAACTTTCCTCGCAACCTTCTCCAATGATCGGGCCGAATTGACCAAGGCTACGAAGCCTTGCGCCTTAGGCCTAGCAAGTAGTAACTGTAGATCGCCGCGTAGACCCTCATAAAACCAGTTGTTCTTCTGTTCTTGCTCCCTAAACGTAGCACCGGCATAATGACCCAACCGTGTAAACTCATGCAGATATTCGTCCACGCTTCTGGATCCTTGAGTCAACCCAAGAATTTGATTCTCCATCTCCAACTTCTGAGCAGAGGGTACAAATCTGGCTAGGAACAATCTTGAAAATTCCTCCATAGGCACATCAGCAAGCTACCTACCCACTAAAAGATGAAACTCCAACTCATCCCACCACAGCCTCGCTTCACCCACCAAAAGAAAAGTCGATATGGTGGTCTTCTGCCACTCCTCATTTATTGTGGCTGTCAACACCCTCTTTATCGAAGAGAGCCCATCCTCAGCTTGAGTTGGCATTCCAACCCCATCGAACCTCAGAGGATTAAAGCTCATCACATGCTTTAGCTGCTTCTCCGTAGCTCTCCTCGGCTCCATCAGATCAACTGATGCGCGCTCCACCACGCTCGGCTCTGCCACCATAACCGGTTCTTGCTCATTCGCAGGAGGTGCGCGATGCATTTTCCCTGCAGGTTGGGCATTTATCATTACAAATACTGCCTCAGCCACTATCCTGATGGTTTCCGCTGAATGAGGTGTAGTAGGCACGTCCATTGGTGCACTACTTTCCGCTAATTACGGACGCTCTGACTGACTAGCACCGCTCCTAGCTGCCTAAAGTAGCAAAGACACATGATTAGACGACAAACAAATTGCTAAAAGCAATCATTGGAATGCTCAGATTCCACAAAACAAGTGTATTTTTCATTCCTAAGTGGACATTCATGGGTTCTTTTTGATGTTATAACGATGAAGCACACATGTGCTCACCACTCCTTAAAAGAATTCGTCCACGAATTCATTTAAGCCTGACCGTAACCAGATCTCTGATACCAAATTGTAACAGCCCCATCCGCCGCATGGCATATAACAGAAGGTCCAGCTGGAACCCGACGCCATATACCACAGACAGTCGGAAGGGTTACCAAATGAATATTCAAACTAACCAATTAAGACTACTCGTCCTACATAGAGCATTTTAGCGGAAGTTTTTAAAGTTGAAAGAACCAAAATCTTAAATCTAATATATATGAATTTCCATGACCACAACCACATGAATGAACCCAAATACATTGAAAAGGTACATGGCCTTATGGCCTTACAAATGTTCACTTAATAAAACATGTCTTACATACATCGGCTCGCAGGCCGGCCACACATGATAAAATTAAAAACAACTATTCTACGGCCTTCTAGGGCCAGCACAGCAACAAGGGCTCCAGCCCGCTATTTGGCAGTCAGCTCTGCAGCACCTGCAAGCACATTCCACCGCACGGTGGCAAACAAAGCAACGGTCAGCTAAAAGTCGACCAAATTATAACAACCACGCCCATAACTCGGGACGGCGGTGCTCTTTCCCTGCATATCGTTAGCCCAATAAAATTATAAAGCGCAACTATACTACGCCACAGGTGTAGGCTCGCACGGCCAAACACCCCATGCACTCAGGGCACATTAACGGTGAGTCCTGACATATCAGTGTCTTCACCACCATCCCAAAGATGGCAACCAAGTGAGCATTTTAGCCTTTCTAACCCTGTCTAGTCTAAGGCACCCGACTATGTTAACGGCCAGTCCACTTTTCGGGTCTATCGCACCGAACCATATAGCCTAGGTCCAATTCCACTTGCCTGTTGCTCAACCATGTAGTTCACATTAAGACGTACGCACGAGTCAAACTTCTCTCGGATCCCAACATTTCCAAACAATCTCATAACCCAGTTATGATCAAGGCCGGTTCCCAGACTGCCAAGTTAGCAGCACACGTTTCCGCTCAATTTTTCGGGTGCGCCTCGAAGCTAACCTCCAAGGATCCCTGCTGCAATCTACCGCGTAGAAACCCGAAAAACCCAAAGCACGGAGTCTTCTCCAGCAAAACATATCAAATGCAACATCACCGATCCAGACAATACACGTCCGGGTAGGCTTCACACACAATGCCTATGCCCGTACTTACGATTCCGGACTCTATATGCAACAAAAGGGGGACTATTCACATCAACCCCAAGGAACACCACGCACTCACTGCATACTCGCGGGAGCGGGATTCCCTATGCAGAAATAAGGAGCTTCACATGCTCAAGTTGAGAATCGTTACCCTAGTAGTCCGTTTTGGCGCCATGGAAAAACTACATGGACAGAACTCTTCGCAACGAACTTTCCTCCACGGATCCGCTCTCAGATTTTGAAACGGTGCTCCGATGCTCCGCCGGCGGCCGGAAACCTCCTTCTTCTTCCTCTTCTCTCTAACACCTTGGAAAGAGAAAGCCTTGGAGAGAAATGAGGGATTAACTCCCCTATTCCCGGTCTTAATAGAGCAGGAAACCATCTGGGTCGTTGGATCTTAATTAAAGAAAACGAACGGCTCAGATCCATTCAGAAATCTCCAGACCTGGGCCGAACACAGCTTGGCACACGGCCGTGTACCAGGCCGTGTGCCTTGATCCAGGCACGATCGTCGAACGGAGGAAAGACACACGGGCAAAGACATGCTCGTGTCTCACCTGACACGCCCGTGTCGGGTCCCTCGACACGCCCGTGTCCGGGGGCGTGTCATGCATAACCTCCACGCCAACCGACACGACCCAACTACATATGGGTACTGATACGAGTAGGCACACGCCCGTGTCCGAGGACACGCCCGTGTCATGAAACCATGTTCCTGGCCGTGTCCTTCTTGGGATGAAAACGGCCAAAAATCACCAACCAGACACGGCCTTGGACACGCCCGTGTCCTAGGCCGTGTACCCCTATACAGGCACCAAAAACCCCTTTTTCGCGACCGACTCAAATACAATTTTCGAGGCGTTACAGTGTGGACTGGATCCCACTAACAAGATTGGATCTTCAATGAATGGGAAGGGAATGAATTCCCCGGGAAAATTCCTGTCTGAGATTATAGACATGGTTATTCTGTGCAAATCAGGAGTCCATGATAGGATTTCAACCTATATGTTCAATCTCATGATCAGAGTTATATTCAAGGTGAACACTTACTGGTCTGCTATTGCCTTTGAAAAGATCAAAGAAAGTATCAAGAAATCTAATCTGGGCAGAATGCTAAGCTTGTTTCTGGCTTGGAATATTCTAGAGATGATGAATCAGACTACAGGTTCTAAGATAAATCATATGAGGAGAATGGACTTAAGAATACTGTCCAGAGGGGATAGGGTGTTGACCAAGGATGTCTTTACACCTCAGAAAAATCAGAAACTGGTTCAGAAAAAGAAGAAAACTCCACCAAGACAGCTGAATCTTCCAGTGATTCAGAAGAAGAAGTTGTTTTCAGCTCAGATAACGATGGATCAGAAAGGAATAGAAGATCACCTGCTCTAGAAACTGTAACTGATGGTCAGGTACAGGGGGAGCAGATTCCTGTAAGCAACATCTCAGTGGATCAGGTCCAGGAAGAGCCTCTTCAAGTGGGAGCTAATGAGCCTCTTCAAGCTCCAGCTACACACATGACATCAACTTCAGGGGGAGCTAATGAGCAAGAGACAAATGTCCAAATAGCTGCATTGGACAGTAAAACAGCCACTCAATCTATACTTGAGGTAGTCCAGGATATAAATCAAGATGCTATAGGAATTGAGAATGATGCACTGGACGTGCTCATGAATGATGTTTACCAAGATACCCATGACAAAGTTTCTGGACTTGCCCTAACCATGGAAGAAACTTTTGAATTTGAAGGGGGGCCATCTGCTGAGAAAGAGAAATTTATTCCTCTAGTTCAGATGCAACAAGAAGTAACATTAGAAGAATTATTTCATGACTTACAAGAAGCAAGAACTGAGGGGGAAATGCTAAGGACTAAGGGGCAGAAGCCAAGAACTGAGAAGGAGCTGCCAATCATTGCCCCAAGTCCAAAAGACACAGTGGATATAGCTACTTCGTCTGATTCCTCTGAAGATGAAGAAGCCTCCAGGGTTAAGAAAAGGAAACTTGTGGAGCTCAGGAAGAGGAGCTCAGGCTATAAGAAAACATTGCAAACTGCCCCAAAAAACAAGCTCCTGAAGTAGTCTTCAGTTCACTTTTAGTGTCACTGCAATTAAAATTGGATGAGCAAAGAGTTGCTCTTGAAAAATATGTGGATGAGAGTCATAAAGATTTATAATTTACCTTGGCTCAGGATATTGTTGGGTACATTGGTTCTAATGTACCTGATTTGAAGAAGCCTCACCCTCCTCAATGATATACATCAAAATATATTTGATGTATTTTGAGTTGCCTTGTGCAGGTTAAGTATTTGCAGGGAAAGATGAAAAAATTCTAAGTACATGTGTCGACACCCAGGAGCAAAGTGTCGACACTTAAGAAGACTTGTGTCGACACCCAGGCAAGCAGTGTCGACACTTGGAGTACTTGTGTCGACACCATGGATGCAGAGTCGACACCAAACAAAAAGTGTCGACACATGAAGGCTGTGTCGACACTCAATGAAGAGAAGTCCAGTGAAGCAGTGTCGACACTCAGAAGCAGTGTCGACACCCAGAAGAATTGTGTTTACATCAGAAAGTGTCGACACTTGGAGGCTGTGTCGACACTCAGCAAAAGTCAGCAGAGTCTAAGTAAAAGTGTCGACATAATGAGAAAGTGTCGACACTCAGCAGAAGACTCAACACTTGAAGAAAGTGTCGACACAAGAAATAATGTGTCGACACTCAGCAGAAGACTCAATACATTAAGAAAGTGTCGACACTGGGAGGTTGTGTCGACACTCAGCAAAGTTCAACAAAATTCTAAGTACAAGTGTCGACACAAAGGAGATGTGTCGACACTCAGCCAAAGTCTCAACAGAAGAAGAATGTGTCGACACAAGGAGCTATGTTGACACCCAGCAAATTTATATGAAGACTAAGTACAAGTGTCGACACCAAGCAGATGTGTCGACACTCAGCAAGTATCAACACAGAAGGCATGTGTCGACACCAAGAAGATGTATCGACACTGAACAAGTTCAACACCAAGAAGATGTGTCGACACTAAACAAGTTTAACACATGAAGATGTGTCGACACAAAGGAGTTGTGTCGACACTTACAAGAATTCAACAAAGTACTGAAGAACAAGGAGTTGTGTCGACACACAATATCAGTGTCGACACATGATGAAGAAGCTGTGTCGAGAAGTAAATTCTACAACACAAGGAGTTGTGTCGACACCTTGAAGGCTAGTGTCGACACTTAGTATACTTGTATCGACACTTAGTCTATAAGTGTCGACACTTAAAGACAGATAGTCTCGACACTTTCAGACAGTTACAGATTTTTCAAGAACTGACTGGATGACTTGACAGCTGCCATTCCAGCCGGTCTACTGCACCTGTCAGAGTTGTCAGAAAGCTGTTAGGAACCGGATCAGCCGGTCACCATGAAGAAGGCCTATAAATAGGCTTATACTGTCAACAGAAATAGATGATTCAACACAGATTAACACAAATCAGTTGAAGTGATTTGAAGATCTAAGAAGTTGGAGAGAGAGAGAGAGCTCCATCCAAGAAGATAGCCATTGGAACCAGGCTGTGAAGAAGGGTTCAGACCTAGTTCTGAATCTTAAGTTGCAGTGATTGAAGATCAACTGCAGAGAATCAATCCTATTGTGTTCTACATTCAAGAAGCTTTGAAGAAAAGCCAAGTGTGATTGTTCTCAGTAGAGTTCTTCCAAGAACTCATCAAGAACCTATCAACTCATCTCTCTATTCAGAGTTGTAGGTATATACACTTTGTATTTTATATTTTCTTGTAGGATCCTTAGGGATCTAAGTTATAAGCCTGCAATTATAAAGGCTGAGTGGTAGGGCATGTGTGCCTGAGTGTAGGAGATCTAATTCTCTGAGTGTAGGCTTGTTAAGGCTGAGTGTAGGCCTGTTGTGGCTGAGTGTAGGCTTTGTGAAGAAGCTGAGTGTAAGTCTTTGGAGAAGACTGAGTTGTAGGGCCTTGGGCATGAGCTGTAGGAACCTGTTTTGGGGTTTTGAGTGTAAGATCTGAGGATCTGAGATAGTGGAGGAGTTTGGCCGAATCTAGTACACTACTAGATAGGCGAAGGGGGAAAGTGGATGTACCCAAACCTTGGGGAACCACTATAAATTTGTGTGTTCACTATGTGCTTGATTGATTGCTATGATTGCTGATTGACTGCTGTGTAGAATTACTTAAGAATCTGTGATATAATCTGAATTCTGCCTAAAAAGTGTAAAAAGATTTGGTTACCTATTTACCCCCCCCCCCCCCTCTAGGTGATTAGGTACAATTTCTTTCAAGTGGTATCAGAGGTTGGTTACTCAAAAAAGGACTTAACTGTCTGAGTAGATCCTGTTGGCAGATTCAGTCTAAGTAACTTGCAGAATCAAGAAAATCAAGAACCATGGGTTCAACTGAGAATCATAAGTAACTTGGATCCATGAAGTTACCCATTTGCAGAAAAGAAATTTTTCGCATCTGGAAAGAAAGGGTGAGACTATTTATGGAATCCTCAGACCCTAGAATTTACATCACAGTTAAAGAAGGGTCATATGTGCCTATGAAGGTTTCAGTCCTGGATGCAAATCAGAGAACCCCTAAGGATTTCTCTGAAATGACAAAGGATGAGATAATTCTAGCCACAATGGACAAAAGGGCATAGAATATCATTGTGAGTGCCATAGATGATGCTACCTTTCAGAACTTGATACACTGTAAGACATCTAAAGAGATGTGGGATACTCTTATAGTGTACATGGAGGGTTCAGAAGAAGTGAGACAAGATAGAAAATCTTTGTTAAACCAAGAATATGAAAGTTTTAGGCAAGGTAGACTCCCAATAATCTCCCCCTATTTGGAGAAGTCATAACCCTTAGTCAATGATATACACCATTCATAATAAAATTACAGAATGATGTAAAATAGGATTATGCAATCAGGGAAAACATAAACATGTATTAAACAAACATGTATACATAGATATCATCTCAGAACAATTATGAAATAGATTTATCACACAGCACATTGTTCAATCAACTTTGTCATATTCATTTTACAAAAGTTTACAAAGTCTTTAAAATCAAAAGATTACAATTGTAAACTGAAGAAAATTCTATTCTATTTTTGCTCAGCATCCTTGATCACTATTCCCTTCCTAGACTGTATCTTGGCTTGTATAGGGGCTTCAGCATCTTCAATATCAACATGCTTGTTCCCTTTCAGATCCTTCTTCTTTAGCTCTTCAGCTTTAATCTTCTGCCTCTCAAAGTTATGATAAGGCTTGGGAAAGTACTTGCTAGCCTCCTGGGCAGTAGGAGGTAGCTTTCCCATCTTTGCCTTTCTTCTATATTGCACTATGGCTTCTTGTATGCTCTCATACTTCCTCCATTCCAGTTCAGAAAACCACTTGTTTCTGTCTTGTATATTATCTTTGGCAGCCTTCCAAGCAGTCAAAATAATATTTCTTGAAGTGGGGCTCCACTGTTCAAAATCAGGCCTTTGTTCAGCTTGCTCTCTGAACCTCTTCTTAGACAATCTAGCTTCTTGTTCAGCTTGTTCCTTCAGTATAGCTTCCTGTAAAGCCTTAGATACTGGCTGAACCACTTTTTCTATAATAACATTGTGCTTTCCCTCGGGTGGGCTATACATGGACTGTATATCTGCATGTACCATATCAAAGTCTGGAGGAGGGTATATTACTTGAGCCACTTCAGGTTGCTCCCCTCCTAGATATGCAGGATGTATCCCAGACTCTGCCACATTGTCATCATCACATAAAGGAGGATAACCAAGAGTTGCTCTGATAGAATTAGAAATCCACTTTGCATGATCAGAGTTGGCTTTGACTAACACCCTCTCCCCCTTTATGACTTCTCTTTCCATGTAATCTCTTAGATCATCCTTTTGAAATCTTACTTGGGCATCCAAATAGTTTACTCCATCTTTAAAGAAAGGTTTCAACCTTTGGAGTTTTTCAGTTATCAACTTCTGAGAATTTTCAATAGCAGAAGTAACAGCAGTTATACCCTCTTGTAAAGCTTTCTCAAACTCTACCTTAGTAGAAGCAGTAGAAGTAGTCTGTCCAGCAGCTATATTCTTCATTTCTGTGACAATTGTATTGTGTGAAGCAGTCAAATTATCATTCATTCTGAGCTGGTTCTCCAGAACATATCCTTGCTTCAGTGCAATGTCATCCACTTGAGCTTTTATTTTCTCCTGATGAGTAGCTAAGTAGACTACTGCATTCCCTCCCTTGTGGAAGCAGTCAGTCATCTCCTTCTTATTGAGAATTCATTTCAAATCTAATAGACTTAATATCTTGGGCTAGATCAAACTATAGAGATTTTTTCCCTTCATCTACATACTTTTCAATTGCTTGCCTGTGCTCATCAAGCTTTATCTGCATTGCAACCATCAGAGCACTGTAATTTACAGTTGGTGCTGGCTGTACTGCAGGCTGTGGTGCTATAGTTTGCAGAGCTTTCTTATAAGTCTGGCTCCTCCTCTTGAATACTTGAAATTTCCTTTTCTTAGCTCTTGCAGTCTCCTCATCTTCATAAGCTGATGTGCTTGCTATATCTACCCTCTCCTTAGGTAGCTCCTCAACTTCCTTTGGCTTCTCAGGCTCTTTCCTTGCAGGTTCTTCTAAAATTTCCACATGCTCCCCCTCAACTTGAGCATTCTCCCCCTCAGCAGCAGCTCTTTCCTTCTCAAAGTCTGTTTGGTCCAAGTTAAGGAAGAGATCTTCCATTGTAAACTCTTGTTGGGGTTGAGATGGAGATTCTCTTATCTCATCAGTTACTGGATGTGATTCCACTTGATCTGCAACAGATGTGTCCTCCATGACAACATCTGGCGGTTGGCTATCAATCTGAGGTTGCTGATTAACATCAGATAAGTTGTCAATTATAACTGCACTCTCAATAAGGAAATCTAATTGATTGATTTCTGAGATTACCTCAAGGATAGTGTGGGTTGCTTGCTCACTCTCTAGTGGAGTTGGCTCTTCCACTACTAGAGGCTCCCCCTGGATAGTATCCTGGTGTATGGGGCTAGCTTGAGGTAACTCCCCCTACCTCTCTGCAACATCTTGTTGAGCTGGAGACTTTCCAGCATCTCCAATGTCTTCTTCATCAGGAGTGAAGACAACATGCTCTTCTGAACTGCTGGAAGATTCTTGAGCCACTGGGGCTATCTTCTTCGTCTTCTTTTGTGGAGTTATTTTCTCAGGAGTAGGCAATTCTTTGGTCAAGACCCTATCCCATCTTGAGAAGAGTCTCATGTCCATCTTCCTCATGTGATTTATTTTAGATAAAGCAGCTTGACTCATTATTTCTGGTATACTACCAGCCAAGTAAAGACTGAGTATCCTACCCAAATTGGGTTTCTTCAGACTCTCCTTAATCTTCTCAAAGACTACTACAGACCAATCAGTTTTAATGAGAAGATAATCCTTGTCATAAGATCGAACATATGGGCTGATACCCTGTCATGCCCTCCAGGCTTACTCAAGATCACCTTGCCAACAATTTCAGAGAGGAATTTTCCTTTGCTGTTCATCCCCTTTCTATTGAATAATGAACCAATTTTCAGCTTGAAATCCAGTCCACACCATGTTAAAGCTTCTCTGGTCTTAGAAGCAGTAACTTCATCTTCTTTCTTTGTCCTTGGTAGGTTTAGAACCTTTCTTAAACTCTTTGGTGAGACCTTCACCTTTTCTCCATGTACCTTTGACTTTATCTTGAATCCAGATTCATCTAGGGTTGCTCCATTCAGAAATTCCAATACTTCTTTCTTCCAGATCTTAGTCGGCTCTGAAACAAGAAAATCTAACCCTGAGTTTGCGACTATGGTTACCACATCCTTGATTTCTGGATCTGCATCATCAAACGCGTGCCACACCAGTTTATAGCCTTCATTCATGTTCTCTTTGAGCTTTGGCGCCATTAGGGTTTGAAGAATTTGAATGGAGAGAAGAGAGGTGTCGACACACAAGTTTGGTCTCGAAACTTTGATGAGCGTGTCGATAGATAATGGTGAAATCCTATTTATACCTTTCTAGGATTGAAGATGAAAGGGCGGGTTAACTAACTTAAATTGTGTCGACACTGTTGAAAAGTGTCGACACAGACTTATAATGTCTCGACACCAATGTGTCGACACAAGTATAGTCGACAGAATGTATGTGTCGACATGTGTTTATGTGTCGACACCGCTTAGTTTGACACATAGTCGAGACTTTTCTTCACTAATCCTGCATAAAGTCTAAGTGTCGACACCACCTTGGATGTGTCGACACTTACTTATCATGTGTCGACACTAATTTTCTGAAGTGTCGACACCAACTTCCTAGATGTGTCGACACCTTTTCTCTGAAGTGTCGACACCAATTCTCTGTCTTGACACAGACAACTCTGTGTGTCGACGCTATTTTACTTAGTCATTTCTGTAAACTTATTCTAAGTTTATCATACCTAATTCAATTTTGAATCTATTGAATTTGGTTTCTTCTATGGGCTTAGTATACATGTCAGCTAGTTGATTATCTGTTTTAACATATTCTAGTGAAATATCTTCTTTTTCTACATGTTCCCTTAGAAAATGATATTTTATTTCAATATGTTTAGTTCTACTATGGGAAACAGGATTGTTTGCAATTGATATAGCACTAGTAGAATCACAAAAGAGTGGTGTTCTACTTACTTGAATACCATAATCCTCAAGCTGATGTTGTATCCATAGAAGTTGAGCACAGCAACTTCCTGCAGCCATATATTCTGATTCTACTGTGGAGATAGCTACACTTGTTTGTTTCTTACTACTCCATGAAATCAGTCTTCCGCCTAGGAATTGACAGGTTCTAGTTGTACTTTTTCTGTCTTCTTTGCATCCTGCAAAGTCTGCATCTGAATAACCTGTTAGATCAAAGTCTCCATTCCTAGGGTACCAAAGGCCTAGATAAGGAGTGCCCTTTAGATATCTCAGTATCCTTTTGACTGATGTCAAATGAGACTCTTTAGGGCATGCTTGGTACCTAGCACAGACACATATAGCATACATGATATCTGGTCTACTTGCAGTCAAGTATAGAAGGGAGCCAACTATCCCTCTATACAAAGTCTCATATACAGGTTTCCCTGCATCATCTTTGCTAAGAGACATACTTGACCCCATAGGAGTCTTCATGGTACTGGATGAATCCATACCATACTTCCTTATCAGTTTTAGGGTGAACTTAGACTGGCATATGGATAGACCATTCTCAGTCTGTCTAACTTGGAGACCCAAGAAGAACTTTAGTTCCCCCATACTGCTCATCTCAAACTGTCCTTGCATTAGTTTTGCAAACTTTTTGCAAAGACTACTTTCAGTAGACCCAAATATGACGTCATCTACATATATTTGGACTAGTATTATCTTGTCTCTGGATTCCCTAAAGAATAGAGTCTTGTCTATTTTCCCCCTTGTGAATTTATTCTCAATGAGGAAACTAGACAGGGTTTCATACCAAGCCCTAGGGGCTTACTTTAACCCATACAAAGCTTTCCTAAGTCTATAGACATAATTAGGTTGAGTTGAATCAACAAAACCTGATGGCTGTTCCACATATACTTCCTCTTTCTGATTGCCATTTAAAAAGGCGGACTTAACATCCATTTGGTATACTTTTAAACCTTGATAGGTTGCCTAGGCCAGGAACATTCTTATGGCTTCCAGTCTGGCTACTGGAGCAAAGGTTTGATCAAAGTCAATAAATTCTTCCTGCCTATATCCTTTAGCAACCAATCTTGCTTTGTTCTTGACAATTACTCCATGTTCATCCATCTTGTTCCTAAAGATCCACTTGGTTCCAATTATATTGTGGTCTTTTGATTTAGGAACAAGCTCCCAGACTTTGCACCTCTTGAACTGATTCAGCTCTTCTTGCATTGTCTCAATCCAATGAGGGTCTAGGATGGCTTCTTCAAACTTCTTTGGCTCTACTTGGGATAGAAAACTGGAGTAGAGTGCTGCACTCAGATTTCTGCTCCTTGTTTGTACCCCTTGTCTTAGATCACCAATGATTTGATCTGCTGGATGATCTCTTAGATGTCTATTAGCTGGAGGTATCCTGGCTTCAGGTTGAACTCCTTCAGCTTCTTCATCATGCTGCACTCCTTGGTCTTCTTCTGCATTAGGTACATGTAGTACTCCCCCTGGACAGCAGCCACTATCATCTACATGCTGACTTGCAGTAGATCCTTCTTCTATAGTGAGCTTGTCCATCTTCTTAGTAATACCTGTGGAGCTGCAAATACTTTTAGACAACTCATGGTTAATAAGTCTAGCTTCATCAAATACTACATGTACATACTCTTCTACAACTTGAGTAGACAAGTTGTAGACTTTATAAGCCTTACTATTGTTGATGTACCCAACAAAGATCCCCTCTTGGGATTTGGCAGCAAACTTAGTCAAGTAAGACTTTCCATTGTTAAGTATAAAGCACTTACAACCAAAGATCCTAAAATAGGATAGGTTTGGTTTTCTGCCTTTCACAATCTCATAGGGGGTCTTATTGTGGCTCTTAGTAATGGTAGCCCTATTAATTACATGGCATGCAGTATTAACTGCCTCAGCCCAGAAATATTCTGGGAGAGATGTGTCACTTAATAGGGTCCTACCAGCCTCAATCAAGGTTCTATTTTTCCTCTCAGCAATGCCATTTTGCTGAGGTGTTCTTGGTGAAGAAAACTCCTGAAATATCCCAAATTCTTCACATAGTTTTGCCATACTATCAGACTGAAATTCAGTACCATGGTCACTTCTTATTTTGACCACTGTACTGTCTAGTTCATTCTGAATTTATTTGACAAAGCTATAGAAGATACTAGGTGTTTCAGATTTCTGTCTAAGGAAGAACACCCAGGAAAACCTTGAGTAGTCATCTATAACTTCAAAGGTATAGACCTTCCTACCTAGGCTGTAAACTGGCATAGGACCAAAAAGATCCATATGCAAGAGGTATAAACACCTCACAGCATCTTTGTTTTCAATGCTATTAAAGGTGGATCTAGTCTGCTTGCCCTTTTGGCAAGCTGAGCATATTCCATCTTTAATACACTTAACTTGAGGACCATTCCTCAATAACTCATTGCTAAAGAGTTGACTAATTGTCTTGTAGTTAAGATGGGCTAGCCTCTTGTGCCATTTGACACAATGAGAGACTTTCTCAGCAGCTACAAGACACACAGGAGAACCATTGTTCTCACACATAATGTCTAGGCAATAGACATTCCTCTTTCTATAACCTGTCAAAATGATCTCTTGATCATTTGATCTCCTGATATAACAACCATCTTTGACAAATGAGATGTCATATCATAAATCACTCAATTGACTTATACTAATAAGATTATGTTTCAAACCTTTAACATAAGCCACTTGAGTAATAGTTATATGGGAGCTAGAAATATTACCAAAACCCTTGATGATTCCTTTTTCAGAACCACCAAAGGTGACTTTTGGACAATCCTTGATGGGTGTGTAGTCCTTTAGCAATCCCCTAGTTCCAGTCATGTGACTGGAACATCCACTGTCCAAGTACCATATTGGGGCATGGCCACTTGGACTTACCTGCAAAACAGATTAGTTGACCTTAGAACCCAAAGAATTCTTGGGTCCTTGGTACTGGTTAGTTTGCCTCCTAACAAAGCTACTTGCAGATTTTCCAACATGCAGTTTGCTACTCACTTTGGCACTTGCATTGTGCCAACAGTTCATGGCAAAGTGGCCTACCTTGCCACAGTACCCGCACTCAAACCTATTGTACCTTTGCTTAGGTACATTCTTAGCTGTTTTATCTACAGCTGGCTTGTTGAGAGCTGGGGCTTTGCCCTTAGACTTGGACTTGACAGTCCTAGCAAGGATAGTAAACCCAATCCAGTTTTACCCTTGTGAGGTATAAACTCATCAATCAAAGGTAGAACAGACTTAGGTTTAGAAAACCTTGCAACAATGTCTCTCTCCTTCTGAAGACTAATCTCCAGACTTCTGATTTGATCATTCTTAAATGTTATAGTGCCCATCTGAATAACAGTTATGTTCTTCAGTCTGGCTATTTCTAAAAGATATTGTACTTAAACACCTAGAGGGGGGGTGAATAGGTGACTTAAATCTTTTTAACTTTTTAGGCAGAATTCAGATTATAACATAGAATTATATCTACTTTATCACAGCACACAATCAGCAATCACAGAATTCCACAAGCACACAGTAGACACTCAGATTTATAGCGGTTCCCCAAGGTTTGGGTACATCCACTTTCCCCCTTCGCCTATCTAGTAGTGTACTAGATTCGGCCAAACTCCTCCACTATCTCAGATCCTCAGATCTTACACTCAGAACCCCAAAACAGGTTCCTACAGCTCAGGCCCAAGGCCCTACAACTCAACTTCTTCACAAAGCCTACACTCAGCCACCAAGGCCTACACTCAGCCACAACAGGCCTACACTCAGAGATTCAAATCTCCTACACTCAGGCACTCAAGCCCTACACTCAGCCTTTATAATTACAGGCTTACAAAACTCAGATCCCTAAGGATCCTACAAGATAATATGAATTCAAAAATGTAAACTCTACAACTCAGAGAAAAAGAGAGAAGAGTTGTGAGTTTCTTGATGAGTTCTTCGAAGAACTCAGCTGAGATCAAACTGACTTGGCTTTCTTCAAAGCTTCTTGAATGTAGAACACAATAAGATTGATCTCGTCTGCAGTTGATCCTCGATCTCTGCTACTTAAGATTCAGAACAAAATCTGAACCCTTCTTCTCAGCCTGGTTCCAACGGCTGTCTTCTTGGATGGAGCTCTCTCTCTCCAACTTATTAGATCTTCACTAGATTCTACAAGAAATAGCTAGATCTTCTTCTTGTTAATGATCACTTGAACTTGTGTTCAATCTTGTAATCAATCTCTTTCTGTAGACAGTATGAGCCTATTTATAGGCCTTCTTCACGGTAACCGGCTGGTCCGGTTCATAACTGATTTCTGACAACTCTGACAGGTGCAGTAGACCGGCTGGAATGGCAGCTATCAAGTCATCCAGTCAGTTCTTGAAAATTCTGTAACTGTCTGAAAGTGTCGAGACTGTCTGTCTTTAAGTGTCGACACTTATAGACCAAGTGTCGACACAAGTTGACTAAGTGTCGACACTAGCCTACAAGGTGTCAACACAACTCCTTGTGTTGTAAATTTCATTTCTCGACACAACTTCTTCTTCATATGTCGACACTGATAATGTGTGTTGACACAAGTACTTGTACTTCAGTATATTGCTGAATTCTTGTAAGTGTCGACACATCTCGTTTGTGTCGACACATCTTCATGTGTTGAACTTGTCCAGTGTCGACACATCTTCTTGGTGTCGACACAAGCCTTCTGTGTTGATACTTGCTGAGTGTCGACACTGCTCCTTGTGTCGACACATTCTTCTTCTGTCGAGACTCTGGCTGAGTGTCGACACATCTCCTTAGTGTCGACACTTGTACTTAGAATTTTGCTGATCTTTGCTAAGTGTAGACACAGCTCCTTGTGTCGACACTTTCTTCAAGTGTTGAGTCTTCAGCTGAGTGTCGACACATTCTTTCTTGTGTCGACACTTTCTTCAAGTGTTGACTCTTCTGCTGTGTGTCGACACATTGTTCTGGGTGTCGACACTTATACTTAGACTCTGCTGACTTTTGCTGAGTGTCGACACAGCCTCCAAGTGTCGACACTTTCTGATGTAGACACAGTTTCTCTGGGCGTCGACATAACTGCTAAGTGTCGACACTGCTTCACTGCACTTTTCTTCATTGAGTGTCGACACAACTCCTTGTGTCGACACTTTCTGTCTGGTGTCAACTCTGCATCCCTGGTGTCGACACAATGACTCCAAGTTTCGACACTGCTTGCCTTGGTGTCGACACAAGTCTTCTTAAGTGTCGACACTTTCCCTCTGGGTGTCGACACATGGACTTAGAAACTTTTTCTTCTTTCCTGTAAATACTTAACTTGCACAAGTAAACTCAACATACATCAAATACATTTTGATGTATATCATTGAGTAGGGTGAAGCTTCTTCAAATCAGGTATATTTAAACCAATGTACCCAACAATCTCCCCCTATTTGGAGAAGTCATAACCCTTAGTCAATGATATACACCATACAGAATAAAATCATAGTATGATGTAAAGCAGGATTATGTAATCAGGAAAGAAACATAACATGTATGAAACAAACATGCATACACATATATCATCACAGAACAATTATGAAAAAGATTTAGCATATAACACATTGTTCTAATATCTTGTTATATTCATTTTTCAAAAGTTTACAAAGTGTTTAACAATCAAAAGATTACATAGTAAACTTAAGAAAATTTCTATGCTATTTTTGATCAGCATCTTTGATCACTATTCCTTTTCCAGACTGTATCTTGGCTTGCACAGAAGCTTCAGCATCTTCAGTTTCAGCAGGCTTTTTCCCTTTTAGCTCCTTCTTCTTTAGCTCTTCAGCTTTGATCTTTTGCCTCTCAAAATAATGATAAAGCTTGGGAAAGTACTTGCTAGGCTCCTGAGCAGTAGGAGGTAGCTTTCTCATCTTGGTCTTTCTTCTATATTGGACTATGACTTCTTGCCTTGTCTCATGCTTTCTCCATTCCAATTCAGAAAACCACTTGTTTCTGTCTTGTATATTATCTTTTGCTGCTTTCCATGCAGTTAAGATAATGTTTCTGGAAGTGGGGCTCCACTGCTCAAAGTCTGGTCTTAGTTCAGCTTGCTCTCTAAACCTCTTTTTAGACAGTCTGGCTTCTTCTTCTTTCTGCAGAGCTTCTTACATAGCTTTTAGATACTGGCTGAACAACCTTCTCTATGATGACATTATCCTTTCCCCCAGGTGGGCTATACATTACTTGTATATCAGCTTGAACCATATCAAAATCTGGAGGAGGGTAGATTACTTGAGCCACTTCTGGTTGCTCCCCTCCTAGATATGCAGGATGTATCCCAGATTCTGCAACATTGTCATTGTTGGAACACCCTATTACTAATTTGGGTCAGGATCACTATGTCTCTAGGAATCTGTGCTTGACCTTCTATATAGCTTAATAGGTCAATTAGAATTGAGTCTAAGGGTTAGAAGTCTAGGATTGGAAGCTGCCCTGAAGACCAAGTTTTTCTGACTGGAGACCAAGTCTGATCGTCGAGCTCAGCACGACGCTTCGTCGTCGAACTCAGATCGACGAACGTCGAGCTCAACTTCGGCAGATCGTCGAGCTCCACTCGACGATCGCTGAGCTTAACTTCATAATATCGTCGAACTTCATTCGACGATCGGTGAGCTCAGTTTGACGATCTTGACTCTGCTTTGGATCTTTATCTCTGAGCTCAGTTCGACGATCTTTGAGCTCAGATCGACGATTATTTTGCTGCTTGATTTTTCAGTTCGCTGAGCTCAGCTCGACGATAGCAGAGCTTAGTTCGACTTTTCAGTTATCTTTCATAATTCAATTCAAATCAGTTAGAAGTTATTCTGCATTTAATTCAGAAGATCTGCTAGGCCGTTTTATTTACTTCTGACCAAGTTTCAAGGGATTTTTCAAGAAATAATTCAGTGGACTTTCCTTCAGAGAGTTTTTGCAATTAAGGATGCAATCAATGCAGACCAACGCTATCTTTGACAGAGTGATATTTCTATTCTAGCACAGAGAATAAAAGACAGAATGTTTTTGAATCAATACAGAAGAGATACAGAGATTAACAAGAAGAGGACACACACAACTCAGAATACAGAGACCTCTTCTCAATCTTCTGTCAAAAAGATTTTCTGAAGAACACTCATCAAAGAGATCACGTTTTCAAAAATCATCAGATCTCTTCAGCTTACAAAGTGTTCAAGGCCAACATCATCTCAAGACTCCAGACACTCAACATTTCAGCCATTGCTGAAATCATCCATTGCTGCAGTTCTACATTTGAAGGCCTATCACCCTCAAGCAAAGCTTTTCTTCTGAAGATTTCAAGGATTCAGGGGGAGCTTTGACATCAATCCACTTAGTCTTCTCAGTGTTTGAGAAAGAGAAGACTGCCATCACTCTCTCACCCCCACTCTGTAAAGGGTTTCTCAAACTCCCTTCAAAAGTTTGAATCTGGTTTTGAGCACCTTGTCAAAAGCTCATTGGTGGCAAGACACCTGATCAAAAAATCTGCCTTGGTTTTTGAGCACCTTATCAAAAGCTCATTGGTGCCCAGGACACCTGATCAACTCATCCTGCAGTGGATTCCTACCTAGGGTGGTAGAAGATGGATGTACCCAGTTTGGGGACCACTATATTTCCTTGTGTCATCTGGTTCTTCTTGTTTACTTTTTGTTTCTGGCCTTGATTTGTCTGTGATTAGTTTTTGCATGATTAGTTCTGTGATTTGATTTATATTTGCTTCCCTGTTCACACTGAGTACAACAATTGTTGTAAAAGTATTTCAGAAGTTTTTAAACACCATATACTCTATTCACCCCTCTGAGTATATCAGATCTAGTTGCACTTTCAGTCATCATCACATAAAGGAGGATATCCAAGAGTAGCTCTGATAGAATTAGAAATCCACTTAGCATGATCAGCTAGCTTTGACTAACACCCTCTCCCCTTTATGACTTCTCTTTTCTATGTGATCTCTGACATCATCTTTCTGAGATCGTACTTGGTTATCCAATAGTTTACTCCATCTTTAAAGAAAGGTTTCAACCTTTGAGTTTGTCAGTTTTATCAACTTCTGAGAGTCTTGAATTGTAGTTGTAACAACAGTTAAGCTCTCTGCAGTGCTTTATCAAAATCTGCCTTAGCAAGTAGCAGTAGAAGTTGTCAGTCCCAGCAGCCATGTTCTTCATCTCTGTGACATTGCATTATGTGAAGCAGTTAAGTTATCATTCATTCTGATCTGGTTCTCAAGAACATATCCTTGCTTCAGTGCAATGTCATCTACTTGAGCTTTGATCTTTTCTTGATGAGTAGCCAAGTATACCACTGCATTCCCTCCCTTGGGAAGCAGTCAGTCCTTTCCTTCTTATTAAGATTCATTTCAAATCTTATAGACTTAATATCCTGGGCCAAATCAAACTGTAATGATGTTTGCCTTCATCACATACTTCTCAATGGCTTGCCTGTGCTCATCCAGCTTTATCTGCATAGCAACCATAAGAGCACTGTAATCTACAGTTGGTGCTGGCTGTGATATAGGTTGTGGTGCATAGTTTGCAATGCCTTCTTATAAGTTTGGCTCCTTCTTTAAACACTTGAAATTTCCTGTTCTTTGCCCTTGTAGCTTCCTCATCTTCTGAAGCTGATGTACTTGCTATATCTACCCTCTCCTTAGGTAGCTCTCAACTTCTTTTGGCTTCTCAGGTTCTTGCCTTGCAGGCTCTTCAACAATTACTACTTGCTCCCCTCAAATGGACATCTCCCCTCAGCAGCAGCACATTCTTTGTCAAAATCTGTTTGATCCAGATTTAGGAAAATCTTCCATTGTATATTCTTGTGGAGAATGAGCTGGAGAAATTCTTGGCTCATCTACCACTGGATCAAAAACTACTTGAACTGTAACAGATGTGTCCTCCATGACAACATCTGGGACTTGATTATCAATCTGAGTTTGCTGATTAACATTATTTAAGGAATCAGACAATACATTATCCTCAATAGGGAAATCTAAAGCATTAATCTCAGTGATTACCTCAAGGATGATGTGTGTTGCTTGTTCACTTTCCAGTATAGTTGGCTCTTCTACAACTAGAGGCTCCCCCTGGACTGAATCCTGGTGTAAGGGGCTAGCTGGTGGTAGCTCCCCCTACCTCTCTGCAGTATCTTGTTGAGTTGGAGACTTCACAGCAGTTCCAGTGTCTTCTTATCAGGTGTGAAGACCACTTGTTCCTCAGAGCTGCTAGTTGACTCTTGAGCCACTGGGGCAGTTTTCTTCTTCTTCTGTTAGGGTGTTACTTTCTCAGGAGTTATTTTCTCAGGGGTTGGCATCTCCTTAGACAAAACCCTGTCCCATCTGGAGAATATCCTCAAGTCCATTTTCCTCATATGATTGATTTTACTTCCAGCAGCTTGACCCATAACCTCTGGTATACTACCAGCTTGGTTATAAACTTATTATTCTACCCAAATTGCACTTCTTCAGACTCTCCTTAATATTTTCAAAGACAACAATAGACCAATCAGTTTTTACTATGAAGATTATCCTTGTCATAATGCTGAACATATGGGCAGATACCCTGTCATGCCCCCTAGCTTACTCAAGATTACTTTTCCAACAATTTCTGATAGAAATTTTCCCTGACTGTTCATGCCTTTCCTATTAAACACAGATCCAATTTTCATCTTTGAATCTAGACCACACCATGTTAATGCTTCCCTGGTCTTAGAAGCAGTAACCTCATCCTCTTCTTTTGTCCTAGGCAGGTGTAGACCCTTTCTCAAACTTTTGGGAGAGACCTTCACTTTTTCTCTATGGACCCTGGACTTGATCTTGAATACAGAATCGTCTACTTTAGCTCCATTCAGGAATTCCAGTACTTCTTTCTTCCAGATCTTTGTTGGCTCTGAAACAAGAAATTCCAACCCCGAGTCTGCAACTAGGGTTATCACATTCTTGATCTCCGGGTCTGCATCCTCAAATGCGTCTCGCACCAGTTCATAGCCTTCATTGACGTTCTCCTCAAGTTTTGGCACCATTAGGGTTTGAAGAATTTGACTGGAGAGAAGAGAGGTGTCGACACGCAAGTTTGGTCTCGAAACTGTAGTGAGCATGTCGATAGACAATGGAGAATTTCTATTTATACCTTTTTAGGTTTGAAGATGAAAAGGCGGGTAACTAACTTAAATTGTGTCAACACTGTGGAAAAGTGTCGACACTGACTTATAATGTCTCGACACCTATGTGTCGACACAAGTTTAGTCAACATATATATGTGTCGACACTTGTTTATGTGTCGGCACCATTCAACTCGACACTCAGTCGAGACTTTACTTAGATAATTCTGAGTAAACTCTAAGTGTTGACACCACCTTGGATGTGTCGACACCTACTTGTCATGTGTCGACACTAATTTTCTGAAGTGTCGACACCAACTTCCTAGATGTGTCGACACCTTTTCCCTGAAGTGTCGACACCACTTTTCTGTGTCGACACAGATATCTCTGTGCGTCGACACCTTTTTACTTAGCCATTTCTATAAACTATTCTAAGTTTATCATA